>OV277348.1:36309766-36909766 GCA_922984085.1 Sicus ferrugineus
CTGCAACAGCCTATTTTTTTGGCCTGGTCCATATGTATTTGCCATTATACGGGCAAGTGCAGTATATGTCCGCATCGCCTTACCACACACCGTCTCTACATGCGCTGCAAAGGACAATCTAGCATCCAGAGTGACTCCCAGGTATTTGACAGCAGGTTTTGTGCAAATCATGTGCCCATCAATATTGATCGTCAGGGATTCCATCCTTTTCCTGCTAGTTATTAACAGGGCCTCCGTCTTCTGGCTAGCCAGCTGCAAGCAGTTTGCTTCAAGCCATGTTTTGATGCTGCTTACTACGTTGGTAGCTATCTCCTGGAGTCGGTAAAGTTCCTTGGCTACGATTATCACTGCTACATCATCGGCATAACCAATTATTTTAACGCAACTTGGCACTGATATACGAAGGACTGCATCATACATTAAGTTCCAAAGAAGAGGTCCCAATACTGAACCCTGTGGAACTCCGGCTGTCACTTCATACTGTTTTACTCCCGCATTTGTCGTGTAGAGCAGAGTTCTTTCCGCCAAAAATCTCTTTATTATATTTACTATATACTGCGGTGTTTGCAATCGTTCTATCACTTCGCAAATTCGCCTCCAACTGGCGGAGTTAAAGGCATTCTTTACATCTAACGTGACGACTAGACAGTATTTCTTAGTGCCATGTAACCACCGAGTACCTTCAATAGCGTTTTCGGCTATTTCGACTACCTGATTAAGGGCATCAAGGGTTGAGCGGCCTCTTCGAAATCCATACTGATGATCTGATAATGCTCGGATATCATCTACGTATTGTTGCAAGCGATTTCTAATAATGTACTCCAACACCTTGCCAAGGGCATCGATCATGCAGAGCGGCCGGTAAGAGGCTGGTTCGTTCGCTGGCCTGCCTGGTTTAGGAAGCAAGACCAAACGCTGCACTTTCCAGATTTTTGGGAAAACGCCTTCCCGTAAGCATCTGCTATATAAATGTAGAAACGGCTGAGACTGCATATTAAACGCTATCTTCAGGACTTCATTTGTAATTCCATCCGGTCCGGGCGCCATTTTATTCTTAAAGGATGTTATTGCTGAACTGACCTCCTCTCTAGAAAGTTCTGGAGGGAGTCCCTCGTATAGTTCTGACGACGGCAGCGTGCATAATTCGTGTCTCGGGAAGAGCGTGGATATTATATTCAGTATATATTCGGCTGAAGTGGGCGTTTGCCGATTTATACCCTTAACTTTCGCCATGATTTTCCTATAAGCTCCTCCCCAAGGGTCGACCTCTACATCATTGCACATCTCTTTGAAACAATTCTGCTTGCTATTTCTTATCGCCTTCTTCAGTTCTTTGCGCGCCTTGGTATAGATCATTCTATATGTTGTGAGAACGGCCGTACCAATTCCTCGTTGCAGCTTTCTCCGGGCGAATATGCATCTTCTTCTTAATTCAGCGATCTCTTCATTCCACCAATAAACAGGTCGGCGCGCTAGCCTACTTCCTTTTCTGCACATGGCCGCATCGCAGGCATTGCTTAACCACGAGACAACACGTTTTGCTCCTTCATCAACCGTTAATGATGGCGGGATAGCCGACTGCAGCATTTCCTCGAAGACTTCCTTATCCAATGTCTGTATTCACCACCCTTTCTGACTTGCATTTTGTATGCAATTGGTCCTCATTTCAGCACGGAGATCCATCACAATAGCACGGTGGTCGCTATTTGTATAAATATCACTAACCTTCCAATCGATATTTCTCACTAACGAACTACTCGCAAAAGTAAGGTCTATAATGGAAGTTCTACCATTTCGTTCGAATGTGCAACTATGACCATCATTTAGTAACACAACATCCAGGTTCGCAAAAGCATCCAGCAGGATTCGGCCCCTTTCATTAGTGTAAAGGCTTCCCCATTCAACTGCCCACGCATTAAAATCGCCTGCTATTATCGCTGGGTGCGTACTGCGTACATCACTGACCAGGTTGTCTATCACTCTATACTCCGCAAACGTCAGACTCGGCGGGCAGTAGCAACTGTAGATAGTAACCCCTCCTATCTTTAGGGCGACATAATACGTCCTCGAATTTTCACTTATTTCCTGCATTGGATACGGGCCACATAACCAGATTGCAGCTTTCCCTGATTCATCGATAAACCATTCAGGCTGGTTTCTATATTGTTCAGCAATGATGGCGACGTCTACTTTTCGCTCGACAACTGTTTGCCTGAGAAGCTCCTGGGCCGCTTCACAATGATTCAGGTTAACTTGTAATAGCCTCATCTGCGTATAGTGGTTTCAAGCCGACATTTACACTTGCCCATGGGATGGTCGCTTTCTAATTTCTTTTCCGCGCACATAAGGCATGAGGCTGCGTTCTTACAGCCCTTTGCCAGGTGACCTCTTTGTCCACAGTTGTAGCAGCACTTACTTAAGTCAAACTCGCTTTTGCACATTTTAGCGATATGCCCGAATTCCAGGCATTTGTAGCACCGCGGATTATTTTCTGCCCTTCTTATTCTGCACACTGCCCAGCCTATTTTAATTTTGCCTATTTCTAGTAGCTTTTTTGCAGCTCCTATAGGTACACTCACGATGGCAGTTTGCGTGTCACCATAAGCTTTACGAAGTGACTTGACTTCTACATTTTCTCCTTGTAGATCCTGGCTGACTATAGCATTCATTACCTCCTCTTTCGATGTTATTTCGTCCAAATCGCGGATTAGAATTTGAACTTAATTTCCGTAGGACTTCACCTTTGCCTCTTCTCCCAGGATTTTTTCTACTCCCACCTTAAAACTTTGCACATTTTCGGTAGGATTCCGTTTGAGCTGTAATACTAATTCGCCTTTCTGTGTTTTCCTGATCTTAGTGACATTATCTCCTAGTGTAGTGAGGCTCTTGTCTTCCTTAATTTTTTTTAAAATGTCACTATACGAGAGGCTTCCTGCCTTTTCGATTATTAAAACCTCTGACTTCATTAATTTGATAGGCGCGAGCGGTCGGTTTTTTGCCTTTTTCCCTTCCACCACTCTCTATCCCTCATTACTGGACTTCTCCGTGTTTTCAGTGCGTTCATTCTCACCATTTCCGCCTACGTTAGGATTTTCCACTATCGTCTTCTTCGCGGGAGACTGCTTCGATTCCTGTGCCGGGTCTCTGACTCGCTTTGGTGTGCCTTCTTTTATGCGTTTTATGAGCGGCGAGGTTTGCGTTTTTTTATCCACCACCATCTTTTGCTCCTCCACCCCGTTGCAACTCTTTCCAGAAGCGGTCTTAGTGCTGTTCGCTTGCTTCAGTACCTCTAAAGCCGACTTTTCGTATAACCCAACAATGGAGACTACCAGGTCCCTCATAGGCTGATGTATCGAACGTCTACCACCACCCATCATTTCTTCCAACTCGGAAATTTTCTTGCCCAACAGTTCAAAAGAAGTTTCCGGTATCCGCATAGACAGCGTCAACGAACTCTATCGCTTCCTTTCCGCAGACTTGGCACCTGTCTTCGCCAGTCGGCCAACTCCATATGAATCCGATGCCACCTCCTTTATAGGTTTTACCACCGAGATTCCTCTGAGAGAAAAGAAGTAAAATTCCAATGGACAGATGAATGGCAAGAGGCGTTTGAAAGTTTGAAGAAAGCGATAATTTCACCACCGGTACTTGCTTATCCTGATTTTTCAAAACCGTTTTTATTAACAACAGACGCCAGCAACGAGGCTCTGGACGCGGTGTTGTCCCAAGGGATAGTAGGCCAAGACAGGCCAATAGCTTTTGCCAGTAGGGCATTGAATGAATCCGAGAAACGGTATTCCACCATTGAAAAAGAATTTTTGGCTATAGTGTGGGCAACTAAGGACTTTAGAGCGTATCTCTTGGGCAGGCCATTCAAAGTGTACACGGATCACCAACCCTTCGAGATTATTTATAAGCCCGGCAAGAAGAATCTGAATGCAGACGCTTTGAGCAGAATCCCACAAGAAAACAAGGGTATTATTGCCGTACAGACTCGCTCTAATTCTAAAGCGCAGGAGCTTGAGGACCAAGTGGAGCCAAGAAACACTCAGACAACCACAGGCGATATGGACAGTGAAAGCGGTCTAGAGTTTGACAAGGCGGCAGTTTTAACAAGGCCGGAGGAAATAAGAACGGTTTTGAGAGATTTCCATAATTCACCTTTGGGGGGCCATCAAGGCGCGGTGAAAACATTTCTGCGCATTAGAAAACAGTTCAGGTGTCCTGGTATGCAAAGACAAGTTAAGGATTATGTCAGGAATTGTCCGAAGTGCCAAGCGAATAAAAGTTCGAGACTTACGAAAATGCCGATGGTGTTAACTGATACGCCGAAGCGTCCTTTTGAAGAGGTGTATATGGATATAGTAAGTGTTTTGCCGGAGACTGTGTCAGGAAATAAATACATACTCACTTTTCAGGATGACTTCTCAAAACTAATGGCGTGCGTAGCAATTCCGGATGCGGAAGCGAGCACAGTAGCCAAGGCATTTTTCGACGAGATAGTAACTCGCTACGGAGTTTCAAAAGTGTTAGTAACGGACAATGGTACTAATTTTATTTCCAAAATATTCTCGGACACTTGTAAGATGTTAGGCATTAAGAAGTTGCATATCACTCCGAACACCCCCAGGCCAATGGTTCACTCGAACGCAGCCATAGACCGCTAGCGGAATATTTGCGCAGCTTTGCTAAAGAGGACGGTTCCAATTGGGACTAATGGTTGTCGGCAGCGATGCATGTGCACCCATACGCCCCATACTAGCACTAGACAAACACCCTTCCGTACTTTATACGGTTTTGATTCCGAAATGCCAACCAACTTGAGACGTAAGTGCAGTCCGGTGTATAATCCGGACGATCCCTCGAAGATTCAGAAATATCAGATCCAAAAAGCGCATGAAATAGCTCGGCAAAACCAGGAGAAGGCGAAAGTGTTGTCTAAAAGGCAATATGATAGCAAGTTAAATCCTGTTGTTTTTAAGGTAGGTGACAAGGTCTTAATGAAAAATCAAACTAGAAGAAACAAATTTTCACCGATATGGTTAGGCCCATATGAGGTGGTAGGCATTAAGAGTCCGGTCACTACAGTTCTACAAATTAAGAACAGGGATAAGTCCTTCCATAACAATTTGCTCAAACATTACAACAATTCAATAAAAATAGGAACAGCTACGGATGCAGTAAATCGGAACCGGAAAATAACGATCAACACATACAATTCAACAAAAAATTTAGTAAATAGGGAAAAATAACAAACGTAAAATAATATATATATTTGTACATTTCAAGGCAGTCGTAGGTGGTGCAAAGGGAAATTCCGTGTTTACCAGGACGACGGAAAAGAGAGGGCTGGATTCCATTAACTGCGACGCCGCCAATTGATAAGTAAGTACGCCCGAAGTCGCTCATCCATATAAAACCGTTTTGGCAAGTATATTTTTAAGGGGAATTTTCTATAGCTAACCGGACACTTACTAACTTTGCTTACTAACAAAATGTATTAATTAATTATAGAATTTGTTTAAACCATATATCTAGGTTTGGTTAAGGCAATATATTAAGTTTATGTTGTTTATTTCGCTTTCTATTTTCTTTTATTTCTTGTTTTATTGCTTTATTATTTTGTTTACATTGTTTCCCAGTGCATGTATATGGGTGAAACAATATAAACTTAGTTTTAATTCAATTCAGTTGTGTCGTGGCCGCGGGCGAAGGAGGACGTCACCTCCCACAATTTAGTGTTCGTGACGAGTGCTCGCGCGAAAAAATAGTCAAAACAAAACCTATCCCATCCTAAATCATCACAATAAAACACAGAAATGCAGTGAAACATTAATAAACAAAAAGTCAATAAACAAACAAAAAAAAATTAATAATGTGCACTAAGAACAAAATTTAATAATTCAGTAGTCAACTTAACGGAATGCAGCGAACCATGCGATGGGCTTGTTTATGCTCTCCGCAGTAAAGCTCAGCATTTCGTTGATTTTCACTCCTCCTCCTTCTTCCTGGTCCCGTTAGTTGTGCATGAGGCTGTGAGTGCACCGTGGGCTGAAGCGTGGCAAGATAAAGGCATAACACTTGTCTTGTCGCGTTTCGTTTTCCCTGCGGTGTAGGCTTGGCCGCTTGTGCAGCTGACTTTATACCTCTTTACAGTGGGTGGCGATGACAAAATTTCGTATTAGCTCCACAAATGTGCGTGGCTTGAGGGCGAATTTCTTCGCGGTCTATGCGTATGTCTGTACTCACCAACCGCATATAATGGCACTAGGTGAGACCCAGGTGTCTGAGGGGGCAGATCCACTGGATTTTCACTTGCCTGGATACCAATTACTGCCATTATTTTCATCACACAGAGGCCTCGCCTTATATATTCGCAGTGATGTTGCGTACCAGTGTCAGCAACACCTTTGCACGACGGATGCCGAATTTAGCTCCATGTGGGTTAAGTTCAAAATCCAGTCGCACATCCTGCACTTCTGCTTCATTTATAGAAGCCCGGGTCTAGAGAGGCTGTCAACTTTTGATAAACTTGACAGTCTCTCTGATTCGATTTCTAAAATCCTGGAATCGTATCCGAACAGTGAAATTGTTGTTGCTGGTGATTTCAATGTTCATAATTCCAATTGGCTACGTCATTCGAGGCACACAACACCTGAGGGTTTGTATGTTGAGTTATTTGCTGAGTCTAATAATTTGACTCAATTAGTGAAGTAACCAACGCACTTTCCTTGCGTTGATGGGCAAAACCAAAATATTCTGGACCTTTTTTTAACTTCGCATCACAGCAAGTATGATGTGAATGTTCTTGCACCTCTTGGTAATTCGGACCACGCTACAATTTCTGCTACCTTCCCATATTCTAGTCTTCAATCCGCTCATCAGCCAGCTCCGACGCGGACAGTGTGGCTTTATGAGAAGGCTAATTGGGATGCGCTGAACTCCTTTTTCAGCTGTTTCAATTGGCAATTGTGTTTCAGGGATAGAAACATATATGCTGCAGCAAAATTGGTAGAAAATACAATTTTATTTGGTATGAGGTCTTTCATACCTAATAAAAGAATTTCCAATAAACCAAAAGACCATTCCTGGTTTAATGCGACTTGCAGACAAGCAGTCAGGTCTAAAGAGGAAGCATTTAGGAATTGGCGTTTAAATAAAACTGCTGATACTAAACTGCTGCGCAATCAGGCCAGAAATACGTGCAATTCCACTCTAAAGTGCGAAAAAGTTCTCTACGAACAGCGCCTTAGACGCAGAGTTCTTGAATACCATAAGGGTAGCAAGAACTTTTGGTCGTTCGTGGGGAGGGTAAAGAATCAGACGCGATCGTCTATTCCAACTCTCCTCAAGGACGATCAGATCTTCACTCACTCGGTTGATAAGGCAAGCTTATTAGCTAAAATGTTTGCTGAAAACTGCTCTCTTCCTGAGAGTAGCCAACCACTACCCGTGATCGACGGTGTGTCTCATATTATGCCTGAGATGCACTTTCGAACGCGGGCTGTTAAAAGAGTGCTTGTAAACCTCAACGTCAATAAATCCTCGGGACCGGATGGCATTTCAGCCCACGTGTTGAGAAAGTGCGCCTCAACACTGGCTCGCCCATTGCGCAATCTGTTTAACTTATCGTTCACTTCAGGAGTTTTTCCTACTTCCTGGAAGATTGCCAATGTGCAACCAGTTCCCAAAAAAGGTGAGGCTACGAATCCTGCCAATTACCGGCCCATAGCAATCTGTGCTATTTATCTCTCCAAAGTTATGGAGAGCGTTATAAATTTTAACCTGATGAGGTATCTGGAGAGCAACCAATTGGTCAGCGATCACCAGTACGGTTTCCGTGCTCACCGCTCCACAGGCGATTTGATGGCGTTCCTCACTGAGCGGTGGAACAGTTGTGTTCACCAATTCGATGAGAGTAAGGTTGTTGCTTTGGATATCTCCAAGGCATTTGACCGAGTGTGGCATAAAGCACTTGTGTCTAAACTGACTGCTTATGGTGTCGGTGATACATTCACTCGATAGATATCGAGTTTCCTCAGCGGCCGTTATATTCGGGTTGTGATAGATGGCTTTGCTTCCGAAGAGCACTCCATAAATGCTGGAGTTCCGCAGGGTTCGGTGCTGTCTCCAACACTTTTTCTCAATGACCTTCTGCTGTTTGTTGGCCCACAAGCGTCTGGCGGGCGACAACTTCCCACCGTTAAATATGGGTGGTGTGGATATTAATGAGTCGGAGGCTCTTGATGTTCTGGGCATGTCAATACAATGCGATCTTCGTTGGAACGATCACATTTTTGATGTGTCGAAAGAAGCAGCCAAGTGCTTAGGCTTTTTAAAGCGGTGCAAGAAATACTTCACTCCAACCGACCTTCGTTGTATCTACACCACTTATATCCGGCCGAAAAGGAGTACAACTCGCATATTTGGTCTGGAGCTTCGAAAGCATATCTTCAGCTTCTGGACCGTATACAAGGTCGTGCGATAAATCTTATAGGGGACAGTAGGGTATCCAGCTCTATTGAAACCTTGGGATGTCGTCGGGATGTGGGGTGTGTAACCTTATTTTACCGTTACTTTAATGGTAACTGTTCCTCTAAAGTAGCCAGCCTGATCCCTTCGGTTCAGGTATTCAACAGATCTACTCGGCTTTCCAGAGCGGTGCACCCCTTTTACGTCTCGATCCCATTCCAACGCACTACCAACTACCGCGATAATTCGTTTTTCGGTCGCGCAGTTAAGTTGTGGAATAGTCTGTCTGCGCATGTTTTCCCACCCACTTATAACGTCGATGCTTTTAAAAGAGGTGTAAATCGACACTACTCCCACTTTTCCCCTTCCCACTAACCTTTACCCTTCTAAACCAACGAATGCTTTGCATGGATAGGGGGCATCCCCTGAGATTGGTTCTATCTGCCATAAAAAAAAAAAAAATTATTTTTTAATTCTATTTATCATTTATCTTTTTTCTAATTCTAATTATCAGAAGTCCAAATTGAAATAATTTTGGGGTAGATAATTCGTAGACGGTTTTGTCACATGGTGTCAGGGCGCCATGACATTATGTGACATCGCGAATCAGTTCAAGGTTACGTGTGATGACTACGATAAATGCACAAGTGTGTAGTATCACATTTGTAAAAAAAAAGGGGGAGCAAGTGAAATAGAATTTAAAGATTACTTTTCAACTTGCTAAATAGTTTAATTAAATGAAATAATTGTAAAATTTAATTAATTAATTTTAATGGTAATATAGAAGTCATAAACTAATAGAGCAGTTAGGTGTGAATAGCAATAAGAGAAAAATAGTTGAAGTAATTGTACATGGGGAAAAAAACACAAACTGACAAAACTCTTGAGTACGAGGAAAAAGAAATAAAAAGTGAGAAAAGAAGAAAAAAAATGGGAAAAAGGGGGGTGGGAAGAGGGGAGGGGTGAGACAAGAGAATCGTGAAGTCACAGTCAGAGCTTCTTCGATCAACTAGCGTCAAGTAAGGTGGGAGGTCCATCAGACAGTCAACAACGTAGCACACAACCCCAGCAGTCCGAGAAAACGAGAAAGAAACACCGAAGGCCACATCACTCTGTTCAAAGTAGACTAGAACTACGAGCAGCATGTCCAATCGGTGCTGTCACACAGTTACACACCATTTCTTCAAATGTGGGTGCCCTGCAACGCGTGAAATCACCCTAAGATGAGACGACCATTCGTAGCAGCAGAAGCATAATTCGGTAGAACCATCATCATCTTATTCTCTAGTCAGCATATCAGAGGAGCGCCAGACAAGAAGCGGTTATGGTATTTACTTAAGAAATTTGTAATAACAGTTAACCACCCAGTAGAAGCATTCACGATATTAATTTTTCCTTTTCCCTGGGGGTGGAGGGATGTTGTGAGTCGCTGCTTCCGGGGAACACATTCTCAGTCGACCATAATGGTGTCGCACTAAGCGTTTAATTCCGCATTGTAACTTGCCAAGGTCAATTCATCGAGCGCGCGCTAGCCGCTGGTGAAGAGATATTGCACTTGTTGGCCGTGGAACTAGTGACCCACTTTCTTGCGCTCAGGTGTTAAGGCAGGTTTTTTCCGCTACAGTTAGCATATTGTTGTTTGCGTATTTAAGTTTCCGCATACAGAAATATAAATGAGACTGGTATGATGTAGTTGAGTGAGTTGAGTTAGCGGAGTTGAGTTGAGTAGTGAGTAGTGAACGTGTAAAACGTATTACAGAGAATAAAGTGCCCAAAGTGAAATAATAGTGTTTTCATCGGACGGACTGTGGTCTTTGGAGAAGCCCACAGCAAGGACTTTCCAGGAGAACCCCAACAAAAGCAATGTGAATTAATCTAAGAATTAAATAAAATAAAATAAGGTAAAATATAATATAATAAAATAATCTGAATTAAAATAAAAAACAAGTAGAAGTGTTGTCTTCGGCCCGGCCGAAATCTAAATACCCTACACCCGAGTAACTGAAAAAGTTATAATTTCGCCACTTAACAACTTTTGTATAAGTAGGCGTACCACGCCCATTTCGGGCAAATATTTTTGTAATGTCTCTAGGTACTGCTAGATAGAATTACGAACGTATTAATATTTTGAACCGTTTATGGGATATTGACAACTTTTGTATAAGTGGCCGGATCACGCCCATTTTGTATACAAATTGGTAATACTTGTAGATACCTCGTGATAAAATTTCGTTTTAATATCTTATACCGTTTACAAGATATTGACAACTTTTGTATGAGTGGGCGTGGCACGCCTATTTTTGACAAGCTTATTGGTAATGCTTGCATATATATCCTGATAAAATTGCATGTCAATATCTTATACCGTTCATGAGATATTGTCAACTTTGTTATCAGTGGGAGTGGAACGCCCATTTTTTCGAACGTTTTAGTAATGACGCTGTATGTTCCGGAATAAAATTATACCTTAATATCTCACACGGTTTATGAAATATTCAGATTGTAACATTTTTTAAAACGAGGTGCCTTTACATTCCGTATGTAAAGTAGGCGTGGCTGTTTACCGATCTCGCCCATCATACCGAACAGCCCTACATAAAAAATTTCAAATTTCATCGCGATATCTCTTTTCGTTCTCTCGTAATCGTGATTTCAACAGACAGACAGACAGACAGACATGGCTAAATCGATTTAGGAGGTGACGCTGAGAAAGAATATATATACTTTTCTATATCTCTCTCGTCTCCTTCTCTGCGTTACAAACGGAAGAACAAAGTGAATATATATAATCAAATAGAAATAATATGAAATAAAAGAAAAATTAAAAAATTATTAAATAGTATAATAAAAGATATTAAAATCAAATAAAAATAAAATAACTAAAACAACAATAAAGTAATAAATTAATAAATAATACAAAACAAACAAATATAAAGAAAAAAATATATTGAATTAAAAATAAAACAGTATAAAACAAGATAAATTAAAAAAGGAAAATAAAACTAAATAACATAAGGTAAAATATGATATAATAAAACAATGTGAAATAAAATAAAAATTAAATAAAATAAAAATAAATTGTTGAATATTTCTAGGATAGCAAGTCACTTGTCCTAACTTACTGTTTGATATCCTCCTAACTCATAATATAGCTTGTGTAGTCGCAGATTTTCTATGAATTGTATAAACACTTTGAATTATAAATAATAACTTAACACAAGTAAAAACCTCTGATATCGTTTCGTTTGTGGTCTTTATATCAACTTTCGCATCAATTATATCACCTATGTCTGCTTCTCGTAATTCTTCGATAATGGAAATTATTTCGTTGATATAGAAGTTTCTTTCATCCGAAGCAGATAATAACAAAAGGCGTAATCTATCTACCAGCTTATTGGGATCATTCCAATAAATAAATTTGGGTTTCTGTGAATTTACTTGCATTAAACCATTTCCTTTGTATGTCGTTGATGATTCTTTATCATTGGTTAGTGCTTTTACAATAAGCATAGCCTTAGTATCATTCTGATGAATATAATTAGGTGTTTGAGGGTTTAAACTCAACACACCCGTTCCTTTCGTATGGTGAAGTGGTGTGGACGTCAATAAAGACTTATCACTGAATAATCCCTTTATGATGTTTGCACTTGTAAGCCTTAGTTCCCTTAATTTGCTTATTTTCAGCATAGTTACATTTCTGAGCATTAGTATTGATTAGAATTGTTTTGTAAACTTGTAGATCCGCTTCGTTGTAATTTGATGTCTTGTGGAACAATAACTGAAAGAGACCGGATGTAAGATTGAAAGAGGTGTCAAACGGTTTGGTTGACATGAATATTTCGCCGTTTTGTATTTTGAAAGCGCTACTTCCGAATCTCCATTCACCATCCGGTATCCAGCTCATTTTGCTGCTCTAATTTAGATAAATCCATGTCTTCAGTTGATTTGTTTGCATCTTCCTCTGAAACATCCGTTTGAGAGAAAAACGTACCATCATCATCATCATTATCATCATCATCATTGCTCTTGGTAAGAATTTCGTTTGTAAAATCGATCTTTTTCTTTGCTTTAACTGGGGTACTGGTTTTAAGTTTGTTTGTTATTGCATCATGCATATATTCTGGGTCATTTTTGCTAACATTTGCTTTAGTTGTATCGTTTGTTTTATATATCCTCACTAATTCCTTCGAAGGTACTGTAACCGGTTTAAAAGTCTCATTCAATTGATTCTCTAAATCGGCTTTTCTTAACTTTAAAGCCATAAATTTTTGTTTCAGTTCTCGTCTAGTTTTAACAAGTTCTTTTAATAGTTTAATATTCATCATCAGTGTCTTCAATCAGCTGCAACGGTCAGTTATCAAAATCAATGTATCAAATCAGATCAGATTGGATTATCTCTGGTATGTCACCTATCATATCAGATGTATCAACTATCAGATCAGATCAGGTGCAATAGCTATCAGCCATTAGATCAGATCAGTTCAAATGCTGTTTGCATTTATAGTTGGATGTAAATATCAAAGCCTTTTCTTTATAACGTCTTTCATTAGTTGGATCGTCTGGTGAATATTCTGAGGTATCGAATTTTAAATTGATATCATTAAGAATACTTTTGTAATAGTCGTCGATCTGTATGCTATGTATAAAAGAGTCAATGTCCATGTATTTTAAAGTCAGTTATCAGAGCAGATTAGTTAAATCATTGTCATCAGTTCAAAGTCAGGTGCTGTCCTAGTCTGAAAATGTAGGTAATCGACTGTTTTATGTGGTTTTTATATTCAAATTTATTCATACAATTTCTTAAATCTAACAGTTGTTTTGCTTAATATCTATATTTATATTTTAGTTTATTATTTTCTTTGTAAATTGAATTTAATAAATAACAATATTTTTCTTATAGCTATTCCCTTTTTGGCCGATATTGATTAATATTGAACTGAATATTGATATCCTTATGAGAGACCAGCCACTGTCCATTTCCTGAAACTCAAACATTTGCTTGCAAGTCTGATAAATCATTTTGTAGCTACTTTCTATATCTTTTCTTATCTGTATTAAAGTAATTTTGGTTTGGAACGATTTTACATCCACAATCATATCTTCTTCACTACTCATTTTCACATACTCACAAGATAACTCTAAATTGAATTTATAGCCCAAGTGCTTTTCGAGTAAATCTTCCAGAGCTTTTAAAATGATGCCTTTGTTAACTGTAAAAAACGTTTCTGGAACCAGCAAACCCTTTTTCTCGTTTTCGAACATAAGCGTTTCAATCCTTTCATTGAAGGCTGACTTTATTGTTTTAAAGTGCTCATTAATGGGGACACCAGAATTTCTTTATGTTTATTGGTCGTAATGTGATAATTCCAGTGTTTCTTTTTTTTTTTATAGCAGATAGAACCAAACTCAGGGAATGCCCCCTATCCATACATGTTAGTGGGAAGGGGAAAAGTGGGAGTAGTGTCGATTTATACCTCTTTTAAAAGCATTGACGTTATAAGTGGGTGTGAAAACATACGCAGACAGACTATTCCACAACTTAACTGCGCGACCGAAAAACGAATTCTCGCGGTAGTGGGTAGTGCGTTGGAACGGGATCGAGACGTAAAATGGGTGCACCGCTCTGGAAAGCCGAGTAGATCCTTTGAATACCTGAACCGAAGGAATCAGGCTGGCTACTTCAGATTAACAATTACCATTAAAGTAACGGTAAAATAAGGTTACACACCCCACATCCCGACGACATCCCAAGGTTTCAATAGAGCTGGATACCCTACTGTCCCCTATAAGATTTATCGCACGATCTTGTATACGGTCCAGAAGCTGAAGATACGTTTTCGAAGCTCCCGACCAAATATGCGAGTTGTACTCCATTTTCGGCCGGATATAAGTCGTGTAGACACAACGAAGGTCGGTTGGAGTAAAGTATTTCTTGCACCGCTTTAAAAAGCCTAAGCGCTTGGCTGCTTCTTTCGACACATCAAAAATGTGATCGTTCCAACGAAGATCGCATTGTATTGACATGCCCAGAACATCAAGAGCCTCCGACTCATTAATATCTACACCACCCATATTTAAAGGTGGAAAGTTGTCGCCCGCCAGACGCTTGTGGCTCAACAAACAGCATTGGGTCTTCCGCGCATTAAAATCGACCCGATTCGCTGGACCCCACTAATGGATTTTGTTAAGGTCGGATTGGAGTGTGTCATTCATATTTCTGCATTTTCTAGTGATCTCCAGAATAGAGGGACGCCTGGAGAATGAATATGAATGACAAATGCTGCTGTCATCAGCAAACGAGTAGACGGGGTTTGATTTCAATGACAGAAGGTCATTGATAAAAATGAGAAAAAGTGTAGGAGACAGGACCGAACCCTGCGGAACTCCAGCATTAATGGAGTGCTCTTCGGAAGCAAAGCCGTCTATCACAACCCGAATAGAACGGCCGCTGAGGAAACTCGATATCTATCGAGTGAATGTATTACCGACACCATAAGCAGCCAGTTTAGACACAAGTGCTTTATGCCACACTCGGTCAAATGCCTTGGAGATATCCAAAGCAACAACCTTACTCTCACCGAATTGGTGAACACAACTGTTCCACCGCTCAGTGAGGAACGCCATCAAATCGCCTGTGGAGCGGTGAGCACAGAAACCGTACTGGTAGGAAAAACTCCTGAAGTGAACGACAAATTAAACAGACTGCGCAATGGGCGAGCCAGTGTTGAGGCGCACTTTCTCAACACGTGGGCTGAAATGCCATCCGGTCCCGAGGATTTATTTACGTTGAGGTTTACAAGCACTCTTTTAACAGCTCGCGTTCGAAAATGCATCTCAGGCATAGCATGAGATACATCATCGACCGCGGGCAGTGGTTGGCTACTCTCAGGAAGAGAGCAGTTTTCAGCAAACATTTTAGCTAATAAGCTTGCCTTATCAACCGAGTGAGTGAAGATCTGATCGTCCTTGAGGAGAGTTGGAATAGACGACCGCGTCTGATTCTTCACTCTCCCCACGAACGACCAAAAGTTCTTGCTACCCTTATGGTATTCAAGAACTCTGCGTCTAAGGCGCTGTTCGTAAAGAACTTTTTCGCGCTTTATAGTGGCATTGCACTTATTTCTGGCCTGATTGCGCAGCAATTTAGTATCAGCAGTTTTGTTTAAACGCCAATTCCTAAATACTTTCTCTTTAGACCTGACTGCTTGTCTGCAAGTCGCATTAAACCAGGAATGGTCTTTTGGTTTAATGGAAATTCTTTTATTGGGTATGAAAGACCTCATACCAAATAAAATTATATTTTCTACCAATTTTGCTGCAGCATTTATGTTTCTATCCCTGAAACACAATTGCCAATTGAAACGGCTGAAAAAGGAGTTCAGCGCATCCCAATTAGCCTTCTCATAAAGCCACACTGTCCGCTTCGGAGTTGGCTGATGAGCGGATTAAAGACTAGAATATGGGAAGGTAGCATAAATTGTAGCGTGGTCCGAATTACCAAGAGGTGCAAGAACATTCATATCATACATACTGTGAAGTGAAGTTAGAAAAAGGTCCAGAATATTTTGGTTTTGCCCATCAACGCAGGGAAATAGCGTTGGTTCCTTCACTAATTGAGTCAAATTATTAGACTCAGCAAATAACTCAACATACAAACCCTCAGGTGTTGTGTGACTCGAATGACGTAGCCAATTGGAATTATGAACATTGAAATCACCAGCAACAACAATTTCACTGTTCGGATAGGATTCCAGGATTTTAGAAATCGAATCAGAGAAACTGTCAAGTTGATCAAATTTAGCAGCCTCTAGAGACCCGGGCTTCTATAAATGAAGCAGAAGTGCAGGATGTGCGACTGGATTTTGAACTTAACGCACATGAAGCTAAATTCGGCATCCGTCGTGCAAAGGTGTTGCTGACACTGGTGCGCAACATCACTGCGAATGTATAAGGCGAGGCCTCTATGTGGTAAAAAAAATGGCAGTAAATGGTACCCCGCATGTGAAAGTCCAGTGGATCTGCACCCTCAGACACCGGGGTCTCACATAGTGCCATTATATGGGGTTGGTGGGTAGAAATAAGCGCATAGACCGCGAAAAAATTCGCCCTCAAGCCACGTACATTTGTGGAGTCTATACGAAATATTGTCATCGCCACCCACTGTAAAGAGGTATAAAGTCAGCTGCACAAGCAGTCAAGCCTACACCGCAGGCAAAGCAAAACGCGACAAGACAAGTGTTATGCCTTTATCTTGCCACGCTTCAGCCCACGGTGCACTCACAGCCGCCTGCACACCTAACGGGACCAGGAAGAAGGAGGAGGAGAAGAAAGAAACGAAATGCTGAGCTTTACTGCGGAGAGCATAAAAAAGCCCTTCGCTTGGTTCTCTGCATACCGTTTGATTATCTATTTATGTTATTTGGTTATGTTATTTTGTATTATTGTTTTTGTGAATTTATTAATGTTTATTGTTATATTTTAATGCACTGTATTCAATCCAGTTCTATTGCACTTGTGACTTATTATGTTTTGGAAGATATTTTTTTATATCTGGTTGTGTTTTTTCCCGCGAGCACACTAAACACTGCACTGCGGTGGGTAGCAGCATCCACCCTCGACCGCGGTCACGACACTACTCTTTAAAACGTTCTCATTACAATCGGAACACTTTCAGAAGTTTTCATTATGAATATGTCGGATAGTGCATATTGTAGTGCAGCGTTATTAATAAATAGCGAGTCCTCTTTCTAAAAACCGGTTTAGCATTATGGCGAGCGAGGGAGAGTGCAAACTCTACCGAGTTCGGTCGTGAGCGGCGCAATGGAATAAGAAAGAGGTCAACAAGAACAAAGAAAAGGCATGAGTAGACAGTTGAAATTTGGCAGCAGACCAAACGAGTAATTTATTGCGTCGCTAACGAACGGACTGCGTTCAAAGAATAGTGAGGATGACTGAAAGAGGCAAGGAGGACACTACTACCACGTTTACTCCGACATCAGAAGTGGGATCTACTCCGCCGCAAGAAAATTCTGGCGAATATTGGCGTGCGCTTATAGAGTTGCAAAATCGAAATTTTGTGGAGTTGCCTAAAGCTGTACAAGCCCCAAAATCTACGTCACAGGAGACAAAAATGATTTCACTACCAAAATTTAACTCTGATTATGCAGGTGCTGATGCTTCTTCTTGGTGCTCAACCGTCGACATGATTTTGTCCGAAAATCATCTGGAGGGCAGTGCGCTTGTTATAGCTCTCAGCTCATCTTTAAAAGGAAGTGCTTCGCATTGGCTTTCACAAATATGTTTCGCTGGAATTACATGGCAGCAATTTAAGGAATTATTCGTGCAACATTTTGAAGGCATCGAGACTCCGGCCGCTACGCTGGTAAACTTATTTAGTGGACGACTAAAGGGTTGAGAGTGTCTTTCAGTATATGGAAGTCGAATGGTGACAACGTTTATGTCCAGGTGGAAGCTAATGAGTACCGAAGAAATAGCCGTATCGGTTGTTCTTGCACATACAGCTCAATTCGACAATAAGTTGCAGCGATTGCTGTTTACAACAAATATAAAAACAAGAAACGAACTGCAGCAGCAACTAAAAGCATTTGCGTTTGGCAAAAAAAAAAAGGATGATCTCACTTTTGAAAGTTCGGTGGGGCCAGAAACCAAACCGATGAAATTCTCGCCGAATATAAAATGTAATTTTTGTGGCAAATCGGGTTATAAAATCGCTGAGTGCCGTGTGAAAAGGGACAAAGAAAGAAGAAATGTGAAGAGTAACCAATTTGATGGCAGAACATCGCTAACTTGTTTTAAATGTGCAGACGTCGGTCATATTGCGTCCGTGCGCCCAAAAAATAAGAGTTCGTCATTGGACATCAATAAGTGAAACATCTATAACAAAAGAGTGGACGTCTGCACGGTTGTCGAGCCTAGGGGTGTCTTGGTACAATCTGGTGAGTCGTTTCCATTTTGCTTCGATTCCGGCGCAGAATGTTCTCTTGTTAGAGAAACTGTGTCACAGAGATTTTCCGGAAAAAGAATTAATAACGTAGTTATTTTAAGAGGTATTCGGAATTACCAATGTTAGCATAAGTGGATATACACTAGAAATTTTATTTCATGCAGTTTGGGACAGTTATTTGAAGTATGATGTAATGGTTGGCCGTGAGATTCTGAGTCATGGATTCGGTGTTAATATTTCTTTAAATAGCTTTGACATTTTCAAAATTAGTACCGTAAATGTATATTCGTCTTCCGAGGATTGTGTTAGCCTCAACAATGTCGACACTAAACTAATTGGTAGCGATAAAGCCCGATTACTGTCTCTTTTAAATAAATATTCTGAGTGGTATATTCATGGAATTCCAACAACTCGTGTTACAACCGGTCAGCTTGAAATTCGTTTGGTTGATCCAAGTAAAACTATATGCTGGCGACCTTACAGAAGAAAGAGAAGTAGTTAGGAACAAAATAAAGGAGTTGATGGAATTCAATATTATTCGCCCTAGCAGTTCCGCTTTTGCCAGTCCAGCGTTGCTCGTAAAAAAGGAAAATGGGACAGATCGTCTCTGCGTGGATTACCGTGAGCTTAATGCTAACACTATATCTGATAAGTATCCTTTGCTCTAATATCCGACCAGATTGCGAGACTTCACGGAGCAAAATATTTTTCGTGTCTGGATATGGCGAGTGGAATCCATCAGATTCCTTTACACGCCGATTCTGTTGAGCGCACGGCATTCGTTACTCAAGATGGGCAATACGAATTTTTGACTATGCCTTTCGGCCTTAAAAATGCGCCGTCCGTTTTTTAGCGTGCAATAATGAAAGCCCTGGATGATCCTGCTTACTCCTATGCCATAGTCTATATGAATGACATAATGATCATCTCAAAAACTGAGCAAGAAGCATTTGAGAGATTGCAAACTGTGTTGGATGCCCTAACAAGGTCTGGATTTTCTTTTAATGTTACCAAATGCTCTTTCATTATAACTAGCGTTGAATATTTTGGTTATGAAGTCAAAGCTGGTGAACTTCGGCCCAATCGACGAAAAATAAAAGCGCTGACTGCTTTGCCTCCTCCACAATCTGTTACCCAGTTGCGACAGTTTAATGGGTTGGCTTCGTATTTCAGGCAATTTGTGCCAAAATTTTCGGAGTTGATGAAGCCTCTCTATTTTCTTATCTCAGACCAGGAAAACTTAATTTGGAAACTAGAACATGAACAGATTCGTCAGAAAATAATTCTTATATTAACAAACAAGCCTGTTTTTACAATTTTCGACCTACAACACCCCATCGAATTACACACGGATGCTAGTTTAGAAGGATATGGTGCAATTCTGTTGCAAAGAGTTTCCAATAAACCTCATGTAGTCGAGTATTTTAGTAAGAGAACTTCGTCAGCAGAATCCAGATACAACTCATATGAATTAGAAACATTAGCAGTTGGTAATTCTGTTAAACATTTTCGCCATTATCTTCTGGGTCGTCGATTCGTAGTCTTTACGGACTGTAATTCCTTGAAAGTATCCCGTTCCCGTATTTACAGTTATTTGATTTCGATATTCAGTATAGGGAAGGAAAGCGTATGGCGCATGTAGATTTCTTTTCGCGAAATCTGCTACCGTCAGAACCACAGTTGGTCACGAAAACCGCGGAAAAACGTGTTGATTTAGCGGAAATCTCAGAGAACTGGCTTTTAGCTGAACAGCAGCGAGACCCAGAAATTTCTCTTACAATAACTAAGCTGCGTAATAATGCACTCTGAGAAGATTTAGAGAGGACTTATGAACTGAGGGTGGGAACACTTTATAGAAAAATACAAAGATATTGTAGAACACGATGTTTGCCGGTGGTTCCCCGAGGTTTTAGGTGGTCAGTAATAAACCATGTTCATGAATCGATTATGCATCTGGGATGGGAGAAAACACTTGATAAAGTTTATGATTATTATTGGTTTGAAAACATGGCGAAATACGTACGCAAATTTGTAGACAATTGTATTACTTGCAAATTATCTAAGCCTTCCTCAGGCAAAATTCAAGCTGAACTTCATCCCATCCCTAAGGTCAGCATACCTTGGCATACTGTTCACGTTGATATTACTGGAAAGTTAAGTGGCAAAAATGATCTTAAGGAATATATTATAGTTCTAATTCACGCCTTCACAAAATATGTCTTGTTGTATCACACTCTTAAAATTGATGCTGAAAGTTGTATTAAGGCACTGAAGTTTTCGATATCATTATTTGGTGTTTCCTCACGTGTGTTGGCTGATCAGGGAAGATGTTTTGCTGGTAAAGAATTTCGTGGTTTCTGTTTTTCGCAGAAAACGGATTTTGCATCTGATCGCTACAGGTGCAAGTCAGGCTAACGGCCATGTGTTAGGCAATGGGTACGCTGAAAAGTTTGTTGACGGCAGTTGAGATTAGTAGCCGGTCGTGGCAGGAGGCGAGCCACGAAGTACAGCTGGCTTTGAATTGCACGGTCAATCGAGTAACTAAGGCAAGTCCACTTGAGTTTTTAATAGGAAAAGAAGCAAGACCGTTTGGTCTAGTGCCATTTAATGAAGACGAAACCCAACTTAATGTAACACATGTAAGATATGTGGCGGCAGAAAATATACAGAAATCCGTCATTTATGATAAGGTTTGGTTTGACAAAAACAAAGCCAAAATTGTTAGGCATAAGATTGGTGACTATGTCTTGATCAAAAACGAGGAAAGACACCAAACAAAGTTAGATCCAAGTTCAGAGGTCCATTTCTAGTGATAAAAATTTTAGAAGGCGACAGATACGTATTGAAATCATTGTCCAATAAAAGGACTAACAAATATTCGCATGAACATTTACGAAGGTTACCAGAAGGACAGGTTCCCACGGAGTTGGATGTGATTGACGAAAATATTGCTGGTAAGCAATGAGAGAGAAGGCGTTGAAATAGACGTCGATGAAACAGAAGGCGTTGAAATAGACGTCGATGAAACAGAAGGCGTTGAAATAGACGACAATAGAAGTGAAGACGTTGAAAGAGACGTCAATATAAATGTGTGTGAGATCAAACATTGAGGTTAAAAGCCGCACCACAACTATCACATTGCAAGCACGAGTGCAAACATAAATGTTTGATCATGGCGTGTGGGGTAATTGGTTTTGTGGCGGAGGCTTGGGTCTATAGGGACCACGGCGTACATACTGTCTTTATTGGGCAGATATGGAGATGCATTTTGAGTAAATCACATGAATGAGCTGGTTAGGGGAACCTGACTTCTGAAAATAAACACCACAACAAGATCACTGTCACTGAAACGAATATCTGAATATTTTAATAACTGAATATTGACGTTGCGTTTTCCGTTTAATGTAAAAAAAAATTAAATATACTGTGTTATCAAATATAAATCGAATAAAATGTGTCAATATTTCATTGTGTTTCTCGTTATAAGTTATACACACCCGAGGACGTGTGTAGTCAGGAAGGCCGTATCGGATAGTGCATACTGTAGTGCAGCGTTATTAATAAATAGCGAGTCCTCTTTCTAAAAACCGGTTTAGCATTGTGGCGAGCGAGGGAGAGTGCAAAATCTACCGAGTGCGGTCGTGAGCTGCGCAATTAAATTGCGAAAGAGGTCAACAAGAACAAAGAAAAGGCATGAGTAGACAGTTAAAATTTGGCAGCAGACGAGTAATTTATTGCGTCGCTAACGAACGGACTGCGATCAAAGAATAGTGAGGATGACTGAAAGAGGCAAGGAGGACACTACTACCACGTTTACTCCGACAAATACGTTCTACAGCTTCTGCTTGGTTGTGGATGAAATAAATTTATATGTTTTTTCAGCTTATCGCGTCGGGTAAATTTCTGCTGAGATTTGTCGCACTCGAATGCTTGTTTTTCAGCATGTTTGTTTAAAACAAGGCGTTTAAGGTTGCGATTGGTGAAAACGAACACCACACTCACTGGAAATAAGTCCTTCAATTTTGAAAAGATTTAAAAATAAACTTTGAGTTTTAGTTTTACACTTTAATGTACTCTTTGTGAATGCTCTGGGTTTTAGTTTTGCCAACTAATGCGCTTTATCTCTCCAATTTGAATAATAGTAAATACTTTTTTATTCACTATTTTTAGTTATAAATATCATTATTGTATAAGTTATTTATTTAATAATTTTCAATTGTACAAAATATATGAGTATTTTCTCAAAAGTTATTTGGAGCTCACACGACTTGATGTCTTGGAGAATAAAACGATTAATAAAGTTCTGTAATAACTTGTTGCTCCTTTTATACTCCTCCGCCGTAGCGATTCACCTCTTTTAAATTTTCAACAACAATAATAGTATACAAAACGCGTCTCTGCAAAACAAATTCTGGGAAATTGATGACTCATACTAATATCTGTGAATTCCTTAACAAAACACACACACAATCACACACACACACACACACACAGCAAACAATAAGTACTTTATGCGCTTACAGTATAGTATTATACATAATAATTATAATTAATATAATATTTAGCGTTATATACAGAAATTAACGATATCAAAAAGTTACGATGTCAAAACAACAGCAACAACAACAACAATATAAAAGGTGTCTCCCCAATGCCTTCAGTAAAGTGCTATTAAAACATTAAATACAATTCAATTCCACCAAAATTCGAATCAAGCTATAGTTCGATCTCAAGCAATTAAATAAAACAAGAACAACGCCACTACCTATGCTTACGCAGACCCACGCTCCAGATCATGCACGTTCGCCAAACCGCAGTTCGATCCATTTACTTAATGTTTACATTAAATTTCTGAGGCAGCATCTAAAAAATAAAGCAATTAAATAAACAACAACTCTATGTCTGCTTAGGCAACGTCTGCATAGACAGCCACTGCTTAGGCTGCGGCTATCCGCGCCCGTACTCGTTTCCCAGAGCTCTGTATTCTATATACATTAAAACTACAACAACCACAAGAACATACTTTCTAAATTTCCTAAAAAATAACTCCACTGACCAACCAACCAAGTAACCCTATGCGACAAGGCAGAGTTCGCCTTCTCTCATAAACAAAACGAACAAAACAAAAGTCGCACGCTGACACTCACTCTATATATCCTACCCTCATTAAATCAAATCATATCACTAAAAACATTAATAAAAAAAAATATTCTTTGACAAGTCATAAAATAAAATCATTGACCTCCCTGCGTTCTTACTATAAAATTACTACACACATAAGAGAGAGGCGTCAAATTTCCTCAACATCTCTATTCGTCAACCGCATGCGTGCTCAGTTACGGATCGCACAACCACCCAGCTACTTGAAATTCTCACTACATTTCTAGGGAGAAATCTCAAAAGCGAAGCAATTAAATAAACAACAACAACTACAACACCACTTCTGGCTACGCAGCTTCTGCTTAGGCAGCCTCTGCTTAGCAAGCTGCCACCCGCGAGCACACACATTCGCTCAGCTCTGAATCGTACGTGCAAACATTAAAACTACAACAACAACTACAACAGCATACTTCCTAAATTTCCTAAAAAATAACTCCACTCACCAACCCTATGCTCGACATAAACCACAGTTCGCATTCTCCAATAAACAAAACGGACAAAGCCCACCATTATTCACCCTCACTCTTACCACTTACGGTCTCCCAATACTCACATACCATAACGCACGTCGCGTTAGCCTTCCAGCCTTCAATCCTCTTTCTCGCTCTTACACACACAACGCCCCCTTTGCAGGATTAATCCTCCGAAATACACGGGAGGATGTACTGTCCCAGACAGGCCTATTCATACTACTAATCAAAAAGTGGCTGAGGTAAAATTAAAAAGTTTTGCAGCTTAGTGCACAGCAATTCATGATCTACCAAATCAAATGCTTTAGAATGATCAAGCAGGACTAAGAAGCAAATGTTATTATTGTCTAGTCTCATTCTCAAATATTCTATAACATCAATGAGAGCTTTCGTGCAACTGCGACATGGTCTAAAACCAGACTGCCTATCAGAAAATAAGGAATGTTCATCAACATACTTACAAATTTGTGCATGAATAATATATTCGAAAGATTTTGTCCAACAGGATGTTGCGAATGCTGCCTCTGAATTCCTCACTCATGCTCTGTAGTTCTTCTTTGAGTCTTCCGTATACATCTTCACGTAATTTTGCTATTTAATTTTTAATAACATCAGACAATACGTCACTTTGCCTTTTGTTTCGTTGTTCCAAAACACGTAGGAGATCGGAGAAGTCGGTAATACCAGCTTTTGGAGAAGATAAAGCGTCATAATGCTGATTCACCTGTAAAGGACTTTCTATTTGGTTTTGACCTCAGATTCATCTTTGGCATTTTGTTTTTGTTTTAAGTTTTATTTTTTTAGATTTTTCAATATAATTGATTAAGTGCTCAGAAAACCGAGCAGTAACTAAAGGGGATTTTCCCTCTGCGTGAATAGGCGCAAGAACCGAATTATCGGAAGAAAAATTATCACTTAGAAGTCACCGTTTTGTGCAGAACACCGAAAACCCGTCTTCTTAATGTAACACATCACACGAGAGTGTCCACACAAATTGTTTTTGTATTTTGTCCCTGCATAGATCCATTTTTAATTTTGGCTGGAAAACAACAACAAATTCTGTCCCTTGAGGGACAAGTGTCGCATGTGTAAACAGCCTCTAAGCTGTCTAGGCATTGTTCGGAGAAAAAAATTTTTATTAGAATCTATCGGACTGCTTTCTTACATAATAAATCAGGGTAAGTTACGGACTTATGGAATGCGGATATAAATTCCTGTTGTCAGTTGATATATTCGATTTAAATTTTTCTTATTTTGTACCTGTTTCCTGTAAACAGTTCTAGGTGACTTCTGATTGATTCCAAGCATTGGTACAATAACAGAAACTTGCTCAAATCGACGTCACTATTCAGTTGAAATTACTGTAGTCATTTAGATCATGTGGTAGTAATGATGTTAATTGAGATATATTCGTAAGTTTCTCGTTTCTCCCCTTTTGGACTGAATCTGAATTTTCTTTCAATTGGGTTTCCGTTCGGGCGCTATCTGCCACGATGCTTTGGCTGAGGTATGACTCAGGGATGTCCAGGGTCGGAACAGAAATAATTTGTATTGTATGTCCGGTGCGTTGAAGCGGTGCCGCGAGTATGCGGTGAGCTGCGGTTTTTGAAGTTGTAATAAAGGCGTACGAGTATACACAGTGAATTTTGTGTAGCAGCACAGAAGTAGAGGCACACACCAAAACCGTTTGGGACTGTATCCACTATTGACAGGATTAATCCGAATCTAACACGAACTAGTGAGACTCTGTCACACACTTCTCATGACTGGCAGGACTGATGCTAACATCAAAAGCAACATCAATGTTCAAGAGCTATGTGTAAATAAAGTTAGGACTTCCTTTAGGAAGACATCATTGATGCAACCTCAACCTCAGGTGATATAAACCGCGTCACACGTTACACATCACAGTGGATATTCATTCCATTAGAAAAACGCGGTTATTATCTCATGAAATACTGTGTTTAGCCTGAAACTTTATTGCATTAAAATTATGTATAAACAAATAGCAATTATTCCCAGCATTTAGATAGTAAAAGCAAACACCTTTCATATGAAGCCTGATAAAGAAAAAATTTACGGGAGAACCTCTGCAGACATAAAAGCAGTAGCTATGGATATTTTGATAGATTCTTTTTTACACACCTTTTCCTTCAAGTAATCTTCTATGTAATACAAGCATTCCTCATATTCAGTTCCGGACAGGTATTGGTGTAACGTTATCGGATTTTGAAACAATGTTGGCAGTATTAATGAGATTTTTACTTTTTCGATGGACTCCGACAGAACGTTCAAAACACTGTTAATATGGGCTGTTCGTTCTGATGTTAGCTCTGTTCAAGTTGCGGAAGACCAGAGTGAATACCAGAATTTAAAAAAGTTTACCATGCATATACATACCGGGTTCTTGTATTGTCTGCTCAGACTCTTTTATAACTGTTTTACTCATCTTTAATACCAATTAATGGATTTATGGAAAATTTCACGATTAAGAAATAAATACAATTTTTCAAAAAAAAATGTAAATAGAATTGAAACACAAACAGACGAGACGTTGCTAAGTTATTTTTATCAGCTTCGCAGGTTTGTATGTAGCACGGGGATACAGGGAATACGGTGATAATTACGTGTTACTGTCTATATAATTCAACAATTTCAACAATAGGAATATTCAACAATTTTAGAAAATTGGCATCAGTCTGTTCCTTATGCTTAAAACACAATTCTAAACCCCCCTTTGAAAACAACCAAACCACAAGGAGATTCCTTACGTTCAAGGACATATCGTAAGATTTCCAGCAATGTGTATTAGTAAGAATTATGATTACTTGTTTACGCGTTTTTTGCAGTTATGTTTAAATTTTTTAAATTTTTTGTAATTGATAGCTTTTAAGTTCTTTAATTAATTTTTTTTAACTGTCGTAGAAATTTTTAATAAATATTTAACTTTTTTGAATTAAAAACTCTAAAGATTTTATGTTGTATCTTTTAAAGATATAATATTTAAATGGCTTTTATATGGTATGATATAAGCAGAATATCCGAAATATTCTTGTGATTGTTGATATATTATATGATGGTATATTACATTTAGTATGTATGGCAACTCCCTACATCATACCTTTATCTACCTCACTTGTTACTCGCTCCTTTTGTGAATAAACCTTTAACGTGAACAGAAGTGGTTCCCGCAGTTTTATTTTTCCAACAGATTATGGGACGCAATAGAGAACGGAACGGAGACTAAAATATGAGGGTTCTTCGCTGGAAGAACATCAATCATTCGGAGCAAAAGACCGAAAGGCATTAGCATATATTTTGCTTTGTTTGACCCCAGCTCAGCTTAATCACGTCCGGCATTGCGAAATCTAAAAGTAAGCTTTGGACAAGCTAAAGGAGGCTTACTAACCGTCTGGGCCGGCTCGCGAAGTTGCTTTAATTCGAAAGATACTACGCTTAAACTTTTTAGACGGGCACAGCATGGTAAGGCATATCGATGATTTGTAGATGCAGTGGTAGCAATGGAGATGCGTGATATGTTGTCCTCTGTCAGTGTACTCAAGTTCATATTGCTAGAAGAAGATCCACGACGGAAAGAGATCAAGCATGGTAGGCAAGCGTTCGTCGGAAATTCCAATCATGGTAGTAATAGCAAGAGTGACAAAGTAAGAAAAAACGCGATCGAACAAGCAAACTCTTCAACGGTAAATATTTTCACTGTGGCATCGAAGTGCTGGAAAGTGAAGAAAGGAGAAAGAAGTAAAAATTTATCATATTTTATCTATATCGTGTAACACTTCGCCGAGTACTCATAACAGCGACGAGTGTGCATCGTCATGTGCAGAAATCGTACTTTGTTCTGTAAATATGAGAAATGCAAATAAAGGACACAATTAGCCGATAACAATTTTATAGAAGCTGAGGGTCGCGGACAGGTTCGTCTTGTGAGCAATGAATTCGAGATAAAATTGCAAAATGTTCTGCATGTACCACCCTTGCAGAGTAATTTTATTTTAGTGGCCAAAGCAAAGGAAATAAATTTTCAGTTTCTTTTAAAGAAATGGAGGTGAGGAAAAAAGCAATGTAACAAACCTTCTTGTCTCCGTCTATGACTTGGATTAGCTCGCCGGGATTGCAGGGTTCCATTATAAGATAAGAGTTTTATTATAGGTTGAATAACTTTATTCACCTTACGTTTATTCTAACGTTTATACGTGGTTTATCTTGCACCAATATTAGATTAACCTTCACATTGACAGTATACACCCGGGTATAGATCATGTACATGTTTCGCAGTGGCATGGATAAGGGTTTTTTCTTCAGATTTTTCGCACTGGGATTCCTAACGGTTTAATTACTAATCGCTGACCCCTAGCATTATTTTACAATATCATTGATATTCCAACACTTGCAGGCTATATAATTTTTACGGAAAATAATCCATCCCACCGACCGAGGGTGTACAATCCACTGCCACTGCTGATCGCGTTTGTTAGCCGGAGGGCGTACAAGTTGTAGTGTAATTGTTGTAGTGTTAACAGTTGTAGTGTAACTGTTAATTCCACTGCTTTACATTTGGCAACAGGAGGGCATACAAGCCACTTCAACTGTTAATTGCACCTCTTTACTTTTGCAGACAGGAGGTCATACAAACCACTACGACTGTGAATTCTGGCGCTTTACGTATGGCAACAGAAGGGCATACAAGCCACTACGACTGTGAATTCTGCACTTAATATTTTTTACAATATAAAAGCTCGATTTATTTCGTGTGCAGGCGGGCATACAAAGCACTGCGATACTATCGAGCTATAATAAATGCACGCTAAAAATAGGGAACAGTACCTTGTTTTTATTATTTGGATTCGCTGAACCAATTTTTACTGTCCTTGATTTTTCTTTTAGAGAGCTTCCAATCGAGATTCCGTTTCGTTGACACAAGAATATTTCCCCTGGCTGGTAACTCGGCTCAGATGAAATCGCGCTGCACTTTGCAGGCTAGCACTTTGCTCCTTTCATTTTGCGCGTGATAAATAAAATATCAGGACACTGCGGGACCATTTTTTCACAAAACATTTTTTCACAAAACAGTTCTGTCTTGCAGCCGGTTTTATAGTCTCCAAGATTTGTGCTCGAAGTTTATATTTTTACGGAATATGGTACAACATATTCCGCTAAACAATTATATAAGCAGTTTTGTTACTTATTTGGCTCAATTATATACTTTGCGAGTCCAGTCGACACCTTCATACTTTCCCCGCCACCACTGCAAATGCTTGCTTTGTTTCTATTTTTCTATTTTCGAGCTTGCTCAGCTTTTCGATCTCCTTATGTGATCAATGCTTCGGTTCTATTTTCTTATGTACACATGTACACAGCATATCAACTTATCCTTACTCTGCTGTTGTGGTGCTCTGTCGGTCAGCTGGCTTGCGTGTTTGCAGCGTTTATAAACATTGAACATGTTTAGACTTGTGTTTGTTGGTGTTGAAATTCTCTTTTCATCCACGTAACTGTTCCCAGTATTTTTCCCCTGTGTGATTTCTATTGTTATATGGAGAGTAACAGGTGTATTTGGGTTTCCCTTGGAATGCTTTCGACGAGACGTGTCCGTCCAGCCAGCTGCGTTTGTGCACTAAATTTGTAAGTACAAATTTCGGTCGTATTACAATGAAGGCAGTGAGCGTTGTGGGTTATTCGTTTTTGATCAGTCAATTACGAAATTCATGTACTCGAATGATGAAAACTCCCACGCGATATTTTGGCACAACCGTGTTTGGTACACGGACTTAAGCTAATTCCTGCACCTATGAATAACCCGTGTATCATGTGTGCCGAGTGCAAGCTGTGCGTTAGACCGTTTGCAAAAGAGTCTCTTTATTTTTAAATCTGTCTGAGTTAGTCGAAGTACTAACAGCATTTAAATCATTTAAGATCTCTGCGGAAAAAACCCAAAGGAAGGTCTGTGCAGATTCTCCGAAGCGACAACGGGCGGTCACCTTTCAAATCAGTTCAACGAGTTTATATAACGAGGATTATAAGGCAATTGACGGCTCTACATACACTGCAGCAGAATGGTGTGGTAGAGCGTGCGAATAGGTCCACTGTGGAAATGGCAGAAGCATGCTTGTGCATAGTGGCTTCAGTGAAAATTTATGGGTAGAGGCTGTGGCCGCGGCAGTATACCTGCGTAGTAGGTCAAATCGTTAAAAGATAAAGCTCCTCTCGAACCATGGACAAACGTAAGGCTGACAGCCGCGCACTTAAAAGTTTTTGGGTCCTTGGCAGTGGTTCACAATAAACCGCAATCAAAATTTTCATCCGACAAGATACAGTTGCACCAACTTCAAGATCCGACAGTTGCACCAACTTCAAGCTTTAACGACCAGTCTGGTGAACACCATTAAAACCTGACTAGTGGAAAAACAATTGCACCTGGCTACCCAGAAGACAGAAGCTGTGCTAATAACAAGCAGGGTGAAGCTTGAGTTTGTGGAGTTAAACATCGATGAAGAGATAATAAAATCTGTCTCCGCCATTCGATATCTAGGCGTTATGAAAACTCCCACGCGATATTTTGGCACAACCGTGTTTGGTACACGGACTTAAGCTAATTCCTGCACCTATGAATAACCCGTGTATCATGTGTGCCGAGTGCAAGCTGTGCGTTAGACCGTTTGCAAAAGAGTCTCTTTATTTTTAAATCTGTCTGAGTTAGTCGAAGTACTAACAGCATTTAAATCATTTAAGATCTCTGCGGAAAAAACCCAAAGGAAGGTCTGTGCAGATTCTCCGAAGCGACAACGGGCGGTCACCTTTCAAATCAGTTCAACGAGTTTATATAACGAGGATTATAAGGCAATTGACGGCTCTACATACACTGCAGCAGAATGGTGTGGTAGAGCGTGCGAATAGGTCCACTGTGGAAATGGCAGAAGCATGCTTGTGCATAGTGGCTTCAGTGAAAATTTATGGGTAGAGGCTGTGGCCGCGGCAGTATACCTGCGTAGTAGGTCAAATCGTTAAAAGATAAAGCTCCTCTCGAACCATGGACAAACGTAAGGCTGACAGCCGCGCACTTAAAAGTTTTTGGGTCCTTGGCAGTGGTTCACAATAAACCGCAATCAAAATTTTCATCCGACAAGATACAGTTGCACCAACTTCAAGATCCGACAGTTGCACCAACTTCAAGCTTTAACGACCAGTCTGGTGAACACCATTAAAACCTGACTAGTGGAAAAACAATTGCACCTGGCTACCCAGAAGACAGAAGCTGTGCTAATAACAAGCAGGGTGAAGCTTGAGTTTGTGGAGTTAAACATCGATGAAGAGATAATAAAATCTGTCTCCGCCATTCGATATCTAGGCGTTATGCTAGATTGCAGATTGTCATTCGCCGCGCGTATCGGAATGGTATGCGGTAAGGCTTTCGAAATTAGTTACATCAATAGTGATGTATGCTGCACCGGTGCGGGCTAATGCGTTACTCTTAAAAAAGAACATGAGACAATCAAACCGAGTTTTTTGATTGTTAGCTCTGCGGGATTGTTAGCTCTGCTTCGGCTTTCGAACCATTTCGCACGAAGCAGCCGAGTAATTGCGGGATTACCACCAGCAGATTTGTTGGCCGCAGAAATTACGATGCGATATCGCAAGAGGGCAGATACTCGTAGAAGTCTCACAGTCCACGAGATCGAGGAAATTACGAGCGATTGCCACCAAGTGGCAAGATCGGTGGAGGATGTAAACGTACGTTTGACGTACAAGGACGTAAACATACGTTTGACGTACAAGGACATGAACGTACGTTTGAGCTTTAGCTCCATCTGCCTCCCGACGATATATTTAACGGTAAATCCGGGGGACCAACAGACACGGGGGAGAGATTTTAGCGGGTAACAGTATCGAACTCAGGCTTTCGATGCTTGCCTCTAATTTAGAAGAAAAAACACAGAGAGAGAGAGAGCAAGAGAGAGAGAGAGAGAGAGTTAGAGATTTGTGACTCGGAGAGAAGTTGCGTTTTGCATCAATTCCGGACTTAAAACAGTTTTTCTAAATGCGAATATCTGCAAAATGCCCGAGTAGTGGATTATAAAATGTGCGAAAGTGTGGCATCGCGGTTTCAATAAGTTCGGGGGTGCTACCTCGAAGCACAACTGCCTACTTCCGATTTTAATTGTGTGGTCAAGTGATTTTTATATAGCTTCTACTAAAAAGTTAAACGTCAAGTAATTTCCAACATACTTTTCCCGCGTAACTTTGCGCAGAAAAGAGTGAGTGAACGTTTTTCCGCGATTGGCTGTCAAATATTAGCAAATATACGGTGGTCTCAGCATCGCAACTCTTCTTTACAGTGCTTTTGGGCTGCAATATCGACGAAGTGCGTAGGGTTCTGGTCTCGGTTTAACTCAGGTTGGTCTTGAGTGCAAACAAGACACCCACGCAAGTTCGCAAAAGGAGTACGCCAAAAGTAAAAATGCGGGAGCGAAAGAACCAGGTATACACTGTAGTGCTGGTGAACAACGTGATGTAAGCCAATCAGGTCGCTGGGAGTAGGAGTATATCCACCTGATGCGTTTAAGAGATTCTCGCGGTTGGCTAGATCACCCGTCAATCAATCTAGTGGTCTATCGGTCGAACAGAAGGCACAGCGAAAGGCCAGTTCTACTCTTCTTTGTTTGGATAAATCAGTAGATGGCGTCGGTAAGCCTGATTTTGTAACTAATTTCTCTTTTGCAAAGTTGGGTAGGAAAATCGGCGAGCTAATGGAGATTAAAATCCCCGTGATTCAATACTAAACGGTAGTCCCGCGGGGAGATGGAAACAAGACGAGGTGGTTTTAGTGAGTAGCAGTCTACACTACTCGTCGCTTTGAGTAACTAGCACCATCCTGGGTACGATGGGTTTCCACCTGACAAAAAACACACACACACACGTGTGGGAAAAATCGGCGAGCTAATAAAGATCTCCAAAAATGGAGATGATTGGTGGTGGCAGGCGTTCAATACTCCAACCAATGCGTGATCTCATTGGGGGTATAGCTGCGTTGTATGAGTCTGTGGAGAAAGAGACTTTGAGACGCGATTCAGGAGAGCAGCATAGGACAGCTGGACGTGCTGCTTTCTATACAATAGTTGGAACTAAACAGGGTCAGGAGAGCAGTACGCAGACTTCACAAGTGTGCGAAGAGATGTGTGGTGATGACAATGTTTTCGAAAACGCCGAGTCTGGAGATGAAGACGTCGGTAATCCGATTCGTTTTGGCAGAGAAAGATCACGAATTCTGCGCGATGGAAAAACTAGTCGTCCTAGAAGGGTAAAAAGTGCCTTGAATTACATGGAACCGGCAGAGATAACCATACCACAGTGCGTTAAGGAAGCAATTAAAAGCGAGTGTTGCGAACAATGGAGCGCTGCAATAAAAAAAAGAGTACGATGCGCTAGTGAGTAATCGTACTTGGAAATCTTCAGCACAAAGAAGAAAGTAGACCGCACCGTTAACAGTTGAAAGTATCGTCTAGTCGCAAAAGGATGCGGACAGAAATCTCGTCCTCAATTCCACCGCAATTTTTTCACCAGTTGTTAGATATGCCACCATACGAACGCTAATAGCACTTGTGCGCGAATACAAGAAGTATTTACGCCAACTGGATGTATCCTCGGCTTATCTAAATAGTGACTTCAGAGACGATAGCATCTATATATATCGCTGCCCCATGGGTTTGTCAGCAGTCAGTATCCAAATCGTGTTTTAAAACTCAACAAAGCCTGGTTATATGCTGAACGAAGCGGGCGCAAATGGAGCGAACGTATGACTATTTTTTTTAGCTTGTGTATTCACAAAGAACGAACATTGTAAGGTAAACATAATTATTGTAATTAAAGTGATTGTAAACCTGCCTCAACACCGTTAAATGCCGGATTCCAGGTGACCTGTAAACACATTAGATGGGCGAAAGTCGATCAGAAAGAATACCATTAATTGATTGATTTGGCTGTACGGACACGTCCCGATATTTTACATTCAGTGAGAAAACTGGTGCAGTGTAACGCAAAACCTCACACTGAGCACTTGGCAGCGCCCAAACATGTTTTACGCTATTTGAAGGCAACGGTGGACTTAAAGTTGTACTATCAAGCTACGGGTGAGCTCATTAGATGTTATGTCGACGCAGATTGTGCAAATGACATCCCTGACCAAAAGTCATATACACGGAACACATTTATTTCAGCTGGTTCTATTTACACCTGGGAAAGCAAAAAACCAAATGTGATCGCACTTCGCAGCACAGAAGCGGAATATATGGCGCTCTCAACAGCAGCACAGGAAGCATCTTCATTTAACAGCGACTATTAAAACATAAAAAGAAAGGAAGAGAAAAAATCGTTTCAGTAAGCAAGAATATTTGCTTATTTAAGCGAAGGTAAAATAAAAAAATATAAATAAATTGCAAAATAATGAATTGTTGGTTCTAAATTAGTTAATGTTATAAAGTAATTCATTTTGAGTGAAAGCAAAAATAAATAAATAAAGTAAATCAATGGTTTGTGTAATTCCTAAGATAAAATGAGGGAATTGGCGTGTTGGGCCTCAAACAAAACGAAGCTTCAGCAGCAGCAGCGAAAACTCCAGCAAAACCTTATGAGAACAACGAATGATGCCTGACGCGGCGTCAAAGTAGTATTCGCATGGCTTTAAAAATTTCTCCTGAAAAGTGTTGCCTATTTGTTACCCATAAAAATATGTATCGTTCCGAAAATTCCAACGACTTCCAACGAAAACCATATGATTTTGACATAAAATTGACATTCAGCGATTATTTTCAAGTTAAGTTGTTTTAATATGAGCTTTGAGGGAAGATTAATTACTGAAGTACGACGTCATGAATGTATTTATGACCTCTGCAATAAAAACTAAAATAGTTTACCATTTCTACAAATATTTTTGGTCGACAACTGTAAAAAGAGGTGGAAATCCCTCCGGGATAGTCACAAACGAGTGAAGCAACAAGCGTTCCTCCCGTCTGGTAGTGGAGCCGAGGAACCTTCACGTCGTTTGAAGTATATGGACATGATGACTCTTTTGGACGACGTTGCTTCCACCAGAGCATAAGTAGGATATTCTAATTTTATTTAGATTAGATTTGATCGTTGTGTTCTTGCAGCGCTGTTGGAAATATTTCTGACAGTCCGCACCCGTCCGTCGAAACTGAGGAAACTAATACACCAGAAATTATTACCCCCAGTGGTGGCGACGAAGCGTAGTCGCAACCCTGAAGGTATCGATAAATTTCTGGAAGCGGCCCAACATTCGATGGAGAAGCTGTGCGATGCGCTTGACAACGCTTCGAATAAAATAACAGCACGCTGCAGTTGTGCTCCTCCCTGGGCGCTCGAATCCTGCCTTCCGGTTTAACGTAGGAGGAGACTGAGGAAATGGAGGAGGCGTCTGCAGGATTTGTTTTTAAAAAACTTAAAGAAATAAAGCGCAAAAGAATGCGCTTCTAAACAAACAGCTCGCAAATCGACTGGTGGTAAATCTCCACGTAAACAATTAGCCACAAAGGCAGCTCGAAAAAGTGCACCAGCACAGGTGGTGTAAAAAAGCCCCATCTTTATCGTCCAGGAACAGTTGCCCTCCGTGAAATTCGTCGTTATCAAAAGAGCACTGAATTATTAATTCGAAAATGACCATTTTAACGTTTACTTCGTGAAATTGCTCAAGATTTTAAAACAGATTTGCGTTTTCAAAGTTCTGATGTGATGGCGCTTAAAGAGGCAAGTGAAGCGTATTTAGTTGGACTATTTGAGGATACAAATTTGTGTGCTATTCATGCCAAACGAGTTACAATTATGCCAAAAGATATTCAATTGGCTCGTCGTATACGTGGCGAACGTGCTTAGATATTATTAAATTACAGAAAAAGAAAATCGGTACTTTTCAGGGCCACAATAATTTTAAAGGCAGATAAATTTTGCGTGATAAACATTGCGTGAAAAAACAAAAACGTTTCATTCTCATAGGCAACTTATGTATATTTTATTTTTAGCTTTTTCAAACGATTTATGCTATTTTATTAATTTTAAATTTAAACAATTATATTATAACTTATTTATTATATACTAGAAAATCTTTATATTAATATTTGAGATAATTGCCATAAAACTTTGTTCTTCGATTTAATTTTTCTTTTTCTTTATACTAAAATTTCAAAATATTATTATTGTTTATATGAAGTAAATTAATATTATTTTAAAAATAGTATTCTTCGTTCAATAAATAAAGTTTTCATTAATAATTTAAAAAAAAATGTATATTCCTTTCTGTTGTTTTAATTTATTATAATTATAATTTCTGATAATTTTTAAATTATGTATGTATGTATGTATATTATATATAGTTCATATTTTTGTGTATTAAAATTAAGTGAATTTTTTATTTTGACTAAATTTATAAAATACATAAATTAGTGAATTAACAAGATTAAAAAGAATTAGTATTTTTAATATTTTTCTACTATTACTTAATCAAACAATTCCAAAAATGCATTTCTTATTCTTATATTCTTCGAGTTTTAGGTGAATTTTTTAATAAAATATCAATTAAAATATGTCTTAATACATTATTTTTAATAGATTGACTAATTTTATAATAACTAAGTTAATAATTTTTAAGAATGTAATTAAAAATTAATAATAAAATTGTTTTAAACACACATAAATGTAAATAGAAATGTAAAGAAACGCATAGGAGTAAATTTCTATGAAACTTCTTTTCTCGGCGATTCTCAATTTTTTAAATGACCTCCCGGTTATGGGAAAAATTTGTTATTACAGAAAATTTTGTTAACAGATTTTAACTAGCTGAAAATGTCTGAAACGGTTGCAGTTGCTACAGCATCTCCAGTTGCTGCTTCTATTGAGAAAAAAAGTACAAATAAAAAAGCTGCTAAAAAGCCGCTTTAAAAAAAATATTTTCATCAGCCGTCGCAAGTGGAAAACTTATACAAACAAAAGGTAAAAGTGCATCTGGCTCGTTTAAATTGTCACCAGCTTCTAATAAAGTACCAAAACAAAAATCAAAGCCAGCTGAAAATAAAATTAATGTTGCTAAAACTACTGCAACTAAAAAGAAAACAGTTTTAAATAAAAAATCATTCTACCTGAAGATAAGAAAGCAAAAAAAAGTACTTATGTTAAAAAGAGTGGCGTTGAAAAGAAGACTGCAAAACCTAAAGTGAAAACTGTGAAGAAAACTGAGGTAGCCACCAAACCCAATTCCAATTAAAACGAAAAAAATATCCGCTGGATCGAGTAAAGTAAAATTAGCAAAATCAACTAAAACAACATCAGCGAAAAAACCAACTACATCACCGAAAAAATCTATTAAGAAAACTGCATCAAAAAATAAGCTACAAATGTAACACTTTATTGTTATAAATAGATATAGTAAAAAGCCCTTCTCAGGGCTACAAATCATAATAAAAAAAGATATATTTATTATACATACTATAAGTGTTAATTTATTTAATTTTAAATAAATACTCGTATAGCGAAATAATCTATATACAATATATAACAGCTTTTATAACTTACTGTTTTTTTTTGTTACATATTAAAATTATTGTACAAATTGACTTAAAAATAATATCTGTATGGAAGAACAACTTTTCATCTTTTGTAAATAAACTTATTTTGTGGCCTTGATAAGGGCCTTTTTTGAATTATAATAAGAAGTTTTTGTATTATTTAGAACTGGTATATTTGGTAACTGCCTTAGTTCCCTCACTAACGGCATGCTTAGCCAATTCACCCGGCAAAAGCAAACGAACAGCAGTTTGTATTTCGCGACTTGTTATTGATCTTTTATTGTAATGAGCTTTTTGTGTTTGTCCTGTTTCCGGGGTTCTTTTCGGCCTTGTAGAGATGTCGGCTGGCGTACGCGATAACACGCTCCTGACCCTCCCGTTGTTGTGTGAGCACGGCTCCAAGTCCAAAGTCGCTGGCGTCTGTTTGAAGTTGGAATTTCTCGCTGAAATCCGGGCACGCCAGTATTGGAGCCTCCGTGAGTTTTTGCTTGAGGGTTTCAAACGCTTCCTGTTGCGCCTCGCCCCACTTCCAATGTTTTCCTTTTCGTAGTAGTGTAGTCAACGGCTGGACGATTTTTGCGAAATCTGGCACGAACCTGCGATACCAGGAGGCAATGCCCAAGCATCTTCGCAGTTCTTTGGTGTTGGTTGGCGGTTTTAAATTTTGTATCGCGGAAATTTTATCAGGATCTGTCTGGATACCTTGCTCACTTTCCACATGCCCCAGGTATTTCAATTCTTTCTTAAAGAACTCACAGTTGTTCACGTTGAGTTTGAAATTTGCCTGTCTCAAACGCCGGAAAACCTCTCGAAGATTCGCGATGTGCTCTTCCGCGGACGATCCTGTGGATCCTGTGACAATTATGTCGTCCAAGTAGGCGAAAGCTTTAGGTTCCAAATCGGGACCGATAACCTGAAGCTGAAAAGTGGCTAGAGCCGAATGTAACTCGAAGGGCATCACCCACCACTGGAAATGTCCTCTTCCAGGTACAGTAAACGCCGTGTATTGCCGCATGATTGCGTTCAGATGGCCATTGTCTTGAGGCTACTGGCCGCGTCTGGTATTCCTCTGGCGGCTCGTCCGACTTGGCAAATCGCAGGCACTCGAAATCCTCGGCCAACGAGAGCAACTCTTTCAGTTTCGGGAAATCTTGTCTTTTTATGTAAAACTGGTACTCGAACGCCGAATTCTTGTAAATTCTTTCCAGCTTTTCTCTCTCCGTGTATCTGCTATGTCTCATCAGATTTTGTAGGCTAATGACGTAGTCCCTGAACTTCTCATTGGAGCGCTGTTGCCGATTGCGAATGTCATCGCCGAGTCTCTCGAAGAAACGACTGGGTAGAAATAAATCCAGGAAGTCTCGCTTAAAGGCCTCCCACGACCGCCAATGATTATTATTATTATTTCTATACCAGAGCAAGGCTTTGCCTTCCAACAACTCTGGCATCGCGCATGGCAACATATTGCTATCGAGACAATATGTTACTGCCAGTTCCTCCATCCGCTCCACGAAGGCCAAATGGTCGACACCACCATCATAACTCACGGACCATTTTCTCACCTTGTCGATAACAATCGGGGTACGAATGTCGCTCAATTATTTCCCGCAGGTTGTTGTCCATCACCCGCGGGGTGTTTACGCTCCCTAGGCCAATCGGGCTGCGTTCCCTCGTTGGAACTTCCATGTGGTTTTCCTCGTTGATGAACTCTACGAGTCTTTTCCTCATGTCATTTAAGGTTCCTTCGGCGACAAGTCCAAACTCAGACAAGCACTGAGCAAGTGATTCCTTGTTTAGCCGGTATAACCTCCTTTTCGGTAAGTTTTGGTCCCCGTTGGCTCCATGATACTTATTGTTATTATTTATATTCCTAGTAGTGTTATAGCTTCTGGTGACTATGATATTGTTCCTTTTCCGGCGCCACTTGTAACGAACATTCTTGCCTCTTTCTATGGCTTGGATTAGCTCGTCGGATGTTTTCGGATTACTAGAATTTCCGGACTATAGAATACAATACATAGTTTTTTTCTTTTAATAAGACTTTATTAAACTTAAAAAGCTTTTACGCTTAGAAATAACTATATATGTTAGCTTAGTAATAATATTTACTTCAATTTAAAAATTATTACTTTTTATTTTTAGTCGAACTTACATATAGTGGTGATAACTATTATAAATGATGGAACTTTATTCCTTACGAAGAAACGTATCGATTTTTCATTGAGTTAAATTTTTCAAATGGACATCTTCAGCCTTGTCTTTAAACCTTTTTAGGAGGAGTATATCTGCTTAGGACACTTCATTTTGTTCTGCCCATTCAATTGCTCTAAATTGAATATTAAATATACTCTGTAAATTACATATGTTACCTATGCCTATTTATACCTTTCTTACCTGAGCCATGAACATGTACACATATTGGCAAATTTTTTTTCTGTTTGCTTTTATATCGTCATCAGTTGATTTAGACAATTTAAAAATCTCAGCCACGTGCCTGATTGACTTGCCTTTTTCAAGGCATTCCAAAACTTTACACTTTTCAGCAAGAGTTATAGTAGTATGCTTTCTTTTTACCGCTGCCATGATACATACGCGAGCAACACATACAGTGTCCGGACTGTAGAGGTAAAAAAATGAAACTGTCCGTGAAAGGCGATTTTAATAAGAACAACGTAGCGGGTTGATGGAGAATCTTGTACTGATTTTTATTGAATATTTTTGAAACTATGATACCTACTACATGGTACGAATGCAGTTCGCGTCATGTGTATATCTTAGAGATAAAAACTATTTACATGACATGGGACACCAGCATCGAACCATCTGCTTCTTATCATTACAGACCGCCGATCCCAACGCTCTTATCATGTGTATACGCTATCCTAAGTAAACTGTACCTATTGGTTTAAATTTCTAGTATAATTTCTTATCACGGATTCTTCTTATACGGTCCCTTTTTTTTGTGAGAAAAGATTTTCGCCCGTATTCCGTGCTCGAACCCAAGAGGTACAGTTTTATAATTAAACATACTCCCCACGTTGAATGAGTCGACTCTTTCAATATATATCCATATTTCTCAAAGTTACAATCTTTTTCAAGTTACAATATTTATCAAAGTTACAATTCGATGATATTATTAAGTTACAATACGGTATAATGGCAGTTAAAATTTTATAATACAATAATTATGTTTTACAACATTACTTTGTTGTGTTACCTAATTTACTCATTTATTATTCATTCCTAGCGGGGTTGGAGAAGGTCGAATTGATTTAAACTACTTAACGTTTATCATTATCTAACATAGTTTATTGTCCTAACTTCTAAATCCTATCTTTCTATTCATCGGCCAAAAGCAAATCCTCCAATAGGGATGACTCCTGATGTAGCCGCGCACAGTTTCCTGATTACGAAGAAAGCGACAATGAAAGCAGCTACCAGCAAAAGTAAATTGGTTGCGCTCATTGCGTACTGCACAGCATCGTGAAGATCCACATCCCAGTCTGTTGGAAAGCCGAAGAATCGTCTCGGCTTTGGAATATTTGGAATTTTGAAGGTTTCCAATTCTCCTTCAATTTTCAAATGCTTCAGTGGGGAAAGATGGTCGCTGATGTTCAGAACGGGGATCTGAAAATCCAGCTCGGTAAAAAATTCGTCTGAAGCTAGCAAATTAATTTCATCTGTCGTGGCTAGGCATCCAGGGTTCAACTGGAGTATTCCTTGATCGTTGAGCGTGATGGATGTGTGGACACCATCGCAATTTACATCAACTGCAGTTTCCTCAAGCACGGAATAAATCCAAGAGTTTGCCGCATTTAGTTGTTTCCAAAATTCCTGCGGTGGCATGATATTAAGTTCACATTTGTTTGACAATGAGCGTCTAGTTATGAACAATTCTACTTCACAATTTGCGGAGTTTATTTTGTAAATGGGATGGTTCTGTGGACACAATATCAACTCTTCCATCTTTTGACAGTGGAACATTTTTTCTTCTGTCAGTCCATAGTATAAGCTTTTATGATCATTTATAAGCAAATACTGAAATGATGGCCTCACACTCACAAATAACCCATCATGAAGTGTAGGATACGCATACGTTGAGAAAACTTCGAACTTTTCTCTGTGCATTAGTGGTATTTTTATATTAAATATCACAGAGTTGTTTCTCGAGCGCCCCGTAACTGTTGAGATATTACCGAGCTCCAAATGATCCATCGTTGGCAGCTGCAAGCTATCTTCTATATTTAGAATGATGTTTTTTATTTGCTGCTGAAACTTCTCCAGCGGTAACAGTCTTTCCAGGAAATTTCCCTTCACGTTCCAGAGCAGATCTATTATATCTCTTTGGAGAAGCTCAAACGATTCTAGTGCTATTGAAAAACTACTGGCAGCATTCCAGAACAAGTCATCAGTCAGTTGGTTGTTAATGGCTTCGCTTAACTGATACACTGAGCCTTTAAGCGTCTCTAAATTTTTCCACATAACATTATTCTGCTTCTTCATAATGCCTTCTGTGATATCCTGGACCGATGACTGATTTCTCATTAATTCTAGCAGGTATTCCTCATTTTTTTTACTTCGCATTACCTTCTTTTCTAGCTTTTCAGTGTGTTCTTCATCCATGAGGCCAAAAAGTGAGTGGTAGATTGATCCCACAAATGGTAACACGGATCTGGGAATACGTTTTGATTTCCTTTTCCTGTTGTAAAATATAATCTCATCGTTAGATTTTATTCGATTAAATCTGCTACTAATCTGGTCCATGATATTTTCCACTAACTGGTTGTCATTCGTCGTCGCATTCATTTCCAGGAGATTGGAGAATCCTTTTTGCAGCTTGTCCTTACACGCCAGATAGTCCCTGAGGTCTGCATGAAGAATGAGGTTCCACGACGTTCTTGTTAAACCTACTCTACCCTGACTCTCAAAAAAAATGCCTGCTTTATTATTTAATTTTTCATTTTTATTTGACATTTAATTATAGGCATTACTAACAATAAACTTAATAAAGTTAAAATGCAATTTTTATTTTTTATTCTATTCGACCTCCTCAATTTTTCTTTTTTAACTTCTCTTTCTTCTTCAAATTCATCAAAGGTAGGAAAAGGACAAACATTGTGTATGGAGCGTTTTGTCTCCCCAGTGCTGGTCCTTACATCTACCATTCTACACATGCCATCTTTCCCTATAATGGCATTTGTAACCCTCCCCCTCCTCCAATTCATTGGAGAAACATTCTCTTCTTTGAGAAGAACCAATTTACCCGGTTTAATATTTTCGGAGGGATGCTTCCATTTAAATCTTTTCTGAAGCTCTGTCAAATATTCCGTTGACCATCTTTTCCAAAATTCCTTGGAATTTCTTTCCACTGCCTTCCAGTGGTCCCGTAGCCCATGATAACATGAATTATCCCTGCGCTCAGGGATAGTTGACAGAGCTTCTCCCGACAAAAAATAACCTGGCGTTAAAACATGAAAGTCATTCGGGTCATCAGATAATGGAATAAGCGGCCTTGAATTCAACATTGCTTCAATTTGAGTCATTAAGGTATACAGTTCTTCAAATGTCATTACCCCCTCTACAACCTTTTGAAAATGCTTTTTGACTGCTTTAACTGCCGCTTCCCATAAGCCTCCTATGTGAGGAGATCTAGCGGGTATAAATACCCACTCGATCTCATTTTCTGCACAAAAGGTTGTTAAGGATTTCCGGTGCTCTTCTTTTTTAAATAATTCAAGAATTTCTTTTAAGTTATTTGCCGCTCCTACAAAATTCGTTCCATTATCAGAATATATTTTCTTCGGACAGCTTCTACGCGCTACAAATCGTTTTAACGCACCCATGAACGCCGCTGAACTTAAATCTGACACTACTTCCAGATGGACCGCTTTTGTTGCAAAGCATACAAAAACGCACACATATGCCTTATCGACCCTTTTTCCCCTTATTTTGTGGTGAATATTTATGGGGCCTAAAAAATCGGTGCCAACATTCAAAAATGGTCTTGTTCCAATTAGCCTGTCCTCGGGCAATTCTCCCATCATTTGATGCAGAGGTCGGGGATTAGCTTTAAAACACCTATAACATTTTCCTACAATTTTTTGCGATAGTTGCCTACCCCTAAGAGGCCAATACTTTTGCCTTACAATGGCTAAAAGCCCCTGAGGGCCAATATGAAGATGTTTAACATGAATATATTTAATCAGAAGCCATACAATTTCATCTTTATAAGGGAGAAGAATTGGATGTCGGGCCTCATAAGAAAGTCTGCTTTTGTCTATCCTTCCTCCGACTCTAATAAGACCTGCTTCATCAATTATGGGGGAGAGAGTTCCGATTTTCGATTTTCCTGGAAGTCTTTTGCCTTCTGAAAGCAACCTTTTTTCGTCCGCAAAATGTCTGTCTTGGATTTCTTTTATAATTAAAACAAGAGCCCGTTTCCTATAGAAGAGCAACGTTTGTAAAGGTTTCTTCAGCAATATGTCCTTATACTTAATTAATAGAGCAACAACATTTTGGAAAAAATTAAATTGGTTTTTATGATTAATCGTGTTTAAAATGGATATCCGCGTAGTAATAGCAGAAGTCATTTTACATTTTTTAATGTCTGGTATATCTTGCAGGGGCATCGATTTAAAACTTTGATGGGGATCAGTTGGCTTTTTTAGAAATTCAGGTCCTTCAAACCATAATTTGTTGTCGACTATTTCTCCGGCTGACAGACCCCTCGATATTAGATCAGCCGGATTCTCCTTTGTTCTGACATGCCTGAAATAACTACTATTGCAATTTGTTTGGATATAATTTGTTCTATTTGACACAAATATTTGTAATGTTGCGGGATCTAATTTCAGCCAGCTTAATAAAATTTCTGAATCTGTGTAAAAAACTGTTTTATCTATTGACATTTTTAGGCTTTCCAAAACCTTTTTATACAAGTCTACCAATAACACTGCTGCACAAAGCTCTAACCTCGGTAATGTTACGACCTTGGTAGGTGCAACTCGTGATTTTGAAGCTGCTATGTTTGTGTAAAAAGTCCCTTTCTCATCAATAGATTTTATATAAATGACTGCACCATATGCCTTCATTGAAGCATCACAGAAACCATGCAATTCTACACCTTTCTTTGAATTACTTATGATGCGCCTGGAAATTTTTACTTTATTTAAGTTCGGTAAATCTGTTTTGATTTTAATCCACTTTTCCTGGATAGGAGAAGGTAATTCTTCATCCCAGTCAATTTTCAATTTCCTTAGTTCTTGTAGTAATATTTTAGTGGTTAAAATTACGGGATTTACTAAGCCTAACGGATCAAATAGCTTCGATATAGCAGACAGAATATTCCTTTTTGTAATTTTGTTGGTACATTCCCAATTACATTTGATCAGGAACTCGTCTGATTTTGGAACCCAAGTTACTCCTAGCGCCTTTACTTGATTTGCCTTGTATTGCTCATTTTCAATATTTAATTCTACTTCCCGATCTACTTTTTCTATGGTTTCTAATAATTGAGGACAATTGGAGCACCACTTCCGCAGTTTAAACCCATACTTGTTTAAATTAACTGTAATTAGTACTGTAATTAATTCCTTTTGAAGAATTTTAACTTCCGTCATGTTGTCACCCCCTGTCATCAAATCATCCATATAGAAATCGGATTGGATAACTCTCGCTGCCCTTTGATAATTTAAGCCTTCTTTAACAGCTGTTTGCTGAAGACATTTAACAGCTAGATATGGTGCACAAGATGTACCATATGTAATTTTTTTTAATGCGTATATTTCTAAAGGACTTTCTGAATTCCAGCGCCAGTAAATTAGCTGAAACTTTTGATCATTTTCTTCTATCCAAATTTGTCTGTACATTTTTTCTATGTCCGCTGAAAACACATATTTATGCTTTCTAAATCTTAATAGAATATTAAATAAATCTTCCTGCAACTTAGGACCTGTAAGCAAAATATCATTTAAGGAAACATTATTAGATGTTTTAGCTGAAGCATCGAAAACTACTCTCAGCTTTGTTGAAGAGCTTTCAGGGCGAAGGACACAATGATGCGGAAGATAATATTTTGATTCAGTTCTGGAAATATTTTTCAGTAATCTCATGTGCCCTAAATCAAGGTACTCTTGCATAAACACATGATATTGTTCCTTCAGAGATTTATCTTTGCTAAGTTTGCGTTCTAAATTATAAAACCGTCTTTCAGCTTGCAGAGCTGAGTCACCCAATTCTTTAGGAGATTTGCTAAACGGTAATGCAACTATGAATTTATTATCAATTCCGAATTTGGTATTATTTTCAAAATGTTTTTCGCATCTTTTTTCCGCAACTGTTAGATGCTCAACTTTATGTTGTACTTCTTCTAACTCCCAGAACTTTTTCAGCTGATGATCCAAGCTTTCTTCTGAATGCGAGACAACACCGCAATAAAGGGAGTTAGTTTCTACATTTGCTGGGCCACAAGCTATCCAGCCAAACACACTGTTTTGTAGAACATACTTCTCTTTACTTAAGGTTATTTGACCTTGCTTTAAGAGCGTGTAAAATAATTCTGCTCCTAATAAGAGATCAATTTTGTTTGGAACATCGAACTGAGGATCGGCTAATTGGATGTTATCTGGAATTTCTCCACTCACAATTTTTTGTGCTGGGAGATCGGAGAAAATTTTATTTACTACTAATAAGTCAATATTAGTACAATAATCTGAATTAATTGATCTAATTTTTACATTTATTCGTTCATTAACATTGGATTTATTTTCTCCTATTCCTTCAATAACAGAATGGTCTTTTTTTGAATTACTTTCAATTTATTTTTTAAATTATTTGAAATTAAGCTGACCTGGGAGCCACTGTCTAACAAAGCTCTTGCTTCTACCATTTTTCCATTTAAACTTTCGACTCTAATTCGAGCTGTTGACAACAGAATATATTTACTTATATCTCCAAGGTTTTTTATGCCTTTGGCAGATTTTACCACTGCACTCTTCGCGGGAGCTTGTTCTTTATGCAGAAGTGAATGGTGCGAATTATTGCAACTTTTGCAATTAACAGCATTGCACAATTTACTGGTATGGCCAGTTTTTAAACATTTTATGCATAATTTATTCGCAAGGGCTTTGTTCCATCGCTCATTTATCGATAATGCTCTAAACTTAGAACATTGTGCCAGTGGATGAAACACCTTGCAATTCATTATGCAATTCGCCTTGCTAAAATTGCTGGCCCTATTAGTCAATACATTATTGTCTGTAGGATATAAATATTATATTTGTTTTTGAGCCGCTTCTAATGCAGAACATTCCTGCTCCAAAAATCTTAATAAGGAATCGATTCTAGGAACCATTTTTGAATCTTCTAAGGTCATTTCATATTTTAATCTTAAATTATCATCCAGCTTCCTTACTAAAAGAAAGCTTATAAAGGCTTGCATTATTTGTTCTGACGTTAGCTTTAAATTATTTAATGCCTGCAAAGATTCATTGATGGTCCTATGGAATGCCTTGACATTGCGAGCGGATTCGGTAACATATGGGGCATCAAGCAATTTTTTAAAATATACATTTGCAATGCATCTTTTATTGGTGAACTGCTTGTTGAGTATGTCCCATGCTACAGCGAAATTTGTGCTTGTAGATGGTAAGTTTGCAACACAACTAGCAGCATCACCTTTTAATTTTGATTTCAAAATGCACATTTTTTCAATATTTGCTATATTTTTGGAGGCAACTAATTGTTCAAACAACTCCTTGAACGTTTCCCATTTGGAATAGTCGCCATCAAAAGAGGGAATATCTACGGAGGGAAGGCTATATGATATTTTTTTCCTCCCTCTTAGTATTTCTACCTTTAGAAATCGTAGTGTATTCCTCTTTTAGTTCATAAAATGTTTGAACTAGTTCGTCATCTTCGAACTTATCAACATATCGTAAAAAATTTTTTGTGCCGTATCCCGAGATTCCTTAACCCCATCGAAGCATTCAGTGCCATCTTTAAATGATTCGATGGTGTCTCTGAACTCGGATAAGGCAAACTGAAACCGCCTAATAAGTCCCCCAATTTTAGCAGAATGCTGTTCTTCGACAGCTCCCTTAGAACCTATTGGCTTCTCTTGTTTTTGGATTTTTCCAATTAAATAATCCAATTTAGTTATTGCTGTAAGAGCTAGTGAAGATACAGTTGAGAGAACATTTTCCTTAAAATACTTATCTTTCTTCAAACCGCTCTGGCCATCCAGCTGCTTGTGGTTTTCTTGAAATACCATAAATTTATTTTGCAGCTTCTCCTTCAGTTGAAGAAGGAATTCGTAATTGTCTCCATCCGATCCGACAGCTTGGTGGTACAATTTCTGCATCTCCATCGCCAGCTCCGATTGGTTAATTATCATCGCTTCCATTGCACTTTATTATAATTTTAATTGCTGATGTGAATACACTTATACAGTTCCTTGTTGCTCTGTATATACACTTTATACAGCCGATATTATATATATATATATTGTGACTTTCGCGAAAGTTCTGGAAACCATTCAAATCGCGCATAGATAGCTAGTTTCACAACCTTTCACATCTTTGTACGGCGACATCTAGCGCGAGATAGATCGACAATTTGCTAGAAAATTCCACGATCTTTCACAACGGCATCTAGCGCGGGATAGATCAAATAGATAGATCGAGAATTTGCTACATAATTCTAGAACCTTCCGCAGCAGTATTAACTGCCATATAAATAGACGCGGGGTGTCTCAGAGAGTCAGTTCGAATTTGGTTATTGAACAGTACACATCGACACCTTGTGAGCATAGCGTCAAGAAATAAGTGTTAATAAGTGCAATAATAAAAGAATAAAATCTGTGAAATTAAGAACAGCAAAATCTTTGAGTTTTATTAGATTATTCACAATCCAGAGATCGAACCTAAGAGAGAGTCGTACCCGTAAATTTAAATTTACGTAACAATTGGTGTCAGAAGTGGGATTGCTGAATAATCCTAAATTATGGTGAAGTTTGCTGAACTGAGAATACCCCAGCTGAGGGAAGAGCTGGAGGCTAGAGGTTTGCCTGCGACAGGCCATAAGGCAGATCTACAAGCACGGTTGCGTAAAGCAATGGAGAGTGAGGGCATCGATGTTGAAGAACATGAGTTCTGTCATGATGCTTCAGGAGTTTCATCTAAAGTCGAGGAGCAGTTGATAGAGCCGCAGCCAGCTCCAGCATTTGACATGAATGTGCTTCTAGCAGCAATGGAGCAACTGTCCTCACGTATGGAGGCGCAGCTGGCACAAAACACTTCTCAATTGAAGGAGCAACTGTCCTCACGTATGGAGGAGCAACTGGCCCAAAACACCTCGCAACTGCAGGACCAACTATCTCGTATAGAAGGGAACTCTTCCATATTGCAAGCGAGGCAGGATAAAATGGAGGATGAATTACACAGATTAGAATCCAGACTAGAATCAGAAATACAGCGGCTGGATGGTCATGTGCGAGAAATACAGTCCAGTGGTCCAGTTACAGCTGTTAGTGCAACGAAATTGCAAGCGCCAACGTTCGACGGAACTATACCGTTTAAAATTTTTAAACTACAGTTCGAGACCACAGCGCAAGCCAATCACTGGACTACGGCGGATAAAGTGGTAGTATCATTGAAAGGCTCCGCCGTCGAAGTTCTGCAAACAGTTCCTGAAAATGAGCGTGGTAATTATGACGCGTTAATGGCAGCGATGGAACGACGATATGGTAGCGACCATAGAAAACAAGTGTTTCAAATGGAGCTGATGAATCGTTACCAAAAAGCAAACGAGTCGTTACAAGAATATGCAACGGAGATAGAGCGGCTCGCGCATTTGGCCAACGCAGATGCACCAGCGGAAGTAACTGAATTACTTAAAATTCAGGCATTTATGAGTGGTATACGAGATGCGGATACCAAACGTGCAGTCTACTCCATGCCAAAGAAGACGTTTGCCGAAACAGTGTCATTTGCCTTGACGCAGGAAACGGCATGCCTTTTAAGCAATAAGGCACATAGAGTTCATCGGCTGGAAGTTGAGCCAAGTGAATCCCTAGAGAAAACCATAAGGGATCTCATCCAGACTATTTCTCAGAGGATGCCAACCTCGCGCAAGGGCTTTGAGCTAAAGTGTTACAGCTGTGGAACATCAGGACACCTGGCACGGAATTGTAATGCGTCTGGTAAGAAAAACGTAGATGCAAGGAAAAGAAGCAACGAAAATGCAAGTGGCGCTTCTGAAGAGAAACGATCGTTAAACTAAAACGGACCAGTTCAAAGGAGCGTGAGCTGGTTCCCACAACTGATTGCCCCACTGTCTCCGTTTCACAAATACAGCGTAAAAACAATAATTTAACCATAAACGGGACTGTAAACAGACGATCGCTGGTCTTAACTCTGGACACGGGCGCAACACATTCTATCATTCGATCAGACCTAGCAGGGGATAACGTTGAGCCGCTGATTGGTTGCAAGCTACGAACAGCTACAAGGGAGGAACTTTGAGTCTGCTATATTTCAAGAAATGTGCTCATTGTTGTATCAAGAAAACTCGAACGACAGCTCTACATCCACAATCGGATGGCATGGTGGAAAGGTTTAACCGTACATTGGAAGAGAATTTACGAAAAGTACTGGGCAAATGTCAGCGCAATTGGGACAAGCACATTCAAATGTTTTTATTGGCTTACCGATCAGCAGTCCATGACACTACCGGCCATCCACCTGCGAGGATTATTTTCGGTACAGATTTGAGACTCCCATCAGATTTGAAATATGGAAAGAGCAATCAACTTACTGAAACTGGAGGCAGCTATTGGGAATTGCTTCAGTCCGAAATGGATGAAATACATCAACATGTGAGGCAGCGAACACAGCTAATGAGCAATAAAATGAAGGATCGTTACGACCGAGCTATGAATTCAGAAGGATTTCAAGAAGGCGACTTGGTGCTGCTGTACAATCCGCAACGGAAAAAGGGTATATCTCCAAAGTTGCAAACATCGTGGGAAGGTCCATACAAAGTCATAAAGCGACTGAACGATGTTGTGTATCGCATACAATCCCACACGTAGAGACGAGGTAAAATTAAAGTCGTTCACTTGGAGAGACTAGCCCCATATGGATCAAAGAATTTGGAGTCTGATCGTCCCGATCCTCCACTTAAGTGGAGGGCAGTGTGACGAATTTACAATGAAACTTTCGCGAAAGTTCTGGAAACCATTCAAATCGCGCATAGATAGCTAGTTTCACAACCTTTCACATCTTTGTACGGCGACATCTAGAGCGAGATAGATCGACAATTTGCTAGAAAATTCCACGATCTTTCACAACGGCATCTAGCGCGGGATAGATCAAATAGATAGACCGAGAATTTGCTACATAATTCTAGAACCTTCCGCAGCAGTATTAACTGCCATATAAATAGACGCGGGGTGTCTCAGAGAGTCAGTTCGAATTTGGTTATTGAACAGTACACATCGACACCTTGTGAGCATAGCGTCAAGAAATAAGTGTTAATAAGTGCAATAATAAAAGAATAAAATCTGTGAAATTAAGAACAGCAAAATCTTTGAGTTTTATTAGATTATTCACAATCCAGAGATCGAACCTAAGAGAGAGTCGTACCCGTAAATTTAAATTTACGTAACAATATATATTATTATTATTTTTTTTAAATTGAAGAACTTATTGCCGATGCGTAGTCGCGTTATACGGCAATGGTACACCAAATAAAAATATTTCTAATTCGCCTCTGGGCGTTTTATATAGAAATATTAACACTTCTTTTTAAAGAGAAACAACATCTCTAAAATTAACGAATGCACAGAGCACTCGATTTTCGGATCAGAGAACTATCGATTCAACTATGAAAAACCAAAACCGCGATTCAACATAAGATCACGTCGGGGTCACCAAAATGAAAGGCGATTTTAGTAAGAACAACGTAGCGGGTTGATGGAGAATCTTGTACTGATTTTTATTGAATAATTTTGAAACTATGATACCTACTACATGGTACGAATGCAGTTCGCGTCATGTGTATATCTTAGAGATAAAAACTATTTACATGACATGGGACACCAGCATCGAACCATCTGCTTCTTATCATTACAGACCGCCGATCCCAACGCTCTTATCATGTGTATACGCTATCCTAAGTAAACTGTACCTATTGGTTTAAATTTCTAGTATAATTTCTTATCACGGATTCTTCTTATACGGTCCCCTTTTTTTGTGAGAAAAGATTTTCGCCCGTATTCCGTGCTCGAACCCAAGAGGTACAGTTTTATAATTAAACTGTCCGAATCGTAGAGCTGTTCGGATTACCGAATAGTCCGGAGTAGCGCGTGTCCGGACTAGGGAGGTTGTACTGTATTTAGATTCAATACCTTTATATCTTTTTTTTTTATGGCAGATGAAACCAAGCTCAGGGGATGCCCCCTATCCATGGAGTAGTGACGGTTTACACCTCGCTTAAAGGTTTCGACGCTGTAAGTGGGCGGGAAGATATTCGCAGGGAGACTATTCCACAATCTAATTTCGCGACCGAAAAACGAATTCCCACTGTAATGCGCGGTTCGTTGGAACGGAATCGCGACATAAAAGGGGTGCACCGCTCTGGAAAGCCGAGTAGTTCTGCTAAATACCTGAACCGGAGGAATCAGGCCGGATACTTCAGAGGAACATTTACCATGAAAGTAACGGTAAAATAGTGATACACACCCTACATCACGACGACGCTCCAAGGTTTCAATAGAGCTGGATACCCTACTGTCCCCTATAAGTTTTATCGCACAACCTTGTATACAGTCCAGAAGCTGGAGATATGTTTTCGAAGCTCCCGACCAAATATGCGAATTGTACTCCATTTTCGGACGGATATAGGTGGTGTAGATACAACGAAGATCGGTTGGAGTGAAGTATTTCTTACACCGCTTAAGAAAGACTAAGCACTTGGCTGCCCCTTTCGACACGTCAAAATGTGATCGTTCCAACGAAGATCGCATTGGATTGACATGCCCAGAACATCAAGAGCCTCCGACTCATTAATATCCACACCACCCACATTTAGAGGTGGAAAATTTTCACCCTCTAAACGCTTGTGTGTCAACAGACAAGTAGTAGTGTCGTGACCACGGACGAGGGTGGATGCAGCTACCCACCGCAGTGCAGTGTTTAGTGTGCTCGCGGAAACAAACTGCTGTGGTTCTCCTGGAAGTCCTCGCTGTGGGCTCCTCCAAAGTCCACAGTCCGTCCGAATAAAAACACTTTAATTCCGTTTTAGACACTTTATTCTATGCAGCTCGCACACGTTTTGCGAGCCCTGCTTCACTAATCACTACTCACTAATTGACTTACGCAACTCAACTCTAACTCTCCATACCAGTCTTATTTATATTCATGCATGCGGAAACTTAAACACGGAAATAACAATAATACGCTGACTGTAGCGGAAAAGACCTGCCTCAACACCTGAGCGCAAGAAAGTGGGTCACTAGTTCCACGGTCAACAAGTGCAATAGCGCTTCACCAGCGGCTAGCTCGCTCGATGAATTGACCTTGGCAAGTTACAATGCGGAATTAAACGCTTAGCGCGACACCATTATGGTCGATTGAAAATATGTTCTGCGGAAGTAGCGACTCACAACATCCCTCCGCCCCCAGGGAAAGGAAAAATTAATATCGTGAAGCGATGTTAATTTTTCATTTTATTACAATGCTTCTACTGGGTGGTATTAACTGTTTGATATTATTCTTAACGCTATTAAAAATTGCTTAAGTAAATACCATAACCGCTTCTTGTCTGGCGCTCCTCTGATATGCTGACTGGAGAATAAGATGATGATGGTTCTACCGAATTATGCTTCCGCTGCTACGAATGGACGTCTCGTCTTAGGGTGATATCACGCGTTGCAGGGCACCCACATTTGAAGAAACGGTGTGTAACTATGTGACTGCACCGATTGGACATGCTCTTCGTAGTACTGATCTACCTTGGACGGAGTGATGTGGCCTTCGGTGTTTCTTTCTCGTTTTCTCGGACTGCTGGGGTTGTGTGCTACGTTGTAGACCGTCTGGTGGACCTCCCATCTTACTTGACGCTAATTGATCATAGCTCATATCTCGACTGTGGCTTCACGATTCCCTTGTCTCACTTCGGACGTTAGCTCTAATTTGCGACTATGATCTGTAGGCAGATGATTTGCGGGGATGGTCCCAAGAAAAATATTTTAGCACGTTCACCCTGTTGACTAATGCTAGCGAGAAAACATCGCCATGGCCGTCTTTGTCGAACAATGATGTCTGTGCTGGTGCCGTACAACGTGATGGTTCGGAGAAGCATCTTCGATGCGCCGCTCGTATCTTGGAGTCCATAATTAAATTGAAGCTACCAGCTACGTGTTGATGCTGTTGGTGGCTTATCCTATTTATTTTCTAATACTTATACTACGAAGTAATTTAATTACATTTGTTATTTCATGAGTATCTTATGATTGTTCTGTAATATTTATATACTTATGACTATATACAATTTGCGTTCGTATTCGATTATCGAACTAAAATCAAGATTTTCATCAAGTGAAACCATTAAATTTTAGGTGAAATTTTTAACCTTTTCGTTATGTGTCCTTAAAAATATTTTCCTAGTGCCTTATATCTAGTTTCTTCATTTTTTTTTTTCATTCTCATTTTCTGTTCCTCTCATCTTAAAATTGTTGTTCTTTATTTTTATACATTTTTCAGAATGTTTTTTTTTTCTTTCTTCTTTTTCCCCCCTTTGTTTTCTTTCGTTTTTTCCCCCTCTTTGATATTTTTTGTTTTTTTCTGTTCCTTCTCTCTTTTTCTTTCTTTTTCCCTTTACTCAAAAGTTTTGTCAGTTTGTTTTCTTTTTTTACATGTACAACTTTTCCCTTATTGCTATACACAATTATTAACCCTACTTAAATTGACTTAACAATTAAAATTACTTAATTCATTAAATTTAACAATTATTACCTTCATTTAATTTAATTATTTAGCAAGCTAACTTTAAATTCTATTTTACCTGCTCCTTTTTCTTAAAATGTAATACCACACGCTTGTTTTTCAAACGTATTCATGTAGCGGTAGAGTGATCTGCGATGCCACGTAATGTCATGGCGCCCTGACACCATGTGACAAAGCCGTCTACGAATTATTTCTCACAAAATTATTTCAACTTTGACTTCTGATAAATAGAATTAAGTCCAAGCAAGAATTGAATTAAAATTAAGTTTATATTGTTTCAACCATATGCATGTATTTGGAAACAATGTAAACAATATAATAAAGCAATAAAACAACATAAAAAGCAATATAAACAACATAAACTTAATATATTGCCTTAACCAAGCCTAGATATATGGTTTAAACTAATTCTATAATTAATTAACACATTTTGATAGTAAGTTAAGTTAGTGTCCGGTTAATTAAACAAAATATCTCATAAAACTACATACAAAAACCAAAACCGTTTTGTATTAATATTGACGTACTTACTTAAGCGCACAGAATATACTTTACCAGATGATTACCCTGAACAATTATTTGCGGCGTCGCAGTTAATGGGATTCAGCCCTCTCTTTTTCGTCGTCCGTGCAAATACAGAATTTTCCTGTACCCCACCTACGACCGCCTTGAAATATACAAACATATGTTATTTTACGTTCTTTATTTTTCCCTATTTACTGATATCTGAATTCTTTTCTTTTTTTGTTGAACTGCGACCGTGACTGTTTCTATTTTACTCGAATTGTTGTATTGTTTAAGCAAATTGTTATGGAATGGCCTATCCCTGTTCTTAATTTTTATTACCGTCGTGACTGGGCTTCTAATGCCTATCACCTCATATGAGCCTAACCATATTGGTGAAAATTTATTTTTCCTTGTTTGATTTTTTAGCATTACCATATCTCCAGTTTTAAAAACTACTGGGTTCAGCCTGTCATCGTACTGCCTTTTGGCCGCTTCTTTTGCACGTTCCTGATTTTGCCTAACCATCCTTTGTATTTGGAATTTCTGGACCTTGATGGGATCGTTGGCGTTATAGAGTGGGCCACATTTTTTCTTCAAATTTGTTGGCATCTGCGCGTCGAATCCATAGAGTGTGCGAAAAGGGGTTTGTTTGGTGGTTGTATGCGGAGTGTGATTATGCACGTGCATTGCCGCTGATAACCACTGGTCCCAATTGGATCCGTCCTCTTTCGCAAAACTACGCAAATATTCTGCCAACGGTCTATGGCTTCGTTCTAAGGAACCATTGGCCTGCGGGTGGTACGGTGTTGTGTGTAATTTTTTAATTCCTAACAACTTACATGTGTATCGCGTTACCACTTCGTCGTAGAAGGCTCTGGCTACGGTACAGGTGAGTACCGTCGACTGCGTCGGGAATAGCTGTGCAAGCCATAAATTTTGAAAAATCGTCTTGGAATGTGAGGATGTATTTATTACCAGATACAGTCTCCGGTAAAATACCTACAATGTCCATATAAACCTTATCGAAGGGCCGCACTGGCGTGTCTGTTAATACTAGGGGCATTTTCGTTAATTTTGAACTTTTGTTCACTTGACATTTGGGACATGCTCTAACGTATTCTTTTATCTGCTTTTGTATGCCTGGCCACCTGTATTCTTGCCTAATGCGTAAATAGGTTTTTACCGCCCCTTGATGACCTCCTAATGGTTTATCATGGAAATCCTTTATTATTGTCTTAATTTCCTTTGGGTCTTCCAGAAGAATTCTGCTATCACCCTGTTCCGCCTTTGGACTATCCGGTTCCACTGATGCGGAGATTTCCTGCGGCCTGTCGTTCTTGGTTCTTTTGTTCTTTTGCCTTAGAGCGCGTTTGGACTGCCGCCACCTCGCTGCTATTTTGGGGTATTCTACTCAGAGCGTCCGCATTTAAATTTTTCCTCCCAGGTTTATATATAATTTCGAAATCGTACTCCGATAGTTTATGTCTAAACCTGGCTAGACGAGAGGTCTGATCCCTTAAATTCGCTATACCCTTTAAGGGCTGGTGGTCTGTAAATACTTTGAACGGCCTCCCCAAAAGATATGCTCTAAAATTCTTCGTTGCCCACACTATGGCCAAGAATTCCTTTTCGATTGTGGAGTACCGTTTCTCGGCTCCACTTAACGCCCTACTGGCGAAAGCTATTGGCCTGTCCTTGCCTACTTCCCCTTGGGACAATACTGCTCCCAGAGCTTCATTGCTAGCATCGGTGGTCAAGAGAAATTCTCTGTTAAAATCTGGATATGTCAATACCGGTGGTGAAATTATTGCTTGCTTCAACGTCTCGAAAGCCTTTTGGCAATCCTCGGACCATTTAAAAACTACATTCTTCCTCAACAGCTTTTTAATAGGTAAAGCTATCTTTGCCATATTGTCTATGAATTTCCTATAATAATTTACTAAACCCAAAAATGCTTGCACCTCCTTCTTATTCCTAGGTGGCAAAATATTCTTGACACATTCTACCTTCTGTGGGTCCGGAAGTGCACCATTTTCCGAGCACTTATGACCTAAATACACGACTTCGCGCCGGAAAAACTGGCATTTCCTAATATTTAACTTAAGATTATTGATTCTTAAGGCTTCTAACACTTTCGCTAATCTAACCTCGTGTTGCTCTAAATTACTACCATAAACTACAATATCATCTAGATACACAAAACAATCTATTCCTTGGAGACCTGTGAGGATGTGATTCATGATCCTCTGAAAGGTAGCAGGCGCGCCCGTTAACCCAAACGGCATTCTCTTAAACTCAAAATGTCCCAATCCTGTACTAAACGCAGTTTTTCCTCTGTCACTCTTATCTACTAACACCTGATGATACCCACTTGCTAAATCTAAGGTCGTGAAATATCTACTATTACCTAACTGATCTAGAATCTCATCAATTCTAGGAATTGGAAAAACTTGTCTAATTGTGACTTCATTTAGTTTCCTGTAGTCCACTACTAGTCTCCACTTCTTTTCTCCGTCTTCACCAGCTTTCTTGGGAACTATCAGCAATGGAGAGTTCCACGGAGAAGTACTTGGTCTCACTATTCCGTCATGTAAAAGCTTAGCTACCTGTCTGTTCACTTCCTCCCTATGAGCCTGTGGGAGTCTATACTGCCTCTGATTTATCGGAGCCTGTTCAGCCCCCGTTGGAATTGTATGTTTCAACACCGCGGTGCACGTTAAACTGTCACCTTCTAGCAGAAAAACATCATGAAACGTGGAAATTATTCTTTCCATAGACTCCATTTCCTCCGGATTTAGGGTGGGGTCTAGTATTATTTCTTTCCTCAAGGTCTCTAACCTTTTCTCCACATTTATACCTTTCATCTCTCCCACTCTATTTATCATACTAGGACGGGGTGTTTCAAACTCATTGAAATTAGAAAACCCTGGCCTAAAATTACTTAACATATACACTCCTGGAACAATTTCCTGTTTGTGAACTACTATTTCCGGAATATTGGTTTTAACCCTAACTGGAACTACTCTAATAGTTCTCGCTATTACTCTTGAATCTTCACTATGTAAAACTCGATCTATTTCTCCCATTGAACGCATAACCAGCGTCTTAATATGTTTCTTATTCGCATCCATAAACGTTACTCGTTTTTTAATTAAGTTTATAATTGACCGATTCCACAAATTGTCCCTACCAATTATGCCATCCGCTGACACTCCCTGTTCAAGTGGCACGACTTGTAGCTTCAAAAAAAGCTTCAAAGCATTCATATCGTTAGGTGTGATCAGTATGGAACCCTTCGTTGTTACACATCCACCAAAAGCTCCATTAAGAGTTCTTACGTCTTTCATATTTACCGGCAATGATCCCCTCAACGCGTTCTCTTTTACCAGGCTCGTGTCTGCTCCAGTATCTACTAATAGGATGAGTTTTCCATTTTTTGCACCTTCATAAGATATTTCAATGAACACGTCATCTATAGTGTCTGGGCGACCCTTCCGCCAGTTTAATCCTGAATTAATTTGCCCCCTTCTTTCCGTTGTATTCCGTTTTATACTTATACCATTTTCTACCCTTGAGAAAAAATTTTCTAACATTTTTGTTGCGTTCCATTGCCATGATTTCAAGTTTGTCTTCTTGCTATTTAAAAATTGCTCAGCATAATTAACAACTTTAATTTTTGTTTCTTTTACTACTTCTTTTATTATACCCAGAGACAATATAATTAAAACGAAAATTTGTGCAATGCTTGCACTTAAGCATGAAGTCAAAACTCCAAACGTCTCCACTGACTCAACGGCCGTCGGCTTTACTGTTTGTTTGTTATTAACTGCTTGCTTAACTCCAATTTCGCTTACCTCCTCACAACTGTAAACTTCTTCTGGGACTGATTTAACACTTTCAATGCTCCCGTCTGCACTATCGACCCGCCCGTGATCGACTTTCTCGCAACGATCGACTTTCTCGCAACGATCAGAGGAGGACGGTTCAACAATCGTTTTCGATGTATGACTCGTCACTCCCATGATGTGTGGCCTCGAGTTACTTGTCTTTTTGGGTTCCCAGCTTAGTGGCCTTGGCTGGGCCCTCGATAGTTTCCCTGCGCTGTTCCTTGATATCTCTTGGTGGGGCAATTTATTGCTATGTGTCCTGTTTTTTCACAACGGAAACACTTAATATCATCTCCCCTGCTTCTGTTTCCCCTATTACTCGTATTCCATCTACCCTCATTAGATTGTGGCTAAAGTCCACCACTACTCATAGGGTCGTTACTATTTCCTCTCTGATTACCTACCTGACGTTCGGCTAAATTTTCTCTCGTCGGCTGCCCCCGTGACTGACATCTCCAATTTAGTTCATGCCCATACATCATGCATTTCTCACAGAATGGACTATTTTTCCTTACGAGACACTCGTCCCTAGTATGGCCTTTCCTTCCGCAGAAGCTACATACTATTCGCGTTTGGGCACTGGCTTCCCCACCTTGTGGACGTTCCATCCTTTTGCCGTTCCGCGTGATACTCTGGTTTTGCATGAAGTTATCGCCATGCTGTGTATTTAATTTCCCTAGGGCATCCATGGGTGTATGGCTTCCAGTCCTTTCGTTCATTTCTGCCGCCCAGACCGGATTTATGCTCTCGTTTTGCATGAAGTTATCGCCATGCTGTGTATTTAATTTCCCTAGGGCATCCATGGGTGTATGGCTTGCAGTCCTTTCGTTCATTTCTGCCGCCCAGACCGGATTTATGCTTGCTAAAAGGTTTGGTTGGGCTCCGAGAGATCTGCTGATGATCTCGTTTAGCTGTATTGCTTCTTCGATTAGTCTTTCCATGTCGATCACGTTGGTGTCCAACATCTTCATCCTTACTGTTGGGTCTCTTAACCCCAACACGAATGTCCTTGCTAAGGATTTGTTAATTTCAAGTCGCAGACCATGATTTTGGGCCTCAGTATATTGTGATTTCGTTATGTCTTCAGCCTGTGTCCTTATATTTATTAACCTTTCTCCGAACTCCACTATTTCTTCACCTGGGAGTTGGGACACTGTCTGTATTTCCGATATTATTGTGTCTAAAGATCTACACTTCAGATAGGACAGCTTTAAGGTACTGTATAGCTCTTCCACGCTCGCTATTTTCTTTCCCCTAATTAACCCGTAAGCGTTCCCATGAAACCTTTGCTTTACGCACGCTATGAAATCACCTATTTCGGCATCCGATATACCCCTTCTCGCAAGTTCACATCCCTCAATAAATTTATACACTTCATTTCTCAAATCTGGTGAACGGGTACCTGAGAAAAAAGGTACTAATCTGTTTATATTCTTTGCAATTGCTTCTATACTCATTTTTAACCCTGTGTTACTCCTGATGCTTTTTAAACCTGTTGCAGGTAGTGAAGGACGGCCAGTCGGATCTTTGTGTGGCAGGGTCTTATCTGCTAACAATTCTTCCTGTCGCAGGAGTCTATTTTCTTCTTTTAACTCCTCTATTCTCTTATGAGCCTCTTCTAAAGATTGAAAACTTTCGCTGCTTTTTTGGTTTAAAACTGTTGAGAGAAAATTTTCCGAAACTCCTTTTTTCTCAATCAACTTTCTCAATTTGATATTTTCCTCTTCTACTTCCCTTACTAAAATTGCCTCTAATTCTCTGTCCGTCAAGTAGTTGTCGTATCTGTTCTTTAAGGCGTGAAATTCAGCTTTCCACCTTTCTAATTCCTTTAGCGCACTTTTATTTTTATTTGATACAAAATTGAGCAATTCTTCTAAAATTGCATCCGCCTTCTCTACCTTGGAGAGATTACCTAGATCTTTAATTTTTTCCTTTATTAAAACCAAATTCTCTTTATTGTTAACAGTGGACGAAAGATTATCCCAAATTTTTTCAATGAACCTATCTAACTGTCCAACCAAATCTTTATAATCCCTTCCTAAATCCCTTAATCGTGCCTCCAAATCGAATGATATATCCATCAAGTAGAAAAACAAAAAGACAACGCTTGCAATTCTGCCAACACTTTGGGTCTGACGAGCAAGCAAGCAAACAATTAAAACCCCAGCAACGTTTTGCACTGAAATCCAACCTCAAGCGTAAGCGCCACCGCCACTCTCAAGTTTCGTGTCACTTTTTAATTATATTTAGCTACACTTCGCGTATTTTCTTACAAAATTTTATTTTTTTTTTCTCTTTCCCGTAGCAGTCGTAAAATTGCTAAATCTATTGTTAAAAAATTATCAGAAATTACTCGTTTTTCGATTCTTCTGATAATTTTTAAATTTGCTCGACAAATTATTATAATAATCCCCCTATAGCCAGACTCAGCCACAGGATTACGGGTAAGGGAGTTTTGCCCAGGATTATTTATGTGTGTTAGTATTTATATATGTCTGCTACAAATAATTTATACCACTTTTAAAATTTTTCTTCTAACACAAACTCACCTGAGCGAACGATTTTCGGTACTTAATAACCGGCTGCGCCAAATATGTTGTGGTTCTCCTGGAAGCCCTCGCTGTGGGCTCCTCCAAAGTCCACAGTCCGTCCGAATAAAAACACTTTAATTCCGTTTTAGACACTTTATTCTATGCAGCTCGCACACGTTTTGCGAGCCCTGCTTCACTAATCACTACTCACTAATTGACTTACGCAACTCAACTCTAACTCTCCATACCAGTCTTATTTATATTCATGCATGCGGAAACTTAAACACGGAAATAACAATAATACGCTGACTGTAGCGGAAAAGACCTGCCTCAACACCTGAGCGCAAGAAAGTGGGTCACTAGTTCCACGGTCAACAAGTGCAATAGCGCTTCACCAGCGGCTAGCGCGCGCTCGATGAATTGACCTTGGCAAGTTACAATGCGGAATTAAGCGCTTAGCGCGACACCATTATGGTCGATTGAAAATATGTTCTGCGGAAGTAGCGACTCACAACAAAACAAATTTAAGAAATATTTTCAAACAAACATAAAATCTCAGTGCAGAAACATTGATTTAGATTACAGTGCATTAAAACTTAACAATAGACATTAATAAATTCGCTAAAACAATAACACCAAATAACATAACCAAATATCACAAATAGACAATTAAACGGAATGCAGAGAACCAAGCGAAGGGCTTATTTATGCCCTCCGCAATAAAGCTCAGCATTTCGTTGCTTTCTTCTCCTCCTCCTTCTTTCTGGTCCCGTTAGGTGTGCAGGCGGCTGTGAGTGCACCGTGGGCTGAAGCGTGGCAAGATAAAGGCATAACACTTGTCTTGTCGCGTTTTGCTTTGCCTGCGGTGTAGGCTTGACCGCTTGTGCAGCTGACTTTATACCTCTTTACAGTGGGTGGCGATGACAAAATTTCGTATAGACTCCACAAATGTGCGGGGCTTGAGAGCGAACTTCTTCGCGGTCTATGCGTATGTTTGTACACACCAACCGCATATAATGGCACTGGGTGAGACCCAGGTGTCTGAGGGTGCAGATCCACTGGATTTTCACTTGCATGGGTACCACTTACTGCCATTATTTTCATCACACAGAGGCCTCGCCTTATATATTCGCAGTGATGTTGCGTACCAGTGTCAGCAACACCTTTGCACGACGGATGCCGAATTTAACTCCATGTGGGTTAAGTTCAAAATCCAGTCGCACATGCTGCACTTCTGCTTCGTTTATAGAAGCCCGGGTCTAAAGAGGCTGCCAACTTTTGATAAACTGGACAGTCTCTCTGATTCGATTTCTAAAATCCTGGAATCGTATCCGAACAGTAAAATTGTTGTTGCTGGTGATTTCAATGTTCATAATTCCAATTGGAACACGTGGGCTGAAATGCCATCCGGTCCCGAGGATTTATTGATGTTGAGGTTTACAAGCACTCTTTTAACAGCCCGCGTTCGAAAGTGCATCTCAGGCATAATATGAGACACACCATCGATTACGGGTAGTGGTTGGCTACTCTCAGAAAGAGAGCAGTGATCATCCTTGAAGAGAGTTGGAATAGACGATCGCATCTGATTCTTCACTCTCCCCACGAACGACCAAAAGTTCTTACTACCCTTATGGTATTCAAGAACTCTGCGTCTAAGGCGCTGTTCGTAGAGAACTTTTTCGCACTTTAGAGTGGCATTGCACCTATTTCTGGCCTGATTGCGCAGCAATTTAGTATCAGCAGTTTTGTTTAAACGCCAATTCCTAAATGCTTCCTCTTTAGACCTTACTGCTTGTCTGCAAGCCGCATTAAACCAGGAATGGTCTTTTGGTTTAATGGAAATTCTTTTATGGGGTATGAAAGACCTCATACCAAATAAAATTAAATTTTCAACCAATTTTTTGCCAACAACGGCTGAAAAAGGAGTTCAGCGCATCCCAATTAGCCTTCTCATAAAGCCACACTGTCCGCTTCGGAGCTGCCTGGTGAGCGGATTGAAGACTAGAATATGGAAAGGTAGCAGAATTTGTAGCGTGGTCCGAAATACCAAGAGGTGCAAGAACATTCACATCATACTCGCTGTGATGTGAAGTTAGAAAACGGTCCCGAATATTTTGGTTTTGCCCATCAACGCAGGGAAAGTGCGTTGGTTTCTTCACTAATTGAGTCAAATTATGAGACTCAGCAAATAACTCAACATACAAACCCTCAGGTGTCGTGTGACTCGAATGACGTAGCCAGTTGGAATTATGAACATGGAAATCACCAGCAACAACAATTTCACTGTTCGGATACGATTCCAGAATTTTAGAAATCGAATCAGAGACACTGTCCAGTTTATCCAAAGTTGGCAGCTTCCCTAGACACGGGCTTCTATAAATGAAGCAGAGGTGCAGGATGTGCGACTGGATTTTGAACTTAACCTACATGGAGTTAAATTCGGCATCCGTCGTACAAAGGTGTTGCTGACACTGGTACGCAACATCACTACGAGTATATAAGGCGAGGCCTCTGTGTGATGAAAACAATGGCAGTAAGTGGTGCCCAGGCATGTGAAAGTCCAGTGGATCTGCACACTCAGACACCTGGGTCTCACTTAGTACCATTACATGCGGTTGGTGGGTACAAATGTGCGCATGGACCGCGAAAAAATTCGCCCTCAAGCCACGTAAATTAGCGGAATCCATGCGAAATTCTGTCATCGCCACCCACTGTAAGGAAGTGTAACATCAGCCGTTCAAGCGGTCACGCGTACGTCGCAAGCAAAGCAAAACACGACAAGACAAGTGTTATGCCTTTATCTTGCCGCGCTTTAGCCCACGGTGCACTCACAGCCGCCAGCACACCTAACGGGACCAGGAAGAAGGAGGAGGAGTAAAAACAAACGAAATGCTGAGATTTACTCAAAGCATATATAAGCCCCTCGCTTGGTTCTCCGCATTCCGTTAGACTGAATTTCTTTAATTTTATTATTGTTGCATGTTTATAAGTTATATAATTGGTTTGGGTTATGTGCACTGGGATTCTATTTTATTATGGTGTAAATGTGTTTATATTGCTTGTGGATGGTCGGTTTTTATGTTAATTATTTTTTCGCGAGCACTCGACGCGAAAAATGAATTGTGGTGGGGAGTAACATCCACCTTCGTCCGCGGTCACATCACAACTTTTGATCTTTATATATCAAGTCACTACAACTGTATATTTATGGCAATATAGCTAAAGATTCTACCGCATTTCCGAGGTATTTTTATGCGAGACAGTCTCCCGAAACGACCTCGTCATCAAGAATGTGGAATCGTTAATCTGGATACATCAAAGGGCCCTGGTACTCATTGGGTAGCGTATTACAAAGATAGACACTGCAAAGAATATTTTGATAGTTTTGGAAACTTGCAACCACCGCATGAAATAATAAGTTATTTGGGAGATGACGTAAATTACAACTACACCCAACACCAAGACTATAATTCATACAACTGTGGTCATTTATGTCTAAAATTTCTTTATAATTTAAACAAAATAAACAAGAAATATAGTTTTGAAAAGTAATAGTATTGACTTTTTATTGAACTTTTAATATAAACATTATTTAAATTTTTTATATTCTATGTTGGATTTCGATTATGCTGAAGTTGATGATGAAGGTGAAGATGATGAGGAGTATGAGCTTTTCCATTCCTTATCCGACTTGAATGGGTTTTTCACCACTGTATACTCCAACTTCTATGACCATGATTCTTTCATTTCGATGTCTTTCTTCTTATCCATTGTACTGCTCTTTATTGTTGTTGTTGTCTGTAATTCAAATACCAAGATGCCACTAAAGCTTTTTGATGATTTTCATCACTATTAATACTTATTTTAACACATGATCGTTATAGCTAGGATATATAAATACTGCATTTCAGCTTTGAACATTTAGTCTCTGTGTAGTTTTGAATCGGTGTAGACAACTCGAAAAATTCACTAAATTATTTGTTTAAATAAATACAAAAATAATAAGAAACCAAAAATGACTGCTGTGAAGGACTTTAATGGAAAAAACTTTAATCAGTAATTTAATCAATAGAACAAATAGAAATCAGTCAACAATCAACTATTAACTAAAAAAGATGAATCACGTAAACATGACAACATTTTTAATTCGAGTTCATGGGTTTTTAGTAACTCACAGGGAAAATATACTGGAGGAGCATTTTGATTACATTTTAACAGGCTATACAAAACTAATCAAATACTATACAAAGATGCCTTTGCGATTATCTCAAAACATCGATGTCATTATAGTACATGTTGCTGGGCTTCTAGTGAAACTGTGGATGGACCAGACACCTGCATCTATAAATTTAACTATTGACAGAATAAATAAATTGATATCACTTTATACAAGAATCTATAAATAAAAGGCGATATATTTGTAAAATTAAATTATTTCTTTATTTTTTTATTAAAATTTTTTTGACAATTTATATAATATGTTTCGAGCAGGGGTTGCGATTGAGGAAAGTCGACCTGAACCTCCAATCGAAAATCTTTTCCATCTTCCACCATCAGTTTTCCGTTGTTGAACTCTGCTATAGTAGCATCACAAATATCATTGAATTTCTGAGGTAGAAAAATTACGCAATCTTCCAGCTCCATTAGAATGCGATCCCCATATTTGGTTTCTGTCCTGCGCACACTTTTTATTGTTTAAAATCTGCTGGGTTCCATGTCCTTGACATACAGAATATTTTTCTGATTAAAGTTTTTTCCATTAAAGTATTTCACAGCAGTAAATGAGGGAGACGTGCAATCATCTTGGTACAGTTGATTCATTTTTGTATTCTTATTATTTTTGTATTTATTTAAACAAATAATTTAGTGAATTTTTCGAGTTGTCTACACCAATTCAAAACTACACAGAGACTAAATGTTCAAAGCTGAAAGTGCAGTATTTATATATCCTAGCTATAACGATCATGTGTTAAAATAAGTATTAATAGTGATGAAAATCATCAAAAAGCTTTAGTCGCATCTTGGAATTTGAATTACAGACAACAACAACAACAACAACAAAGAGCAGTACAATGGATAAGAAGAAAGACATCGAAATGAAAGAATCATGGTCATAGAAGTTGGAGTATACAGTGGTGAAAAACCCATTCAAGTCGGATAAGGAATGGAAAAGCTCATCCTCCTCATCATCTTCACCTTCATCATCAACTTCAGCATCATCGAAATCCAACATAGGATATAAAAAATTTAAATAATGTTTATATTAAAAGTTTAATAAAAAGTCAATACTATTACTTTTCAAAACTATATTTCTTGTTTATTTTGTTAAAATTATAAAGAAATTTTAGACATAAATGACCACAGTTGTATGAATTATAGTCTTGGTGTTGGGTGTAGTTGCAATTTACGTCATCTCCCAAATAATTTATTATTTCATGCGGTGGTTGCAAGTTTCAAAAACTATCAAAATATTCTTTGCAGTGTCTATCTTTGTAATACGCTACCCCATGAGTACCAGGGCCCTTTGATGTATCCAGATTAACGATTCCACATTCTTGATGACGAGGTCGTTTCGGGAGACTGTCTCGCATAAAAATACCTCGGAAATGCCGTAGATTCTTTGCATGTTTCATCAAGTCGACGACTGTGAGGGCTCTTTAGGGTAGATTCTTTAAAAGTTTTTTGGTTGCGGACTATAATATCAACCCAATCCTTTTTTGTATGGTTTCAGGTATAATCCTTTTCCCATGGCGATTGCTTCTATAGTTTTATTATGTCGATTTGCTTATTCCAATTGCTGTCGTGCGGCTTTTGTTTCATTAACTGCTATTGAGATTGCAGCACCTCCAGATGCTAAGCCTCCAACATCTCCCAGAGCAGTTAAAATCGGTACTAATGGTAGAAACCCTCCTGTCTTTGGAACGGGTATAACGCGTGGAATGTCAATCGTGGATTTCTTCCGTCCGAAAGAATTTTTGACAACCTTTTGCGCGATTTTTATAGCACTGGGTTTTCTTTGGGTTTTCGTTGTTTAATAATTTTCAGAGCGCTTTTAACTACTTTAGTGCATATTTTCTTGGTACATTTCTTTTTGACTTTTCTTATAATTTTCTTAAGAGTTTTACTCATCGTTCTCCCCATACCGAATTTTACTTTAGCTTTCATTGCGTTTGTAACTAATCGTGCGTTTATTCGCTCACTCAATTTGCTGTCTTTTGATTTTACTTTTTGCCACGCCCTTTCAATTAATATTTTATCTGCTTCGTGGCGCTTATTCAAGTCTCGTGTTTTATCATAAGCTATGTCGTGCTCTCTACATGCGGGTCCAGGGGATTGATTCCTTTATCGCCTCTTGCCAAGCGTTGGTTTAGTTTAGTTCCTGGTCCACAAAACTGATAACCCGGTAAATGAAGTTCAATTGGTAGAGAATTTATTACACCATTTAATAAACCTCTTCCGGTTACTGACTGATTATTACTGACATGTTTCTTGTAAATTATAACCATTTTATATCTTTTCACCTACTCGTACTGAATGAAAATTAATATAAAGGTGTGGTTATTGTATATTTATATTAATTGCTTAAATGCGTTTCGTTAAGCAACACAAAAATATTGTTGTAAAAAATCTGGATTCTGTTACTGACAACGTATCGAAACCCCGACACGGCTCCCTGCTGCCGAATTCAATAAGATGTCTTATTGTCGAGCCTTCAAATTGTGGAAAGACCAACGTCATGCTGAGTTTAATAGAAAGTCCTAATGGACTGAATTTTGCAAATATATACTTATATTCAAAGTCGTGGTATCAACCGAAATATGAATATTTAAAACAATTAATGAAACCAATTCAAAATATGAGACTATTTACATTTTCCGACAACGAACAAGTTCTCAAACCAGATGAAGCAAAAACCAACTCAATAATGATATTCGGTGATGTTGGTTGTGAGAAGCAAAATAACATTAGAGAATACTTTTGTATGGGCAGACACAAATGCATCGATTGCTTTTATTTATGTCAAGCATATACACGCATCCCCAAGCATTTAGTACGCGATAATGCCAACATGATTATTATGTTTAAGCAAGACGAGATGAACATGAAGCACATATACAATGATCATGTAGGAACAGACATGACAAAAATTTCTAAATATATGTAGAGAGTGTTGGAGGGACAAGTATGGATTTCTGGTAATCAGCAAAGACGACCCGATTGATGATGGGCGTTATAGAAAAGGTTTCGACATTTACATCCAACTATAAATAAAAGCATTCCCGATACTTTCATACTAGTATGAAAACAGCCTTTGAACTGATCTGATAGCTGTTGCACCAGATCTGATCTGATAGCTGATACACCTGATCTGATAGCTGTTGCACCTGATCTGATCTGATATACCTGATCTGATCTGTTAGCTGTTTAAGCAGATGCTAAGAATGAATGAAAAAATATTAAAACTACAACAACTACAACAGCATACTTCCTAAATTTCCTAAAAATAACTCCACTGACTAACCAACCAACTAACCTATGCGACACAAGGCAGAGTTCTCCTTCTCTCATAAACAAAACTAACAAAACAAAAGTCACGCTGACACTCACTCTACATCCTATCCTCATTCAATCACACCATATCACTAAAGCCTTAATATGCAATTAATTTTGAAATGTTTGCACTAATTTGTTAGACAAACCGCCTGTGTCAGTATTTTAAAAAATATATTCTTTGACCAGTCATAAAATAAAATCATCTGCTTAGGCAGTCCCGCGCTCCAGATCATACATGCACGCAAAGCCACAGTTCGATCCGTTCACTTTATGTTTACATTAAATTTCACTACGCTTCTGGGGCGGCGACTCAAAAGCGAAGCAATTAAATAAACAACAACAACTAAAACACTACTTCTGTTTAGGCGGCCTCTGCTTACGCAGCCTCTGCTTAGCAAGCTGCCACCCGCGACCACACACATTCCCACAGTCGCTTGACTCATAAAAATCTTAATATGATATCCTACAACAACAATTCCAAAGGCAAGCATCTTGCCACTGCTGCTCTCCCCAATACTCACATACCACAAAGCACGGCTCTCCCCTCCCTCTGCCTTTCTTTCCACTCCATCTCCCCTATCAACCGACTGATCGTCTGTCCGTCCGCCATCGCCAGCCGTCAGCCGCCAGCCGCTGACCTTCAATCTTCTTTCTCACTCTTACACACACACAGCGCACCCTTCGGAGGATGCTCCGCCGAAATACACAGGCGGATGCATTTGGTTTAGAACCCGCATATTCCTACTACTACGGTCGCACCGTCTGTCCGCTTGCCAGAGCCCCATGCGCTGCCGAACGTGCGGAGAGGCGCATCACACCCTCCTGCACTAAGCCAGAGCCGATGTGCGGCGCCAGTTGTCGGGGTTTAGGGTTTGCAGTCCTACAAGGCTGCCAACTGTTAACGCCAACTGCCACTCGCCAGAGGTGCTCCTTTATCGATAGGTAGGTTGTCAGGAGTGAGAATTGCAGTTCTCTCTCTTGTCAGCCTGCCGGTCATGAGATGCGCCTCTCTCGAGAAAGTTAGCTCGGCTGCGGACTCTCCCCGCGGCAACTGGCACTGTTATTCTGGCTTCCAGCGATCGCCGCTCGACCCGTGTCTTGTCTTCCTTTTAAGCAACGGTCGCGACTAGAGGTGAAAAAAGACGCAGTGCTCCAAAACCAAAAACTAGTTTAAAGTGAAACTTAAGTAAAATTATTGTATAAAATAATAAATAAGTGAAATAAACATTGTGCATGTGAGTAAAACACCTCAATATCTCGTACGGTTTATGAAATATTCACATTATAATATTTTTTTAAACGAAGTGCCTTTCCATTCCGTATGTAAAGTAGGCGTGGTTGTTAACCGGTATCGCCCATTTTCAATCTCAAACTGCCCTACATAACAAGGAATATTTTCGCCAAATTTCATTGTGATATCTCTTTTCGTTCTCCCGTAATCGTGATTTCAACAGTCCGACAGACAGGCGGACGGTCTAAATCGATTCAGGAGGTGACGCTGAGCAAGAATATATATACTTTTCGATATCTATCCTGTCTCCTTCTCTGCCTTACAGACGGAAGAACAAAGTGAATATCGCGGGAGTAGGGTTACTCCTTTCGGGTGTAGGATATAAAAACGTTTTCGCTTCTAAAAATGTATGGTGATAAGAAATTGGAAGCGTACAATCTTTCTTTTCGAGAAATTCAAAAATGAGATGAATATCAACAAGCTTCTGAAATCAAGAATTTTTAAGCTTTTTGTATTCTAATCGCTCAGTAAAAAAGTGAAGATCCTTTTTAAGTTACACAAAACTAGAAAAATTTTATACTCTTAAAGTAGATATTAAAATTGTCATTACAGTTACAAAAATATTTTTAATTCTTTTCAACTATCTGTGGAAAAAGTTGAGAAAAATAATATTATTTATAAATATTTTTTCCTTCATATAATCCCAATGTAGGATTTCTCTGTGTGAATTCCAATCCCGAAAGTGCATTTTATTGCGGAAAATATAAGGCAACTGTAACACTAAGGAATAACCAGAACGAACAAAGACACTGAAGATGGGCAATTGCCAATGTTCACGCGAAAATCCCACCGTCTCCCGTCGCTTTTCCCTTCGCGGAAAACAGCACACTAATGAATTAGCAACTCCGCTGAACACGACTTGAGCGGACCCAATTCCGTCTCGTTCCTGTCTTTTTTTCTTTCACATACAGATGGCGGTGGTTCCGAGAGCAGTGAAGCTTTCTTCTTATCTGTGACTTCAACCTGTGAAGACGTGCAAACCATTTGTGCTCATAGCTGAAAATGAATTCTTCAAATCAGTGTATTATCTCTCCAAACGTGCATTCGAGTTCGAATTCTAAAGGCCTTCAGCGCTGTTTGTCGGATCACCTCCAAGTCAACGAGATTCCACAACCTCATAAGCCGATCGAGCTTTTAGGACGCTCAAAGCAAACCACCAAGGAACGAAGATGTATATTCTGCGACGACTTGAAACACCATTCGCCAGTTCATCCTCCATTTGGTAAGTAACTTTGACTTTCCAAGCCCCATATAAAATATATATTTATAGAAATAGATATTATATAATATATGTTATATTTATAGAAATAGATATTAACCCCACAACGCAACCCTTCGAGCCATCCCACGAGCTTGGAGACCACCCCAATAGTCTTGGTCCTTCGAGCCATCCCACGAGCTCGGAGATCAAGCAAACATTTGGTTCTTCGAGCCGGATTCCCTCCCGAGCTCGAAATTCAAACAAACAGCCAAAATAGGGTTGTTTACAAACCAAATTAGATAAGGGTGTTACGTTGCCATTTGTTCACTGCTAATAAACTTATCGCAGCACCTGCCGCCAGCTCTCCATCAGGGAGTGGCATTCGACCTCGTGAGGACAGTTCTGCACGTAACAATAACCCTCCGGAAAAGGAAATCGAGTTCCGTTTCATCGGAGGGTAATAATGTCAATATCCGTCCATCGTCCATGCTCTTCTAACGCCTCTGCACCCCACCTTCACAATCTTCTTCCCCCTTAATAATAATACACTTAAGATTTCATTCTTAAACTACATATATTATAATATTACATATATTATAATATTCAAGTTAAGTACGAGTTGAAAATATAAACATGTTAAGTCTATCATGGTAATTTTAACCAAACTGAAAATTTTTAAGGTAAAAATGTAAAAATTTAGAGGCTGAAATGAAAAAGGAATGTCACACAGCAAGTTTGCTTCCACCTTCTGCTTCTCACCAGATTCTAACTGGTTAGCAATGCTGCCGACAATACTAGAACCTGCTAGGGGCCCTACCTAAAGAGCTCTTCTGGAAGGGGGAAGAAATCGTCCTGCGGGGTTAAAGGCAACTACAGGTATTGAAACGGGTGCTAAATGCCACTTCTGCTGTGTTGAGATTCCCCTCTCTCACACTTCGAATAAGTTCAATAGGACTCGAGTAATAAGATCACACATATATAGTAATAAGTAATATCTTGGAATACGTAAATATATACGTGTACAAACAATTAAGAACTAGAGTCAAAGAGATTACATCTATACATTGGCTCATATTCACGCCATCCGATCGATCAGGGTTTGGTAACTCGAAATATCCCTTCGGTCCCTTGAGAACAAGTGCCGTGGCAAGGTCTGGTGTTTCGGGTACAGCTTCACGTCACGGAGAGGTGCACCAAGTGGGCAGTGGTGCCACCGCGAGGATTACTTTTAATAACACCCCAAGCCGTGGCCGAATCGATAGAGGGAGAAATATACTTAAACGCCAATCGGCGACGATCCGCCCGCGAAGATTAGATAAAAAACTTTTACTTAGAATTCTTCTTAGAATTCTTCCTGGCTCTTTAGGTGTGCTGGCGGCTGTGAGTGCACCGTGGGCTGAAGCACGGCAAGATAAAGGCATAACACTTGTCTTGTCACATTTTGCTTTGCTTGCGACGTATGCGTGGCCGCTTGTACAGCTGACCTTACACTTCCTTACAGTGGGTGGCGATGACTAAATTCTGGATAGATTCCACTAATGTACGTGTCTTGAGGGCGATTTTTTCGCGTTCTATGCGCATATTTGCACCCACTAACCGCATGTAATGCCACTAAGTGAGACCCAGGTGTCTGAGTGTGCAGATCCACTGGATCCACTGGATTTTCACATGCCTGGATACTATTTACTGCGATTGTTTTCACCACGGATGCCGAATTTAGCTCTATGTGGGTTAAGTTCAAAATCCAGTTGCACATCTTGCACTTCTGCTTCATTTATAGAAACCCGGGTCTGGAGAGACTGCCAACTTTTGATAAACTGGACAGTCTCTCTGATTCGATTTCTAAAATTCTGGAATCGTATCCGAACTGTGAAATTGTTGTTGCTGGTGATTTCAATGTTCATAGTTCCAATTGGCTATAGTACGTCATTCGAGTCACACGACCCCCCGAGCGTTTGTACGTTGAGTTATTTGCTGAGTCTAATAATTTGACTTAATTATTGAAGGGACATACGCACTTTCCCTGCGTTGATGGGCAAAAACAAAATATTCTGGACCTTTTTCTAACTTCACATCACAGCAAGTATGATGTGAATGTCCTTGCACCTCTTAGTAATTCGGACCACACTACAATTTCTGCTACCTTCCCATATTCTAGTCTTCAATCCGCTCACCAGCCAGCTCCGAAGCGGACAGTGTGGCTTTATGAGAAGGCTAATTGGGATGCGCTGAACTCCTTTCTCAAGTGTTTCAATTGGCAATTGTGTTTCAGAGATAGAAACATAAATGCTACAGCAAAATTGGTAGTAAATATAATTCTATTTGGTATGAGGTCTCTCATACCCAATAAAAGAATTTCCATTAAACCAAAAGACCACTCCTGGTTTAATGCGACTTGCAGACGAGCAGTCAGGTCTAAAGATGAAGCATATAGGAATTGCCGTTTAAACAAAACTGCTTTTACTCAACTGCTGCGTAATCAGGCCAGAAATAGGTGCAATGCCACCCTAATCGTGACATAAAGCATTCGTGTCTAAATTGACTGCTTATGGTGTCGGTAAAACCGGCACTTGATGGATATCGAGTTTCCTCAGCGGCCGTTCTATTCGAGTTGCGATAGATGGCTTTGCTTCCGAAAAGCACTCCATTAAGTCTGGAGTCCCGTAGGGTTCGGTCCTGTCTCCAACTCTTTTTCTCATTTTTATCAATGACCTTCTGTAATTGACATCAAACCCCGTCTACTCGTTTGTTGATGACAGCAGCATTTTTCATTCATATTCATTCTCCAGGCGTCCTTCTATTATGGAAATCACTAGAAAACCCAGAATTATGAATGACACACACCAATCCGACCTCAACAAAATCTAGGAGTGGGGTCGAGCGAATCGGGTCGATTTTAATGCGCGGAAAACTCGATTCTGTTTGTTGACCCACAAACGTCTGGCGGGTGACAACTTCCAACCTTTAAATATGGGTGGTGTGGATATTAATGAGTCGGAAGCTCTTGATGTTCTGGGCATGTCAATCCAATGCGATCTTCGCTGGAACGATCACTTTTTTGACGTGTCGAAAGAAGCAGCCAAGTGCTTAGGCTATCTTAAGCGGTATAAGAAATACTTTACTCCAACAGATCGTCGTTGTATCTACAAACCTACATCCGGCCGAAAATGGAGCACAATTCGCATATATGGTCGGGAGCCTCGCGAACATATCTTCAGCTTCTAGACCGTGTCCAATGTCGTGCGTTAAAACTTATAGGGGACAGTAGGGTATCCAGGTCTATTGAAACCTTGGAGCATCGTCGTGATGTAGGTTCAGGTATTTAGCAGAACTACTCGGCTTTCCAGAGTGGTGCACCCCTTTTATGTCACGATTCCTTTCAAACGAACTACGCATTATAGTGAGAATTCGTTTTTCGGCCGCGTCATTAAACCGTGGAACAACCTCCCTGCGATTGTCTTCCCGCCCACTTACAACGTCGAAACCTTTAAGCGAAGTGTAAACCATCACTACTCCCTCTTTCCCCCTTCCCACTAAGCTGTCATCCCTTTCGGAACCAACAAATGCTTTGCGTAGATAGGGGGCATCCCCTGAGCTTGGATTCATCTGGCATAAAAAGGAGCGTCTCGGTCCGTCCCTTGGAAGCGTTCGAGGCACTACCAGTTGAAAATCCCACGGACACTCACATCCAATAAAAAGCAGAATCCTATTGCCACAATTTCAACTCCCACTCCGATTCTAATTTCACTTTTTTCTCGGCTTCTCAAAAAAGTCTGCTCTGATCTACGGCTTTGTTCTGAATACTGTTGTGTTCAGAAAGAATCTCTTTTCTGAATACTTTCCTGTTCCTCCTCCTCCTCTCCCACTTCCATCGTTTCTATTCTCTTATTCTGTACTAACTACTACACCCCCATTTACCTACAAACACCTTTTTTGCCAAATTTCCGCATACTTAAAAAAACTATTTCTTCTGGAACTTTCTTATAGTCTCGTTGATTAGTTTTTAACGGTCCCATATTTTCATTCAGAAACATCTAGTCGACTCTCATTTCTAGAAGAAGACCAAAATGATTGCCTCAATTCCCATTGACCATAAGGGAAACGACATATTCTTCTACCACATTCTTACATTCTGATCTTGTTTCTTACTATTCACGTCACACCTCACGCTTGACTATTCTGACACACCTAATTTCTACTCTTTACGCCAGTAAGGGTTATTGCGCAAACGCTCTCGCTCTCACTCTACTGGTGGAAAGGCTTTGACTGGAAACAATCATCGGTCATCCCAGCTCGCAAAAACGAAGTAAGTCATTGAATCCACGTCCAAAAAGGAAAATTTACACCAAGTCTATGTGAATTTTTTTTCACCTTTGCGATTTGCACTCGTCAAAACCCACGAAGAAATTGTCTCTTCTGGTCAGCGAACCTCAAGCATCATCACGCAAGACAACACTGCATTTGCAAAGTTTAGTTGCTGCAAAGACAGTGTGCGGCTGTTTTTGAGAACCTCCAACTTTCGTTTCATTTGATCTATGACCCCACATGAGCTAGCTGGTTGTTCGTCCACTATTAGGCACTAGCAATCAAGAACGGTAAGATGTACTAATAGGTACATATTATTGCCAAGGTCCCTCGCGATTCGGCATTTCTTGAATTTCCTACAGAATTTTGCGTTAATTCCGTGCTTAGAGTAATTTAGGACAAAGTAACGTTTGAATAATTCTTGTCCCGGTAAAAACCTAATTTGTCTCTTGCGTTTGTTATCATATTTCACACTTTTTTCGTAAGCGACGTGAAGATTCTTTTTAATCTTTTCTCGCCACAACTTCAGTTTACCGTGGTGATTCAAGATCCTTAGTTCGTGGTCATTCAGAGATTTTAACTTCCGTGCTAATTTGTAGTCGGCCCCACTGGTGAACATGTTATGCCCAAAAAGAGCAAAGAACTATAGAACACTACACGTATGGCCGCGTGTACTGAACTGCGAGGCGCGCATTCTATCTCGGGTAAAACTAAATCCCAGTCTCTATGATCTTCCTTCAAGTATGCTCTAATGGCCGCCAACACCGACCGGTTTACTCTCTCAGGCGCATTTGACTACGGAAAGTAATACGTTGTTTTCAAATGTGTAATTTTGAATGAATCAGTCATTTTTATACCCTACACCCGAAGGGAGTAGAGTATATTCACTTTGTTCTTCCGTTTATAACTAACACTAGTTCCACGGCCAACAAGTGCAATATCGCTTCACCAGCGGCTAGCGCGCGCTCGATGAATTGACCTTGGCAAGTTACAATGCGGAATTAAACGCTTAGTGCGACACCATTATGGTCGACTGAGAATGTGTTCCGCGGAAGTAGCGACTCACAACATCCCTCCACCCCCAGGGAAAAGGAAAAATTAATATCGTGAAGCGATGTTAAGTTTTCCTTTTATTACAATGCTTCTACTGGGTGGTTAACTGTTATTACAAATTTCTTAAGTAAATACCATAACCGCTTCTTGTCTGGCGCTCCTCTGATATGCTGACTGGGGAATAAGATGATGATGGTTCTACCGAATTATGCTTCTGCTGCTACGAATGGTCGTCTCGTCTTAGGGTGATATCACGCGTTAGAGGGCACCCACATTTGAAGAAATGGTGTGTAACTGTGTGACAGCACCGATTGGACATGCTGCTCATAGTTCTAGTCTACTTTGAACTGAGTGATGTGGCCTTCGGTGTTTCTTTCTCGTTTTCTCGGACTGCTGCGGTTGTGTGCTACGTTGTTGACTGTCTGATGGACCTCCCACCTTACTTGATCGAAGAAGCTCTGACTGTGACTTCACGATTCTCTTGTCTCACTTCGGGACGTTAGCTCTAATTTGCGTTATTTTGCAGGGAGTGTCCAAAAGAAAAATGTTTCCGCGCGCCTCCCCTGTTGACTAATGTTAGCGAGAAAACATCGCCATGGTCGTCTTTGCCGAACAATGATGTCCCTTATTTCTGTGATGGTGCCGTACACGTGATGGTTCGGAGAAGCAACTTCGATGTACCGCTCGTATCTTGAAGTCCACGATCAAACTGAAGCTTCCATAGGTGTAGATGCCGATGGTGGCTTATCCTATTTATTTTCTAATACTTATACTACGTAGTAATTCAATGCAATGTGTTCTTTCATGAGTATCTTATGCTTGTTCCTTAATATTTATGCTGCAATAAATGCGGGTATATACATACTTATGACTATGTACAATCAATACATTTATCCAATGAAACCATTACATTTAAGGTTAAAATATTTACACTTTTCGTTATGTGTCCTTAAAAATATCTTTCTAATGCCTCTTATCTAATTTCTTCTTTTGTTTTTTTTTTAAAAAAAAATAAAATCTCCGTGCTCATTCTTTTCTTCTTTTTTTAAAAACTTGTTGTTCATTATTATTGATACATTATTTAGAATGTTTTTTCTTTCTTATTACTATTTTTTTCCCTTTCATATTTTTTCCCCTTTGTTTTCTTTCTTTTTCCTTTCGATATTTATTATATATAATTTTTTTTGTTTTTTTCCCCTCCTTTTTTCATCTGCGTATAGACATCTTCACGTATAGTGCGTTTAAATACTAACCAATAAATCACAATAAATCTTCACATATAGTGCGTTTAAATACTAACCAATAAATCACAATAAATCGAATGGCTGTAGGAGCAACGACCACGATGCGAGCCGACCACGTAATTCCTTAAGGGACATTAGCCACTTATGGCTGGCGTGATCTGTTATGATAGTGAAGGGCATTAGCTCCACATACGGTCTGAACCGATTGACGGCAAGAATTGCCGCCAAACATCCTTTTCCGTAACGCTGTAATATCTTTAGTGCCGATTCAGCATGTAAGAAACAAAAGCGATTGGTCTTTCCAGATTATTATCATCCATCTGGAACAAGACAGCTGCCACACCGGTGCTTAACGCGTCACATTGAACATAAAAACGTTTGCTGAAATCTGCATGTTTTAGCACTGGTGCCTAAGTCACCCAGCGGTACCGAGAAAGCTCCGTACATCTCTGACAGACTTTGGTACCGGAATTCGATGAATAGCTTCGAAATTAAATTAAATTAATTTTGCATCTTTAAGGCAATCGGCCACTTCACTCAACACTCACCGGATTATTCTGTATAGTAGACTCACATCCTGCGTTCAGTTCCTGCGTTCAAATTATCACATGATCAAAAACGAGGTATTCTGTAAGCTTTCAGAAACATGGATGGGAACTCGTAAGAATTGACCGGGTTTTGCTTTTATCTGTCATTCTTCATGTGTTTGTATACTATTTCAATCGGCATAGTGTTACCATGTATAATGAATGCTCAGTATGAGAGCAATTGCTTAAATTAGATCTCCCACATTTTTATACATGAGGAATTTTATTTGCTAAATTGTGTCATGATTTAAAATGTTGACCGTTTTTAAAATTTTCAACATAATCTCAATTAAAATTAAGTAATTTTGTAGACGTTGCTCCAATTTTAACATGAACATTTCAACTAGTTCAACATTCCTTTTGGCATTAACCCCGCAATTTCTTATGTAAATTTAATGTGGCGTAACCTGGCAACAATGGTTAGCGTCATGGAAAATCATCAATTAAGTAGAGAAGGTGAATTGTGTGAAAATATTGAAGTTTTATTGTGAAAATATTGTCAGTTGCTTTCCAGGTGTGATCGCGACTGGACGTGCGTTTCTGAGTGCTCCCGGTGTTTTTTGGTGTCCTACCTAGGTAGGAATTTTTTCGGTTTGTGCGGAATTTTCGTGTTTTTGTGCTGCGATACCGTCGGTCGGTGTCGGCAGACAGTGCTAGTGCATTTTAGCACTTAAATTGTTAATAATTTGTTAACAACAAATTATTTAGTTTTTTGAAGTCCTACCTAAGGGTGACTTTGCGTAGGCCTTTTTTGGTTTTTACGCGGTTTTTGCCGGTTTTGTGTTGCGTTGCCGTTGTTTTGCGGTGGCAATTCGTGCCGGTGGGTTTACGCGCATATTACGCGCATATTAACATACTGTTGTGCCGATTTTGACGGTTCCGTTGACGCGGTTTATCGAGTGCGCTGCTCGTGTCTCGACCCAGTTTAATTGGGAAGTGTGCCATCACGAGCACCAAAACGGCGCGTGTGAAGTCGCGAAAGAAGGCCGTCGCGCTTGACGTGAACGGTGCGACTGAGGTGGGCGTCATAGTGGTGAAGTCCGCAAGGGAGGACTCGTCGGCGGTCTCCGAGTCGGAGCTCGCTGCGGCCTCTAAACACGCCAGGAAGGCGGAGGGTACCGGGAAGGCCATAAAGAAGGCGTTTTCGGTGGACGCGCTGAAGATGGTGGGTCTGACGAGCGATTGCGAGTCCTCGTCATCGTCGTCAGACTGTGAGATGAAGGTGGTAAGCCCCAAGTTTGACACCAAGGTAAGTAGTAAGGTAGGTAAGGCAGGTAAGGGTTCCGGTGGGAGTGCCCGTGAGCTGACCCGTCGAATCTTAGATGTAGCCGGGGGGTATGAGCGTTTGCTCATCGAGCTTTCTGGAGAGAACGAGCGTCTGAAGGGACGCTCGGAGGAGCGAGGAACCGCCAGTGGCGGCTTCGTGGCGCCGGTGGGTCGGCCAGTGCCGGTGAATCGGCCGGTAGTGGGGGGTATGGTGGGTCCTTCGGGGGTTCCTGCTGGTGCTGGTGGTAGCACCGTTGTGGCAGCGCCCTCGGCCTTTCCAGCCCTGCCTCCTGCGCGCCCCGCTGTCAAACCTGTTGAGACGTGGTCCTTGGTGGTCAAGAGCCGGAAGGCCGGTGAGACACCCAAGGAAGTGGTTGATAAGGTGGTGAAGCAGGTGGGCCCGACCCTGGGTGTGCGCGTACACGAGGTTAAGGATCTTCGTGGTGGTGGTGCGATTATTCGCACCCCCTCCGTGTCCGAGCGCGAGAAAATCGTGCTAAACCCGAAGTTTAGCGAGGTTGGGTTGGACGTGAGTGTTAACAAGAAGCTTGGTCCCAAGGTCGTCGTTCGTGGGGTCCACTGTAGGATCACTCTTGACGAGTTCATGGGTGATCTCTATGAGATGAACCTCAAGGAGAAAATTACCTTGGAGACCTTCAAGAAGGAGGTCAGACTCGTGAGCCGCCCTTGGAAGGAGGGCGGAGATGATGCGACTAACGTCATCCTGGAGGGTAGTGGCCGTGCCATGGAAGCTCTCCTGGAGGTAGGTAGTTGCTACATTAAGTGGTTCTGCTTCCGTGTGTGGGAACACGAGATGACTCCTGGCTGCTTCCGCTGTCTCAGCTTGGACCACAGGGTGAGCGAGTGTAGGCTGAAAAAGGATGTCTGCCGTCGTTGTGGGCAGTCTGGCCATCATGGTCGGAAGTGCGAGAATGCTTTGCACTGCCGGAACTGCGCGTTCAATGGGAAGCCAGCTGCACATCGTATGATGTCGGCTGACTGCCCCATTCACGCTGCATATGTTGCCCGCGCGAATGCAAGACATTAGAATGTCTTGTAAGATTGTGCAGTTGAACTGTCAGCGCGCTTACGCTACGATGGGTGACTTGGGGCAGTTTCTGTGCGAGTCTGGCAGCAGCTTTTCTCTGCTGCAGGAGCCGTACTACCAGCAGGGTGGGGTAAGGGGTTTGCCAGCTGGTATGCGTGTCTTCTCCGATGTGGGGGCAATGCTGCTGTGGTAGTGAATGACGTGAATACCCAGTGTATGCTCGTTGATTCAAGCGAATGGGGTGTTTGTGTGAGTGTGGAGGGTGTGTACGGCAAGCTCTTGTTGGCAAGTGTGTACTGCCGTTATAGCGGTGATCTAGAGCCCTATATAAGGTATATGGATAGGGTGCTACTACTTGCGAGTAGCAATCCCGTTATCCTCGGTTCTGGCGCGAATGCATCGTCCGCGCTTTGGTTCAGCAAAACGTCCAGATTGCCTGGGCGGCTGAGTCAACAGCGGGGTGAGATGCTGAGTGATTGGGTCACGAGTAGTGGCGTGCACGTGCCGAATGAGTGGTATACCTTTGAGGGGCCTAGAGGTGTGAGTGATATTGACGTGACGTTTGCGAATGAGGCGGCAATGAATCTGTATGGATTTCGTTGGTCCACCCGGGGGGGGGCTTAAGTGTAAGTGACCACAATCTCATTGAGATTGAGGTCACTTACGGCCACGTAGAAAATACGGGCAGTATCACTAAGCGTTGGCGTACTCTGGGGGTCAATTGGGATACGTATGCGGTTAGGGTCGGGGAGGCGGTTACTTCGGTACCACTTGCTGACTTTGACAACCTTGGTGTGGATGAGCAGGTAGCCAGTTTGACTCAGGCCGTTTGGCGTGACAACGACGAGCTCTGCGAGAGATGCCGGTTGGCAAATCGTAGAGGGGTGAAGTGGTGGACACGCGGCTTGACGGAGAAGCGTAGGGAGGTTCGCCGCCTCAGGAAACGTTTCCAGAGAGCTCGAATTGCTGGTGATGCGAATATTGATCAGTTCAGGTTGTCGTTTAGGCGCGAATTGAAAGAATATAAGCGCATGCTTATGGCGACTAAGGAGAATGAATGGAGACAGTTTGCTGTGCGCCACAGCGATTACCCCTGGGGTCAGCTGTATAAGGTGTGTCGTGGCAACAGAAGGATTGTTGAAATTAGTGGCATCCGTGTTGGCGATTCCGTGTTGCCAACATGGAATGCTTCTGTGAGTGCACTACTTTCTGAGTTTTTTCCTGGTGCGGTGCCTTCTGGTCATTCTCACGATGTGGGGCTGCCTGTTGGTCCCCCTGAATTGGTGACCGCGGAAGTTGGGTGTGCGATCTCGCTGATAAGGTCCAGGAGGTCTCCTGGGTTGGATGGGATTACTGGAGAGATGGTGAAAGCCATCTGGAAGGTAATTCCTGAATACCTGGTTGCCCTGCTCGGGAAGTGTGTGCGTGACGGATACTTTCCTTCTGAATGGAAGACCGCCAGAGTCATTGTGCTCTTGAAGTCGCCTGATAGGGTCAGGTCTAATCCTAGATCCTATCGGGGGATTAGCCTTCTTCCGGTACTTGGAAAAGTGCTGGAGAGGGTTATGGTAGAACGGCTTCATGAGTGCTTGCGTGATGACATGTGTCCTTGGCAGTTTGGTTTCAGGAGTGGTCGGTCTGTGGAGGATGCGTGGGCGTATGTGAGGGATTGTGTGAGCTCCTCTAGTGCGGAATACGTCTTGGGTGTATTCGTGGACTTCAAGGGTGCGTTTGACTACTTGAGCTGGTCTAGTATCACCAGTAGGCTACGTGAGTTGGGCTGCCGTGAGGTTGGACTGTGGGAGAGTTACTTCTCTGACAGAAAGGCCTGCGTGGCTGGAAGTAATCAGTGCGTCTGGGCTGATGTGGTCAGGGGCTGTCCACAGGGTTCCGTCTGTGGTCCATTTATTTGGAACCTAATGATGGATCCTCTGTTGCGGCGTCTTGGTCTGTCCTGGAAGTGCTGTGCTTACGCCGACGATCTGCTTGTCCTCGTTGAGGGTCGGTCGCGTGCCGCGATTGAATCCTTGGGAGAAAGTGCCATGAGTGTTGTGTGTGAGTGGGGTGCTCAGGTGGGCGTGGACGTGGCAATGGACAAGACCGTGATAATGCTGCTCAAGGGCAGATTATCACGTAATCGACATCCAATTGTCCGTGCATCTGGTGTCTCCCTCAAGTATGAGACTGAGGTCAAGGGTGACTATCGGTGAAAGGATGAACTTCCTTCCCCATCTGACACATACGCGAGAGCGTCTTGTGTGTGTGGTGGGTCAGGTGCGTCGGCTGCTTAGGTGTGACTGGGGTCTGAGTAGACGTGCTGTCCGTGTCCTCTATGGGGGTCTCTTTCTTGCGTGTGCAACCTTTGGTGCGTCGGTCTGGTGCGATGTGGTAACGTCTGCTGCTGGGTATCGCAAGATTCTGGCATGCCAGAGGGTTATTCTTGCTGCATGCCTGCCAGTATGCCGTACGGTCTCCACGGAGGCCCTACAGGTATTAATGGGGGTTGCCCCTCTTGACTTGGAGGTGGTCCGTCGTGCGGCCATCTTCAGATGCAGGAGGGGATTACCATTGCCGCAGCATGAATGGTTTGAGAGTGATGTGGAGAGGCTTAGTGTGACAGAGCGCAAAGCGTTCTTGAATGAATGTGTTTCATCTAGCTGGCAAACTAGATGGAACAATAGTGAAAAGGGTAGGACGACGTATGAGTACATACGGGACGTCACATTTGCTGCAAGTCATCCTTGGTTTGGCTTCAGTCTGAGCTTGGGCTTTTTGCTAACTGGCCATGGCTCTCTTAATGCATTTTTGTTTAAGAGATGCCTCACGGCTTCAGAAGCTTGTGACTGTAGAGCTGAAATTGAGGATTGCCTGCATGTCTTGTGTGTCTGCCCGTTGTACTCTGACTTTAGGGATTTGGGGGCTATGGGTATTAGTTGGACTGACCAGGGGTTCTGTGTGAGTGAGGCTCTCTCCACATCAGAGCAACTGGAATGTCTGGACCGGTTCGCCGGTAGAGTGTTCGTGGAGCGTCGTGCGAGGGTAGGTTAGCTGCCCAATTTTGTGTGTGGGTGGTCTTGTGTATGTGGCGTATGGGTTGTATGAATAGGTAAGTTGTAGGTGATTGTGTGTGTGTGTTGGGTGGGGTTGGATGGCGATGAATGTGTTGGTTGTGCTGAATGAAGTGTGCATGTTATGTGTGTGCCAGCCTAACTGTCGTCCTTCGGGAGGACAGAGCTGTTGTGCTGCACTGGTGTTGCGTTCCTGGTGTCCGTCTCTCCTGGGGCCACCGGTCCCCGAGCGGTATGGAGCTCACCGGTAGTAACACCGTTACGAAGCCTGACCAGAGGTTGTCTGGTACCACGGGTTTCGGGGGGTGCTGAGGTTGGTCTCAACGCCTCACCCCGGAATCAAAGATTTTTACATCTTGTTGGGGGTCCAGCTAAATTGGGGTTAAACCCCGTCTTAGGTGCCGCTCCCTGTCTGAGTGGAAGAGGTACGGATAGGCCTCGCTCCCGCAGTGAGGAAGACATGTCCATACACATGTCTTTAGACTGTTTTCACGTTTGGTGTGGGCAGTTTCTGTCTGCACCAAGTTCTATCCACAGCTGGACTTAAAAACTTTTGGGCGACCGGTCCCGGGCTGTAAGGAGCCCAACTGGTAGTAGTTTTGACTACGAAGTCTGACCAGAGGCTTTGTCTGGTACCACGGGGATCAGGAGCCCCTGTAGCGTGTTCGCTCACGCTCAGCCTGGTCATTGTTGGAAGGACCCCTAGTGGGAGCATCGTGGGGGCTGTGGTTGACGCCCAAACGTACGCGGGCAGAGCTATTCTTTTATAGCTCGGTGTGGAGTTGCATTGCAACCGGGTGCGTGACCCATAGAACGGCAGAGGTGTTAGAAAGGCCTCGACCCCTCAACAAGAACGAGTGCTTGTCCTTTACGCAAGTACTCGAATTGGTTCCCGCGGACTGGTACCAGGTACCTATTCAAGGGGGCGTTGGTTGACGCATAGACTTCAACCCCATGTGTGATGGCACACCGTGAGCTTAAGCCAGTCTTGGCAGGCGCTCACGTTAAACACCCGGAGACACTTCTTCTGTGAAAATATTGAAGTTTTAACTAGGAAAATAATTATAATAACGCAAATAAATTCAATATTAAATGTTAACGCAAAAAATTTCACTGACAAAATGACCACAAACACCGACAGAGTAGAAACGACTGGTTTTCTTTTGCGAGCTATATGACAGATGAACGCATGCAGTCGAATGTTACAAAATTCGTATGTTTTCATCAACAGCTTTGAAAAGCATGTAAAATTACCAACAACATACGTTGCAAAGACATGGGATGTGATGCGTTCAGTTTTATTTTTTTTCTGACAAGAGAACATATGTTTTAAGAAAATAACAAAAGACAATAGAGAATAAAATCGAACTGAACGCAGGATGTGAGTTTACAGAATAATTACAGTCACTTTTATATGGGTATCAAAATCAGCAGCTATGAATAAAGGTCACCCAAATACACAAAAACGTTTGACGGCAAATTAGTACAGGGAACGTCTTGGCACCGTGAAAGCCGTGCACTTTTTACTGTTTTCATCTAATTCTATCTGCCAGAACTTCAAGTCAACACTACTAATAAATTGCGTCTGGTCTATTCTGCTCAGGATTCCCTCAATATTTTGTAGGGGGTAGACATCCTTAACAGTCCTTTTGTTTAATTTATCCAGACTGTTTAATAAACAGTCCTTAACGATCCTTGACGATCCTTAAAAGATTCTCCCCTTTCTACCAGTTTAACAGTGTGCTTTTCTAGCTGAGTCCTTCCTAATCCACACACTTAAAAAAATCTAAAATTTTCCTTCACCGATTCTAACCGTTTTCGCAGTTCTCCCGTCAGGTCATGAGCCTCTATACTGGGTTCTTCAACCTTTTAAGGGATTTCTACGCTAAGCTGTTCTACTTAAAAAATTTCGTTAGCGATTTCAAAGGCTCTCCAAAAATCTACCCCCAGGTACACTTCTTGCTCCAGATACGGGCACAGGTAGAAAGTTATTCTTTTAGTCTTACCCTTATATCGCACCTCTATTTCAGCTTCCCAAATATTACATGTTTTTGGCCGCCGGTAGTTTTTACGTTGCTAAAATACGGTTTCACTAACACGCCGCAGCACTCACAACATCCTTTAGCCAAGATACTCACTGACGCCCCTGAGTCCAAGAGATCTCTTATCACCCGATCGCCTAAAAGAACAAATTATACGGTCTCGGGTCGCTTTTTTTGTGGCTCTAATTTATGACGCAACCAGTCTCCTAAAATTTTTTCTGCTCTGGCATCTTTCTCCTGCTTTTGGGATTTTTCGCGATAGATATTTGTTTGGATTACTTACAAGAAATATACATTCTTTCGCTGCTGTATATTTGCGCTTTTTCTCTTGGATAGACTTCACGGTCTTAATCTTACCTTATTAAGATCAGATTAAGCCAGTGAATTAAGCCCCTTATTAAATTCCTTTATACGCCTTAAAATACTTAATTTTGTTTTCCGTTTCAGATAGTACTACAGGTGGCTTAAGCTCACGGTGTGCTATCGCACATGGGGTTGAAGTCAACGCGTCAACCAACGCCCCCTTGAATAGGTACCTGGTACCAGTCCGCGGGAACCAATTCGAGTACTTGCGTAAAGGACAAGTACTCCCTCTTGGTGAGGGGTCGAGGCCTTTCTAACACCTCTGCCGTTCTATGGGTCACGGCACCCGGTTGCAATGCAACTCCACACCGAGCTATAAAAGAATAGCTCTGCCCGCGTACGTTTGGGCGTCTCCCACAGCCTCCACGATGCTTTCCACTCTCGAGAAATAATCAGATTTGACAGCAATTAATACGCCACCACCTCTTGTTAAATTAGTGACTAAACTGCTGCGGTCTTTCGGTTAAGTGTGTCCGGTTTTAGCCACGTTTCGGTAAATGGTGTAATACTGTATTCCATATCAATGCTCTGAATGAGAAAGTCCTTCAATTTTGTATTAATCCCCCTAACATTTAGATAAATGATATTGGGACAAAAATTTTTTAGGTTTTTGAGGTAGCTCCACGCCGTGAAGAAATGTCCACATTATTTCTGATGTTTCTGGGCCTATATACATATTCGTGAATAATAGCATTATCTGGCCAAAATACTGGGACTTAAATTTAATAAAATATCTGGGACTTAAATTCATATTTAGTAATAGAGATACTAGAATCGCTTAAACCCAACAAATCTATTCACGTATGTCATCGGTAGTTGTATCAGGAGCAAAACGAGAAATGAAGATGGTTTCTTTCGGCTGTACTGCAACAAGTTTTTTCACCGAAGGTAGACCTGGAAGAGTTACAGGTCTTTTAGGGATAGTACCAGTATTTTTCAAGAATCTCTTATACAAAAGTTGTCAATATCCCATAAACGGTTCAAAATATTAATACGTAATTCTATCTAGCAGTATCTAGAGCCATTACAAAAACATTTTCCCGAAATGGGCGTGGTCCGCCTACTTATACAAAAGTTGTTAAGTGGCGAAATTATTATCTTTTCAGTTACTCGGGTGTAGGGTATTTAGATTTCGACCAGGCCGAAAACAACACTTTTACGTCTTTTATTTTCAAAACCAAAAATTGTAGAACTCTCTTGTTCTTTTTATGATCTCCAAACGTACTTCTCCCGAAACCCTAAACTGTCAGTGCACTTAAACACGACGTCTTTGCCAATACGTTATCTGCTATTTAAGAAACTGAGCAAAAAGAGTAAAAATATATAAATTTTTGCCTTTTACAGCATCTTTATATTTTATCGTTTTAATTTAGTTTTGAACTCTATTTCAATACTTCGTTTTAAGCCTGCGATTGTCTGCCGACAGCGTTTCCTTCCTACTGATACAATTGGACTTGGCTCTGGAGCCATTCCAAGCTACCAGTTTCGAGAAACCTTGTGGAGGAAAAATCGCAAGGCCAACTTTTCACATGGATGCCATATTGTTATGGTGCCTTTCGCGAATTTTTTTAGAAAAATATCTTCTTTCCTGAAAATTTTAACTAAACTTGACATCTTTAATGCAAAAATGTAAAAATTTAGAGGCTGAAATGAAAAAAGAATGTCACGCAGCAAGTTTGCTATCACCTTCTGCTTCTCACCAGATTCTAACTGGTTAGCAATGCTGCCGACAATACTATAACATGGGTATCCTACCTAAACAGCTCTTCTGGAAGGGGAACGAAGTCTCCCTGCGGGGTTAAAGGCAACTACAGGTATTTAAAAGTGTGCTAAATGCCACTTCTGCTGCGTTGAGATTCCCCTATCTCACACTTCGAACAATTTCAATAGGACTCAAGTAATAATATCACACGTATATCTGTATACAAACAATTAAAGACTAGAGTCAAAGAGAGGCTACTATTCACGCCATCCGATCGATCAGGATTTGGTAACTCGTGATATCCCTTCGGTCCCTTGAGAACAAGTGCCGTGGCGAGATCTGGTGTTTCGGGTACTGCGTCACTTCACGGAGAGGTAGCCCTACACCTCTCATTTCTAGAAGAGTCGATTAGTTTGCCTCGATTCCCATTAACCATAAGGGAAACGACATATTCTTCTACCAGAAGCTCACGAACTCACATTCCTTCTCTTCTACAAATTCCATTTGTGACCACCACATTCTTACATTCTGACTATTCACGTCATACCTCTCGCTTGATTATTCTGACACACCTAAGTTCTACCTTTTTTTTATGACAGATGAAACCAAGCCCAGGGGATGCCCCCTATCCATGCACAGCATTTTTGTTGATTCCGATGGGATGACAGGTTACTGGGAAGGGGAAAAGAGGGAGTAGTGACGGTTTACACTTCGCTTAAAGGTTTCGGCGCTGTAAGTGGGCGGGAAGACATTAGAAGGGAGATTATTCCACAATCTAATAACGCGACCAAAAACGAATTTCCACGATAATGCGTGGTTCGTTGGAACGGAATCGCGACATAAAAGGGGTGCAGCCCTCTGGAAGGCCGAGTAGTTCTGCTAAATACCTGAACCGGAGGGATCAGGCTGACTACTTCAGATGAACATTTACCATGAAAGTAACGGTAAAATAATGGTACACACCCTGCATCACGACGATGCTCCAAGGCTTCAATAGTGCTGGATACCCTATTGTCCCCTATAAGTTTTAACGCACGACATTGGACACAGTCTAGAAGCTGAATATATGTTCGCAAAGCTCCCGACCATATATGCGAATTTTAGTCCATTTTCGGACGGATATAGGTGGTGTAGATACAACGAAGATCGGTTGGAGTGAAGTATTTCTTACACCGCTTAAGAAAGCCTAAGCACTTGGCTACTTCTTTCGACACTTCAAAGATGTGATCGTTCCAGCGAAGATCGCATTGGATTGACATGCCCAGAACATCAAGAGACTCCCACACAATAATATTCACACCACCCATATTTAGAGTTGGGAAGTTGTCACCCGCCAGACGCTTGTGGGTCAGCAGACATCATGGGGTCTTCCGCGCATTAAAATCGACCTGATTCATCGACCCCACTCCTGGATTCTTTTGAGGTCGGATTGGAGTGTGTCATTCATAATTCTGCATCTTCTAGTGATCTCCAGAATGGAAGGACGCCCTGAGAATGAATATGAATGACAAATGCTGCTGTCATCAGCAAACGAGTAGACGGGGTTTGAAGTCAATGCCAGAAGGTCATTGATAAAAATGAGAAAAAGAGTTGGAGACAGGACCGAACCCTGCGGAAATCCAGCATTAATGGAGAGCTCTTCGGAAGCAAAGCCGTCTATCACAACCCGAATAGAACGGCCGCTGAGGAATCTCTAAATCCAACGAGCGATGACTCCGTCGAGGGCTCTTTGAAATGTGGCCGGCGCAGAGCGCAGTCCAAAAGGCATGACGCGCCATTGAAATAATCCACGCCCGGGTACTGTGAAGGCAGTGAATTGTTAGCTGCCCTTGTCCATGGGGACCTGCCAGTAGCCATTTTTGAGGTCCAATGTGCTGATCACTTTGGCATTACGGAGTTGATCCAGGATTTGTTGCATTCTTGGGAGCGGATATGCGGCTGGCACTGACTTCGCATTAAGTTGTCGATAATCCACACAGAGCCTCCATTTCCCATTCGAGGGTTCAATGCAGCCTGCTGGCAATAACTCGTCGACCTGCTTATTTATTATTGCCTGCATCGCGGGGTTCCGGGGAAAATTACGTTGCTTAATCGGCTGATCATCTCGCATAACAATTCGATGGGGCGTGACTTTTGCTGGGCCCTGTAAGGCATCAAATGCACCTCTTCACTGCGTATGATTGGGCAAACCTGTGGGCCGATGTTATGGACTCTCCGGTGGCCAATCTCACCGTGGTTGTTGTTGGCTCATTGCTGTCTGCTGTCCATAACTGATCCGCCATCTCTTGATTCATAAAACTGCAGGTCGCTCCTGTGTCTATCGTTGCGGTGTAGATTTTGCCCTCGATAGCGACTTCTGCAGCAAATCTGCCGTTCTTCAGTTTCAACGATCCCACTGGTTGTCCTATTCGGGAGGCGTGACAGTTTTTGAATTCATTACGCCTCCGTTTTGATGAATTCCATTTCCGTTTCTCTGTTGTGGGGAGCAACATTGGTATGTTCTCACTCCTTTCCGGCCGCACTGCCAACAAAATGCCAGTTCCGGGTTGCGACATCCATACTTGACGTGACCATCCTGTCCGCACCTGCGGCATGCTGTCTTCAGATTTACTTGTTCGCTAGTGATCTGAGCAACACCATTCTTGCCCTCGGGTCGTCTACTACCAGAAGTCGTTGCCTTTTCCTCATCGGCGCGCAAGCACTCCAGGTCCTCGGCTAGTGCTGTAAATTCGGCCAAGCTCGAAAAATCTTTCCTTTTCATGTACAGTTGGTAACCGCTTTGACTGTTTCGGAATATCCTTTCCAACTGTCGAGATTCGTCGTATCCGGCATGTCTCATCAAGCCCTGTAACGCCACAACGTAATCTTTGAAGGGCTCACCCTGTTGTTGATGACGGCTCCGAATTTCATCGTCTAGTTTTTCGAAATACCGTGAGGATAAGAAAAACTTCAGAAAGTCTCGCTTAAATTCGTCCCTTTTCTCCCAATGGCGTTTATTATTCCGCAGCCATGTGAGTGCCTTTTCGCGTAGTAGTTCGGGCATCGTTCGGGGTAGGATGTTGACATTTAAATTGTACGTGATCGCCAGTTCCCCGACGCGTTCAATAAATTCTAGAAGATGCCATAAAATTTCACGGCCCACTTCCGTACATGGTCGATTACTACCGCATAAGGGCTTGGATGCGATGGAACTGGTACCGAGATTCTCATTTTCTGTTGATGATCATCGGAATCATTCGTCTGTTTTCGTGTCGGGCTTGGACTTCGGCTTTTAAGCATCTGTGTCGGTGTATTTCCTCTCGATTTTCCACATTTTGCTTCCATTTCCTGCAAAAACTTCATTGTGTCTTCTGTGTGTTTCCCTGTCTTCACAAAATCCAACAGCAATTTCCTCAGTTATTCCACCGTTCCTTCCTTTTCCAATTCTAGCTTCTCTGCCATGAACTACAGCTGTTCCTTATTAAGGCTGTAGATCCTACTTACCGTAGCCATCTTCCGTGCGTTTTAGAGGTGATGATGTTGTGGATTCGGTTACACTGTGTTTTTTTCCCAAAAGCGTTTACTGAATTTCTTAAATAAGTCCTTGCTCGGGCGCCATCTGTCACGATGTTTTCGCTTTGGATATCGCTCAGGGCGTGTACAGTATCGCGGCAGAAATAATTTGTATTTCGGACCTTTAATTTACGAAATTCACTTTATTTACACTTCGGATCCTTAAACTATGGAGTGTGGACACGATGGTGAGTGTGCCAGTGGTGTTGGAGGTGGTGAGATGACGATGTGTCCGTTGACGAAGTGAACGACGCTCGTTGACGCGGCAGGCCGTCGATGCGTCGGTGTCTACGATGCGTCGACGAGCGCCGCATCAACGCATCGCAACGTATCTACACACACACCGACGCATCGACGGCCTGCCGCGTCAACGAGCGTCATTGCTATACATAGTATATACATACAGAAATACATATTATTTCTGCCGCGATCCTGGACACGCCCTGAGCGATATCCAAAGCGAAAACATCGTGACAATATCTCATCAAGTTAAAATTTACAATGCTCTCCATGACTTTGGAGAACACTGAGCAGATTGCTATGGGCCGGTAATTTGCACGATTCGTAGCCTCACCTTTTTTAGGAACTGCCTGCACATTGGCAATCTTCCAGGAAGTGGGAAAAACTCCTGAAGTAAATGATAAATTAAAGAGATTGAAAGATTGAAAATAATAAATTAATAAGCTGAAATGCCATCCGGTACCGAGGATTTGTTGACTTTGAGGTCTGCAAGCACTCTTTTAACAGCTCGCGTTCGAAAATGCATGCCAGGCATAGCATGAGATACACCAACGGCCGCGGGCAGTGGTTGGCTACTCTCAGGAAGAGAGCAGTTTTCAGCAAACATTTTGGCTAATAAGTTTGCCTTACCAACCGATTGACTGAAGATCTGATTATCCTTGAGGAGAGTTGGAATAGACGATCGCGTCTGATTCTTCACTCTCCCCATGAACGACCAAAAGTTGTTACTACCCTTATCGTATTAAAGAACTCTACGTCTAAGGCGCTGTTCGTAGAGAACTTTTTCGCGCTTTAGAGTGGCATTGCACCTATTTCTGGCCTGATTGCGCAGCAGTTTAGTATCAGCAGTTTTGTTTAAACGCCAATTCCTAAATGCTTCCTCTTTAGACCTGACTGCTTGTCTGCAAGTCGCATTAAACCAGGAATGGTCTTTTGGTTTAATGGAAGTTCTTTTATTGGGTATAAAAGACCTCATACCAAATAAAATTATATTTTCTACCAATTTTCTGCAGCATTTATGTTTCTATCCCTGAAACACAATTGCCAATTGAAACGGCTGAAAAAGGCGTTCAGCGCATCCCAATTAGCCTTCTCATAAAGCCACACTGTCCGCTTCGGAGCTGGCTGGTAAGCGGATTGAAGACTAGAATATGGGAAGGTAGCAGAAATTGTAGTGTGGTCCGAATTACCAAGAGGTGCAAGAACATTCACATCATACTTGCTGTGATGTGAAGTTAGAAAAAGGTCCAGAATATTTTGGTTTTGCCCATCAACGCAGGGAAAGTGCGTTGGTTCCTTCACTAATTGATTCAAATTATTAGACTCAGCAAATAACTCAACGTACAAACGCTCGGGGGTCGTGTGACTCGAATGACGTAGCCAATTGGAACTATGAACATTGAAATTACCAGCAAGAATTTCACTGTTCGGATACGATTCCAGAATTTTGGAGATTGAATCAGAGAGACTGTCCAGTTTATCAAAAGTTGGCAGCCTCTCCAGACCCGGGCTTCTATAAATGAAGCAGAAGTGCAGGATGTGCGACTGGATTTTGAACTTAACCCACATGAAGCTAAATTCGGCATCCGTCGTGCAAAGGTGTTGCTGACACTGGTGCGCAACATCACTTCGAATGTATAAGGCGAGGCCTCTGTGTGGTAAAAAAAATGGCAGTAAATGGTACCCCGCATGTGAAAGTCCAGTGGATCTGCACCCTCAGACACCTGGGTCTCACATAGTGCCATTATATGGGGTTGGTGGGTAAAAATAAGCGCATAGACCGCGAAAGAATTCGCCCTCAAGCCACGTACATTAGTGGAGTCTATGCGGAATTTTGTCATCGCCACCCACTGTAAGGAAGTGTAAGGTCAGCTGTACAAGCGGCCACGCGTACGTCGCAAGCAAAGCAAAACGCGACAAGACAAGTGTTATGCCTTTATCTTGCCGCGCTTCAGCCCACGGTGCACTCACAGCCGCATGCACAACTAACGGGACCAGGAAGAAGGAGGAGGAGTGGAAGAAAACGAAATGCTGAGCTTTACTACGGAGAGCACAAAAAAGCCCTTCGCATGGTTCTCTGCGAACCGTTTGATTTTCTATTTATTTGTTGTAATTTGATCAAATTTTATTTATTTGTTTTTAAGATGAGTTGTTAATAAGTAGTGCACTATTGTTTGTTTGTTAAAAAGTGTTGTTTGGTGAAGTGTTATTATTGTGTTAAACGTGTTTCGCGGCGTAGGTAATTGTTTTCACTATAGAACACTGATTAAAGAAAAGTATTGGCGGGCATACCATCTGCCTCCGTCCGCGGTCATATCACAACTGCCGATGTCCCGCATGGAGCTAAATTTGGCATCCGTCGCGCAAAGATGTTGCTGACACTGGTACGCAACATCACTGCGAATGTATAAGGCGAGGCCTCTGGAAAAGAAGCTGAAAAATAATAACGAATTAAAAGCTGAATATGTGAATATGAGAATACCAATATTTAGGCCATATGAAGGAAGTAAATAGTACATGCTCAAAGAAATATTATTTACCTCATCACGCATTAATTCGAGAGTTGAGTACAACTACAAAAGTCCGAGTTGTATTTGACGGATCAGCAAAAACTTCAAATGGTCAAAGCTTAAACGATGTACTAATGGTGGGTCCAAGACTTCAAAAGGATTTATTTGATATCATTATTAAGTGGAGATTACGGAAGTTCACCCTGTATGCCGACATAGAAAAAATGTACCGGCAAATAAAAACAGCAGAATCAGGCCAGCAGTTTCAAACCATCGTATGGAGAGAAAACGAAAACAAGCCAATAAAGGAATATAAGCTCACGACTGTAACTTACGGTACGGCTTGTGCACCATTTCTAGCTACGATGTCATTAAAGGAAATCGCAGATAGATGCAAAAATGAAAAAATCAGCAGGGTTATAAGAGAGGATTTTTACATGGACGACTTAATAACCGGAGCAGATACAATAAGCGAATGCATTAAATTAAAGGATGATACCGCAGACGAATTAAACAAGTATGGATTCCACTTACGAGAATGGGTATCAAATTCTATGGCTATAATAGAAAATTATGGAGGAGAAAAGGAGATTCTTGGAATAGATAAACAGGAATCAACCAAAACGTTGGGGATACAGTGGCATACAGGTAACGATGAATTCTTATTCAAGTTACAATTTGAAGGGCACGAAGTGATTACCAAAAGACAAGCATTGTCCAACTTAGCAAAAATATTTGATCCAGTAGGCTGGCTGACTCCCATTACAGTAGTAACAAAACTATTTATTCAAAAACTCTGGCTAATGGAAATTGAATGGGATCAAATTCTCAACGAAGAACTCATTAAAGAATGGAAAGAAATAATAGAAAAACTTCCTCTTACCGAGTCAATAAGAATACCGAGATGGGTGCAAGTGTCGAGCGAAATGCCGTGGGAACTACATGGATTTGCTGACGCATCAGAGAAAGCATACGGAGCGATTATATATGTTAAAGCTGGAAGGTGCGTATCAATACTGACAGCAAAGAGTAAGGTGAATCCAGTAAAAAACAGGAAAACACTACCAAAATTAGAATTGTGCGCAGCTCACCTATTAGCAGAACTAATGAAGAAAATGTTACAAATAACTCAACGAGAAGTAAAGACGATTGCCTGGACTGATTCGATGATAACATTTGGTTGGATCGTGAATAACAAAAATAAGGACAAATTCATTCGAAATAAAGTAGCAGAAATTCGGCAATTTATACCAAAAGCGGAGTGGAATCATGTCAGAACTAATGATAATCCAGCAGATGTGGCTTCACGGGGGATGTTTCCAGAAAAATTAGCGGCTTAAGGCCTATGGTGGAAGGGTCCAGCATGGCTGACAGATGAAGAATATATACATCAACAACCAATAGAGCAAGCAATTATGACTACAACAAAAACACAGACTTTTTAGATGATCTGATACCGAGGATATCAAGTTATGCAAAACTTAAAAGAATAGTGGGGTATGTACCTAAATTCAATAGAAAGAGCAAAGCTATGCATCTACAGACCGCAAGAAATGAGCTGGAAGCAGCAAAAAATATAATTATTCAATATCAGCAGAATAAGGAATTCGGGAGAGAAATAGAGGATCTAAAGCAAAATCGGCAAGTACACAGAAGCAGTAAAATTGCCACATTAAATCCCTTTTTGGATGCACATGGTATTCTCAGAGTTGGAGGAAGAATCGGAAGATCATGCTTAGAATGCAACCAAAAACATCCGATAATACTGGACAAATCGACGTTATCTTCCCTAATTGTTAATCACATCCATATGTTAACATTACATGGGGGAAATAGATTAATGAAGATAACTTTGAGTAGAAGATATTGGATTTTAAGAGTTTCGGATGCCATAAAGAAATGTATTCGGAATTGTCCTAAATGTGTCCGCTATCAACACCAATCAAGTAACCAAATTATGGGCGAATTTCCAAACACACGGGTCACACTGTCATATCCATTTACAGCCACAGGAGTTGACTTTGCAGGACCGATTCATATGAAAACTTCAAAAGGGAGAGGACAGAAATCATACAAGGGATATATAGCTATATTGGTGTGTATGTCAACTAAGGCTATCCATTTAGAAGCAGTAAGCGACCTTACAACGAAGGCTTTTGTAGCAGCACTGAAGAGGTTTTTTGGACGAAGAGGCAAAAGTAAATACTTATTCAGACAACGGAACAAACTTCATCGGAGCGTCTAGGTTTCTAGACAAAGATTTTAAAAGAGCAATTAAGGAACTTGCAGAAGTAGCTCCAATATTGGCTGAAGAGAAAATAGAGTGGGAATTTATTCCCTCGACAGCTCCTCACTTTGGAGGAATTTGGGAAGCTGGTGTAAAGTCGATAAAGTATCACCTTAGTAGAGTAATTGGAGATACTAAGTTGACGTTTGAAGAAATCAGCACCGTTTTATGTCAAATTGAAGCGGTACTTAGTTCGAGACCACTCTATTCCATCACAAATGAAATCGATGACATTGATGTATTGACGCCAGGTCACTTTCTAATTGGAATACCGATGATCGACTGTCCCGAATCGCTAGACGATGGTCTATCATCATTGAACAAGTGGAAGTTACTCGAAAAGATAAGAAGAGCCGTCCTCGGTGGCGCAGTGGGTGATAACCTCGCTGCGAGACCCGGGGATGCGGGTTCGAATCCCGCCTTGGGCATGGTTGTTAATTGTGTTGTTTTCAGCGTACTTAAGGCCTAGCCTAGCGCTATTAGTTCTACAAAAACTAAACAAATAGTTCTACAATTTAAAAAAAAAACAAAAAAAAAACTTTCCACTCCCCTCCCTCTAGCAACCCTCTTAACAGGAGCTCGTGCTATCAGAACAAAAAGCTTTGAAGCTTAGCAGCTCCTGAACTCGGATATAGAAAAACAAAAAGAAAAAAAAAACAAAAAAAGAGATTTCTGCAAAAGATGGAAGGAGGAGTATCTTACCACTCTACAGCAAAGATATAAGTGGAAAACTCAACAAAATAATTTGGAAAACGGTCAAATTGTCTTGCTGAAAAATGAAAATACTCATCCATCGAGGTGGCCACTAGGGCGAGTTATAGAAACTCATGAAGGAAAAGATGAAAAAGTCAGAGTTGTCACATTGAAACTAGAGAACAGTGTAATAAAGCACCCAATTCATAAATTAGTTCCTCTGCAAATTTCAAAAGAAAAGGACTTCGAAGAAAAGAACGATAGCAAAGTTCACCTAACAACAATCCAAACGAGCCACAAAAGCGATCCGCAGAAACCCAATAGTAAGCTTTGGATTCTAATTTTCTTACTAATGTTGTTAGGACAATCAAAAGCAGCAAGAGTGTATGGCACAATAGGTGCGATATTAACAGAAATTCCAAATAACACTGCAGTTTATAGTGACAAGCCATATTCGCAGGAATTAAGCAAAATAGAATCCTTTATGGAAGTCTTGCGAAAAGAATGTGCTAATTTAAAGCAATATAAAGAAATCTGTTTGTTTTGTCTCAATGTTCTATACCGCTGACTTATTGCGAAGAAACTGCAACTGCAATGAGTCAGCGGTATAGAACATTGAGACAAAACAACGATCTGCTGATAAGTAAGAAGAGAAAACCCAGAGCACCATTTGAGTTTGTTGGGTCACTCTACCACATGTTGTTTGGCATGATGGACGCTGACGACCGAATAGAAATAGAAGAGAACATAAAAAATGTATTCGAAAATCAAAAGGATTTGAAGCACTTAATGGAACATCAGACTTCTATAGTAGACTCAACGGTAAATATATTAAAAAAGACGACCGATGATGTGAACAGGAATTCTCGCAGGATGGATGACCATTTAAGGCTTTTTATGAAAAAATTACACAACAATAAAATGAAGAAAGAATAATGTTATCATTTCAAGTAATGGCGGCGCGATTAAACATGATGATCGACGATACTTTAATATAGATACTTTAATATAAATGTCATCTAAATTTATTAGATATTGAAAAATTTAAGAAGTACTATATATGTTGAATTGTAGTAAATTATTAAATATTTTAAATATCCCATGTAATTTCCAAAATCACTTATAGAAGCACAAAAGAATTGACAACCTAGATTAGCGTGTGAGGGAAAGGGTTGGTAACCATATTTGGCTGGCATCGGATTAGTTGCGCCAAAATATCTAGTCTAGGATCTACCCGTGCAAATGCAAGTTCGAAAAACAACCCATTCACACTTTTTCACTACTACACTCAGAGTTCGGCAACTTGCCAGGTTACTGGCAACGAAATTTGCCAATAAATTTTTGACACAAGCTGCAAGTGAAATCTCAAAAACGGAGAGAACAGTCAATTTTATATATTTATCCAATGTCATGTTTCCGATCGCCTACAAAACGTTTCTCGAATCGTTTCGTTTATTCGGAAGCTAAAGTTTGCCCAATTGGCCTTTACGTGTCAGATATTCTACATAGATTTATCAATAGAATTTCTTGCCATGTTAACGATTGCATTCTTGATATCTTCAACCAACAAAGAGTTTTTAGCTGGTCAAATTTAAGGTATTTATCACCCATTGGCTTCGCTAACGAAGCTCCCGCTAATTTTGATTTAAATGTGTCACTTTGTCACAATTTTTATAAAAATACAGTTCCTGATTCTCATAGAGGTTAGCACTCAAATGTGTCTAAAAGGTTTGTTTTCTCTTTTTTGGTTTTGTATTAATTTTTTATTATTTTTTTTTTTTCTTTATTTTTCTTTTCTTAGAGCACTAAGTTAGCATTAAGTTAGCATTAAGATCTAATCTAGGTTAAGTGATCTATATATCTCAATCCATGTCAGCTCCGGGAGCAAGAGCGTTTAATGTTCATGTTATTGTTTTCTTCAATGTTCTCTTCTTATTAATAAGTTTGATACTGCTGTACATATATGTTTTTTAGATAATACATTATAGTCTTTAATTTTTATCCACAATTGTAATTTGAATTTTTGTAAACTTATAATGTTGTTGAAAAAAAGGCTCAATAAAATTTCAATTCAATTCAATTCCGATTTTTTTATCAATAATGGCTGACCCAGAATCTTCTTCTTTTTGATGCAATTATTCTTTTGGGTTTGTTGTCTTCAATGCTTTCTAATTTCTTTAACACGTTCAGAACCGCAATAGCCGCAAGCACCTTCGCCTTCAATGACATTTTTAAAATGAAGTTGCACTTGCCCTGTGCCACACAACACAATTTTCAGTTGATTTTGGAAACAATCAGCTATTTCAAAGATAATAGATATTCTATTTAAAGAGCTATTTACATCTCTATATGGACGCGGATTCACTTATCTAACAAATATGCTTATCGTGTAGGGCGTGATAAATTTATAAGTAGAGTCGATAACCAATTCGTGTGTACCCCGCTTTACTCTTTATATCGAAGCCCTATGGCATGCCATCCCTACATCCAAATGATAAATTTGTTTTTTGAGGCGGATGTTCTTGTTGGTCGTATTACAGTTTTACCAAATATGAGTGATAATTTGGAATCGTTAAATAACTCCTCCCTACGCAAAAAGTGTTTGCAGTACGGTCTTCCGAACGTTCCCGTAACTGACTCAAGCCGCAAAGTCTTAATTCAGAGGCTTCGTATCTCTATAAATAACTCCCAAATAAGAAGTACGAATGAGGAAGACGTAAATGCGTCAAATAATGGAAATGTTACAGATTTATGCGCACGGAAGAAGGATAGGTTGCGTGGCGTAAGTTGTCAGTCTCTAGGTAGCCTAACAAAAGTAGAGACTGATGTAAAAAAAAGTCGGTCTTGGGTAAAATCCACGGAAGCTCCGCAATTTACTCGCAAGTCACTCCATGAAAGCGCACATGAAGGTGGAAAATCAACCATACGTAGTTGGGCGAAAGAAAATACAAGTGAAGGTTTGGCAAGTGGAGAAAAATACAATGAAGCAGGACACAGCCCTGCTAAGGTTATTCATAGCCAGGGAAAACGTCAAGATAAATTTAACAATCCTCGCTGCAAAAAAATAGGAAAGGCTAGTACTTCATCTGCTGCGTCGACTTCCTGTTTAAACACCGAGTTAGCAGAAAGTGAGAAAGGTTTGGTAAATGCTCCCTATTTAAGTAAATTTACACGATCTTTAGAAAGGCTTAAAAATGATTCGGTACGCGATATCCACTTATCCTCGACAATTCAAATTCGTGATACCAGACGGCCTACGCACCTGCCAATGTACAATCTCCACCAAACAATCTATGACGAACGCAATTTATTTACTACGTTTAGTGATTTCTTAATCGCTTTCGAGAGAAAATATCATCTAAAACGAAATCTAATTGTACTATTTTCCATCTTGTTAACGATTTTAATTTATGTTATCTTTAACATGTAAAAAATCTGTACAAATATATTCTGTAAAAAAATTGCTATTTTTTATTAAGGTGGTCTCTATGGTTTTTTTCTCCAAACTCTGACACTAGTGTGATATTTTGTTAATAAAAATATCTGGATAATAACGTAGGTAGAGCAAGTAAAGTGAATTTGAATAGCATATTTATAGTATTTTGAAAAATAAAAAAAAAACAATTGGTTGTAATAAAAAGTATAACATAAAACGAAAACAGTGCAAAACAAGAATGTTGTCTTCGGCCTGCCCGAAATCTAAGTACCCTACACCCGAGTAACTGAAAAAATTATAATTTCGCCACTTAACTTTTGTATAAGTAGGCGGACCACGCCCATTTCGGGAAAATGTTTTTGTAATGTCTCTAGGTACTGCTAGATATAATTACGAAGGTATTAATATTTTGAACCGTTTATGGGATATTGACAACTTTTGTATAAGTGGGCGGACTACGCCCATTTGTATACAAATTGGTAATACGTGTAGATACCTTGTGATGAAATTTCGTATTAATATCTTATACCGTTTACAATATATTGATAACTTTCGTATGAGTGGGCGTGGCCCGCCCATTTTTGGCAAGCTTATTGTTACTGCTTCCGTATGCTTCCTGATAAAATTACATATCATATGATTATTTTAATTACATATATCATATCTTGTTCCGTTCATTAGATATTGCCAACATTGTTATAAGTGGGCGTGGCACGCCCATTTTTTCAAACATTTTAGTAATGACGCTATATGTTCCGGGATCAAATTATACCTTAATATCTCACACAATTTATGAAATATTCAGATTTTAACATTTTTTTGAAACGAGGTGCCTTTACATTCCGTATGTAAAGTAGGCGTGGCTGTTTACCGATCTCGCCCATTTTCAATCACATACAGCCCTACATAACAAAGAATATTTGTGCCAAATTTCATCGCGATATCTCTTTTCGTTCTCTCGTAATAGTGATTTCAACAGACAGACAGATGGACGGACAGGGCTAAATCGATTCAGGAGGTGACGCTGAGCAAGAATATATATACTTTTCTATATCAATATCGTCTCCTTCTCTGCGTTACAAACGGAAGAACAAAGTGAATATTCTACTCCCTTCGGGTGTAGGGTATAAAAAAATTCACTGGCCACAGTGGCAGTGAGCGGCGCCTTCGTTCCACGATATTTAGTGCTTCCAATTGTGTTTTATTCGTTGCTGTCACTGGTTTGTTCTTGTCGCCGTGAATTCGCTTTACGATTTTTTTCACGTATTTTATTCTAGTGTACAGAATAACCCAAGGTTGTGATTTTGACATTTAATGTTCTTTGCAGTTAAAAAAACTGCTATAAAAACACCGATATATTTTATATTTTTTAAGTTTATAAAATAATGAGACATTTGATATTTTACCGCACATATTAATTATTACTACGCCGATATTACTCTTGCATTATTTGAAATTTAAAATATGAAAATATTAAAATAATTTAAAAATTATTACCTTAATTACAAATAGGAATAAGTAATACTTAAAATGACATTTATAATAATAATATAATAATATATATTCTCCAAATTAATTTTTTTATATGTGTTAACGATAGGACTGTACTTTATTCACTGAAAAATTGTCTTAGCACATAATGTCTTGTACACTAAATTCTTACTTGAATAACAGGAAAACCGGTTTGGTTGTATCATTGCGTGGAAATAAGACAAAAGACGCAAGCAATAGATTACTTCAAAATTATATACATCTATGTTTACATATGATACATACACATGTTAAAGTGATACGTTAATTTCCAAACATAAACCACCACCCTGAAACATTGTTTCATCTAGAAGGTAGTAACGCAATTTTGGTTATCGGCCTCTTGTAAACTCCCTTTTCTGATGTTATGGTCACCACTCTGACTTTGCTGTCGTGTCCCGGATGAACTGCTATGATGCGGCCCAATAGCCATTTGGTTGGTGTGGAAGGTTCGGCTCCCTTAGTAGTACGATGTCTCCAATTGCGAAATTCATTTGAGGCTGCTGCCATTTTGGTCGATGTTGTAATGACGTAATATATTCATTCGACCACCGTTTCCAAAAACTCTGTACCATTGCTTGCAACCAGTTCCAATGGGCTCGACGAGAGGCTGGCTTGACGAAAGTACCTGGTTCCGATATGGCCGTATAAGGCTCTCCAATAAGAAAATGCGACGGAGTTTACGGATTAATCTCCGTGTCAGATATGATGCATAATGGCCTACTGTTAAGAATAGCTTCGATTTGCGCAAGGACTGTGTAGAGTTCTTCGAAGGACAGAAGACTATCGCCTACCAACCTTCGTAGGTGGAGTTTTATTGATCTTACGCCCGCCTCCCAAAGCCCACCACAATGTGGGGCCGATGGTGGGATGAAGTGCCACCAGTGAAGTGAAGTGTCTGCATTCGTCGTTTGGTCTTGCAACAACCTGAGCATTTCATTAAAACTTCGCCGAGCACCGTGAAAATTTGTTCCATTGTCTGTGTAGAGATTACTGCACTTACCCCGACGACTTGTGAATCTTTTAAATGCTGCAATGAAAGCATTTGAGGTCAACTCACTTACCCACTCTATGTGTATAGCTTTTGTCGACATGCATACAAAAAGGTTTATATATGCTTTGGTGATTCTTGGGCGTTTACAAGTTGTCATTTTTATTTTTAGAGGACCTGCAAAATCACACCCGCTATTGAGAAATGGTCGACTTGGTTGCACACGTGCAGGTGGCGAGTTAGCCATTATTTGCACCGAAGTTTGTCGCCGAAGTTGAAAACAGCGTTTGCATTTGAACACAATGGATCTGACCAAGTTTCGAGCACCTATAATCGAAAAGTGTTGGCGAAGAATCACAAACAGCTCAGTTACGCCTGCATGCAAATAGGTTTTGTGCATATTTATGCCGATCAGCTCTGCTATATGGTGGCATGGTAGAATAATTGGATGTTTCATACTGTAGGAAATATTCGTGTTTTGAAGTCTATCGCCCACACGTAACAGACCGTTCGAATCAATAAATGGTGAGTTTGAGTAGTGGATCCTTTTTATAAAGCATTTGTTGACCTAACAACTGCGTCACTGTACTTGCAGAGGTTTTTCTCTGTACGGCTATAAGTACTCTCACTTTGGCTGAATGCAGTTCTTCAAATGTAGGAGAGCCCTTAACTGCCTTAAGTCTACGTTGCAAAGTCAACATAAATCTGCAAACAAATGCAACAACTCGAAGTAATCGATTCCATGACGAACATCTGTCGGCGACTTCCACTAGTACGGATATCTTGTCTTCTGACCCCAAATTACATAATACAGCCTGTTTCTTCTCCCAAAGCACATCTGCTGAACACTGAAGTTTATTCAGATCTTTAAATTTAGATGAAGGCCACTTATCTTTGTTTAACTACAACCATGGAGGTCCGTTCCACCACAAATCATACTTGACTAGTTGATCTGGCATTATTCCACGCGATGCACAATCTGCCGGATTCTGACGGGTGTTTACGTAATTCCAGCAAGGCCGTGCAATAGTATCTAAAATTTCCTCCGTGCGATTGGCAACAAACATTTTCCAGGTGCCAGACGGTGATGATAACCAGTGCAGAACTACTTCAGAGTCAGTCCAAGCATACAGTGCCGCCTTGGAAACATCGATATTGCGTTTGACTGCCCTAAATAATCGGCAAAGAAGCAGCGCAGCGCAGAGCTCCATACGAGGAATTGAAATTGATTTTAATGGTGCAACTCTTGACTTAGCCGTAATTATGTTTATTAAAGGTTTTGAGCCATATGAACGGAATACCGAATAAATAACAGATGCATAGGCAACTGCTGATGCGTCGCAAAAGCAATGTATTTCTACGTCTGGCATGAAGATGTAAATTCGTCTAGGAATTGTAATCGTTTCGAAATGGTGAATCGACTGCCTCAGTTCTTGCCATTGCTGAACTATTTCCTTAGGAAGTGAATTGTCCCAGTTTACAGCCATAATTTTTGGGAATAAAATTTTCATTAAAATTGTTGATGGTGACAACCAACCATAACTATCAAATACTTGAGAAACTTCAGATAAGATAAGCCTTTTTGTAACAGTTTGATTTGTTAGTTTCGCAGCTCGAAATGAATATACATCTGAAGCAGGACTCCAACAAAGTCCGAGAATCTTTACGACTTTGTCCATAGATTGACCAGTGTCCAAAAAGGAGGCTTCACCACTATCAACTGACAAATTGGACAGAAAGTCTTCAGAATTTGAATTCCATTTACTCAGCTGAAAGCCGCCCATTTCTAAAAGCTTTGTGTTAACGCCAACTGCCGCTCGCCAGAGGTGCTCCCTCATCGATCGGTAGGGTGTCAGGAGTGAGCACTCCAGTCTCTCTCCTGTCAGCCTGCCGGTCATGAGGGGCGCCTCTCTCGTAAGCGTAAGCCCGGCTGCGGGCTCTCTCCGCGGCAACTGGCGCGGTTTGACCGCCTTCCAGCGATCGTCGCTGGACCCACACGAGACACTCTTTGTTCAACCGTGGACGCGTACAGATCTGGCAAAACGACAAAAAGAGAAGAAACAATATTATACAGTTTTTATATTATATATATAAAGTGAAAAATTAACATTGTGCGAATAAACACTTTGAGAGCTCAGATTTTATACTGTGTAATTTGTCAAGCGACTCCGCACCCACCATAATATCATCGACGTAAATATTACATTGTGACGAATTTACAATGAAACTTTCGCGAAACCATTAGAAACCATTCAAATCGCGACATCTACATGCATCTAGCGTAAGATAGAAAGAGATAGCTAGTTTCACAACCTTCCATAACTTTGTACGGCGACATCTATCGCGAGATAGATCAAATCGATAGATCGACAATTTGCTAGATAATTCCAGAACCTTCAAGACGACATCTAGCGCAGGATAGATGAAATAGTTAGATCGACAATTTGCTAGATAATTCCAGAACCTTCCACGAGCTTTCACAACATCTAGCGCGGGATAGATCAAATAGATAGGTCGAGAATTTGCTACATAGTTCCAGAACCTTCCGCAGCAGTGTCAACTGCTATATAAATGGACGCAGGGCGTCTCAGAGAGTTAGTTCGAATTTGGTTCTTGAACAGAACACATCGACACCTTGTGAGCATAGCGTCAAGTAATAAGTGTTAATAAGTGCAATAAGAAAAGAATAAAATTTGTGAAATTAAGAACAGCAAAACTTTTGAGTTTTATTAGATTATTCACAATCCAGAGATCGAACCTAAGAGAGAGTCGTACCCGTAAATCTAAATTTACGTAACAATTGGTGTCAGAAGTGGGATGGCTGAATAATCCTAAATTATGGTAAAGTTTGCTGAACTGAGAATACCCCAGCTGAGGGAAAAGCTGGAGGCTAGAGGTTTGCCTGTGACAGGGCATAAGGCAGATTTACAAGCACGGTTGCGTAAAGCTATGGAGAGTGAGGGCATCGATATTGAAGAACATGAGTTCTGTCATGTTTCAGGAGCTTCATCTAAAGTCGAGGAGCAGTTGGTAGAGCCGCAGCCAGCTCCAGCATTTGACATGAATGTGCTTTTAGCAGCAATGGCGCAGCAGTCTTCTCAATTGCAGGAGCAACTGGCACAAAACACCTCGCAACTGCAGGACCAACTATCTCGTATAGAAGGGAACTCTTCCATATTGCAAGCGAGGCAGGATCAAATAGAGGATGAATTACACAGATTAGAATCCAGACTAGAATCAGAAATACTGCGGCTGGATGGTCATGTGCGAGAAATACAGTCCAGTGGTCCAGTTACAGCTGTAGCGCAACGAAATTGCAAGCTCCAACGTTCGACGGAACTATACCGTTTAAAATTTTTAAACTACAGTTCGAGACCACAGCACGAGCCAATCACTGGACTACGGCGGATAAAGTGGCAGCTTTGGTAGTATCATTGAAATGCTCCGCCGTCGAAGTTCTGCAAACTGTTCCTGAAATTGAACGTGGTAATTATGACGCGTTAATGGCAGCGATTGAACGACGATATGGTAGCGACCATAGAAAACAAGTGTTTCAAATGGAGCTGATGAATCGTTACCAAAAAGCAAACGAGTCGTTACAAGAATATGCAACGGAGATAGAGCGGCTCGCGCATTTGGCCAACGCAGATGCACCAGCGGAAGTAACTGAATTACTTAAAATTCAGGCGTTTATGAGTGGTATACGAGATGCGGATACCAAACGTGCAGTTTACTCCATGCCAAAGAAGACGTTTGCCGAAACAGTGTCATTTGCCTTGACGCAGGAAACAGCATGCCTGTTAAGCAATAAAACACAGAGTTCATCGGCTGGAAGTTGAGCCAAGTGAATTCCTAGAGAAAACCATAAGGGAGCTCATCCAGACTATTTCTCAGAGGATGCCAACCTCACGTAAGGGCTCTGAACTAAAGTGTTACAGCTGTGGAACATCAGGACACCTGGCAGGGAATTGTAATGCGTCTGGTAAGAAAAACGTAAATGCAAGGAAAAGAAGCAACGAAGATGCAGGTGGCGCTTCTGAAGAGAAACGATCGTTAAACTAAAACGGACCAGTTCAAAGGGGCGTGAGCTGGTTCCCACAACTGATTGCTCCACTGTCTCCGTTTCACAAATACAGCGTAAAAACAATAATTTAACCATAAACGGGACTGTAAACGGACGATCGCTGGTCTTAACTCTGGACACGGGCGCAACACATTCCATCATTCGATCAGACCTAGCAGGGGATAACGTTGAGCCGTTGATTGGTTGCAAGCTACGAACAGCTACAGGGGAGGAAGCTGCGATTTGTGGGAACTGGTGTGCAAGGTTCAGATTGGAACGTTAGAAGTGGTTCACGCCTTCTTAGTGGCTGGAATAATGGACGAGGTAATAATCGGCGTGTAAGACCATGGAGATACCCCTAAACCAGAACATGGAGATACCCCTAAGCACTGGTTATGAGCGGCCTCAGATCAGGAATGTAAGTGTAAGTCACCGTCAACAGATTCCACCAAAGTCCGAAGCAGTACTGTGGGCTTTTGTGGAGGGAGACTCTGCAGCAAGCAGGCTGTGGGTAGTAGAGGCATCAAAAAAGACTGCAAATATATTGGTTGGACGAACCTTGGTACAAACGGGAAATAATAAGCGGATCCCAATTCGAGTGATGAATGAGCTCAGGTCACCGATCACTTTGGAGAAAGGAGCGTTAGTGGGACAATGCCAAGCTGTGGAAGCCGTGGTTAATTGTGACAATCCTCCACAGGAATGCAAAAACGAGGTTCTCAAAGATGGCACGAAAATTCCTAACATCGTGGGTACCTGGTTGAGTGAGGTGAGCGGGCCAAAAAAGATGAAAGCGAAACGGCTGCTAGAGAACTATAGCTCCATATTTGCCAACGATGGCAATAAATTTGGAAGAACTGCCATTGTGCAACATCGGATAGACACTGGCGATGCAAGACCGATTCGGCAAGCTCCACGCAGAGTCCCACTAGCAAAACGAGAAGAAGCAGGACAGATAATAGAGGAAATGCAAAAAGGTGGAGTTATTGAACCATCAACTAACTAGCCCATGGTGTTCACCGGTCGTGTTAGTTAAAAAGAAAGATGGAAGCACCCGGTTTTGCGTTGACTATCGGAAGTTGAACGACGTCACTAAAAAGGACAGCTACCCACTGCCGCGAATAGACGATACCTTGGACACGTTATCCGGTGCGAAATGGTTTTCAACGCTGGATTTACAAAGTGGTTATTGGCAAGTGGAGATCGAGGAATCCGATCGCGAAAAAACTGCTTTCAGCATGGGGGATGGATTGTGGCAGTTCTCCGTGATGCCATTTGGATTATGCAACGCTCCGGCAACTTTTGAGCGTTTAATGGAACACGTACTAAAAGGGCTTCACTGGAAAACATGCGTGGTGATCTTGATGATATTATCGTCATGGGCCAGAGTTTTGATGACCACCTCAAAAATTTAGAAGATGTCTTTCGACGAATTGCTTCTGCCGGGTTACGGTTGAATCCAAAGAAATGCAATCTATTTAAAACCGAAGTAACTTATTTGGGCCACAAAATCACCACTAGAGGAATCCACACTGATGAATGCAAAATAAAATCGGTAAGAGATTGGCCTCGACCAACGAATGTTCATGAAGTGCGAAGCTTCCTTGGACTCTGTACATATTATCGACGCTTTGTACCCGGATTTGCCAACGTTGCGAGAAGTTTGCATAATTTGACGAAGAAAAACTGCAAATTTGTGTGGAAAGAGGAAGAAGAGAATGCCTTTCAGCAGTTGAAGGAATTGCTTTGTACAGCTCCAATGTTGGCTTATCCAGTTCCTGGCGGAAAGTTCGTCCTAGATACAGATGCTAGTGCACATGGAATAGGAGGTGTACTCTCACAGGTTATCGATGGTCAGGAAAAAGTAATTGGGTACTATAGCAGAGTAATTGGAATACCGGAAAGGAACTATTGCGTTACGAGGCGGGAACTCTTGGCAGTGGTCGAATGCGTGAAACACTTTCACAAATACCTGTATGGGCAGCATTTCCATCTAAGAACAGATCATGCAGCACTCAGATGATTACTCCAGTTTAAAAATCCGGAAGGACAGATGGATAGAAAGGTTGCAGAATTATGACTGTGAAATACAGCATCGGAAAGGTGGGCAACATGGAAACGCCGATGCACTGACTGACGCCCATGTGCATTGGAGTGTAAGCATTGCTCCAAGGCTGAAAGAAGCGAAGGTATCGTCGACATCCGATTAACAAATCTGCAACCTGATGATGAATGGGAATCCAACGCTGTAAAGAAAAGTCAACTGAAGGATGCGGACTTGGTTAACGTCATGAAAGCGAAAGAAACGGATAAAAGACCAACCAAGGAAGAAATGGCATCAGAAAGTCCGTTGGCCAAGGCGTATTGGGCGCAATGGAATAGCTTGAAGTTAATAAACGGAGTTCTGCATTGTTCATGGGAAAGTGAAGATGGTAAACACACTCGCGATTTAGTTATCCTACCAAAGTCTAGAATAGCAACTGTATTAGAAGAGTTCCACAATGGACTAAGTGGAGGGCATTTTGGCATCACGAAAAGTCTGGAAAAGATTAAACAACGGTTTTACTGGGTGAATTGCCAAGAACCAGTTGCTGAATGGATTAAAAACTGCGCGCAATGCATGGCAGCTAAAGGTCCGAAAGTTAGAAGCAGAGGAAGGTTGCAGCAGTACAATGCGGGAGCACCATTTGAACGCGTTGCAATGGATGTAGCTGGTCCAGTCCCTACTAGCGACTCTGGGAACAAATATGTGTTGGTGATTATGGACCATTTCAGTAAGTGGCCAGAAGTATACGCTATACCAAATCAGGAGGCTAAAACTGTGGCCGAAGCTTTTGTGCAGAATTGGGTCACGCGGTTTGGAATACCAATTGAGTTGCATTCAGATCAAGGGAGGAACTTTGAGTCTGCTATATTTCAAGAAATGTGCTCATTGTTGGGTATCAAGAAAACTCGAACGGCAGCTCTACATCCACAATCGGATGGCATGATGGAGAGGTTTAACCGTACATTAGAAGAACATTTACAGAAAGTACTAGGCAAATGTCAGCGCAATTGGGACAAGCACATTCAAATGTTTTTATTGGCTTACAGATCAGCAGTCCATGTGTAACGGGCGACTTAGGAGTGGCGTGATTTTGCCACCGAAATAGTACCGCAAATTGACTTTGTAGCTCGCCGTAATAATTCTCTTCCCTACAGAATTGTACTTCACTGAATAGTCGCAACAAATTTTCGCGACATTATTCGCATTTTTTTTGCATATGTTTTCGCATTACGCCTTGAATAGCGGTATTTTGCCGATGAGCAGCGAGGAGTTGCGATGCCCTTGAAATTGAGAGTGAGAACAAAATTGGAATGAAGTGAAGTAGCTATTTGAAAAGAGTCAGTCGAGATTTGCCTAGGAAACAAACAGGTTGAGGGATGACCAACAAAACTTTCTTGTGCATGGATCCAATATAAAATTTTCAAAAAAAAAAAAAAAAAACTATAAGAGAAAAAGTGTTCATCGTGTTAAAAGGTTTTGTTTAAAATTAAAAATAAACAAAATTCGTTAAAATTAAAATTCGTTTAAAATTAAAAATAAACAAAAATCGATTGGAAAAAAAGGGCAAATTAAAGAAATTCATCGTTGAAAATGAAAGAAATAAATTCATTCATCACAATATTTTAAAGTAAAAATTGACATAAGTTCAAGAATTGACATAAGTTTGTTATAAAATTATGTTTGTTATCAATGCATCAAAAATTGAATCGTTAAAATAGAAGAAAACGAAAGTTCATTGTTTAAAAGATTTTTAAAGGCAAATTAAAAGAAAATTAATCGTTGACATAAAGCCATAAAAAAAAAAAAAAAAAAAAACCTAACGAAACAAAAGAAGTAAAACATCAAAGGGAAGATGAAGAATAAACTGAAATCCGGAAAAGAAGACGACGAGGCCGTTCCACCTAGCAGACAATAAATATTTAGTACAGCTATGTATAAGACTAAATTTTCTACTTGTGTATCTTATATATATATTAGAATATATACTATGTATACATATTGTTTAGATACCTTACCATACAAATTACATTTAAATACTTGCTTACATACCTTACTTAAGAATTATACTTAATACTTAATATAATTACATACTATATATATACATACTATATATATATACATATACTTACGAACAATTATCTTAACAACTAAATAACGTAACGAGAAAAGAGAAAAAACAAAAAAATCCCATTAATACTTGTACTTATCTCTAAGAAACGTAATTACCGAAAAAATAATAATGTAACCGACCTTTATGAGAAATTGAAATCACTATTTGCGATTATGTAAAATAACACTTGTTATTAAATCAATAGAAATCATGAAATTTGGGTTGTGTAAAACTTTGATACTTTATTTTGTTCAATTTAGACGATGAATTTTGAAAAGTTTTTTTCCAATTAATAAATACCATATGGAAACGATGAATTAAGTCTACGCTTTTTAATTTGATCGGTTGAGTACACGATGGCCTATGTAGGGACTTCGGTGACATAGTCTAGGAGCCGGAAGTCAAGGATGGGAGGGCAGGATAGGATCAGTACACCCAGATCCTATACACACATGGATGCATAACCATAGTCCTGGAATTAGTCTCAGAGTTTTGTGGGCTTAGTTCAATAGCCATTTCTTTTTTTTCTCATTTGGCACGTAACAGTAAATTTTATATGTAATCGATTTCTTGGTGAGCAAGCAACAACCCCTCCCCAATGCCGACGAGCCGCAGCCTGTTGCCAGTACGTGCCCCCAGCTTAGCTACACCATGACCCCAACATCAGTGAAGGTAATACTTACTTCAGTGGGAATCACCCAATTACACATTACATAAAATGGCGCCCAACGTGGGGCAAACATTGGTAGTATTTGTATCCCGGTCAACTGTGACTCTTACGTTAGTGTATACCAGTGGGTTAAGCATACTCGTGTTTGTCTCGAAACACTGGCTGGCAAAAGTGTTCATTTGTTTTAGTTAGTCTCTGTCCATGTTACTCTGTCCGGAATTGCAGAATTCTCTCATCACCACGGATTTTCTGACCGATAGTTGTGCTAGGAAGAGGTCTCACTAAACAAAAAAATTCATTAGTTCTAATTCAATTATTCTAATTTGTTTTGAAAAAAAAAAAAAAGAAAAAATATAAGTTTATGTACCTATCAGGGAGCTTTCAATTACTGGAATTATGAAGCCTGGATTCAAACAAAACTAGAATCTTCGTCCGTATAGTATCGTTACTTGATATGAGTACTTGATGAAAAGGAAAATCTTTAATTCAAAACAAAGATAATTTTGTTCTAAAATAAAAATGCATCTATGTGTCCCATCGTGTACAATAAAACAAATTACCAGATCAAATTAAAAGGATATATCTATACAATACCGCACAACAATACAAAAAAAAAAAAAAAAGAAAAAAAAATTATATTTCATAAACGTATTAAAATCAAAACAAAATTAAGAAAATGTCAGTAAGACATAGCAACGAAAATTTATCTAGATTGGACAGGGTGGAAGTAGATGAGTGTTCATTGTGTCATAATTTGATGACAGAAAAGGAAGAATTACTTATAACAGAATGTAAACATAAATTCCATAAATCATGCCTGCTTAAGTTCCTTCAATCTAGTCAGACTTGTCCCCAGTGCCATGAAAAATGCACATCAGTTTTAAATTACCTCGATGAATCGGAGATTGCCTCCTCATTAACGCTAACACAAGGGGCTTACTCAAAGAAAATTAACTCAAATCAGTCGAGCAATTATAATTTACGTTCAAGGACGAAGGATACACAATCTTCAGGGGATTTTCCAGTAGAAGCTTGTAGGCAGAATAAAACTTCTATTATTCCTCAGCAGAATAATCAGGATAAGGTTGAGGAAATCTCTTCGGCTTCTCATATGAGTGACCAGATATCAAATATAATTGAACAAAAGTTCCGATCCGAGATTTCGAAAATAGAAGATTTACTTAGTTCGTTAACTAGCAGATTAAATAGTTTAAACACCGATCGCGTCAGAGAGCCTGATTGGCCACGTGAATCGTTTCTCCCAAGGCAGTCCGCGATCCCTCGAATAACAGAACCTTCGGTTAGACACGTAAATACTTCGGTACTCGTTACCAATAATAGCAAAGTTGCACACCTCATTCAAAGCTGGAACATATCTTTTAGTGGGATTCATAGTAAGATACCTGTAGATAAATTCATTTACATGGTGGAATCATTAACTCGAGGTAGTTTAGGCGGAGACTTTGGATCTTTGTGTGAACACATTCATATTTTATTTCGCGAAAAGGCAGCAGACTGGTTTTGGCGTTACAGGCGCAGTGTGCATAGGGTCGAATGGAGTCACCTATGCCTTGCTCTTCGATCCTCTTTCCAAGACCATTTATCGGATGCCGATGTAATTGAAATTATAAGAGATAGGAAGCAGAAAGAGGGAGAAAGCTTTGATGAATTTTACAATGATATTTTACGACTTACAGATAGGCTTCGAGTTACCATTGATGAAGCTCAGTTAATTGAAATATTAAGACGAAATATAAGATCAAACTTGAGAACAGAGCTGTTTTACTTAGAAATACGATCGGTTGCACATCTGCGGCAATTGATATTGCGCAGAGAAGCGTTATTTGATGATTCAAAAAGAGATAGTTTCCGCTCAGGTCGCCGTCAAGTTCATGAAATTAGTTCAGATCATAAACTGTCAGAAACTGAGCTCGAAATTTGTGCAATTGATATGAAAGAAAAGGTTAGATCCAATCATACCTTGATTTGTTGGAATTGCCGGCAAGAAGGGCATCGTTATACTGACTGCCTAGAACAGAGATCAGTATTTTGCTATGGTTGTGGTGTACGTAATGTTTACAAACCAAATTGTACGACTTGTCGAGAGCCGGGAAACTTACGAACGAGCGAGGGCAACAACAACCGCAATCGCTCCAAAGAGAATGCGTAGATTTTAAATCGCAATCAACTCAAACCATTTCCATTCTAACGAATGAATATTTTCCTTTAAAAAATAGTCAGATAGTTTCTTTCCCTAGAAAACCTTATCATCAGCGCGTAATTGAATATCAAAAAGCCCGTAATAAAATATTTTGCGATAGCTTGTTAATTGGTGAGGAGAGACTGAAAATAAATAAAATCGTAAATAAAACCAAGCGAGCTACTTTACGATTACGAAAATTTTGGGGAAAAGTCAAACAGAATCGTGTGAAGTTTTCCACAACTATTTCAGCTTTCAATTCAGATAAAGGAGACATAAGGCCCTATGTAAATATAGAAGTATTAGGAGAAACGTATCTCGGTCTTTTGGATTCTGGTGCCTCGATTTCGTGTTTTAGTGGCGACACAGCCAAAAGATTTCTTAATTGGGAAACCTTCAAGAGTTGCAACGAGTCGGTAACCACTGCTGGTGGAGCTAAATATAAGATTATTGGTCGATTTAAGTCATTGGTAAAATTTAAAAATATAGAAAAAGAGCTTGAGTTTTTTATAATTCCAGAGCTTACTCAAAATCTCTATTTAGGTATGGACTTTTTCTTAAGTTTTGGCCTCTTTGACAAATTGTTAAGTTCGCTTAATTCGGATTCATTATCAATACCCAATTATGACCAAATGCACTGTTTTAATGAAAAGCAAAGGCAGTTGCTTCAGACTGTAATTGACTTAGTCCCATCATTTGAGAAAGAAGGTTTGGGAAAAACCGATTTAATTAGACATACCATCGAAATAGAACCACATGCAAGACCCATAAAACAGCGGTATTTTTCTGTTTCGCCAGCAGTCGAAAGAAAAATTCATACAGAAATTGATCGGATGCTAGACTTAGAAGTGATTGAAAAGGCACCTCCAAACTGCCCTTGGTCAAGCCCAGTAACGATAGTCGATAAACCAGGAAAAATAAGGCTATGCTTAGATTCGCGGAAATTAAATAAGGTTACGGTAAAAGACGCTTATCCACTCCCAAAAATAAACGGAATTTTAAGCCGATTGCCAAAGGCGGAATATATCACATCGCTTGATTTGAAACACGCCTTTTGGCAAATCGAGCTTGATGAAGAGTCACGCGATAAAACAGCCTTCACTGTGCCAAACCGACCATTATACAGATTTAAGGTTATGCCATTTGGTTTGACTAACGCTCCAATGACGATGAGCCGATTGATGGACTTAATAATACCTAACGAATTACAAAACAAAGTATTCGTATACTTGGACGATCTTGTAATAGTGTCGGATAGCTTTGAATCTCATATGAATTGCTTAACAAAAGTTGCTAACTTATTACGAGACGCTGGTCTTACGGTAAATATCTCTAAATGCAAATTTGGCATGAAAGAAGTGAGGTACTTAGGATTTATAATAGGTAACGGGGTTCTGAAACCGGACCCAGAAAAGGTGTCTGCTATACGAAATTTGAAACCACCTCGTACCGTTCGTGAATTGCGAGGATTTCTCGGTTTAGCCGGTTGGTACCGAAGATTCATCAATAATTTTGCTTCATTATCGTCACCTCTAACGGATCTCACTTCGAAAACAAAAAAATTCGTATGGTCGCCTGAAGCAAATAGAGCTTTTGAAGAAATAAAATTAAAACTAACTTCTGCTCCAGTCTTAATAACTCCTGATTTTTCAAAACCCTTTATAGTGCAATGCGATGCATCGATAGTAGGTGTAGGCGGAGTGTTAGCACAAGAAGATCCCGAGGGAGTCGAAAGGCCTATTGCGTATTATTCCCATAAATTAAATCGAGCACAGAGAAATTATTCAATAACCGAACTAGAGTGTCTCGCGGCGTTGTTAAGCATTCAAAAATTTCGCGAATATATTGAGGGACATCCGTTTGTTGTAATTACAGATCACGCGAGTTTACAATGGCTCATGAGACAAAAAGACTTAAATGGACGTTTGGCCCGATGGTCCCTTAAGCTGCAGGGATTTGATTTTCTGATTAAGCACCGGAAAGGTTCGCAAAATGTAGTCCCAGATTTTTTGTCCAGATATAATATTGAAGAGATAAATTCTTCGGAAATAATACCCGAAATTGACTTATCTTCTGCTCACTTTGAATCTTTTGAATATGTAGAAATCCGCAATAAAATTTTGGCAAACGAAAATCGTTTTCCGGACCTAAAAGTCGCCGACAAATTTATTTATAAAAGAACCGAAATATCGGATGACAACTCATCTACAGATGAATCGATTTGGAAATTGTGGGTTCCCCAACAACTTTCCGAGGACGTAATTAAGAGAGTTCATTGTTCCCCTACTACTTCCCATGGTGGTATTGGTAAGACACTAGAAAAGCTTCGACGCTATTTCTTTTGGCCAAAAATGGTGTCTCAAGTGAGAGCTGTGATTTCAAATTGCGACGTGTGCAGGGAAAGTAAAGCACCAAATATTACTCTCAGACCACCAATGGGTCAACAGCAAAAATCTGAAAGGCCGTTCCAAAAATTGTTTATAGATTTATTAGGTCCATATCCACGATCCCAAAAGGGGAATATAGGAATTTTAATAGTGTTAGACCATTTTTCGAAGTTTGTATTTCTGAAGCCTTTACGCAAATTCTCTTCCTCGAGCATTTGTGATTACGTCGAGGAAAATGTCTTCATGCTGTGTGGAGTCCCAGAAGTGATCATTTCAGATAATGGGTCCCAATTTAAGTCAGCTACATTCAATTCATTTTTAAATAAATATGGGGTTACTCACACATATACTGCCATTTACTCTCCGCAGTCAAATGCCTCAGAGAGAGTTAATCGATCTATTATTGCAGCAATTCGATCATATTTAGATACCGACCAAAGATATTGGGATAAAAATCTGGCACAGATAGCAGCAGCCTTACGGAGTTCACATCATCAGTCATTGGGGTTTTCACCCTATGTAGTTCTATTTGGACAGCAGATGATCACTCATGCCGGTACATATGGTTTGTTACGGAAGCTAAATCTCCTGAGCGAAGGAACAACAGATTTAATACCTGGCGACCAAATACAGTTGATCAGAGAAAAAGTAAAAGAAAACTTAAAGACTGCCTACGAAACAAATAAACAGAGATACAATCTTAAATCCCGAGAAATTAGATTTTTACCTGGACAAGAGGTTTTCCGTCGAAATTTTTCGCAAAGTGACAAGGCGAAAGGATATAACGCGAAATTGGCTAAGAAATTTTTAAAATCTAGAATCGTCAAAAAGGTAGGAAATTGCTATTATGAGTTAGAGGACTTAAAGGGGCGTTTAGTAGGAGTTTTCCACGTTAAAGATATTCGTCGTTAATTTTATTTTTCTAATTCCCCTTTTTCCAGTTGATTCTTTGTTGAAGAGTCAACTGCAGAATCAACTAGTTTGTAACGGGCGACTTAGGAGTGGCGTGATTTTGCCACCGAAATAGTACCGCAAATTGACTTTGTAGCTCGCCGTAATAATTCTCTTCCCTACAGAATTGTACTTCACTGAATAGTCGCAACAAATTTTCGCGACATTATTCGCATTTTTTTTGCATATGTTTTCGCATTACGCCTTGAATAGCGGTATTTTGCCGATGAGCAGCGAGGAGTTGCGATGCCCTTGAAATTGAGAGTGAGAACAAAATTGGAATGAAGTGAAGTAGCTATTTGAAAAGAGTCAGTCGAGATTTGCCTAGGAAACAAACAGGTTGAGGGATGACCAACAAAACTTTCTTGTGCATGGATCCAATATAAAATTTTCAAAAAAAAAAAAAAAAAACTATAAGAGAAAAAGTGTTCATCGTGTTAAAAGGTTTTGTTTAAAATTAAAAATAAACAAAATTCGTTAAAATTAAAATTCGTTTAAAATTAAAAATAAACAAAAATCGATTGGAAAAAAAGGGCAAATTAAAGAAATTCATCGTTGAAAATGAAAGAAATAAATTCATTCATCACAATATTTTAAAGTAAAAATTGACATAAGTTCAAGAATTGACATAAGTTTGTTATAAAATTATGTTTGTTATCAATGCATCAAAAATTGAATCGTTAAAATAGAAGAAAACGAAAGTTCATTGTTTAAAAGATTTTTAAAGGCAAATTAAAAGAAAATTAATCGTTGACATAAAGCCATAAAAAAAAAAAAAAAAAAAAACCTAACGAAACAAAAGAAGTAAAACATCAAAGGGAAGATGAAGAATAAACTGAAATCCGGAAAAGAAGACGACGAGGCCGTTCCACCTAGCAGACAATAAATATTTAGTACAGCTATGTATAAGACTAAATTTTCTACTTGTGTATCTTATATATATATTAGAATATATACTATGTATACATATTGTTTAGATACCTTACCATACAAATTACATTTAAATACTTGCTTACATACCTTACTTAAGAATTATACTTAATACTTAATATAATTACATACTATATATATACATACTATATATATATACATATACTTACGAACAATTATCTTAACAACTAAATAACGTAACGAGAAAAGAGAAAAAACAAAAAAATCCCATTAATACTTGTACTTATCTCTAAGAAACGTAATTACCGAAAAAATAATAATGTAACCGACCTTTATGAGAAATTGAAATCACTATTTGCGATTATGTAAAATAACACTTGTTATTAAATCAATAGAAATCATGAAATTTGGGTTGTGTAAAACTTTGATACTTTATTTTGTTCAATTTAGACGATGAATTTTGAAAAGTTTTTTTCCAATTAATAAATACCATATGGAAACGATGAATTAAGTCTACGCTTTTTAATTTGATCGGTTGAGTACACGATGGCCTATGTAGGGACTTCGGTGACATAGTCTAGGAGCCGGAAGTCAAGGATGGGAGGGCAGGATAGGATCAGTACACCCAGATCCTATACACACATGGATGCATAACCATAGTCCTGGAATTAGTCTCAGAGTTTTGTGGGCTTAGTTCAATAGCCATTTCTTTTTTTTCTCATTTGGCACGTAACAGTAAATTTTATATGTAATCGATTTCTTGGTGAGCAAGCAACAACCCCTCCCCAATGCCGACGAGCCGCAGCCTGTTGCCAGTACGTGCCCCCAGCTTAGCTACACCATGACCCCAACATCAGTGAAGGTAATACTTACTTCAGTGGGAATCACCCAATTACACATTACACATGACACTACCGGCCATCCACCTGCGAGGATTATTTTTGGTACAGATTTGAGACTCCCGTCAAATTTGGAAAGAGCAATCAACTTACTGAAACTGGAGGCAGCTATTGGGAATTGCTTCAGTCCGAAATAGATGAAATACATCACCATGTGAGGCAGCGAACACAGCTAATGAGCAATAAAATGAAGGATGGTTACGACCGAGCTATGAATTCAGAAGGATTTCAAGAAGGCGACTTGGTGCTGCTGCACAATCCGCAACGGAAAAAGGGTATGTCTCCAAAGCTGCAAACATCGTGGGAAGGGCCATATAAAGTCATAAAGCGACTGAAGCATGTTGTGTATCGCATACAATCCCACACAGAGACGAGGTAAAATTAAAGTCGTTCACTTGGAGAGACTAGCCCCATATGGATCAAGGAATTTGGTGTCTGATCGAGACGATCAGACTTAAGTGGAGGGCAGTGTGACGAATTTACAATGAAACTTTCGCGAAACCATTCAAATCGCGACATCTACATGCATCTAGCGTAAGATAGAAAGAGATAGATAGCTAGTTTCACAACCTTCCACAACTTTGTACGGCGACATCTAGCGCGAGATAGATCAAATAGATAGATCGACAATTTGCTAGATAATTCCAGAACCTTCAAGACGACATCTAGCGCAGGATAGATCAAATAGTTAGATCGACAAGGAAGTATTGCGGTTGAGTGGAAATGTTTTCTGGTTCAACTGGTTGCATATGCCGCAATAAAATATATTCTTTCATGAATTCTACATACTTGGTTTGAAGTTCTGAATTTCTGGAGAATTTGTTTTCCATGCCACGCAACGTGAAACAGCTCCAGAAACAGTATCCCTGAAAGTGGTGTTGCTTGCCGTGAACGGAAGTTCTACAACGTAGCGTTCGTCAGCTGAACGCGTATGTGTTCTGCGAAAGTTCAGTTCAGCAGGGTCGTCGTGGTTGGAGGTTGATTCTTTCTTTTGACCTTGTTCAATTTCCCAGAATTTCTGCAAAAGCTTGTCAACATTGAGCACAATTGTATACGACGTAAGATTTGCTGATATATTATGGCAATGGCCAGCCACAATCCAGCCAAACCCTGAATTTAACGCATAGAGATGTGGGTGTTCAAGACAAATTTTTCCATCTAGAAAGAGTGACCACACAATATCAGCACCCAAAAGCAACTCTACTGATCTTGAGGTCAACCAAAATGAGGATCAGCAAAATTTAGATGCGAAATAACCTCTCCACTTTGAATTGACAAATCTCGACCCGGAATTTCAGACATTATCCGCGACAAAACGTATGGGTGGACATCGATTTCAAAATCACGAAACCGAGAACATATTTTAATGCGAACTCTTCCTTTGGTCACCCCAGCGTCGGATGATGCGACCCCACGCACACAAGCGGGCATTTGTTCGTTGAAGACCAAGACGTTGAACACACGATTCGGTAATGAACGACACTTGTGAGCCCGAGTCAATAAGTGCACGTATTTCGATGTAGTTTCCACATTGATCTTGCACTTTGACAATGGCCGTTGGCAGAATCCCCGTAGATTGATCAATGTCTGCCACTATGTTGCTGCGAAGAGGTTGCTCATGATGAGTTAACGCCGATGATGTCGGTGTATCTATTACGGACAGTGACGTGTTTGCAGTAGATGCCTTGGAATTTGTAGCACTCCCAGAAGTATGAATCGACACTGATAGTGAAGAGTATACCAACGTATGATGACGAGCATTGCGTACCCGACAACGAAAAGAAGAATTGCATCTTGCTACATTGTGTCCCTTTTTAAGACAATTAAAACAAAGCGAGTGATCTTTGGAAAACTTCCTGCGCGATTCAACACTAAGAGACACAAACTCTGGGCATTGGGGTAAGACATGTGCTAATTTACATTTTAGGCAAGCTTGTGACGAGTTGTTGGCAACATGAGCTCTGATCATCGACTGCGTATTAAGGTTTGACGCACCTATCATGTCATTAGACTCAAGCTGATTAAATCGACTGTTCGAAATGTTTGTAAACAGAGTGGCAGCTTCACCGCGTAAAAATGACACTAAATAGTAAAATTTTTGGGTTGGAGTTAAATGCGGCTTATTGTCAACCGATCCAACAAACAAATCGCGAAAACTTGTCCAAGCACTGTAATCTCCAGAAAATGGTGGAATAACAATTTTGGGTAAAGCGACCTCATTCGCGATAAGCACTATTCCCGCGAGACGTTGCAATAGTGTATTTTGCTGAGCCGTCAACCTGTCAATTGCATCACCTGCTGTTTGTGTCGGCTGAGAAGTAGTTGCTTGTTGATTTACTTGACCTTGACATTGACGAATTGCGCTTAAAAGAGAAGCACGAGTACATAAATATTTCGTTTCTACTTGCCCAAATGACCAGCTAGCAGCTTCCCCCGCAGTTCCGCTATTCACATTCTCGTAACCAACTGTATGCTCCTCCTCAAATTCGCACAAATCATCTTCGATTTTAATAAATTCTCGCCAATAATCGTCCAATACCTTTAACCTCGATTCAAGCTCTTCTACCCTCGTAGTTTCATCAATCTGCTCAATATAATTAGAAATGCGTGTAATACAACCTTTTACCCGTCCTCGCTTTACTCTTAGTGCTTTTAACATTTTTCACAAATTATTTCCAAAGTAATCCTATGGCGACGAAGGACCAGACAATGTTAATGACAGCACTGTACTTTATTCACTGAAAAATTGCCTTAGTACATAACGTCTTGTACACTAAATTCTTACATGAATAACAGGAAAACCGGTTTGGTTGTATCATTGCTTGGAAATAAGACAAAAGACACAAACAATAGATTACTTACAAATTATGTACATCTAAGTTTACATATGATACATACATATGTTAAAGTGATACGTTAATTTCCAAACAAAATATATTCCGAAACTTGTGAAGCGCCTTGAATTTTTTCTAACCGATTTATATGAGTGTTTGCATCGGGCTCCCAGATAATGCAAGCATACTCTAAAGTTGATCTCACTAGACTTATAAATAGGACTCTCAAAGTGAAAGGATCAACAAAATCCTTTGAATTACGCCTAATAAAGTCAAGTCTAGAATTAGCAATGGATAAAATAGAATCTCTATGGAGGCTGAAATTGAGCTTCGAGTCAAAAATTGCACCTAAGTCCTTTTTAGACATTACTCGTTCGAAAAAGTCCGTATTACTGAATTTGTATGCAAAAATGCTTTTTAAAACGTTAATGTACTGCACTTCTTAAAATTTAGCCTTAGACGATTTTCATTGCAGCAAGATATAAGCGAAAAAATGTCTCGCTGCAAGTCTGTACAATCCTCCGAATTCCTTATAGTAGAAAATAATTTTAAATCATCTGCATACATTAGGCATTCACAAAATGTTAGCTTTTGTGGAAGATCATTAATAAAAATTAAGAATAGCAAAGGGCCTAAATGGCTACCTTGCGGGATACCAGATGTTACATTGATATTGATATGCTCGCCGCAGTAAAGCTCAGCATTTCGTTTGCTTTCACTCCTCCTCCTTCTTCCCGGTGACGTTAGTTGTGCATGCGGCTGTAAGTGCACCGTGGGCTTAAGGCTTAAGATAAAGGCATAACACTTGTCTTGTCGCGTTTTGCTTTGCTTACGACGTACTCGCGGCCGCTTGTACAGCTGACCTTACACTTCGCCACAGTGGGTGGCGATGACAAAATTCTGCATAGACTCCACTAATGTACGTGGCTTGAGGGCGAATTTCTTCGCGGTCTATTCGCATATTTGTACCCACCAACCGCATATAATGGCACTAGGAGAGACCCAGGTTGCTGAGAGTGCAGATCCACTGGATTTTCACATGCCGGGGTACCATTTATTGCCATTATTCTTATCACACTGAGACCTCGCCTTATACATTCGCAGTGATGTTGCGTACCAGTGTCAGCAACACTTTGCACGACGGATGCCGAATTTAGCTCCATGTGGTTTAAGTTCAAAATCCAGTCGCACATCCCGCACTTATAGAAGCCCGGATCTAGATAGGCTGCCAACTTTTGATAAACTGGACAGTGTCTCTGATTCGATTTCTAAAATTCTGGAATCGTATCCGAACAGTGAAATTGTTGTTGCTGGTGATTTCAATGTTCATAATTTCAACTGGCTACGTCATTCGAGTCACACGACACCTGAGGGTTTGTATGTTGAGTTATTTGCTTAGTCTCATAATTTGACTCAATTAGTGAAGGAACCAACGCACTTTCCCTGTGTTGATGAGCAAAACCAAAATATTCTGGACCTTTTTCTAACTTCACATCACAGCGAGTATGATGTGAATGTTCTTGCACCTCTTAGTAATTTCGACCACACTACAATTTCCGCTACCTTCCCATATTCTAGTCTTCAATCCGCTTACCAGCCAGCTCCGAAGCGGACAGTGTGGCTTTATGAGAAGGCTAATTGGGATGTACTGAACTCCTTTTTCAGCCGTTTCAATTGGCAATTGTGTTTCAGGGATAGAAACAAATGCTGCAGCAAAATTAGAAAAATATAATTTTATTTGGTATTAGGTCCTTCATGCCCAATACTGAACTGCTGATACTAAACTGCTGCGCAACCAGGCCAGAAATAGGTGCAATGCCACTCTAAAGTGCGAAAAAGCTCTCTACGAGCAGCGCCTTAGACGTAGAGTTCTTCAATACTATTAGGGTAGTAAGAACTTTTGGTCGTTCGTGGGGAGGGTGAAGAATCAGACGCGATCGTCTATTCCAACTCTACTCAAGGATGATCAGATCTTCACTCACTCGGTTGATAAGGCAAACTTATTAGCCAAAATGTTTGCTGAAAACTGCTCTCTTCCTGAGAGTAGTCAACCACTACCCGTGATTGCTGGTGTGTCTCATATTATGCCTGAGATGCACTTTCGAAAGCGGGCTGTTAAAAGAGTGCTTGTAAACCTCAACGTCAATAAATCCTCGGGACCGGATGGCATTTCAGCCCACGTGTCGAGAAAGTGCGCCTCAACACTGGCTCGCCCATTGTGCAATCTCTTTTTTATTTATCGTTTACCTCAGAAGTTTTTCCTAATTCCTGGAAGATTGCCAACGTGCATCCAGTTCCCAAAAAAGGTGAGGCTACGAATCCTGACAATTACCGGCCCATAGCAATCTGTTGAATGCTCTCCAAAGTTATGGAGAGCGTTATAAATTTTAACTTGATGAGGTGATTTGATGGCGTTCCTCACCGAGCGGTGGAACAGTTGTGTTCACCAATTCGGTGAGAGTAAGGTTGTTGCTTTGGATATCTCCAAGGCATTTGACCGAGTGTGGCATAAAGCACTTGTGTCTAAACTGGCTGCTTATGGTGTCGGTAATACATTCACTCGATGGATATCGAGTTTCCTCAGCGGCCGTTCTATTCGGGTTGTGATAGACGGCTTTGCTTCCGAAGAGCTCTCCATTAATGCTGGAGTTCCACAGGGTTCGGTCCTGTCTCCAACTCTTTTTCTCATTTTTATCAATGACCTTCTGTGATTGACATCAAACTCCGTCTACTCGTTTGCTGGTGCACCCCCTTTTACGTCTCGATCCCGTTCCAATGCACTACCCACTACCGCGAGAATTCGTTTTTCGGTCGCGCAGTTAAGTTGTGGAATAGTCTCCCTCCGCATGTTTTCCCACCCACTTATAACGTCGAAGCTTTTAAAAGAGGTGTAAATCGACACTACTTCCACTTTTCCCCTTCCCACTAACCTTTTCCCTTCTAAACCAACGAATGCTTTGCGTGGATAGGGGGCATGCCCTGAGTTTGGTTCTATCTGCCATAAAAAAAAGGAACACTTGTAATAATCAAGGAGGATAATACGCCTCCACTACACTGGCCTTTGGGAAGAATAACAAAATTATTCAAGGGTGATGACGGAGCAGTTCGAGTTATCGATTTAAAACATCTTGAATCTGTCGTCGACCAATACATCGATTAGCTCCATTGTTACATGATGAGCCGCCGGAACCATCCGATGATTCTGTGTCTTCAACATCTAAAAAGCTTAGAATTACAACTGAACATGCAGACACTCCATCTAGAAAAATAAAAGGAACCTCACGTGCTGCTCTGATATTCAACTGTTTAATCGCATTACTAATGCTACCGATTGTTGTTGTCCCCATAAATATAACGAAATTTAACAATTTAGGAATCTACTTCGAAGGTATAGGAACTACAAAAATTTCCACTACAAATTGGAAACTAGTGGCATATTATGACTTGAAATCCGTCCGTGACGAAATGGAAACATTTGGAACGGGACTATTATGCTGCAACATATATGCGCAAACGTCACAACACATAATGCTTGTCGGGCGACAGTTACTCACTTCTTTTCAATTCTTGAGGAATTACAATTTGACAACGAAATCCTAACTAGCACTCGTCATAAGAGATCAGCTCTTGATATCGTGGGCAATGTGGCCCGCTTATTATTTGGGGTACTTGATAATGAGTAAGCTAAAGAAATGTCCAAAGCCCTCAACACGGTAGCAAATAATGAGAACTTCCTACTCAACTTAATAAAAAATCAAACGTCAATAGTGGACTCAAGGCTGAACATTATAAAAAGAGAGCAACACGATAGCAGAGTATATGTCGATCGAATGCAGACTCAAATAGCCGAAATACTAAGGGAAGTGGATCAGAACAAGATATTCCAGTGGTACATTACACTCTCAACACAATTAACAACAGTAGCAGCAAGGCTCAGAAAAATACACGCCGACATTCTTGACGTGCTCACCGTTGCTCATCATGGAAGAATTAGTCCACTACTACTAATCCCAATTCAATTGAAAAATCAAACTAAGGAAATCAGAAATCATCTTCCAACAGGATTGTCCTTTCCGATTAATCCAGAAGATCTTCTAGAATTTTACAAAATTATGGAAACCAAAGGCACCATAACGATCGATCATGTGATTTTTGCCATCACCATTCCACTGGTTGATCTATAATTTTATCAGTTATTCAACTTGATACCTATTCCGACAATAATAAATAATTCCATAGCTAAAATTATGCCCAATACAGAAATCCCAGCCATTAACCCCCATCGTGACAGATACTATATGTACCCATGAACTGGGATGAACTCGAAAACTGTGTTTTGCTAACATCAAGTCAATATATTTGCTCAAACACACAGATAACTTATGGTATTGAATCAGGAGCTTATAAATGTGAAATAAACCTAACGAAAAAAACTGCATCAAGTTGCACAATTAATCTCTCCAAAACCAGTTTAGAATAGCTCCCTACAAGCAAAAAAAACCAGTGGATTTTTGCTGTTATCAAGAAAATGGAAATGTCGGCTGTATGCGATGGAGAATCTATGCCAATCTATTTATTCAATTCCGGTATCCTGGAGTTAAATAATAGTTGCACCATTCGAAATGGCTTAATGAGCATTGACGGGCACTCATCAATACTATCAACTCTGCATACATCCTACGCCCGGTTTGCGGAATTTCAACAATTAATGACAATAAATACGACAAGAGGTCATAGAAGAAACAGAAAAATAATCTCAGCTGAAAACAACAATTTAAGAGAATTTAATAATCGACTAAGGGACACAACTCTTCCCGAAACGTTTCAAGACAATTCCACACATCATCATATTGTCAGTTACAGTGCCTTGTTTGTGAGTTTAGTAGCGGTTGTCTGGATATTATGTCATTTGCGAATCAAGAAATCTTGTTCCCGCTCTTCATCAACTCCGGAACGACGAGAAGCCTCACCGAAGCCCACTCGCCCCAGTCAATGGTCCTCATACTCCATCCACATATAAAATTGAACATCATTCAACGGGCGGGAGGATGTAGTGTTTCAGTATTTCAGTTTTATTATTCATAACAATTTTATGCACTAATCAGCACAATCAGTAAACGGACGACAACTTTCAATGCCATTGGCAATTATTTAACAAAAATTACGGTATCTGATTTCGAATGTTTGGCATAATGCGAGCCAACTATACGCGATTCACACACTCGAGCCAACTATCGTTCACACGCTCTAGCCGTTGACATTATTCAATGCCAACGGTCAGCGGTCGTTGCTCTGATTGCTGATTTTGCTGAATATGTGCTATTCACTACCTAAATTGTATTTTGCTTACTGTCATAATTCATTATTTCATTATATAAAGCACCTCATTAATTAATAAAGACGGATTCAATCAATCTCTGCACAAGAACAAACAAGTGTCTTTTCTTTGCATATTAGTATAATTCGGTACCGAATTTATTTCAAGTACCGAATTTATAAGGCATGCTAAACTTGGTTCAAGTACCAAATTTAGCACCTTGTTGTTTATTCTCAACAAAACATCAGACTCGGTTCAAGTACCGAGTTGAATATTTTGATTTGAATTATCAACATCAGTCATCTAATTCCATTGGTGACCTAAGAGCAAATAGTGTGCTACTTTTCCTCTCTAAAATTAGTACTTAAGTTTTGAAAATTGGCAACGCTATTTTGACTAAGTAGCACTCGTTTTTGCTTGTCCGCTTACTTCTTGTAATTTTGTTTAAATATGTTGAGTTGATTATTTGAAAGTTAAAAATACTTTTCTGCCATCTAATTTCCTAATTTGAATATTAAATTCTTTTAATGAAACTGTGTAATGGCGACCGCTAAGAGTGCTGAAATGGATTACCGTCGATGCTGCAAACAAAACCTAGAGGAGCACGAGAGCATGTGCGACAACTGCAAAAAATGGTTTCATAGGAATTGCTCAAAGATTGACGAGGTTACAATGGTTGTGTTATCTTCGCTTGGTGTGTCATCGACCTAGAAGAAATCAGTCGAGGCTTTGTCGGCTAAAATATTGGTTTGTCGGAAAAGTTATGATTTATATTTGCGTCGGAGAAGTAATGATTTATATGTGACTAATTTTTTAATAATATAACAAAGTTCAATCAATAATGTATTCGCCACTTTGACCAATGACCTTTAGCTATCTTTTTAGAAGTTGCATGATTCCGCGCTCGTAGGAGGACTGCTGTTTTCCAGCGAAAAACTGGGTGAGATGCTCTTTGATGGCCTCATTAGAATCAAAAGATCCACCACTCAAGTCATTTTGCAAAGAATGAAAAAAATGGTAATCTGATGGGGCAAGGTCCGGTTAGTAAAGAGGATGGGGCAAAACTTCCCATCCAAGCTGCAGCAACTTCTGGTGAGTCACCAAACTTGTGTGTGGTCTCACATTGTCATGATGTAACATTACGCCTTTGTGATTGACGAGTTCTGGTCGTTTCTCCGTGAGAGATGTATTCACATCATCCAGTTGGCGACAGTACACAACAGAATCTATGGGTTGATTCCGCGGTAGAAGCTCAAAATCACCACACCCTTGTAGTCCCACTATATTGAGAGCATAACTTTTTTGTGAAGATTGGCTTTGGAAGTGCGAGCGAAATGACATCAGTAAATACTTTCGATTGAGGAAAAGGAACAATTGTCTATTGGCATTTTCTTCAATGATGATTCGCCATGAAGTACTCCTAAAGGATTACTTTAAGAAGAAAAATTTATTGCTCAATGACACCTGCTCATCTGTGGAGATTATTAGTTCTTGAGTTTACCTGAGCGACAACTTAACTCCATGTACATTGCGTTTACTGAATAAAGCCAATGACACCTGCTCATCTGTGGAGTTCTTGAGTTTACCTGAGCGACAACTTAACTCCATGTACATTGCGTTTGCTGAATAAAGCCAAGGATATGGTGACGACATCGACAATTGATAGACCGTACGTTAGACATGGAATAGTATTCATTGCATTGTAAAGAAAGGTGATAATGCCGAAGGGAAGGTGGGATAGCATCCTTAGCGGATCTAAGCATTGTGTTCTTAGAGCCTTTACCTACTATTTAGGCTCCCTGAAGTATGTATTTTATATTGTTGATGTTAAGTGGTTTGCTTCCAATGGAAAGTTTTTGAGTGGAATAATGAAGGTGTATACGTAAAATACGTTCAACCCATTGGTTAAACCCAACCCAAGGGTAAAAATAAATCTTGAAAAGAAAACCACATAGTTTTATTATATATAAAACACAGATATAAAAGTACATAAAATGTATTTCTGAAAAATCTTACACATAACGCCACAACAAAATGTCGCGTATAAGCAATGTTAGGAGTAGCCACTAACATTTTTTGTGAACATTTCTACAATAGGTGGGATGTAGATGACAGTTACATTTTTTGCACATATATATTGCACTTTTACACTGTCTGAATTACGTCTAGCTTTGTTTCCTTATTCCAATTTATATTGCACTTTTACACTGTCTGCATCTACGTCTAGCTTTGTTTCCTTGTTCCACAATAATGTGTTCGTATTTATGGAACTGAACTTCGGGTAAAAGAGAAAATTTTGAATTGAGACATTTTCTCATTATTTTTATTTTATTTATTTAATCTACCAGGCATAGCCCTCACAGATCGTATTAGTTGATACACAATTTAAATTTACAATAATTCATACATATTTCTTTTAAATAAGTTAACGATAGGACTGTACTTTATTCACTGAAAAATTGTCTTAGCACATAACGTCTGGTACACTAAATTCTTACATGAATAACAAGAAAACTGGTTTGGTTGTATCATCGCGTGGAAATAAGACAAAAGACACAAGCAATAGATTACTTACAAATTATGTACATCTAAGTTTACATATGATACATACATATGTTAAAGTGATACGTTAATTTCCAAACATAAACCACCCCCCTGAAACATTGTTTCAGCTAGAAGGTAGTAATGCAATTTTGGTTATCGGCCTCTTGTAAACTCCCTTTTCTGATGTTATGGTCACCACTCTGACTTTGCTGTCCTGTCCCTGATGGACTGCTATGATGCGGCCCAATGGCCATTTGGTTGGTGGAAGGTTCAGCTCCCTTAGTAGTACGATGTCTCCAACTGCCAAATTCATTTGAGGCTGCTGCCATTTTGGTCGATGTTGTAATGACGTAATATATTCATTCGACCACCGTTTCCAAAAAACCTGTACCATTGCTTGCAACCAGTTCCAATGGGCTCGACGAGAGGTTGGCTTGACGAAAGTACCTGGTTCCGGTATGGCCGTATAAGGCTCTCCAATAAGAAAATGCGACGGAGTTATCGGATTAATCTCCGTGTCAGATATGGTGCATAATGGCCTACTGTTAAGAATAGCTTCGATTTGCGCAAGGACTGTGTAGAGTTCTTCGAAGGACAGAAGACTATCGCCTACCAACCTTCGTAGGTGGAGTTTTATTGATCTTACGCCCGCCTCCCAAAGCCCACCACAATGTGGGGCCGATGGTGGGATGAAGTGCCACCAGTGAAGTGAAGTGTCTGCATTCGTCGTTTGGTCTTGCAACAACCTGAGCATTTCATTAAAACTTCGCCGAGCACCGTGAAAATTTGTTCCATTGTCTGTGTAGAGATTACTGCACTTACCCCGATGACTTGTGAATCTTTTAAATGCTGCAATGAAAGCATTTGAGGTCAACTCACTTACCAACTCTATGTGTATAGCTTTTGTCGACATGCATACAAAAAGGCATATATATGCTTTGGTGATTCTTGGGCGTTTACAAGTTGCCATTTTTATTTTTAGAGGACCTGCAAAATCACACCCGCTATTGAGAAATGGTCGACTTGGCTGCACACGTGCAGGTGGCAAGTTAGCCATTATCTGCACCGAAGTTTGTCGCCGAAGCTGAAAACAACGTTTGCATTTGAACACAATGGATCTGAACGAACCCGAGAACATATTTTAATGCGAACTCTTCCTTTGGTCACCCCAGCGTCGGATGATGCGACTCCACGCACACACAAGCGGGCATTTGTTTGTTGAAGACCAAGACGTTGAACACGCGATTCGGTAATGAACGATACTTGTGAGCCCGAGTCAATAAGTGCACGTATTTCGATGTAGTTTCCACATTGATCTTGCACTTTGACAATGGCCGTTGGCAGAATCCCCGTAGATTGATCAATGTCTGCCACTTTGTTGCTGCGAAGAGGTTACTCATGATGAGTTAACGCCTATGATGTCGGTGTATCTATTACGGAAAGTGACGTGTTTGCAGTAGATGCCTTGGAATTTGTAGCACTCCCAGAAGTATTAATCGACACTGATAGTGAAGACTGTACCAACGTATGATGACGAGCATTGCATACTCGACAACGACAAGAAGAATTGCATCTTACTGCATTGTGTCCCTTTTTAAGACAATTAAAACAAAGCGAGTGATCTTTGGAAAACTTCCTGCGCGATTCAACACTAAGAGACGCAAACTCTGGGCATTGGGGCAAGACATGTGCTAATTTACATTTTAGGCAAGCTTGTGACGAGTTGTTGGCAAAATGAGCTCTGATCACCGACTGCTTATTCAGGTTTGACGCACCTATCACGTCATTAGACTCAAGCTGATTAAATCGACCTTCCAAATATTTTAAAAGCTGATAAATTGTCACACCAGGAGTAGAACTACATAATTCAAGCCATCCCTGACGAGTTTCGGAGTGTAGCTTTTTACATAATAAATAAACTAACCAAGGATCCCGAGTATTCGATGAGATTCCACTGGGTCCGTGTAGACATTAATCGGCTCCGTCGATAATAATTCGTAGTGTGCGCGAATTTGATTTTGTGCGTGCTTGGTAGATCCATAATTAATTTGACATACGACAGTGCCACGAGATCAGGACGATCGTATCTCCTTTCCAGTTTGTCCCATGCCTCTGCATAGGTTTCGTCACATATTGCAATGTTTTTAAGCAGATTGGCAGCTTCACCGCGTAAAAATGACACTAAATAGTAAAATGGGTTGGATTTAAATGCGGCTTATTATCAACCGATCCAACAAACAAATCGCGAAACTTGTCCATGCACTGTAATCTCCCGAAAATGGTGGAATAACAATTTGGGTAAAGCGACCTCATTCGCGATAGGCACTATTCCCGCAAGACGATGCAATAGTGTATTTTGGTAAGCCGCCAACCTGTCAATTGCATCACCTGCTGTTTGTGTCGCCTGAGAAGTAGTTGCTTGTTGATTTACTTGACCTTGACATTGACGAATTGCGCTTAACCCTTGGACAAACACATTGTCCCCCTCGAACAAACACATATGCCTGGCCAGACCCCTATACAATTTGTATGAAATAAATTATTATTGTGCACATTTTGGGTTATTTTTCTGCAAATACAATGCAGACTGTTGTTTCCAGGTAGTTTCTGTGTTAATTTTTCTATTATTTCTTTCTTTCGTTTGTGATTTTGGTTTTGAGTTCAGTTAGTTTATTATTGAATGCTGAACATACAACATCGACAGTCCGAAATATAAATTTTTTGTGCGGAAACTAAAGTAAAATTATTATTATTATTATGGCAGAGGATTTAGAATTTGTGTACAATACGCGCTTGCGTACAGGCAGCCTTACTGATAATTTCCAACAACAACTATCATCAGCGTTACAGCGTGATTTCGCACTTCACACAGAAGCAGACGAAGAACTAGATTTATTTGAAGACCAAAGCGGTGAAAACACAGATTTTGTGCCCGAAGATGACGCCTCGGACATTGAATATGAATTGGAAATTGAAGCAAATGAAATATTCGACAGCGATCCGAAGAAGAAAGTGAGAATGCACCAACTCAAGCTGCAGAAGGTTTTTTGCTTGGAAAAGATGGTACCAAGTGGAGTACAGCTGAACCCGCAACAGTGAGATTCCGCCAGCACAACATCATGCGTTTCAGAGTTGAACCAAAAACAAACCTGACCACTCCGCTTGAGGTGTTCAAGTTTTTCTTTTCACCGAATATTACGTTCATCATAGTAACACAAACAAATCTATATGGATTAAAAGTTACACGCAAATGGAACGCAGAACATGCAAACTGCACACCACGAGTATGGGTTGATATGACAAGTGTTGGGCTTGACGCTTTTATTGGGATACTATTGGCTTTTGGTGTCAGTCATAATACTATGCAGCTCTCAAGATGAGAGGTGTCACATATGTCATGAAAGTTATCAGGCAATGATCTATTGAGAAAGTATTCATTTAAAATATTCGGTGAGATGTATTTTTGACCCAATACGGATACTTTTTAATCGTTGCCAAATTGTCCCGGGAGGTAATTTAGGATTTAGCTTGTATGAGTAATAGTCTTGCTTAGATTTTTTTTATAAGGCTGGTTGCTAAGTTACGAGCTCTTCTATAGTTTTCCCAATTATCAGAAGTACTATTCTTTTTCCATTTGGAGCGTAGGATATTCCTAGTACGTAAAGAATTTCTTATACTTGTGGTAAACCATGGGCACGATTGATTTATGATACTAATTCTACGTTTCGGAACAAAAGTATTATACAAATAACCGATTACACTATTAAGGAACAATAATTTGTCGTCAACATGTGGGACTCCCCAGAAAGGTGACCAGTCTATAGCCGCAGCAGCATTATACAGAGATGTAAAGTCTATGGCATTGTAATTCCTGAATGAGAAAGAAGTAGACTTCGCTCGCGTATTTAATTGAAAGTCAAGAGAGCAAAATAAAAGATCATGATCAGAAACAAAATCTATCTGTGAGAACAGTAATACCAAATCAGAATTTGACACAAAAACATAATCTAATAAACTGGGTCGAACATTATGGTAGTAGCGAGTCGGCTGGGAGTCATTGACAAAACCGAGTCATTCAACAGAAAATCAAGATTAAAGTCACCACAAACAATTGTAAAGTCATTCTTCAAGGAGCTACTTGAGATATAGTCAAAGACATTTTCTAATTTATTACTTTTATGCGGGTTGTAAACACAGCAAATAAGAATCTTTGCCCTGTTGTCAGAAACCATCACACAAATGTACTCAACCACGGAGTTTTTGGAGGAGTAAATTATCTCAGAATTGTATGAATCTTTAACATAACTTGCAACGCCACCACCGCGCTTATTTATTCTATCCGCACGATAAAGTTTTAAGCCAGGAATATCAACACTAGCATGGGAGAGACTGGGTTGATACCAGGTCTCAGATATACATACGACGTCAATTGCTGAGTTCTGGAAAACATTTTTTATATAATCATGTTTAATATGGTTTAAACTTCTAGCATTGAAGTGAGCAACATTGGAACCAGAGTGTTGTTTACAGAGGATGTCCAACAACATCTTTTGATTTCCGTTAACACAGCTAGGCTGTTCTCTAACAGCGCTCATAGCAGAGATAGAAAAACAGGAACATCAGGAAACGAATTGTGTGAAGTAAAAAATATTAGTTTTTGTTTGTTGTACAAAATTTCACAGCACAACCCTTCCGCAGCAGCCATGAACACTATAAATAAAGAGAAAGGCAGAGTTATCAGAGGATGGAAAAGGGGATAAAAGACAAAGAGAGTAAGTATAACATTAGACATAATTACAAAGAATATTTATATGTATATAAGAATTTGAAGTATTAGTTGGCGGCCAGGCAATCAACGCTTTCAACATCATCCACGAGTACAGGTTCGCCATCAGCATTTTTTTTATGAGTACTTTTCCCCCCCCAGTGTATGCAGAGTGCAACTTCTTTTGCCACTTCAGGAAAAGAGCATGCTTTAAGATAATCCGTCTTTGCTTGGTAATGCTCTCATGAATGTGAACCTTGCCAGTTCCTTCGATCTCTAATTCACTCAGGGTGAGAGCTCGACGATTTTTACGGCAGAACGCAGAGATCGCTCGCATAAAAAGAGATCGATCACGACTTGTAGGCAACTTCAAAACAAGTAGACCACTGTTGTTGTTATTTTTAATGCGAAATGCATCTAGCAAAGTAGGAGCAGGCTTGCAAGCAGCAACATTGCATATTTTGGTGTACAATGCTTTCTCCATGGGAATGCGGAATGCCTGTCACAATCAAGTCGGCAGCTACCGAGTCAATCTCAAGCTTGATAAGCCTTTTGTTGACATCTTTCAATTCACTTCTTAGAGAGTTTTCACATTTCGTAATTTCATCACCACGAGATGAGAGAGAAAGCAGTTGTGTTTTAAAGTTGCTAATAACAGCATTCATCTCACCAAATCTGCTCATGATGCGATCCTCAGCCTTTGCAATAGACGCAGAGACCTGTTGGATTATGCTCTCTCGCAATTCAGCAAATCTCGAGTCCAGCATTGCCATTATTGAGGAGAGGTGAGTGTCAGCGGCTCGAGCGCTTGCAGAGGTGGCGGGGCTCGCCCACGCTCCGGCACTACTAGTACTGAATGCATTGTTGTTGTGGTTGTTACTGCGAGTCACACGTTTAGCCGAGCCGCTCAGCAAGCTGCTCTTTTCGACACCCGAATTTTTTTCCCCGTTACTTGCCATGACGAGTCAACCAATTTTATTGAATTTTATTTAATTTAAATTAACAAAAAGGCAGTAGTAATAATAAGTCACGAATAGCTCTCACAGGCAAGCACACCTAGCACAAGCAAGACAGCACGTCCTCAGCTCGAACTTGCCAAATATCGTGGAAAAATAAAGGAAAAACTTGGCCACCAACTTCAATACGTCTACTCGCGATGACACACAAATCTCAACTCAACTGTAAAAGAAAAAATCTTTTAAACAATTATAACAATGATTTTTAAGTTACTTTCTAACTATTATAATAACTTTGTAAAAAAGCTTTTGCTACATTTCCACACCATCTTTGAGGTGGTGTGGAAATTTACACCACAATCTAAAGTAAAATATGTTGGCATCTCTTACAGCTAAAAGTACGTGTGGTAGGTAAAAAGAGCTGAGTATATTTGCGGATCGAGCAAATTTTATGGAATTTGACTTGGTTTCCTTCGCAAAATAGATGATATAATGCAGCAACATGACTTTGAAAATATTTCTTGTGAATTTCTAAAAGCATAAGTTAGTTTAAAGTCTATCTCCTTGTCTTCTTTACGTATTTTAAAAATTATTTTTCTAGGCTAGTGCGGTGAAGAAGAACAAGGGCTGCAATTCTTTCTCAAAAAATGTAAATCCTCTCTCAAAATTTTGTAAACAATATTTTTCCAAATTGTCAAAATTTTCTTCAAGTTGTAGTTTTGTAGTAAAATATACGTGCAAAGAAACTTTTGTGTGAACATCGTTTCATGCATAAAATGGTTTTGCTGATAATTTGGCTCTCAACCCTTTTGTTTTCTATACATACAGTGTACGGATGTATACAGTCAGTGCATTTTCCAAAACGACAGTGAAAAGTAAAATTAGTGAAGTGATGTAATCATTAAAGGAATTTCATTATTATTACAATTAAAAAAATATATATGAAAAACATTTACGAAAACGTAATGATTTCTTTATATTTTCATATCCAAGGAGTTATGGCTCTTATTTGGTCAAACGTCGAAAAAAGAAAAAGTAAGTACTGGAAAAGTAGCAAATTAGTAGTAGTAAATTTTGGTTTGAGCAAGCTCAGACAAACGAACACGTGTAACAACGTTTCAGTCATTTTCCCGAGAAAGCGATAGAAGATAGTAAAATTTTTGATTTTCGTTGTTCAAATGATCGTCGTGTGAGCTTACCCTAAACCTCAGTGAAAATCAACTCAACATGCGGAAGTGAATATATGCCACCCATGTACCTTAAAACATTATTTTCAAATGATTTTAGGGAAAAATTATAAATCTATCTTCGAATTTGGGCGGTATATCTCGTCAAATTTGGTTCTTAGACAAACCAATGTAACGAAGTTTCTTGCCGGGGTATACTCAGTCTCGCCAGAGTTCCGTACCGAACACTTAAATAAAAAAACTTTCGGTTTTCTTTCGACAGTTTTTCGACTATTTATTCACCGTAATTCAAAGTTTTATTTTTCGGTATTTTATTGCTAACAGTATTTCCTAAAACTAGTTCCTTTAATTCTAACGTCCGCTAAATAGCACTCAGTCCGTAAAAATACAAAATCTATATACACAGATTTCTAGAATACGAGGTTTTATGATTGTCGGCGTCAGCCACTACGAGATACTAGCATTTACTTTGATTCAGGATTGGCGTCCGCTTAAAAGCACTCGGCCACGACGAGGTACTAAAATTTACTTGGATTCGGGATTGAGGTCCGCTTAAAAGCACTCGGCCACGACGAGGTACTAATGAAATTTACTTGGAATCGGGATTGGCGTCCGCCTAAGAGCACTCAGCCAGGATGAGGTACCATAATTTACTTGGAATTGGGATTGGCGTCCGCTTAAGAGCACTCAGCCAGGACGAGGTACTAAAATTTACTTGGAATCGGGATTGGCTTCGGCTTAAGAGCACTCAGCCAGGACGAGGTACTAAAATTTACTTGGAATTGGGATTGGCGTCCGCTTAAGAGCACTCAGCCAGGACGAGGTACTAAAATTTACTTGGAATTGGGATTGGCGTCCGCTTAAGAGCACTCAGCCAGGACAAGGTACTAAAATTTACTTGGAATTGGGATTGGCGTCCGCTTAAGAGCACTCAGCCAGGACGAGGTACTAAAATTTACTTGGAATTGGGATTGGCGTCCGCTTAAGAGCACTCAGCCAGGACGAGGTACTAAAATTTACTTGGAATTGGGATTGGCGTCCGCTTAAAAGCACTCGGCCACGACGAGGTACTAATGAAATTTACTTGGAATCGGGATTGGCGTCCGCTTAAAAGCACTCAGCCAGGACGAGGTACTAAAATTTACTTGGAATTGGGATTGGCGTCCACTTAAGAGCACTCAGCCAGGACAAGGTACTAAAATTTACTTGGAATTGGGATTGGCGTCCGCTTAAGAGCACTCAGCCAGGACAAGGTACTAAAATTTACTTGGAATGGGGATTGGCGTCCGCTTAAGAGCACTCAGCCACTACGAGGTACTAGAGGTTCAAGGTTCGACGACTTACCACTTGGAGCACGAGATTCCAAAAGAGATCGAATTCAGCGCGGTGGGCTCTTTTATACACCGATCAAAACAACTCCGCTGCAGTCGTTGTTCTTGTGGACATTCTGGAATTTTCTAATGTGCATAGCGGCACACAATGTACTTGTTGTTGTTGTGCTAATTTCTGGAAATAAATTCTTGTGATTTTATTGGTAGTTCTTGTTCACATCCCAGAATTTTCTAATCTGCATAGCGGCACACAACGTACTTGTTGTTGTTGTGGTTATTTCTAGAAATAAATTCTTGTGATTTTCTTGGTAGCTTCCCACGCTCTAATTTAATTTTTGCTTGCTTGTTTCGCGTCTCAGTCTGTGTTGTAGTTGTTGTAAACAGTATTCCACCTGATTTTATTAGTAATTTCCCAAGGCTCTGCTTTAATTTTTGCTTGCTGATTTGGCGTCTCGGTCTGTGTTGTAATTGTTGTAAAAAGTATGTGGTTCATGTATTCTGTGTGACTGTGGTTTTTTTAATCCCTTTGTTAGCAAGCGAGTTAATGTGGTTGTTGTTGTTATTGTTAGTTTTGCATATTTTCGCCTGTGCTACGTTGCCTTTTTTCGTTTTATTGTTGTTGATAGAATTTATTCCACCTGAAGTTGGGTCCGCACAACCCAGGTCACTGCGTTTTCAGTTTACGTTTACTAAAAACGGGCTCGGTTGGGATGCAGGCCAGGTTCTACACCCGAAGTTGTAAGAAAAAATATTTTTTCTTGCAACAGTACATAGAAGTTCACAATAGTGTATAGCAGTTCACAATATTGCAAAAATTAAGCAATTGCGATTCGCAATATCAAATCAACAATTGACCGACTCAATCGCCTTTTATCTTGTCAATCGTTTATTGACACTCGCAATAGGGGGCCCTAGTTCCTTGAAACCTTTCGGGATTCTCGTGCCAGCGTATTCCCTTGTATATTACCCGTAGTGAGTACTGCTATAAGATATCTTCTCGCGCATTGCGCTGCACCAGCATCTTGAAGAATGCCGTATATTTGAACAATTTTCATCTGTGGAATATTTCATCAGAGGCCTTTTAATCCTCGTCTTCGTGGATCAGAGGACTTAAGTTTTTGGTGCCGTTCTCGCTTTCTCGAACTGCAGAGGTTGATTAAAACGTCTCGTGATTATTCGGTCGACCTCCCACCTATGTCGCTGGAAGATAACTGGTTGAATGCCCAGTTTTGATTATGGCTTCACTGTTTCCTTATTTTGAGTTAAGGTCATTGTTTTTCACTCAATACCAAGTACATGGTGAGTTTTTTTGGATAATCGTAGCATTAATTCATTGACGAGGAGCGCACGAAAGAAATGTGTTTCCAGCGCGTCAACTTTCTTGACCATGAGAAACATGTGAAAACTCAAAACATTATCACTGAACGGTAATGCCAGTGGCAAACTGGAAAACAATCACTGAACATGGCCCACTGTGTTTGACTTTGAAATCCTCTCATTGGACGATGCACAGTGGTCCCAAATCCCTAAAATGTGGCCAAAACCGACAAAATAAGTTGTAATTTCCGTAATATAGGCTACTAAGCTAAGTGGGGAAAATGTGTGTGTTATAAACCAAGGTCAGATATGGAGAATTTTCTTTATCTGCCCCCATTCAGGCGGTACAAAAGTGGTCTCCGAACGAGTAGTACTTGTGACGCTCTCAAAGAAAGTGAAGGTCCTTTTTAAAAAGTGTATAAAGGTTCACACGGTTTATCTATTTACAATTTATAAAATGGATTTAGCAATTGAAAGAAAGTGGAATCCGAATATGTGTTTCAAATTTTGTTCCAATCACTTCTTAATCACAATATTTTTAAGTAAAATTTGTAAAAGTTTACATCACATTATACGATGAACTTTTAGAAATTTAGTAAAAAAGTTGAAAGTTCTGCAGAGTTCTACGTTAAGGTAAGTTATGCATTGTAGTTTATACTTTTACTATAATGGCGTTCAAGCCACTACAACTGTATATTTCTGGCACTATAGTTTTTACGTCAGGAGGGCGTTCAAGCCACTGCGACTGCGTAATTGTGGCGCTTCGAGTTTTGCAACAGGAGGGCGTTCAAGCCACTGCGACTGTGTGCTTCTAACGCTTTTAGTTTTTACGACAGGAGGGCGTTCGAGCCATTGCAACTGCGTATTTTCTGTTGTTCTACTTTTGAATTTTTATAACTTCAATATAATGGGCGTGGTCCGCCCACTTTTACAAAAGTTGTCATCCCATAAACGGTTCAAATATTAATAGGTAATTCTATCTAGCAGTATCTAGAGACATTACATAAAGATTTTCCCGAAATGGGCGTGGTCCGCCTACTTATACAAAAAGTTGTTAAGTGGCGAAATTATAATATTTTCATTTACTCGGGTGTAGGGTATTTAGATTTCGGCCAGGCCGAAGGCAACACTTTTACTTGCTTAAATATTGTATAATGAAAAATTTACTATTGTAACTACACACAATGTAGTTACAATAGTAAATTCAATTCAATTCCGGCTGTAATTTAGCAATTTTTTTATCTTATGCAGATATGCAGACTGTGTATACACTTTCACAGCTGACCCAGGAAAACGTTTAGAGGTAATTTACACTTCAGACAAATTAAAGATTTATAATCTGCTGCTACTAAATATCAACGTTATTTTCCGTAGAGCAACAATGAAAAAGTCCACTTTTTTCCCGAATTTGTTGGAGTCACAAGAAATCTCCGAAGTCGAAATAAATTTACTCCTTGTTTTTCGGAAGCATCAACAAATATTTTTTAACCTTAAAACTTTATCGGATATGTAGACTCCCCCTTATAACAGTACATAGAAGTTCACAATAGTGTATAGCAGTTCACAATATTGCAAAAATTAAGCAATTGCGATTCGCAATATCAAATCAACAATTGACCGACTCAATCGCCTTCTATCTTGTCAATCGTTTATTGACACTCGCAATAGGGGGCCCTAGTTCCTTGAAACCTTTCGGGATTCTCGTGCCAGCGTATTCCCTTGTATATTACCCGTAGTGAGTACTGCTATAAGATATCTTCTCGCTCATTGCGCTGCACCAGCATCTTGAAGAATGCCGTATATTTGAACAATTTTCATCTGTCGGATATTTCATCAGAGGCCTTTTAATCCTCGTCTTCGTGGATCAAAGGACTTAAGTTTTTGGTGCCGTTCTCGCTTTCGCGAACTGCAGAGTTTTATTAAAACGTCTCGTGATTATTCGGTAGACCTCCCACCTATGTCGCTGGAAGATAACTGGTTGAAGGCCCAGTTTTGATTATGGCTTCACGGTTTCCTTATTTTGAGTTAAGGTCATTGTTTTTCACTCAATACCAAGTACATGGTGAGTTCTTTGGGTAATCGTAGCATTAATACATTGACGAGGAGCGCACGAAAGTAATGTGTTTCCAGCGCGTCAACTTTTTGACCATGAGAAACATGTGAAAACTCAAAACATTATCACTGAACGTTAATGTCAGTGGCAAACTGGAAAACAATCACTGAACATGGCCCACTGTGTTTGACTTTGAAATCCTCTCATTGGACGATGCACAGTGGTCCCAAATCCCTAAAATGTGGCCAAAACCGACAAAATAAGTTGTAATTTCTGGAATATAGGCTACTAAGCTAAATGGGGAAAATGTGTGTGTTATAAACCAAGGTCAGATATGGAGAATTTTCTTTATCTGCCGCCATTCAGGCGGTACAAAAGTGGTCTCCGAACGAATAGTACTTGTGACGCTCTCAAAGAAAGTGAAGGTATTTTTTAAAAAGTGTATAAAGGTTCACACGGTTTATCTATTTACAATTTATAAAAGGGATTTAGCAATTGAAAGAAAGTGGAATCTGAATGTGTTTCAATTTTTGTTCCAATCACTTCTTAATCACAATATTTTTAAGTAAAATTTGTAAAAGTTTACATCACATTATACGATGAACTTTTAGAAAGTTAGTGAAAAAGTTGAAAGTTCTGCAGAGTTCTACGTTAAGGTAAGTTATGCATTGTAGTTTATACTTTTACTATAATGGCGTTCAAGCCACTACAACTGTATATTTCTGGCACTATAGTTTTTACGTCAGGAGGGCGTTCAAGCCACTGCGACTGCGTAATTGTGGCGCTTCGAGTTTTGCAACAGGAGGGCGTTCAAGCCACTGCGACTGTGTGCTTCTTACGACAGGAGGGCGTTCAAGCCACTGCGACTGCGTAATTCTGGCGCTTCGAGTTTTGCAACAGGAGGGCGTTCAAGCCACTGCGACTGTGTGCTTCTTACGATAGGAGGGCGTTCAAGCCACTGCGACTGCGTAATTCTGGCGCTTAGATTTTTGCAACAGGAGGGCGTTCAAGCCACTGCGACTGTGTGCTTCTTACGACAGGAGGGCGTTCAAGCCACTGCGACTGCGTATTTCTGGCGCTTCGAGTTTTGCAACAGAAGGGCGTTCAAGCCACTGCGACTGTGTGCTTCTTACGACAGGAGGGCGTTCAAGCCACTGCGACTGCGTAATTCTGGCGCTTAGATTTTTGCAACAGGAGGGCGTTCAAGCCACTGCGACTGTGTGCTTCTAGCGCTTTGTTCTTACGACAGGAGGGCGTTCGAGCCATTGCAACTGCGTATTTTCTGTTGTTCTACTTTTGAATTTTTATAACTTCAATATAATGGGCGTGGTCCGCCCACTTATACAAAATTGGTTAAGTGGCGAAATTATAATTTTTTCATTTACTCGGGTGTAGGGTATTTAGATTTCGGCCAGGCCGAAGGCAACACTTTTACTTGCTTAAATATTGTATAATGAAAAATTTACTATTGTAACTACACACAATGTAGTTACAATAGTAAATTCAATTCAATTCCGGCTGTAATTTAGCAATTTTTTTATCTTATGCAGATATGCAGACTGTGTATACACTTTCACAGCTGATCCAGGAAAACGTTTAGAGGTAATTTACACTTCAGACAAATTAAAGATTTATAATCTGCTGCTACTAAATATCAACGTTATTTTCCGTAGAGCAACAATGAAAAAGTCCACTTTTTTCCCGAATTTGTTGGAGTCACAAGAAATCTCCGAAGTCGAAATAAATTTACTCCTTGTTTTTCGGAAGCATCAACAAATATTTTTTAACCTTAAAACTTTATCGGATATGTAGACTCCCCCTTATAACAGTACATAGAAGTTCACAATAGTGTATAGCAGTTCACAATATTGCAAAAATTAAGCAATTGCGATTCGCAATATCAAATCAACAATTGACCGACTCAATTGCCTTCTATCTTGTCAATCGTTTATTGACACTCGCAATAGGGGGCCCTAGTTCCTTGAAACCTTTCGGGATTCTCGTGCCAGCGTATTCCCTTGTATATTACCCGTAGTGAGTACTGCTATAAGATATCTTCTCGCGCATTGCGCTGCACCAGCATCTTGAAGAATGCCGTATATTTGAACAATTTTCATCTGTCGGATATTTCATCAGAGGCCTTTTAATCCTCGTCTTCGTGGATCAAAGGACTTAAGTTTATGGTGCCGTTCTCGCTTTCGCGAACTGCAGAGGTTGATTAAAACGTCTCGTGATTATTCGGTAGACCTCCCACCTATGTCGCTGGAAGATAACTGGTTGAAGGCCCAGTTTTGATTATGGCTTCACGGTTTCCTTATTTTGAGTTAAGGTCATTGTTTTTCACTCAATACCAAGTACATGGTGAGTTCTTTGGGTAATCGTAGCATTAATTCATTGACGAGGAGCGCACGAAAGTAATGAGTTTCCAGCGCGTCAACTTTTTGACCATGAGAAACATGTGAAAACTCAAAACATTATCACTGAACGTTAAAGCCAGTGGCAAACTGGAAAACAATCACTGAACATGGCCCACTGTGTTTGACTTTGAAATCCTCTCATTGGACAATGCACAGTGGTTCCAAATCCCTAAAATGTGGCCAAAACCGACAAAATAGGTTGTAATTTCCGGAATATAGGCTACTAAGCTAAGTGGGGAAAATGTGTGTGTTATAAACCAAGGTCAGATATGGAGAATTTTCTTTATATGCCCCCATTCAGGCGGTACAAAAGTGGTCTCCGAACGAGTAGTACTTGTGACGCTCTCAAAGAAAGTGAGGGTATTTTTTAAAAAGTGTATAAAGGTTCACACGGTTTATCTATTTACAATTTATAAAATGGATTTAGCAATTGAAAGAAAGTGGAATCTGAATATGTGTTTCAATTTTTGTTCCAATCACTTCTTAATCACAATATTTTTAAGTAAAATTTGTAAAAGTTTACATCACATTATACGATGAACTTTTAGAAATTTAGTGAAAAAGTTGCAAGTTCTGCAGAGTTCTACGTTAAGGTAAGTTATGCATTGTAGTTTATACTTTTATTCAATAGAATAAAAGGTTTTCCCAACCTTTTTAGCCGGGGTAATAGTTGCTTATAAGCAACTTCCGACTTTATAACTATGGTTTTTTGTATTGGACACATTGACTTATAACTATAAATTGCCAACAATATCTTGATTTATTGTAAGTAGAACAAGAAACAAGTAAAAGTTTTGTCTCCGGCCTGGCCGAAGTCTAAATATCCTACACCTGAGTAACTGAAAATATTATAATTTCGCCACTTAACAACTTTTGTATAAGGGCTACTCCTATTTTAGTGCAATGTTTTTGTAATGTCTCTACACACTGCTGCATAGAATCACGTATTAATATTTTGGAACGTTGTAGGTATACCATTTTTGGTATACAAATTGGTGATACCTGTGGATACATCACGATAAAATTACGTCTCAATATTTTATACCGTTCATGAGATAATACCAACTTTGTTTTGAGTGGGCGTGGCACGATAAATTTTTGCAAACAATTTAGTAATGGCGCTATATGTTTGGAGATAAAACTATACCTTAATACCCCGCACGGTTTTTGAGATATTAACATTGTAACATTTTTGGAAACGAGGTGCCTTTACATTCCTCATAGTTGTTAACCCATCTCGCCCCTCAATCCAAAACTGCCCTACATAAAAAAGAATATTTGTGCGAAATTTGATTGCGGTATCTCTTTTCGTTTTCCCGTAATCGTAATTTCAACAGACAGACGGACGGAGAGGGCTAAATCGATTCAGGAGGTGACGCTGATCAAGAATATATATACTTTACTCTATATCTATCTCGTCTCATTCTCTGTGTTGTAACGAACCTTCTTGTCTCTTTCTAAGGCTTGGATTAACTCGCCGGAATTCCAGGGTTTGTTTACAAGACAAGAGTGTATAGGTTCAATATCTTTATTCACCTTACAAATAGCTTATTCTAATATTTGTATTTAGTTTGCTTATACAATTGGTAGTTGTACTAGAAATAAAATAATGTCGTTGGTACCTCTATGCTTGAGGTACCTCTATGTTTTGAGGTCACTGGGACTCTGCTGGGTTGTTGACATCTCACGGCGTTTGTGAGATCACTGGTATCCTCCTGGGTTGTTGATATCTCACCGCGTTTGTGAGATCACTGGTATTCTGCTGAGTTGTCGGTATCTTACTGCGTTTGTGCGATTTGATGTGTAACGAACCTTCTTGTCTTCTTTTAAGGCTTGGATTAGCTCGCCGGGATTCCAGGGTTCGATTACAAGACAAGATTATTTAGGTTCAATATCTTTATTCACCTTACAAATAGCTTATTCTAATATTTGTGTCTAGTTTGTTTATACAATGGATAGTTGTACTAGAAATACAATAATATAATATCGTTGGCACCTCTACGCGTTTTGAGGTCACTGATATTCTGTCGGGCTGTTGATATCTCACCGCGTTTGTGAGATCACTGGTATTCTGCTGGGCTGTTGATAACTCACTGCGTTCGTGAGATCACTGGTATTCTGTCGGGCTGTTGATATCTCACCGCCTTTGTGAGATCACTGGTATTCTGCTGGGCTGATGATATCTCACCGCGTTTGTGAGATCACTGGTACTCTGTCGGGCTGTTGATATCTCACCGCGTTTGTGAGATCACTGGTATTCTGCTGGGCTGATGATATCTCACCGCGTTTGTGAGATCACTGGTATTCTGTTAGGTTGACCATATTTCACCGCGCTTGTGAGATCACTGATATTCTGTCGGGCTGTTGATATCTCACCGCGTTTGTGAGATCACTGGTATTCTGCTGGGCTGTTGATAACTCACTGCGTTCGTGAGATCACTGGTATTCTGTCGGGCTGTTGATATCTCACCGCCTTTGTGAGATCACTGGTATTCTGCTGGGCTGATGATATCTCACCGCGTTTGTGAGATCACTGGTACTCTGTCGGGCTGTTGATATCTCACCGCGTTTGTGAGATCACTGGTATTCTGCTGGGCTGATGATATCTCACCGCGTTTGTGAGATCACTGGTATTCTGTTAGGTTGACCATATTTCACCGCGTTTGTGAGATCGCTGGTATTCTGTCGGGCTGTTGGTATCTCACCGCGTTTGTGAGATCACTGGTATTCTGCTAGGCTGATGACATCTCACCGCGTTTGTGAGATCACTGGTATTCTGTTAGGTTGACGATATTTCACCGCGTTTGTGAGATCACTGGTATTCTGTCGGGCTGTTGGTATCTCACCGCGTTTGTGAGATCACTGGTATTCTGCTGGGCTGATGACATCTCACCGCGATTGTGAGATCACTGGTATTCTGTTAGGTTGACGATATTTCACCGCGATTGTGAGATCACTGGTATTCTGTCGGGCTGTTGGTATCTCACCGCGTTTGTGAGATCACTGGCGTTCAAGCCACTGCGACTGCGTAATTCTGGCGCTTAGATTTTTGCAACAGGAGGGCGTTCAATCCACTGCGACTGTGTGCTTCTAGCGCTTTGTTCTTACGACAGGAGGGCGTTCAAGCCACTGCGACTGCGTATTTCTGGCGCTTCGATTTTTGCAACAGGAGCCACTGTTCAAGCCACTGCGACTGTGTGCTTCTAGCGCTTTTAAGACATACGACAGGAGGCCGTTCGAGCCACTGCGACTGTGTATTTTCTGTTGTTCTACTTTGGAATTTTATAACTTAAATATAGTACAGTACCTTGGCTTTTGATTGGGTGTTGCTGAGCTGTGCACAGGATTGAAAGACGTGGTTTATTTCCGTTGTGTTCACCGTACTTCTTTGGGATGACTGACACTCTGCTCGATTTCAGCCAACAATTTTGCACTTTATTCTGAACCAACTGAATTGAACTTCTCAACTGACTTGCACTGACTGAAATTTCACTTGCTGAACCGTACTGAACACTGAACTTTGCTGAGCTTACTGACTGAACTGACTGACCCGACTGAACCCCGAGTTCTGTTCTGCCGTCAGTTTTATACTCCCTGGAGCCTTTTTCTAGAAACTTCGATTTTAACGGAGTGCGGTATTTTGTACTCCGTTAAGCAGGTTTTGTGCAAAAAAAATATTTGCTTCAAATAACCACTTTCCCAAGGTTAAGAAGTTCTTCGGTCAGTGAACTTCACTGCCTTCTTCTTACATACATTGCTTTTTTCAGTACATAAGCTGCAAAAAGTGGGTCACTTTAGATCAGCTGAGAGCTGATCTATGTGTTCGCTGCACTCTCTGACTCGGGTTGTGCGGTGTACAAATCAGGCTATTAATACTCAGCGCTATTTGATTGCTTGTTCTCCTCGCTGGTATAACTTGTATATATGTCGCTCTGCCACTCAGTTGCATTTGCATGTAAAATGCACACCACGTCACTCTTACTTTTCTCCTGCCCGTCTATGTGTATGTGGGCGTTTCTAAACGATCGTATTCAGTAGTAGTGTAAACGTGTGTACTTTTGTGTTGAGAACTGCTCCCATTCTCCTTGGGAACAGTTCTTAGGTCTGTTCGACTGCTTGATCATAGCAAGTTTGCAGTGTTCGACCGCTTAATATTTTTGGGTCGTCACAGATGTCTGCACTGACGGAAAGGTCTGCAAGGCACTGCGACCGTGCTCTGGTATATCTGGTGAGTTTGCTTACACCAGCCAATGTACTAAAACTTCTCTATTTCTAGTCTTACCCTCTGTTTTCAGGGACAGGAGGGCGTACAAGCCACTACAACTGTATATTTCTGGCACTATCGCTTTTACGTCAGGAGGGCATTCAAGCCACTGCAACTGCGTACTTCTGGCGCTTCTATTATTGCAACAGGGGGGCGTTTGAGCCACTGCGACTGTGTGCTACTAGCGCATTTGGTTTTTACGACAGGAGGGCGTTCAAGCCACTGCGACTGTGTGCTTCTAACGCTTTTAGTTTTTACGACAGGAGGGCGTTCGAGCCATTGCAACTGCGTATTTTCTGTTGTTCTACTTTTGAATTTTTATAACTTCAATATAATGGGCGTGGTCCGCCCACTTATACAAAAGTTGTTAAGTGGCGAAATTATAATTTTTTCATTTACTCGGGTGTAGGGTATTTAGATTTCGGCCAGGCCGAAGGCAACACTTTTACTTGCTTAAATATTGTATAATGAAAAATTTACTATTGTAACTACACACAATGTAGTTACAATAGTAAATTCAATTCAATTCCGGCTGTAATTTAGCAATTTTTTTATCTTATGCAGATATGCAGACTGTGTATACACTTTCACAGCTGATCCAGGAAAACGTTTAGAGGTAATTTACACTTCAGACAAATTAAAGATTTATAATCTGCTGCTACTAAATATCAACGTTATTTTCCGTAGAGCAACAATGAAAAAGTCCACTTTTTTCCCGAATTTGTTGGAGTCACAAGAAATCTCCGAAGTCGAAATAAATTTACTCCTTGTTTTTCGGAAGCATCAACAAATATTTTTTAACCTTAAAACTTTATCGGATATGTAGACTCCCCCTTATAACAGTACATAGAAGTTCACAATAGTGTATAGCAGTTCACAATATTGCAAAAATTAAGCAATTGCGATTCGCAATATCAAATCAACAATTGACCGGCTCAATCGCCTTTTATCTTGTCAATCGTTTATTGACACTCGCAATAGGGGGCCCTAGTTCCTTGAAACCTTTCGGGATTCTTGTGCCAGCGTATTCCCTTGTATATTACCCGTAGTGAGTACTGCTATAAGATATCTTCTCGCGCATTGCGCTGCACCAGCATCTTGAAGAATGCCGTATATTTGAACAATTTTCATCTGTCGGATATTTCATCAGAGGCCTTTTAATCCTCGTCTTCGTGGATCAAAGGACTTAAGTTTTTGGTGCCGTTCTCGCTTTCGCGAACTGCAGAGGTTGATTAAAACGTCTCGTGATTATTCGGTAGACCTCCCACCTATGTCGCTGGAAGATAACTGGTTGAAGGCCCAGTTTTGATTATGGCTTCACGGTTTCCTTATTTTGAGTTAAGGTCATTGTTTTTCACTCAATACCAAGTACATGGTGAGTTATTTGGGTAATCGTAGCATTAATTCATTGACGAGGAGCGCACGAAAGTAATGAGTTTCCAGTGCGTCAACTTTTTGACCATGAGAAACATGTGAAAACTCAAAACATTATCACTGAACGTTAATGCCAGTGGCAAACTGGAAAACAATCACTGAACATGGCCCACTGTGTTTGACTTTGAAATCCTCTCATTGGACGATGCACAGTGGTCCCAAATCCCTAAAATGTGGCCAAAACCGACAAAATAAGTTGTAATTTCTGGAATATAGGCTACTAAGCTAAATGGGGAAAATGTGTGTGTTATAAACCAAGGTCAGATATGGAGAATTTTCTTTATCTGCCGCCATTCAGGCGGTACAAAAGTGGTCTCCGAACGAGTAGTACTTGTGACGCTCTCAAAGAAAGTGAAGGTATTTTTTAAAAAGTGTATAAAGGTTCACACGGTTTATCTATTTACAATTTATAAAAGGGATTTAGCAATTGAAAGAAAGTGGAATCTGAATGTGTTTCAATTTTTGTTCCAATCACTTCTTAATCACAATATTTTTAAGTAAAATTTGTAAAAGTTTACATCACATTATACGATGAACTTTTAGAAAGTTAGTGAAAAAGTTGAAAGTTCTGCAGAGTTCTACGTTAAGGTAAGTTATGCATTGTAGTTTATACTTTTACTATAATGGCGTTCAAGCCACTACAACTGTATATTTCTGGCACTATAGTTTTTACGTCAGGAGGGCGTTCAAGCCACTGCGACTGCGTAATTGTGGCGCTTCGAGTTTTGCAACAGGAGGGCGTTCAAGCCACTGCGACTGTGTGCTTCTTACGACAGGAGGGCGTTCAAGCCACTGCGACTGCGTAATTCTGGCGCTTCGAGTTTTGCAACAGGAGGGCGTTCAAGCCACTGCGACTGTGTGCTTCTTACGACAGGAGGGCGTTCAAGCCACTGCGACTGCGTAATTCTGGCGCTTAGATTTTTGCAACAGGAGGGCGTTCAAGCCACTGCGACTGTGTGCTTCTAGCGCTTTGTTCTTACGACAGGAGGGCGTTCAAGCCACTGCGACTGCGTATTTCTGGCGCTTCGAGTTTTGCAACAGAAGGGCGTTCAAGCCACTGCGACTGTGTGCTTCTTACGACAGGAGGGCGTTCAAGCCACTGCGACTGCGTATTTCTGGCGCTTAGATTTTTGCAACAGGAGGGCGTTCAAGCCACTGCGACTGTGTGCTTCTTACGACAGGAGGGCGTTCAAACCACTGCGACTGCGTATTTCTGGCGATTCGAGTTTTGCAACAGAAGGGCGTTCAAGCCACTGCGACTGTGTGCTTCTTACGACAGGAGGGCGTTCAAGCCACTGCGACTGCGTAATTCTGGCGCTTAGATTTTTGCAACAGGAGGGCGTTCAAGCCACTGCGACTGTGTGCTTCTAGCGCTTTGTTCTTACGACAGGAGGGCGTTCGAGCCATTGCAACTGCGTATTTTCTGTTGTTCTACTTTTGAATTTTTATAACCTCAATATAATGGGCGTGGTCCGCCCACTTATACAAAAGTTGTTAAGTGGCGAAATTATAATTTTTTCATTTACTCGGGTGTAGGGTATTTAGATTTCGGCCAGGCCGAAGGCAACACTTTTACTTGCTTAAATATTGTATAATGAAAAATTTACTATTGTAACTACACACAATGTAGTTACAATAGTAAATTCAATTCAATTCCGGCTGTAATTTAGCAATTTTTTTATCTTATGCAGATATGCAGACTGTGTATACACTTTCACAGCTGATCCAGGAAAACGTTTAGAGGTAATTTACACTTCAGACAAATTAAAGATTTATAATCTGCTGCTACTAAATATCAACGTTATTTTCCGTAGAGCAACAATGAAAAAGTCCACTTTTTTCCCGAATTTGTTGGAGTCACAAGAAATCTCCGAAGTCGAAATAAATTTACTCCTTGTTTTTCGGAAGCATCAACAAATATTTTTTAACCTTTAAACTTTATCGGATATGTAGACTCCCCCTTATAACAGTACATAGAAGTTCACAATAGTGTATAGCAGTTCACAATATTGCAAAAATTAAGCAATTGCGATTCGCAATATCAAATCAACAATTGACCGACTCAATCGCCTTCTATCTTGTCAATCGTTTATTGACACTCGCAATAGGGGGCCCTAGTTCCTTGAAACCTTTCGGGATTCTCGTGCCAGCGTATTCCCTTGTATATTACCCGTAGTGAGTACTGCTATAAGATATCTTCTCGCGCATTGCGCTGCACCAGCATCTTGAAGAATGCCGTATATTTGAACAATTTTCATCTGTCGGATATTTCATCAGAGGCCTTTTAATCCTCGTCTTCGTGGATCAGAGGACTTAAGTTTTTGGTGCCGTTCTCGCTTTCGCGTACTGCAGAGGTTTATTAAAACGTCTCGTGATTATTCGGTAGACCTCCCACCTATGTCGCTGGAAGATAACTGGTTGAAGGCCCAGTTTTGATTATGGCTTCACGGTTTCCTTATTTTGAGTTAAGGTCATTGTTTTTCACTCAATACCAAGTACATGGTGAGTTCTTTGGGTAATCGTAGCATTAATTCATTGGCGAGGAGCGCACGAAAGTAATGAGTTTCCAGCGCGTCAACTTTTTGACCATGAGAAACATGTGAAAACTCAAAACATTATCACTGAACGTTAATGCCAGTGGCAAACTGGAAAACAATCACTGAACATGGCCCACTGTGTTTGACTTTGAAATCCTCTCATTGGACAATGCACAGTGGTCCCAAATCCCTAAAATGTGGCCAAAACCGACAAAATAGGTTGTAATTTCCGGAATATAGGCTACTAAGCTAAGTGGGGAAAATGTGTGTGTTATAAACCAAGGTCAGATATGGAGAATTTTCTTTATATGCCCCCATTCAGGCGGTACAAAAGTGGTCTCCGAACGAGTAGTACTTGTGACGCTCTCAAAGAAAGTGAGGGTATTTTTTAAAAAGTGTATAAAGGTTCACACGGTTTATCTATTTACAATTTATAAAATGGATTTAGCAATTGAAAGAAAGTGGAATCTGAATATGTGTTTCAATTTTTGTTCCAATCACTTCTTAATCACAATATTTTTAAGTAAAATTTGTAAAAGTTTACATCACATTATACGATGAACTTTTAGAAATTTAGTGAAAAAGTTGCAAGTTCTGCAGAGTTCTACGTTAAGGTAAGTTATGCATTGTAGTTTATACTTTTATTCAATAGAATAAAAGGTTTTCCCAACCTTTTTAGCCGGGGTAATAGTTGCTTATAAGCAACTTCCGACTTTATAACTATGGTTTTTTGTATTGGACACATTGACTTATAACTATAAATTGCCAACAATATCTTGATTTATTGTAAGTAGAACAAGAAACAAGTAAAAGTTTTGTCTCCGGCCTGGCCGAAGTCTAAATATCCTACACCTGAGTAACTGAAAATATTATAATTTCGCCACTTAACAACTTTTGTATAAGGGCTACTCCTATTTTAGTGCAATGTTTTTGTAATGTCTCTACACACTGCTGCATAGAATCACGTATTAATATTTTGGAACGTTGTAGGTATACCATTTTTGGTATACAAATTGGTGATACCTGTGGATACATCACGATAAAATTACGTCTCAATATTTTATACCGTTTATGAGATAATACCAACTTTGTTTTGAGTGGGCGTGGCACGATAAATTTTTGCAAAAAATTTAGTAATGGCGCTATATGTTTGGAGATAAAACTATACCTTAATACCCCGCACGGTTTTTGAGATATTAACATTGTAACATTTTTGGAAACGAGGTGCCTTTACATTCCTCATAGTTGTTAACCCATCTCGCCCCTCAATCCAAAACTGCCCTACATAAAAAAGAATATTTGTGCGAAATTTGATTGCGATATCTCTTTTCGTTCTCCCGTAATCGTAATTTCAACAGACAGACGGACGGAGAGGGCTAAATCGATTCAGGAGGTGACGCTGATCAAGAATATATATACTTTACTCTATATCTATCTCGTCTCATTCTCTGTGTTGTAACGAACCTTCTTGTCTCTTTCTAAGGATTGGATTAACTCGCCGGAATTCCAGGGTTTGTTTACAAGACAAGAGTGTATAGGTTCAATATCTTTATTCACCTTACAAATAGCTTATTCTAATATTTGTATTTAGTTTGCTTATACAATTGGTAGTTGTACTAGAAATAAAATAATGTCGTTGGTACCTCTATGCTTGAGGTACCTCTATGTTTTGAGGTCACTGGGACTCTGCTGGGTTGTTGACATCTCACGGCGTTTGTGAGATCACTGGTATCCTCCTGGGTTGTTGATATCTCACCGCGTTTGTGAGATCACTGGTATTCTGCTGAGTTGTCGGTATCTTACTGCGTTTGTGCGATTTGATGTGTAACGAACCTTCTTGTCTTCTTTTAAGGCTTGGATTAGCTCGCCAGGATTCCAGGGTTCGATTACAAGACAAGATTATTTAGGTTCAATATCTTTATTCACCTTACAAATAGCTTATTCTAATATTTGTGTCTAGTTTGTTTATACAATGGATAGTTGTACTAGAAATACAATAATATAATATCGTTGGCACCTCTACGCGTTTTGAGGTCACTGATATTCTGTCGGGCTGTTGATATCTCACCGCGTTTGTGAGATCACTGGTATTCTGCTGGGCTGTTGATAACTCACTGCGTTCGTGAGATCACTGGTATTCTGTCGGGCTGTTGATATCTCACCGCGTTTGTGAGATCACTGGTATTCTGCTGGGCTGATGATATCTCACCGCGTTTGTGAGATCACTGGTACTCTGTCGGGCTGTTGATATCTCACCGCGTTTGTGAGATCACTGGTATTCTGCTGGGCTGATGATATCTCACCGCGTTTGTGAGATCACTGGTATTCTGTTAGGTTGACCATATTTCACCGCGTTTGTGAGATCGCTGGTATTCTGTCGGGCTGTTGGTATCTCACCGCGTTTGTGAGATCACTGGTATTCTGCTAGGCTGATGACATCTCACCGCGATTGTGAGATCACTGGTATTCTGTTAGGTTGACGATATTTCACCGCGTTTGTGAGATCACTGGTATTCTGTCGGGCTGTTGGTATCTCACCGCGTTTGTGAGATCACTGGCGTTCAAGCCACTGCGACTGCGTAATTCTGGCGCTTAGATTTTTGCAACAGGAGGGCGTTCAATCCACTGCGACTGTGTGCTTCTAGCGCTTTGTACTTACGACAGGAGGGCGTTCAAGCCACTGCGACTGCGTATTTCTGGCGCTTCGATTTTTGCAACAGGAGCCACTGTTCAAGCCACTGCGACTGTGTGCTTCTAGCGCTTTTAAGACATACGACAGGAGGCCGTTCGAGCCACTGCGACTGTGTATTTTCTGTTGTTCTACTTTGGAATTTTATAACTTAAATATAGTACAGTACCTTGGCTTTTGATTGGGTGTTGCTGAGCTGTGCACAGGATTGAAAGACGTGGTTTATTTCCGTTGTGTTCACCGTACTTCTTTGGGATGACTGACACTCTGCTCGATTTCAGCCAACAATTTTGCACTTTATTCTGAACCAACTGAATTGAACTTCTCAACTGACTTGCACTGACTGAAATTTCACTTGCTGAACCGTACTGAACACTGAACTTTGCTGAGCTTACTGACTGAACTGACTGACCCGACTGAACCCCGAGTTCTGTTCTGCCGTCAGTTTTATACTCCCTGGAGCCTTTTTCTAGAAACTTCGATTTTAACGGAGTGCGGTATTTTGTACTCCGTTAAGCAGGTTTTGTGCAAAAAAAATATTTGCTTCAAATAACCACTTTCCCAAGGTTAAGAAGTTCTTCGGTCAGTGAACTTCACTGGCTTCTTCTTACATACATTGCTTTTTTCAGTACATAAGCTGCAAAAAGTGGGTCACTTTAGATCAGCTGAGAGCTGATCTATGTGTTCGCTGCACTCTCTGACTCGGGTTGTGCGGTGTACAAATCAGGCTATTAATACTCAGCGCTATTTGATTTCTTGTTCTCCTCGCTGGTATAACTTGTATATATGTCGCTCTGCCACTCAGTTGCATTTGCATGTAAAATGCACACCACGTCACTCTTACTTTTCTCCTGCCCGTCTATGTGTATGTGGGCGTTTCTAAACGATCGTATTCAGTAGTAGTGTAAACGTGTGTACTTTTGTGTTGAGAACTGCTCCCATTCTCCTTGGGAACAGTTCTTAGGTCTGTTCGACTGCTTGATCATAGCAAGTTTGCAGTGTTCGACCGCTTAATATTTTTGGGTCGTCACAGATGTCTGCACTGACGGAAAGGTCTGCAAGGCACTGCGACCGTGCTCTGGTATATCTGGTGAGTTTGCTTACACCAGCCAATGTACTAAAACTTCTCTATTTCTAGTCTTACCCTCTGTTTTCAGGGACAGGAGGGCGTACAAGCCACTACAACTGTATATTTCTGGCACTATCGCTTTTACGTCAGGAGGGCATTCAAGCCACTGCAACTGCGTACTTCTGGCGCTTCTATTATTGCAACAGGGGGGCGTTTGAGCCACTGCGACTGTGTGCTACTAGCGCATTTGGTTTTTACGACAGGAGGGCGTTCAAGCCACTGCGACTGTGTGCTTCTAACGCTTTTAGTTTTTACGACAGGAGGGCGTTCGAGCCATTGCAACTGCGTATTTTCTGTTGTTCTACTTTTGAATTTTTATAACTTCAATATAATGGGCGTGGTCCGCCCACTTATACAAAAGTTGTTAAGTGGCGAAATTATAATTTTTTCATTTACTCAGGTGTAGGGTATTTAGATTTCGGCCAGGCCGAAGGCAACACTTTTACTTGCTTAAATATTGTATAATGAAAAATTTACTATTGTAACTACACACAATGTAGTTACAATAGTAAATTCAATTAAATTCCGGCTGTAATTTAGCAATTTTTTTATCTTATGCAGATATGCAGACTGTGTATACACTTTCACAGCTGATCCAGGAAAACGTTTAGAGGTAATTTACACTTCAGACAAATTAAAGATTTATAATCTGCTGCTACTAAATATCAACGTTATTTTCCGTAGAGCAACAATGAAAAAGTCCACTTTTTTCCCGAATTTGTTGGAGTCACAAGAAATCTCCGAAGTCGAAATAAATTTAGTCCTTGTTTTTCGGAAGCATCAACAAATATTTTTTAACCTTAAAATTTTATCGGATATGTAGACTCCCCCTTATAACAGTACATAGAAGTTCACAATAGTGTATAGCAGTTCACAATATTGCAAAAATTAAGCAATTGCGATTCGCAATATCAAATCAACAATTGACCGGCTCAATCGCCTTTTATCTTGTCAATCGTTTATTGACACTCGCAATAGGGGGCCCTAGTTCCTTGAAACCTTTCGGGATTCTCGTGCCAGCGTATTCCCTTGTATATTACCCGTAGTGAGTACTGCTATAAGATATCTTCTCGCTCATTGCGCTGCACCAGCATCTTGAAGAATGCCGTATATTTGAACAATTTTCATCTGTCGGATATTTCATCAGAGGCCTTTTAATCCTCGTCTTCGTGGATCAAAGGACTTAAGTTTTTGGTGCCGTTCTCGCTTTCGCGAACTGCAGAGGTTGATTAAAACGTCTCGTGATTATTCGGTAGACCTCCCACCTATGTCGCTGGAAGATAACTGGTTGAAGGCCCAGTTTTGATTATGGCTTCACGGTTTCCTTATTTTGAGTTAAGGTCATTGTTTTTCACTCAATACCAAGTACATGGTGAGTTATTTGGGTAATCGTAGCATTAATTCATTGACGAGGAGCGCACGAAAGTAATGAGTTTCCAGCGCGTCAACTTTTTGACCATGAGAAACATGTGAAAACTCAAAACATTATCACTGAACGTTAATGCCAGTGGCAAACTGGAAAACAATCACTGAACATGGCCCACTGTGTTTGACTTTGAAATCCTCTCATTGGACGATGCACAGTGGTCCCAAATCCCTAAAATGTGGCCAAAACCGACAAAATAAGTTGTAATTTCTGGAATATAGGCTACTAAGCTAAATGGGGAAAATGTGTGTGTTATAAACCAAGGTCAGATATGGAGAATTTTCTTTATCTGCCGCCATTCAGGCGGTACAAAAGTGGTCTCCGAACGAGTAGTACTTGTGACGCTCTCAAAGAAAGTGAAGGTATTTTTTAAAAAGTGTATAAAGGTTCACACGGTTTATCTATTTACAATTTATAAAAGGGATTTAGCAATTGAAAGAAAGTGGAATCTGAATGTGTTTCAATTTTTGTTCCAATCACTTCTTAATCACAATATTTTTAAGTAAAATTTGTAAAAGTTTACATCACATTATACGATGAACTTTTAGAAAGTTAGTGAAAAAGTTGAAAGTTCTGCAGAGTTCTACGTTAAGGTAAGTTATGCATTGTAGTTTATACTTTTACTATAATGGCGTTCAAGCCACTACAACTGTATATTTCTGGCACTATAGTTTTTACGTCAGGAGGGCGTTCAAGCCACTGCGACTGCGTAATTGTGGCGCTTCGAGTTTTGCAACAGGAGGGCGTTCAAGCCACTGCGACTGTGTGCTTCTTACGACAGGAGGGCGTTCAAGCCACTGCGACTGCGTAATTCTGGCGCTTCGAGTTTTGCAACAGGAGGGCGTTCAAGCCACTGCGACTGTGTGCTTCTTACGACAGGAGGGCGTTCAAGCCACTGCGACTGCGTAATTCTGGCGCTTAGATTTTTGCAACAGGAGGGCGTTCAAGCCACTGCGACTGTGTGCTTCTTACGACAGGAGGGCGTTCAAACCACTGCGACTGCGTAATTCTGGCGATTCGAGTTTTGCAACAGAAGGGCGTTCAAGCCACTGCGACTGTGTGCTTCTTACGACAGGAGGGCGTTCAAGCCACTGCGACTGCGTAATTCTGGCGCTTAGATTTTTGCAACAGGAGGGCGTTCAAGCCACTGCGACTGTGTGCTTCTAGCGCTTTGTTCTTACGACAGGAGGGCGTTCGAGCCATTGCAACTGCGTATTTTCTGTTGTTCTACTTTTGAATTTTTATAACCTCAATATAATGGGCGTGGTCCGCCCACTTATACAAAAGTTGTTAAGTGGCGAAATTATAATTTTTTCATTTACTCGGGTGTAGGGTATTTAGATTTCGGCCAGGCCGAAGGCAACACTTTTACTTGCTTAAATATTGTATAATGAAAAATTTACTATTGTAACTACACACAATGTAGTTACAATAGTAAATTCAATTCAATTCCGGCTGTAATTTAGCAATTTTTTTATCTTATGCAGATATGCAGACTGTGTATACACTTTCACAGCTGATCCAGGAAAACGTTTAGAGGTAATTTACACTACAGACAAATTAAAGATTTATAATCTGCTGCTACTAAATATCAACGTTATTTTCCGTAGAGCAACAATGAAAAAGTCCACTTTTTTCCCGAATTTGTTGGAGTCACAAGAAATCTCCGAAGTCGAAATAAATTTACTCCTTGTTTTTCGGAAGCATCAACAAATATTTTTTAACCTTTAAACTTTATCGGATATGTAGACTCCCCCTTATAACAGTACATAGAAGTTCACAATAGTGTATAGCAGTTCACAATATTGCAAAAATTAAGCAATTGCGATTCGCAATATCAAATCAACAATTGACCGACTCAATCGCCTTCTATCTTGTCAATCGTTTATTGACACTCGCAATAGGGGGCCCTAGTTCCTTGAAACCTTTCGGGATTCTCGTGCCAGCGTATTCCCTTGTATATTACCCGTAGTGAGTACTGCTATAAGATATCTTCTCGCGCATTGCGCTGCACCAGCATCTTGAAGAATGCCGTATATTTGAACAATTTTCATCTGTCGGATATTTCATCAGAGGCCTTTTAATCCTCGTCTTCGTGGATCAGAGGACTTAAGTTTTTGGTGCCGTTCTCGCTTTCGCGTACTGCAGAGGTTTATTAAAACGTCTCGTGATTATTCGGTAGACCTCCCACCTATGTCGCTGGAAGATAACTGGTTGAAGGCCCAGTTTTGATTATGGCTTCACGGTTTCCTTATTTTGAGTTAAGGTCATTGTTTTTCACTCAATACCAAGTACATGGTGAGTTCTTTGGGTAATCGTAGCATTAATTCATTGGCGAGGAGCGCACGAAAGTAATGAGTTTCCAGCGCGTCAACTTTTTGACCATGAGAAACATGTGAAAACTCAAAACATTATCACTGAACGTTAATGCCAGTGGCAAACTGGAAAACAATCACTGAACATGGCCCACTGTGTTTGACTTTGAAATCCTCTCATTGGACAATGCACAGTGGTCCCAAATCCCTAAAATGTGGCCAAAACCGACAAAATAGGTTGTAATTTCCGGAATATAGGCTACTAAGCTAAGTGGGGAAAATGTATGTGTTATAAACCAAGGTCAGATATGGAGAATTTTCTTTATATGCCCCCATTCAGGCGGTACAAAAGTGGTCTCCGAACGAGTAGTACTTGTGACGCTCTCAAAGAAAGTGAGGGTATTTTTTAAAAAGTGTATAAAGGTTCACACGGTTTATCTATTTACAATTTATAAAATGGATTTAGCAATTGAAAGAAAGTGGAATCTGAATATGTGTTTCAATTTTTGTTCCAATCACTTCTTAATCACAATATTTTTAAGTAAAATTTGTAAAAGTTTACATCACATTATACGATGAACTTTTAGAAATTTAGTGAAAAAGTTGCAAGTTCTGCAGAGTTCTACGTTAAGGTAAGTTATGCATTGTAGTTTATACTTTTATTCAATAGAATAAAAGGTTTTCCCAACCTTTTTAGCCGGGGTAATAGTTGCTTATAAGCAACTTCCGACTTTATAACTATGGTTTTTTGTATTGGACACATTGACTTATAACTATAAATTGCCAACAATATCTTGATTTATTGTAAGTAGAACAAGAAACAAGTAAAAGTTTTGTCTCCGGCCTGGCCGAAGTCTAAATATCCTACAGCTGAGTAACTGAAAATATTATAATTTCGCCACTTAACAACTTTTGTATAAGGGCTACTCCTATTTTAGTGCAATGTTTTTGTAATGTCTCTACACACTGCTGCATAGAATCACGTATTAATATTTTGGAACGTTGTAGGTATACCATTTTTGGTATACAAATTGGTGATACCTGTGGATACATCACGATAAAATTACGTCTCAATATTTTATACCGTTCATGAGATAATACCAACTTTGTTTTGAGTGGGCGTGGCACGATAAATTTTTGCAAACAATTTAGTAATGGCGCTATATGTTTGGAGATAAAACTATACCTTAATACCCCGCACGGTTTTTGAGATATTAACATTGTAACATTTTTGGAAACGAGGTGCCTTTACATTCCTCATAGTTGTTAACCCATCTCGCCCCTCAATCCAAAACTGCCCTACATAAAAAAGAATATTTGTGCGAAATTTGATTGCGATATCTCTTTTCGTTCTCCCGTAATCGTAATTTCAACAGACAGACGGACGGAGAGGGCTAAATCGATTCAGGAGGTGACGCTGATCAAGAATATATATACTTTACTCTATATCTATCTCGTCTCATTCTCTGTGTTGTAACGAACCTTCTTGTCTCTTTCTAAGGCTTGGATTAACTCGCCGGAATTCCAGGGTTTGTTTACAAGACAAGAGTGTATAGGTTCAATATCTTTATTCACCTTACAAATAGCTTATTCTAATATTTGTATTTAGTTTGCTTATACAATTGGTAGTTGTACTAGAAATAAAATAATGTCGTTGGTACCTCTATGCTTGAGGTACCTCTATGTTTTGAGGTCACTGGGACTCTGCTGGGTTGTTGACATCTCACGGCGTTTGTGAGATCACTGGTATCCTCCTGGGTTGTTGATATCTCACCGCGTTTGTGAGATCACTGGTATTCTGCTGAGTTGTCGGTATCTTACTGCGTTTGTGCGATTTGATGTGTAACGAACCTTCTTGTCTTCTTTTAAGGCTTGGATTAGCTCGCCGGGATTCCAGGGTTCGATTACAAGACAAGATTATTTAGGTTCAATATCTTTATTCACCTTACAAATAGCTTATTCTAATATTTGTGTCTAGTTTGTTTATACAATGGATAGTTGTACTAGAAATACAATAATATAATATCGTTGGCACCTCTACGCGTTTTGAGGTCACTGATATTCTGTCGGGCTGTTGATATCTCACCGCGTTTGTGAGATCACTGGTATTCTGCTGGGCTGTTGATAACTCACTGCGTTCGTGAGATCACTGGTATTCTGTCGGGCTGTTGATATCTCACCGCGTTTGTGAGATCACTGGTATTCTGCTGGGCTGATGATATCTCACCGCGTTTGTGAGATCACTGGTACTCTGTCGGGCTGTTGATATCTCACCGCGTTTGTGAGATCACTGGTATTCTGCTGGGCTGATGATATCTCACCGCGTTTGTGAGATCACTGGTATTCTGTTAGGTTGACCATATTTCACCGCGTTTGTGAGATCGCTGGTATTCTGTCGGGCTGTTGGTATCTCACCGCGTTTGTGAGATCACTGGTATTCTGCTAGGCTGATGACATCTCACCGCGTTTGTGAGATCACTGGTATTCTGTTAGGTTGACGATATTTCACCGCGTTTGTGAGATCACTGGTATTCTGTCGGGCTGTTGGTATCTCACCGCGTTTGTGAGATCACTGGTATTCTGCTGGGCTGATGACATCTCACCGCGATTGTGAGATCACTGGTATTCTGTTAGGTTGACGATATTTCACCGCGATTGTGAGATCACTGGTATTCTGTCGGGCTGTTGGTATCTCACCGCGTTTGTGAGATCACTGGCGTTCAAGCCACTGCGACTGCGTAATTCTGGCGCTTAGATTTTTGCAACAGGAGGGCGTTCAATCCACTGCGACTGTGTGCTTCTAGCGCTTTGTTCTTACGACAGGAGGGCGTTCAAGCCACTGCGACTGCGTATTTCTGGCGCTTCGATTTTTGCAACAGGAGCCACTGTTCAAGCCACTGCGACTGTGTGCTTCTAGCGCTTTTAAGACATACGACAGGAGGCCGTTCGAGCCACTGCGACTGTGTATTTTCTGTTGTTCTACTTTGGAATTTTATAACTTAAATATAGTACAGTACCTTGGCTTTTGATTGGGTGTTGCTGAGCTGTGCACAGGATTGAAAGACGTGGTTTATTTCCGTTGTGTTCACCGTACTTCTTTGGGATGACTGACACTCTGCTCGATTTCAGCCAACAATTTTGCACTTTATTCTGAACCAACTGAATTGAACTTCTCAACTGACTTGCACTGACTGAAATTTCACTTGCTGAACCGTACTGAACACTGAACTTTGCTGAGCTTACTGACTGAACTGACTGACCCGACTGAACCCCGAGTTCTGTTCTGCCGTCAGTTTTATACTCCCTGGAGCCTTTTTCTAGAAACTTCGATTTTAACGGAGTGCGGTATTTTGTACTCCGTTAAGCAGGTTTTGTGCAAAAAAAATATTTGCTTCAAATAACCACTTTCCCAAGGTTAAGAAGTTCTTCGGTCAGTGAACTTCACTGCCTTCTTCTTACATACATTGCTTTTTTCAGTACATAAGCTGCAAAAAGTGGGTCACTTTAGATCAGCTGAGAGCTGATCTATGTGTTCGCTGCACTCTCTGACTCGGGTTGTGCGGTGTACAAATCAGGCTATTAATACTCAGCGCTATTTGATTGCTTGTTCTCCTCGCTGGTATAACTTGTATATATGTCGCTCTGCCACTCAGTTGCATTTGCATGTAAAATGCACACCACGTCACTCTTACTTTTCTCCTGCCCGTCTATGTGTATGTGGGCGTTTCTAAACGATCGTATTCAGTAGTAGTGTAAACGTGTGTACTTTTGTGTTGAGAACTGCTCCCATTCTCCTTGGGAACAGTTCTTAGGTCTGTTCGACTGCTTGATCATAGCAAGTTTGCAGTGTTCGACCGCTTAATATTTTTGGGTCGTCACAGATGTCTGCACTGACGGAAAGGTCTGCAAGGCACTGCGACCGTGCTCTGGTATATCTGGTGAGTTTGCTTACACCAGCCAATGTACTAAAACTTCTCTATTTCTAGTCTTACCCTCTGTTTTCAGGGACAGGAGGGCGTACAAGCCACTACAACTGTATATTTCTGGCACTATCGCTTTTACGTCAGGAGGGCATTCAAGCCACTGCAACTGCGTACTTCTGGCGCTTCTATTATTGCAACAGGGGGGCGTTTGAGCCACTGCGACTGTGTGCTTCTAACGCTTTTAGTTTTTACGACAGGAGGGCGTTCGAGCCATTGCAACTGCGTATTTTCTGTTGTTCTACTTTTGAATTTTTATAACTTCAATATAATGGGCGTGGTCCGCCCACTTATACAAAAGTTGTTAAGTGGCGAAATTATAATTTTTTCATTTACTCGGGTGTAGGGTATTTAGATTTCGGCCAGGCCGAAGGCAACACTTTTACTTGCTTAAATATTGTATAATGAAAAATTTACTATTGTAACTACACACAATGTAGTTACAATAGTAAATTCAATTAAATTCCGGCTGTAATTTAGCAATTTTTTTATCTTATGCAGATATGCAGACTGTGTATACACTTTCACAGCTGATCCAGGAAAACGTTTAGAGGTAATTTACACTTCAGACAAATTAAAGATTTATAATCTGCTGCTACTAAATATCAACGTTATTTTCCGTAGAGCAACAATGAAAAAGTCCACTTTTTTCCCGAATTTGTTGGAGTCACAAGAAATCTCCGAAGTCGAAATAAATTTACTCCTTGTTTTTCGGAAGCATCAACAAATATTTTTTAACCTTAAAACTTTATCGGATATGTAGACTCCCCCTTATAACAGTACATAGAAGTTCACAATAGTGTATAGCAGTTCACAATATTGCAAAAATTAAGCAATTGCGATTCGCAATATCAAATCAACAATTGACCGGCTCAATCGCCTTTTATCTTGTCAATCGTTTATTGACACTCGCAATAGGGGGCCCTAGTTCCTTGAAACCTTTCGGGATTCTCGTGCCAGCGTATTCCCTTGTATATTACCCGTAGTGAGTACTGCTATAAGATATCTTCTCGCTCATTGCGCTGCACCAGCATCTTGAAGAATGCCGTATATTTGAACAATTTTCATCTGTCGGATATTTCATCAGAGGCCTTTTAATCCTCGTCTTCGTGGATCAAAGGACTTAAGTTTATGGTGCCGTTCTCGCTTTCGCGAACTGCAGAGGTTGATTAAAACGTCTCGTGATTATTCGGTAGACCTCCCACCTATGTCGCTGGAAGATAACTGGTTGAAGGCCCAGTTTTGATTATGGCTTCACGGTTTCCTTATTTTGAGTTAAGGTCATTGTTTTTCACTCAATACCAAGTACATGGTGAGTTCTTTGGGTAATCGTAGCATTAATACATTGACGAGGAGCGCACGAAAGTAATGTGTTTCCAGCGCGTCAACTTTTTGACCATGAGAAACATGTGAAAACTCAAAACATTATCACTGAACGTTAATGCCAGTGGCAAACTGGAAAACAATCACTGAACATGGCCCACTGTGTTTGACTTTGAAATCCTCTCATTGGACGATGCACAGTGGTCCCAAATCCCTAAAATGTGGCCAAAACCGACAAAATAAGTTGTAATTTCTGGAATATAGGCTACTAAGCTAAATGGGGAAAATGTGTGTGTTATAAACCAAGGTCAGATATGGAGAATTTTCTTTATCTGCCGCCATTCAGGCGGTACAAAAGTGGTCTCCGAACGAGTAGTACTTGTGACGCTCTCAAAGAAAGTGAAGGTATTTTTTAAAAAGTGTATAAAGGTTCACACGGTTTATCTATTTACAATTTATAAAAGGGATTTAGCAATTGAAAGAAAGTGGAATCTGAATGTGTTTCAATTTTTGTTCCAATCACTTCTTAATCACAATATTTTTAAGTAAAATTTGTAAAAGTTTACATCACATTATACGATGAACTTTTAGAAAGTTAGTGAAAAAGTTGAAAGTTCTGCAGAGTTCTACGTTAAGGTAAGTCATGCATTGTAGTTTATACTTTTACTATAATGGCGTTCAAGCCACTACAACTGTATATTTCTGGCACTATAGGTTTTACGTCAGGAGGGCGTTCAAGCCACTGCGACTGCGTAATTGTGGCGCTTCGAGTTTTGCAACAGGAGGGCGTTCAAGCCACTGCGACTGTGTGCTTCTTACGACAGGAGGGCGTTCAAGCCACTGCGACTGCGTAATTCTGGCGCTTCGAGTTTTGCAACAGGAGGGCGTTCAAGCCACTGCGACTGTGTGCTTCTTACGACAGGAGGGCGTTCAAGCCACTGCGACTGCGTAATTCTGGCGCTTAGATTTTTGCAACAGGAGGGCGTTCAAGCCACTGCGACTGTGTGCTTCTAGCGCTTTGTTCTTACGACAGGAGGGCGTTCAAGCCACTGCGACTGCGTATTTCTGGCGCTTCGAGTTTTGCAACAGAAGGGCGTTCAAGCCACTGCGACTGTGTGCTTCTTACGACAGGAGGGCGTTTAAGCCACTGCGACTGCGTAATTCTGGCGCTTAGATTTTTGCAACAGGAGGGCGTTCAAGCCACTGCGACTGTGTGCTTCTTACGACAGGAGGGCGTTCAAACCACTGCGACTGCGTAATTCTGTCGATTCGAGTTTTGCAACAGAAGGGCGTTCAAGCCACTGCGACTGTGTGCTTCTTACGACAGGAGGGCGTTCAAGCCACTGCGACTGCGTAATTCTGGCGCTTAGATTTTTGCAACAGGAGGGCGTTCAAGCCACTGCGACTGTGTGCTTCTAGCGCTTTGTTCTTACGACAGGAGGGCGTTCGAGCCATTGCAACTGCGTATTTTCTGTTGTTCTACTTTTGAATTTTTATAACCTCAATATAATGGGCGTGGTCCGCCCACTTATACAAAAGTTGTTAAGTGGCGAAATTATAATTTTTTCATTTACTCGGGTGTAGGGTATTTAGATTTCGGCCAGGCCGAAGGCAACACTTTTACTTGCTTAAATATTGTATAATGAAAAATTTACTATTGTAACTACACACAATGTAGTTACAATAGTAAATTCAATTCAATTCCGGCTGTAATTTAGCAATTTTTTTATCTTATGCAGATATGCAGACTGTGTATACACTTTCACAGCTGATCCAGGAAAACGTTTAGAGGTAATTTACACTTCAGACAAATTAAAGATTTATAATCTGCTGCTACTAAATATCAACGTTATTTTCCGTAGAGCAACAATGAAAAAGTCCACTTTTTTCCCGAATTTGTTGGAGTCACAAGAAATCTCCGAAGTCGAAATAAATTTACTCCTTGTTTTTCGGAAGCATCAACAAATATTTTTTAACCTTAAAACTTTATCGGATATGTAGACTCCCCCTTATAACAGTACATAGAAGTTCACAATAGTGTATAGCAGTTCACAATATTGCAAAAATTAAGCAATTGCGATTCGCAATATCAAATCAACAATTGACCGACTCAATCGCCTTCTATCTTGTCAATCGTTTATTGACACTCGCAATAGGGGGCCCTAGTTCCTTGAAACCTTTCGGGATTCTCGTGCCAGCGTATTCCCTTGTATATTACCCGTAGTGAGTACTGCTATAAGATATCTTCTCGCTCATTGCGCTGCACCAGCATCTTGAAGAATGCCGTATATTTGAACAATTTTCATCTGTCGGATATTTCATCAGAGGCCTTTTAATCCTCGTCTTCGTGGATCAAAGGACTTAAGTTTTTGGTGCCGTTCTCGCTTTCGCGAACTGCAGAGGTTGATTAAAACGTCTCGTGATTATTCGGTAGACCTCCCACCTATGTCGCTGGAAGATAACTGGTTGAAGGCCCAGTTTTGATTATGGCTTCACGGTTTCCTTATTTTGAGTTAAGGCCATTGTTTTTCACTCAATACCAAGTACATGGTGAGTTCTTTGGGTAATCGTAGCATTAATTCATTGACGAGGAGCGCACGAAAGTAATGAGTTTCCAGCGCGTCAACTTTTTGACCATGAGAAACATGTGAAAACTCAAAACATTATCACTGAACGTTAATGCCAGTGGCAAACTGGAAAACAATCACTGAACATGGCCCACTGTGTTTGACTTTGAAATCCTCTCATTGGACAATGCACAGTGGTCCCAAATCCCTAAAATGTGGCCAAAACCGACAAAATAGGTTGTAATTTCCGGAATATAGGCTACTAAGCTAAGTGGGGAAAATGTGTGTGTTATAAACCAAGGTCAGATATGGAGAATTTTCTTTATATGCCCCCATTCAGGCGGTACAAAAGTGGTCTCCGAACGAGTAGTACTTGTGACGCTCTCAAAGAAAGTGAGGGTATTTTTTAAAAAGTGTATAAAGGTTCACACGGTTTATCTACAATTTATAAAATGGATTTAGCAATTGAAAGAAAGTGGAATCTGAATATGTGTTTCAATTTTTGTTCCAATCACTTCTTAATCACAATATTTTTAAGTAAAATTTGTAAAAGTTTACATCACATTATACGATGAACTTTTAGAAATTTAGTGAAAAAGTTGCAAGTTCTGCAGAGTTCTACGTTAAGGTAAGTTATGCATTGTAGTTTATACTTTTATTCAATAGAATAAAAGGTTTTCCCAACCTTTTTAGCCGGGGTAATAGTTGCTTATAAGCAACTTCCGACTTTATAACTATGGTTTTTTGTATTGGACACATTGACTTATAACTATAAATTGCCAACAATATCTTGATTTATTGTAAGTAGAACAAGAAACAAGTAAAAGTTTTGTCTCCGGCCTGGCCGAAGTCTAAATATCCTACACCTGAGTAACTGAAAATATTATAATTTCGCCACTTAACAACTTTTGTATAAGGGCTACTCCTATTTTAGTGCAATGTTTTTGTAATGTCTCTACACACTGCTGCATAGAATCACGTATTAATATTTTGGAACGTTGTAGGTATACCATTTTTGGTATACAAATTGGTGATACCTGTGGATACATCACGATAAAATTACGTCTCAATATTTTATACCGTTCATGAGATAATACCAACTTTGTTTTGAGTGGGCGTGGCACGATAAATTTTTGCAAAAAATTTAGTAATGGCGCTATATGTTTGGAGATAAAACTATACCTTAATACCCCGCACGGTTTTTGAGATATTAACATTGTAACATTTTTGGAAACGAGGTGCCTTTACATTCCTCATAGTTGTTAACCCATCTCGCCCCTCAATCCAAAACTGCCCTACATAAAAAAGAATATTTGTGCGAAATTTGATTGCGGTATCTCTTTTCGTTTTCCCGTAATCGTAATTTCAACAGACAGACGGACGGAGAGGGCTAAATCGATTCAGGAGGTGACGCTGATCAAGAATATATATACTTTACTCTATATCTATCTCGTCTCATTCTCTGTGTTGTAACGAACCTTCTTGTCTCTTTCTAAGGCTTGGATTAACTCGCCGGAATTCCAGGGTTTGTTTACAAGACAAGAGTGTATAGGTTCAATATCTTTATTCACCTTACAAATAGCTTATTCTAATATTTGTATTTAGTTTGCTTATACAATTGGTAGTTGTACTAGAAATAAAATAATGTCGTTGGTACCTCTATGCTTGAGGTACCTCTATGTTTTGAGGTCACTGGGACTCTGCTGGGTTGTTGACATCTCACGGCGTTTGTGAGATCACTGGTATCCTCCTGGGTTGTTGATATCTCACCGCGTTTGTGAGATCACTGGTATCTGTCGGGCTGTTGATATCTCACCGCGTTTGTGAGATCACTGGTATTCTGTCGGGCTGTTGATATCTCACCGCGTTTGTGAGATCACTGGTATTCTGCTGGGCTGATGATATCTCACCGCGTTTGTGAGATCACTGGTATTCTGTTAGGTTGACCATATTTCACCGCGTTTGTGAGATCACTTGTATTCTGCTGGGCTGATGACATCTCACCGCGTTTGTGAGATCACTGGTATTCTGTTAGGTTGACGATATTTCTCCGCGTTTGTGAGATCACTGGTATTCTGTCGGGCTGTTGGTATCTCACCGCGTTTGTGAGATCACTGGTATTCTGCTGGGCTGATATCTCACCGCGTTTATGAGATCACTGGTATTCTGTCGAGCTGTTGATATCTCTCCGCGTTTGTGAGATGTCTGCACTGACGGAAAGGTCTACAAGCCACCGCGACCGTTCTCTGGTATGTCTGGTGAGTTTGCTTACACCAGCCACTGTACTAAAACTTCTCGATTTCTAGTGACTCTTGGTTGCCAGGGGACAGGAGGGCGTTCAAGCCACTGCAACTGCGTAATTTTGGCGCTTCGAGTTTTGCAACAGGAGGGCGTTCAAGCCACTGCGACTGTGTGCTTCTTACGACAGGAGGGCGTTCAAACCACTGCGACTGCGTAATTCTGGCGCTTCGAGTTTTGCAACAGGAGGGCGTTCAAGCCACTGCGACTGTGTGCTTCTTACGACAGGAGGGCGTTCAAGCCACTGCGACTGCGTAATTCTGGCGCTTAGATTTTTGCAACAGGAGGGCGTTCAATCCACTGCGACTGTGTGCTTCTAGCGCTTTGCTCTTACGACAGGAGGGCGTTCAAGCCACTGCGACTGCGTATTTCTGGCGCTTCGATTTTTGCAACAGGAGCCACTGATCAAGCCACTGCGACTGTGTGCTTCTAGCGCTTTTAAGACATACGACAGGAGGCCGTTCGAGCCACTGCGACTGTGTATTTTCTGTTGTTCTACTTTGGAATTTTATAACTTAAATATAGTACAGTACCTTGGCTTTTGACTAGGTGTTGCTGAGCTGTGCACAGGATTGAAAGACGTGGTTTATTTCCGCTGTGTTCTCTGGGATGACTGACACTCTGCTCGATTTCAGCCAACAATTTTGCACTTTATTCTGAACCAACTGAATTGAACTTCTCAACTGACTTGCACTGACTGAAATTTCACTTGCTGAACCGTACTGAACACTGAACTTTGCTGAGCTTACTGACTGAACTGACTGACCCGACTGAACCCCGAGTTCTGTTCTGCCGTCAGTTTTATACTCCCTGGAGCCTTTTTCTAGAAACTTCGATTTTAACGGAGTGCGGTATTTTGTACTCCGTTAAGCAGGTTTTGTGCAAAAAAAATATTTGCTTCAAATAACCACTTTCCCAGGTTAAGAAGTTCTTCGGTCAGTGAACTTCACTGCCTTCTTCTTACATACATTGCTTTTTTCAGTACATAAGCTGCAAAAAGTGGGTCACTTTAGATCAGCTGAGAGCTGATCTATGTGTTCGCTGCACTCTCTGACTCGGGTTGTGCGGTGTACAAATCAGGCTATTAATACTCAGCGCTATTTGATTGCTTGTTCTCCTCGCTGGTATAACTTGTATATATGTCGCTCTGCCACTCAGTTGCATTTGCATGTAAAATGCACACCACGTCACTCTTACTTTTCTCCTGCCCGTCTATGTGTGTGTGGGCGTTTCTAAACGATCGTATTCAGTAGTAGTGTAAACGTGTGTACTTTTGTGTTGAGAACTGCTCCCATTCTCCTTGGGAACAGTTCTTAGGTCTGTTCGACTGCTTGATCATAGCAAGTTTGCAGTGTTCGACCGCTTAATATTTTTGGGTCGTCACAGATGTCTGCACTGACGGAAAGGTCTGCAAGGCACTGCGACCGTGCTCTGGTATATCTGGTGAGTTTGCTTACACCAGCCAATGTACTAAAACTTCTCTATTTCTAGTCTTACCCTCTGTTTTCAGGGGACAGGAGGGCGTACAAGCCATTACAACTGTATATTTCTGGCACTATCGCTTTTACGTCAGGAGGGCATTCAAGCCACTGCAACTGCGTACTTCTGGCGCTTCTATTATTGCAACAGGAGGGCGTTCGAGCCACTGCGACTGTGTGCTACTAGCGCATTTGGTTTTTACGACAGGAGGGCGTTCAAGCCACTGTGACTGTGTGCTTCTAACGCTTTTAGTTTTTACGACAGGAGGGCGTTCGAGCCATTGCAACTGTGTATTTTCTGTTGTTCTACTTTTGAATTTTTATAACTTCAATATAATGGGCGTGGTCCGCCCACTTATACAAAAGTTGTCATCCCATAAACGGTTCAAATATTAATAGGTAATTCTATCTAGCAGTATCTAGAGACATTACATAAACATTTTCCCGAAATGGGCGTGGTCCGCCTACTTATACAAAAAGTTGTTAAGTGGCGAAATTATAATTTTTTCATTTACTCGGGTGTAGGGTATTTAGATATCGGCCAAGCCGAAGGCAACACTTTTACTTGCTTAAATATTGTATAATGAAAAATTTACTATTGTAACTACACAGTAAATTCAATTCAATTCCGGCTGTAATTTAGCAATTTTTTTATCTTATGCAGATATGCAGACTGTGTATACACTTTCACAGCTGATCCAGGAAAACGTTTAGAGGTAATTTACACTTCAGACAAATTAAAGATTTATAATCTGCTGCTACTAAATATCAAGTTATTTTCCGTAGAGCAACAATGAAAAAGTCCACTTTTTTCCCGAATTTGTTGGAGTCACAAGAAATCTCCGAAGTCGAAATAAATTTACTCCTTGTTTTTCGGAAGCATCAACAAATATTTTTTAACCTTAAAACTTTATCGGATATGTAGACTTCCCCTTATAACAGTACATAGAAGTTCACAATAGTGTATAGCAGTTCACAATATTGCAAAAATTAAGCAATTGCGATTCGCAATATCAAATCAACAATTGACCGACTCAATCGCCTTCCATCTTGTCAATCGTTTATTGACACTCGCAATAGGGGGCCCTAGTTCCTTGAAACCTTTCGGGATTCTCGTGCCAGCGTATTCCCTTGTATATTACCCGTAGTGAGTACTGCTATAAGATATCTTCTCGCTCATTGCGCTGCCAGCATCTTGAAGAATGCCGTATATTTGAACAATTTTCATCTGTCGGATATTTCATCAGAGGCCTTTTAATCCTCGTCTTCGTGGATCAAAGGACTTAAGTTTTTGGTGCCGTTCTCGCTTTCGCGAACTGCAGAGGTTGATTAAAACGTCTCGTGATTATTCGGTAGACCTCCCACCTATGTCGCTGGAAGATAACTGGTTGAAGGCCCAGTTTTGATTATGGCTTCACGGTTTCCTTATTTTGAGTTAAGGTCATTGTTTTTCACTCAATACCAAGTACATGGTGAGTTCTTTGGGTAATCGTAGCATTAATACATTGACGAGGAGCGCACGAAAGTAATGTGTTTCCAGCGCGTCAACTTTTTGACCATGAGAAACATGTGAAAACTCAAAACATTATCACTGAACGTTAATGCCAGTGGCAAACTGGAAAACAATCACTGAACATGGCCCACTGTGTTTGACTTTGAAATCCTTTCATTGGACGATGCACAGTGGTCCCAAATCCCTAAAATGTGGCCAAAACCGACAAAATAAGTTGTAATTTCTGGAATATAGGCTACTAAGCTAAATGGGGAAAATGTGTGTGTTATAAACCAAGGTCAGATATGGAGGATTTTCTTTATCTGCCGCCATTCAGGCGGTACAAAAGTGGTCTCCGAACGAGTAGTACTTGTGACGCTCTCAAAGAAAGTGAAGATATTTTTTAAAAAGTGTATAAAGGTTCACACGGTTTATCTATTTACAATTTATAAAAGGGATTTAGCAATTGAAAGAAAGTGGAATCTGAATGTGTTTCAATTTTTGTTCCAATCACTTCTTAATCACAATATTTTTAAGTAAAATTTGTAAAAGTTTACATCACATTATACGATGAACTTTTAGAAAGTTAGTGAAAAAGTTGAAAGTTCTGCAAAGTTCTACGTTAAGGTAAGTTATGCATTGTAGTTTATACTTTTACTATAATGGCGTTCAAGCCACTACAACTGTATATTTCTGGCACTATAGTTTTTACGTCAGGAGGGCGTTCAAGCCACTGCGACTGCGTAATTGTGGCGCTTCGAGTTTTGCAACAGGAGGGCGTTCAAGCCACTGCGACTGTGTGCTTCTTACGACAGGAGGGCGTTCAAGCCACTGCGACTGCGTAATTCTGGCGCTTCGAGTTTTGCAACAGGAGGGCGTTCAAGCCACTGCGACTGTGTGCTTCTTACGACAGGAGGGCGTTCAAGCCACTGCGACTGCGTAATTCTGGCGCTTAGATTTTTGCAACAGGAGGGCGTTCAAGCCACTGCGACTGTGTGCTTCTAGCGCTTTGTTCTTACGACAGGAGGGCGTTCAAGCCACTGCGACTGCGTATTTCTGGCGCTTCGAGTTTTGCAACAGAAGGGCGTTCAAGCCACTGCGACTGTGTGCTTCTTACGACAGGAGGGCGTTCAAGCCACTGCGACTGCGTAATTCTGGCGCTTCGAGTTTTGCAACAGGAGGGCGTTCAAGCCACTGCGACTGTGTGCTTCTTACGACAGGAGGGCGTTCAAGCCACTGCGACTGCGTAATTCTGGCGCTTAGATTTTTGCAACAGGAGGGCGTTCAAGCCACTGCGACTGTGTGCTTCTAGCGCTTTGTTCTTACGACAGGAGGGCGTTCAAGCCACTGCGACTGCGTATTTCTGGCGCTTCGAGTTTTGCAACAGAAGGGCGTTCAAGCCACTGCGACTGTGTGCTTCTTACGACAGGAGGGCGTTCAAGCCACTGCGACTGCGTAATTCTGGCGCTTAGATTTTTGCAACAGGAGGGCGTTCAAGCCACTGCGACTGTGTGCTTCTTACGACAGGAGGGCGTTCAAACCACTGCGACTGCGTAATTCTGGCGATTCGAGTTTTGCAACAGAAGGGCGTTCAAGCCACTGCGACTGTGTGCTTCTTACGACAGGAGGGCGTTCAAGCCACTGCGACTGCGTAATTCTGGCGCTTAGATTTTTGCAACAGGAGGGCGTTCAAGCCACTGCGACTGTGTGCTTCTAGCGCTTTGTTCTTACGACAGGAGGGCGTTCGAGCCATTGCAACTGCGTATTTTCTGTTATTCTACTTTTGAATTTTTATAACCTCGATATAATGGGCGTGGTCCGCCCACTTATACAAAAGTTGTTAAGTGGCGAAATTATAATTTTTTCATTTACTCGGGTGTAGGGTATTTAGATTTCGGCCAGGCCGAAGGCAACACTTTTACTTGCTTAAATATTGTATAATGAAAAATTTACTATTGTAACTACACACAATGTAGTTACAATAGTAAATTCAATTCAATTCCGGCTGTAATTTAGCAATTTTTTTATCTTATGCAGATATGCAGACTGTGTATACACTTTCACAGCTGATCCAGGAAAACGTTTAGAGGTAATTTACACTTCAGACAAATTAAAGATTTATAATCTGCTGCTACTAAATATCAACGTTATTTTCCGTAGAGCAACAATGAAAAAGTCCACTTTTTCCCGAATTTGTTGGAGTCACAAGAAATCTCCGAAGTCGAAATAAATTTACTCCTTGTTTTTCGGAAGCATCAACAAATATTTTTTAACCTTAAAACTTTATCGGATATGTAGACTCCCCCTTATAACAGTACATAGAAGTTCACAATAGTGTATAGCAGTTCACAATATTGCAAAAATTAAGCAATTGCGATTCGCAATATCAAATCAACAATTGACCGACTCAATCGCCTTCTATCTTGTCAATCGTTTATTGACACTCGCAATAGGGGGCCCTAGTTCCTTGAAACCTTTCGGGATTCTCGTGCCAGCGTATTCCCTTGTATATTACCCGTAGTGAGTACTGCTATAAGATATCTTCTCGCGCATTGCGCTGCACCAGCATCTTGAAGAATGCCGTATATTTGAACAATTTTCATCTGTCGGATATTTCATCAGAGGCCTTTTAATCCTCGTCTTCGTGGATCAGAGGACTTAAGTTTTTGGTGCCGTTCTCGCTTTCGCGAACTGCAGAGGTTTATTAAAACGTCTCGTGATTATTCGGTAGACCTCCCACCTATGTCGCTGGAAGATAACTGGTTGAAGGCCCAGTTTTGATTATGGCTTCACGGTTTCCTTATTTTGAGTTAAGGTCATTGTTTTTCACTCAATACCAAGTACATGGTGAGTTCTTTGGGTAATCGTAGCATTAATTCATTGACGAGGAGCGCACGAAAGTAATGAGTTTCCAGCGCGTCAACTTTTTGACCATGAGAAACATGTGAAAACTCAAAACATTATCACTGAACGTTAATGCCAGTGGCAAACTGGAAAACAATCACTGAACATGGCCCACTGTGTTTGACTTTGAAATCCTCTCATTGGACAATGCACAGTGGTCCCAAATCCCTAAAATGTGGCCAAAACCGACAAAATAGGTTGTAATTTCCGGAATATAGGCTACTAAGCTAAGTGGGGAAAATGTGTGTGTTATAAACCAAGGTCAGATATGGAGAATTTTCTTTATATGCCCCCATTCAGGCGGTACAAAAGTGGTCTCCGAACGAGTAGTACTTGTGACGCTCTCAAAGAAAGTGAGGGTATTTTTTAAAAAGTGTATAAAGGTTCACACGGTTTATCTATTTACAATTTATAAAATGGATTTAGCAATTGAAAGAAAGTGGAATCTGAATATGTGTTTCAATTTTTGTTCCAATCACTTCTTAATCACAATATTTTTAAGTAAAATTTGTAAAAGTTTACATCACATTATACGATGAACTTTTAGAAATTTAGTGAAAAAGTTGCAAGTTCTGCAGAGTTCTACGTTAAGGTAAGTTATGCATTGTAGTTTATACTTTTATTCAATAGAATAAAAGGTTTTCCCAACCTTTTTAGCCGGGGTAATAGTTGCTTATAAGCAACTTCCGACTTTATAACTATGGTTTTTTGTATTGGACACATTGACTTATAACTATAAATTGCCAACAATATCTTGATTTATTGTAAGTAGAACAAGAAACAAGTAAAAGTTTTGTCTCCGGCCTGGCCGAAGTCTAAATATCCTACACCTGAGTAACTGAAAATATTATAATTTCGCCACTTAACAACTTTTGTATAAGGGCTACTCCTATTTTAGTGCAATGTTTTTGTAATGTCTCTACACACTGCTGCATAGAATCACGTATTAATATTTTGGAACGTTGTAGGTATACCATTTTTGGTATACAAATTGGTGATACCTGTGGATACATCACGATAAAATTACGTCTCAATATTTTATACCGTTCATGAGATAATACCAACTTTGTTTTGAGTGGGCGTGGCACGATAAATTTTTGCAAACAATTTAGTAATGGCGCTATATGTTTGGAGATAAAACTATACCTTAATACCCCGCACGGTTTTTGAGATATTAACATTGTAACATTTTTGGAAACGAGGTGCCTTTACATTCCTCATAGTTGTTAACCCATCTCGCCCCTCAATCCAAAACTGCCCTACATAAAAAAGAATATTTGTGCGAAATTTGATTGCGGTATCTCTTTTCGTTTTCCCGTAATCGTAATTTCAACAGACAGACGGACGGAGAGGGCTAAATCGATTCAGGAGGTGACGCTGATCAAGAATATATATACTTTACTCTATATCTATATCGTCTCATTCTCTGTGTTGTAACGAACCTTCTTGTCTCTTTCTAAGGCTTGGATTAACTCGCCGGAATTCCAGGGTTTGTTTACAAGACAAGAGTGTATAGGTTCAATATCTTTATTCACCTTACAAATAGCTTATTCTAATATTTGTATTTAGTTTGCTTATACAATTGGTAGTTGTACTAGAAATAAAATAATGTCGTTGGTACCTCTATGCTTGAGGTACCTCTATGTTTTGAGGTCACTGGGACTCTGCTGGGTTGTTGACATCTCACGGCGTTTGTGAGATCACTGGTATCCTCCTGGGTTGTTGATATCTCACCGCGTTTGTGAGATCACTGGTATTCTGCTGAGTTGTCGGTATCTTACTGCGTTTGTGCGATTTGATGTGTAACGAACCTTCTTGTCTTCTTTTAAGGCTTGGATTAGCTCGCCGGGATTCCAGGGTTCGATTACAAGACAAGAATATTTAGGTTCAATATCTTTATTCACCTTACAAATAGCTTATTCTAATATTTGTGTCTAGTTTGTTTATACAATGGATAGTTGTACTAGAAATACAATAATATAATATCGTTGGCACCTCTACGCGTTTTGAGGTCACTGATATTCTGTCGGGCTGTTGATATCTCACCGCGTTTGTGAGATCACTGGTATTCTGCTGGGCTGTTGATAACTCACTGCGTTCGTGAGATCACTGGTATTCTGTCGGGCTGTTGATATCTCACCGCGTTTGTGAGATCACTGGTATTCTGCTGGGCTGATGATATCTCACCGCGTTTGTGAGATCACTGGTACTCTGTCGGGCTGTTGATATCTCACCGCGTTTGTGAGATCACTGGTATTCTGCTGGGCTGATGATATCTCACCGCGTTTGTGAGATCACTGGTATTCTGTTAGGTTGACCATATTTCACCGCGTTTGTGAGATCACTGGTATTCTGTCGGGCTGTTGGTATCTCACCGCGTTTGTGAGATCACTGGTATTCTGCCGGGCTGATGACATCTCACCGCGTTTGTGAGATCACTGGTATTCTGTTAGGTTGACGATATTTCACCGCGTTTGTGAGATCACTGGTATTCTGTCGGGCTGTTGGTATCTCACCGCGTTTGTGAGATCACTGGTATTCTGCTGGGCTGATATCTCACCGCGTTTATGAGATCACTGGTATTCTGTCGAGCTGTTGATATCTCTCCGCGTTTGTGAGATGTCTGCACTGACGGAAAGGTCTACAAGCCACCGCGACCGTTCTCTGGTATGTCTGGTGAGTTTGCTTACACCAGCCACTGTACTAAAACTTCTCGATTTCTAGTGACTCTTGGTTGCCAGGGGACAGGAGGGCGTTCAAGCCACTGCGACTGCGTAATTCTGGCGCTTCGAGTTTTGCAACAGGAGGGCGTTCAAGCCACTGCGACTGTGTGCTTCTTACGACAGGAGGGCGTTCAAACCACTGCGACTGCGTAATTCTGGCGCTTCGAGTTTTGCAACAGGAGGGCGTTCAAGCCACTGCGACTGTGTGCTTCTTACGACAGGAGGGCGTTCAAGCCACTGCGACTGCGTAATTCTGGCGCTTAGATTTTTGCAACAGGAGGGCGTTCAATCCACTGCGACTGTGTGCTTCTAGCGCTTTGTTCTTACGACAGGAGGGCGTTCAAGCCACTGCGACTGCGTATTTCTGGCGCTTCGATTTTTGCAACAGGAGCCACTGTTCAAGCCACTGCGACTGTGTGCTTCTAGCGCTTTTAAGACATACGACAGGAGGCCGTTCGAGCCACTGCGACTGTGTATTTTCTGTTGTTCTACTTTGGAATTTTATAACTTAAATATAGTACAGTACCTTGGCTTTTGACTAGGTGTTGCTGAGCTGTGCACAGGATTGAAAGACGTGGTTTATTTCCGCTGTGTTCTCTGGGATGACTGACACTCTGCTCGATTTCAGCCAACAATTTTGCACTTTATTCTGAACCAACTGAATTGAACTTCTCAACTGACTTGCACTGACTGAAATTTCACTTGCTGAACCGTACTGAACACTGAACTTTGCTGAGCTTACTGACTGAACTGACTGACCCGACTGAACCCCGAGTTCTGTTCTGCCGTCAGTTTTATACTCCCTGGAGCCTTTTTCTAGAAACTTCGATTTTAACGGAGTGCGGTATTTTGTACTCCGTTAAGCAGGTTTTGTGCAAAAAAAATATTTGCTTCAAATAACCACTTTCCCAAGGTTAAGAAGTTCTTCGGTCAGTGAACTTCACTGCCTTCTTCTTACATACATTGCTTTTTTCAGTACATAAGCTGCAAAAAGTGGGTCACTTTAGATCAGCTGAGAGCTGATCTATGTGTTCGCTGCACTCTCTGACTCGGGTTGTGCGGTGTACAAATCAGGCTATTAATACTCAGCGCTATTTGATTGCTTGTTCTCCTCGCTGGTATAACTTGTATATATGTCGCTCTGCCACTCAGTTGCATTTGCATGTAAAATGCACACCACGTCACTCTTACTTTTCTCCTGCCCGTCTATGTGTGTGTGGGCGTTCCTAAACGATCGTATTCAGTAGTAGTGTAAACGTGTGTACTTTTGTGTTGAGAACTGCTCCCATTCTCCTTGGGAACAGTTCTTAGGTCTGTTCGACTGCTTGATCATAGCAAGTTTGCAGTGTTCGACCGCTTAATATTTTTGGGTCGTCACAGATGTCTGCACTGACGGAAAGGTCTGCAAGGCACTGCGACCGTGCTCTGGTATATCTGGTGAGTTTGCTTACACCAGCCAATGTACTAAAACTTCTCTATTTCTAGTCTTACCCTCTGTTTTCAGGGGACAGGAGGGCGTACAAGCCACTACAACTGTATATTTCTGGCACTATCGCTTTTACGTCAGGAGGGCATTCAAGCCACTGCAACTGCGTACTTCTGGCGCTTCTATTATTGCAACAGGGGGGCGTTCGAGCCACTGCGACTGTGTGCTACTAGCGCATTTGGTTTTTACGACAGGAGGGCGTTCAAGCCACTGCGACTGTGTGCTTCTAACGCTTTTAGTTTTTACGACAGGAGGGCGTTCGAGCCATTGCAACTGCGTATTTTCTGTTGTTCTACTTTTGAATTTTTATAACTTCAATATAATGGGCGTGGTCCGCCCACTTATACAAAAGTTGTCATCCCATAAACGGTTCAAATATTAATAGGTAATTCTATCTAGCAGTATCTAGAGACATTACATAAACATTTTCCCGAAATGGGCGTGGTCCGCCTACTTATACAAAAAGTTGTTAAGTGGCGAAATTATAATTTTTTCATTTACTCGGGTGTAGGGTATTTAGATTTCGGCCAGGCCGAAGGCAACACTTTTACTTGCTTAAATATTGTATAATGAAAAATTTACTATTGTAACTACACAGTAAATTCAATTCAATTCCGGCTGTAATTTAGCAATTTTTTTATCTTATGCAGATATGCAGACTGTGTATACACTTTCACAGCTGATCCAGGAAAACGTTTAGAGGTAATTTACACTTCAGACAAATTAAAGATTTATAATCTGCTGCTACTAAATATCAACGTTATTTTCCGTAGAGCAACAATGAAAAAGTCCACTTTTTTCCCGAATTTGTTGGAGTCACAAGAAATCTCCGAAGTCGAAATAAATTTACTCCTTGTTTTTCGGAAGCATCAACAAATATTTTTTAACCTTAAAACTTTATCGGATATGTAGACTTCCCCTTATAACAGTACATAGAAGTTCACAATAGTGTATAGCAGTTCACAATATTGCAAAAATTAAGCAATTGCGATTCGCAATATCAAATCAACAATTGACCGACTCAATCGCCTTCCATCTTGTCAATCGTTTATTGACACTCGCAATAGGGGGCCCTAGTTCCTTGAAACCTTTCGGGATTCTCGTGCCAGCGTATTCCCTTGTATATTACCCGTAGTGAGTACTGCTATAAGATATCTTCTCGCTCATTGCGCTGCACCAGCATCTTGAAGAATGCCGTATATTTGAACAATTTTCATCTGTCGGATATTTCATCAGAGGCCTTTTAATCCTCGTCTTCGTGGATCAAAGGACTTAAGTTTTTGGTGCCGTTCTCGCTTTCGCGAACTGCAGAGGTTGATTATTCGGTAGACCTCCCACCTATGTCGCTGGAAGATAACTGGTTGAAGGCCCAGTTTTGATTATGGCTTCACGGTTTCCTTATTTTGAGTTAAGGTCATTGTTTTTCACTCAATACCAAGTACATGGTGAGTTCTTTGGGTAATCGTAGCATTAATACATTGACGAGGTGCGCACGAAAGTAATGTGTTTCCAGCGCGTCAACTTTTTGACCATGAGAAACATGTGAAAACTCAAAACATTATCACTGAACGTTAATGCCAGTGGCAAACTGGAAAACAATCACTGAACATGGCCCACTGTGTTTGACTTTGAAATCCTCTCATTGGACGATGCACAGTGGTCCCAAATCCCTAAAATGTGGCCAAAACCGACAAAATAAGTTGTAATTTCTGGAATATAGGCTACTAAGCTAAATGGGGAAAATGTGTGTGTTATAAACCAAGGTCAGATATGGAGAATTTTCTTTATCTGCCGCCATTCAGGCGGTACAAAAGTGGTCTCCGAACGAGTAGTACTTGTGACGCTCTCAAAGAAAGTGAAGATATTTTTTAAAAAGTGTATAAAGGTTCACACGGTTTATCTATTTACAATTTATAAAAGGGATTTAGCAATTGAAAGAAAGTGGAATCTGAATGTGTTTCAATTTTTGTTCCAATCACTTCTTAATCACAATATTTTTAAGTAAAATTTGTAAAAGTTTACATCACATTATACGATGAACTTTTAGAAAGTTAGTGAAAAAGTTGAAAGTTCTGCAGAGTTCTACGTTAAGGTAAGTTATGCATTGTAGTTTATACTTTTACTATAATGGCGTTCAAGCCACTACAACTGTATATTTCTGGCACTATAATTTTTACGTCAGGAGGGCGTTCAAGCCACTGCGACTGCGTAATTGTGGCGCTTCGAGTTTTGCAACAGGAGGGCGTTCAAGCCACTGCGACTGTGTGCTTCTTACGACAGGAGGGCGTTCAAGCCACTGCGACTGCGTAATTCTGGCGCTTCGAGTTTTGCAGCAGGAGGGCGTTCAAGCCACTGCGACTGTGTGCTTCTTACGACAGGAGGGCGTTCAAGCCACTGCGACTGCGTAATTCTGGCGCTTAGATTTTTGCAACAGGAGGGCGTTCAAGCCACTGCGACTGTGTGCTTCTAGCGCTTTGTTCTTACGACAGGAGGGCGTTCAAGCCACTGCGACTGCGTATTTCTGGCGCTTCGAGTTTTGCAACAGAAGGGCGTTCAAGCCACTGCGACTGTGTGCTTCTTACGACAGGAGGGCGTTCAAGCCACTGCGACTGCGTAATTCTGGCGCTTAGATTTTTGCAACAGGAGGGCGTTCAAGCCACTGCGACTGTGTGCTTCTTACGACAGGAGGGCGTTCAAACCACTGCGACTGCGTAATTCTGGCGATTCGAGTTTTGCAACAGAAGGGCGTTCAAGCCACTGCGACTGTGTGCTTCTTACGACAGGAGGGCGTTCAAGCCACTGCGACTGCGTAATTCTGGCGCTTCGATTTTTGCAACAGGAGCCACTGTTCAAGCCACTGCGACTGTGTGCTTCTAGCGCTTTGTTCTTACGACAGGAGGGCGTTCGAGCCACTGCGACTGCGTATTTCTGGCGCTTCGAGTTTTGCAACAGAAGGGCGTTCAAGCCACTGCGACTGTGTGCTTCTTACGACAGGAGGGCGTTCAAGCCACTGCGACTGCGTAATTCTGGCGCTTAGATTTTTGCAACAGGAGGGCGTTCAAGCCACTGCGACTGTGTGCTTCTTACGACAGGAGGGCGTTCAAACCACTGCGACTGCGTAATTCTGGCGATTCGAGTTTTGCAACAGAAGGGCGTTCAAGCCACTGCGACTGTGTGCTTCTTACGACAGGAGGGCGTTCAAGCCACTGCGACTGCGTAATTCTGGCGCTTAGATTTTTGCAACAGGAGGGCGTTCAAGCCACTGCGACTGTGTGCTTCTAGCGCTTTGTTCTTACGACAGGAGGGCGTTCGAGCCATTGCAACTGCGTATTTTTGGTTGTTCTACTTTTGAATTTTTATAACCTCAATATAATGGGCGTGGTCCGCCCACTTATACAAAAGTTGTTAAGTGGCGAAATTATAATTTTTTCATTTACTCGGGTGTAGGGTATTTAGATTTCGGCCAGGCCGAAGGCAACACTTTTACTTGCTTAAATATTGTATAATGAAAAATTTACTATTGTAATTACACACAATGTAGTTACAATAGTAAATTCAATTCAATTCCGGCTGTAATTTAGCAATTTTTTTATCTTATGCAGATATGCAGACTGTGTATACACTTTCACAGCTGATCCAGGAAAACGTTTAGAGGTAATTTACACTTCAGACAAATTAAAGATTTATAATCTGCTGCTACTAAATATCAACGTTATTTTCCGTAGAGCAACAATGAAAAAGTCCACTTTTTTCCCGAATTTGTTGGAGTCACAAGAAATCTCGGAAGTCGAAATAAATTTACTCCTTGTTTTTCGGAAGCATCAACAAATATTTTTTAACCTTAAAACTTTATCGGATATGCAGACTCCCCCTTATAACAGTACATAGAAGTTCACAATAGTGTATAGCAGTTCACAATATTGCAAAAATTAAGCAATTGCGATTCGCAATATCAAATCAACAATTGACCGACTCAATCGCCTTCTATCTTGTCAATCGTTTATTGACACTCGCAATAGGGGGCCCTAGTTCCTTGAAACCTTTCGGGATTCTCGTGCCAGCGTATTCCCTTGTATATTACCCGTAGTGAGTACTGCTATAAGATATCTTCTCGCGCATTGCGCTGCACCAGCATCTTGAAGAATGCCGTATATTTGAACAATTTTCATCTGTCGGATATTTCATCAGAGGCCTTTTAATCCTCGTCTTCGTGGATCAGAGGACTTAAGTTTTTGGTGCCGTTCTCGCTTTCGCGAACTGCAGAGGTTTATTAAAACGTCTCGTGATTATTCGGTAGACCTCCCACCTATGTCGCTGGAAGATAACTGGTTGAAGGCCCAGTTTTGATTATGGCTTCACGGTTTCCTTATTTTGAGTTAAGGTCATTGTTTTTCACTCAATACCAAGTACATGGTGAGTTCTTTGGGTAATCGTAGCATTAATTCATTGACGAGGAGCGCACGAAAGTAATGAGTTTCCAGCGCGTCAACTTTTTGACCATGAGAATCATGTGAAAACTCAAAACATTATCACTGAACGTTAATGCCAGTGGCAAACTGGAAAACAATCACTGAACATGGCCCACTGTGTTTGACTTTGAAATCCTCTCATTGGACAATGCACAGTGGTCCCAAATCCCTAAAATGTGGCCAAAACCGACAAAATAGGTTGTAATTTCCGGAATATAGGCTACTAAGCTAAGTGGGGAAAATGTGTGTGTTATAAACCAAGGTCAGATATGGAGAATTTTCTTTATATGCCCCCATTCAGGCGGTACAAAAGTGGTCTCCGAACGAGTAGTACTTGTGACGCTCTCAAAGAAAGTGAGGGTATTTTTTAAAAAGTGTATAAAGGTTCACACGGTTTATCTATTTACAATTTATAAAATGGATTTAGCAATTGAAAGAAAGTGGAATCTGAATATGTGTTTCAATTTTTGTTCCAATCACTTCTTAATCACAATATTTTTAAGTAAAATTTGTAAAAGTTTACATCACATTATACGATGAACTTTTAGAAATTTAGTGGAAAAGTTGCAAGTTCTGCAGAGTTCTACGTTAAGGTAAGTTATGCATTGTAGTTTATACTTTTATTCAATAGAATAAAAGGTTTTCCCAACCTTTTTAGCCGGGGTAATAGTTGCTTATAAGCAACTTCCGACTTTATAACTATGGTTTTTTGTATTGGACACATTGACTTATAACTATAAATTGCCAACAATATCTTGATTTATTGTAAGTAGAACAAGAAACAAGTAAAAGTTTTGTCTCCGGCCTGGCCGAAGTCTAAATATCCTACACCTGAGTAACTGAAAATATTATAATTTCGCCACTTAACAACTTTTGTATAAGGGCTACTCCTATTTTAGTGCAATGTTTTTGTAATGTCTCTACACACTGCTGCATAGAATCACGTATTAATATTTTGGAACGTTGTAGGTATACCATTTTTGGTATACAAATTGGTGATACCTGTGGATACATCACGATAAAATTACGTCTCAATATTTTATACCGTTCATGAGATAATACCAACTTTGTTTTGAGTGGGCGTGGCACGATAAATTTTTGCAAACAATTTAGTAATGGCGCTATATGTTTGGAGATAAAACTATACCTTAATACCCCGCACGGTTTTTGAGATATTAACATTGTAACATTTTTGGAAACGAGGTGCCTTTACATTCCTCATAGTTGTTAACCCATCTCGCCCCTCAATCCAAAACTGCCCTACATAAAAAAGAATATTTGTGCGAAATTTGATTGCGGTATCTCTTTTCGTTCTCCCGTAATCGTAATTTCAACAGACAGACGGACGGAGAGGGCTAAATCGATTCAGGAGGTGACGCTGATCAAGAATATATATACTTTACTCTATATCTATCTCGTCTCATTCTCTGTGTTGTAACGAACCTTCTTGTCTCTTTCTAAGGCTTGGATTAACTCGCCGGAATTCCAGGGTTTGTTTACAAGACAAGAGTGTATAGGTTCAATATCTTTATTCACCTTACAAATAGCTTATTCTAATATTTGTATTTAGTTTGCTTATACAATTGGTAGTTGTACTAGAAATAAAATAATGTCGTTGGTACCTCTATGCTTGAGGTACCTCTATGTTTTGAGGTCACTGGGACTCTGCTGGGTTGTTGACATCTCACGGCGTTTGTGAGATCACTGGTATCCTCCTGGGTTGTTGATATCTCACCGCGTTTGTGAGATCACTGGTATTCTGCTGAGTTGTCGGTATCTTACTGCGTTTGTGCGATTTGATGTGTAACGAACCTTCTTGTCTTCTTTTAAGGCTTGGATTAGCTCGCCGGGATTCCAGGGTTCGATTACAAGACAAGATTATTTAGGTTCAATATCTTTATTCACCTTACAAATAGCTTATTCTAATATTTGTGTCTAGTTTGTTTATACAATGGATAGTTGTACTAGAAATACAATAATATAATATCGTTGGCACCTCTACGCGTTTTGAGGTCACTGATATTCTGTCGGGCTGTTGATATCTCACCGCGTTTGTGAGATCACTGGTATTCTGCTGGGCTGTTGATAACTCACTGCGTTCGTGAGATCACTGGTATTCTGTCGGGCTGTTGATATCTCACCGCGTTTGTGAGATCACTGGTATTCTGCTGGGCTGATGATATCTCACCGCGTTTGTGAGATCACTGGTACTCTGTCGGGCTGTTGATATCTCACCGCGTTTGTGAGATCACTGGTATTCTGCTGGGCTGATGATATCTCACCGCGTTTGTGAGATCACTGGTATTCTGTTAGGTTGACCATATTTCACCGCGTTTGTGAGATCACTGGTATTCTGTCGGGCTGTTGGTATCTCACCGCGTTTGTGAGATCACTGGTATTCTGCCGGGCTGATGACATCTCACCGCGTTTGTGAGATCACTGGTATTCTGTTAGGTTGACGATATTTCACCGCGTTTGTGATATCACTGGTATTCTGTCGGGCTGTTGGTATCTCAACGCGTTTGTGAGATCACTGGTATTCTGCTGGGCTGATATCTCACCGCGTTTATGAGATCACTGGTATTCTGTCGAGCTGTTGATATCTCTCCGCGTTTGTGAGATGTCTGCACTGACGGAAAGGTCTACAAGCCACCGCGACCGTTCTCTGGTATGTCTGGTGAGTTTGCTTACACCAGCCACTGTACTAAAACTTCTCGATTTCTAGTGACTCTTGGTTGCCAGGGGACAGGAGGGTGTTCAAGCCACTACAACTGTATATTTCTGGCACTCTAGTTTTTACGTCAGGAGGGCGTTCAAGCCACTGCGACTGCGTAATTCTGGCGCTTCGAGTTTTGCAACAGGAGGGCGTTCAAGCCACTGCGACTGTGTGCTTTTTACGACAGGAGGGCGTTCAAGCCACTGCGACTGCGTAATTCTGGCGCTTCGAGTTTTGCAACAGGAGGGCGTTCAAGCCACTGCGACTGTGTGCTTCTTACGACAGGAGGGCGTTCAAACCACTGCGACTGCGTAATTCTGGCGCTTCGAGTTTTGCAACAGGAGGGCGTTCAAGCCACTGCGACTGTGTGCTTCTTACGACAGGAGGGCGTTCAAGCCACTGCGACTGCGTAATTCTGGCGCTTAGTTTTTTGCAACAGAAGGGCGTTCAATCCACTGCGACTGTGTGCTTCTAGCGCTTTGTTCTTACGACAGGAGAGCGTTCAAGCCACTGCGACTGCGTATTTCTGGCGCTTCGATTTTTGCAACAGGAGCCAAACTTCTCTATTTCTAGTCTTACCCTCTGTTTTCAGGGGACAGGAGGGCGTACAAGCCACTACAACTGTATATTTCTGGCACTATCGCTTTTACGTCAGGAGGGCATTCAAGCCACTGCAACTGCGTACTTCTGGCGCTTCTATTATTGCAACAGGAGGGCGTTCGAGCCACTGCGACTGTGTGCTACTAGCGCATTTGGTTTTTACGACAGGAGGGCGTTCAAGCCACTGCGACTGTGTGCTTCTAACGCTTTTAGTTTTTACGACAGGAGGGCGTTCGAGCCATTGCAACTGCGTATTTTCTGTTGTTCTACTTTTGAATTTTTATAACTTCAATATAATGGGCGTGGTCCGCCCACTTATACAAAAGTTGTCATCCCATAAACGGTTCAAATATTAATAGGTAATTCTATCTAGCAGTATCTAGAGACATTACATAAACATTTTCCCGAAATGGGCGTGGTCCGCCTACTTATACAAAAAGTTGTTAAGTGGCGAAATTATAATTTTTTCATTTACTCGGGTGTAGGGTATTTAGATTTCGGCCAGGCCGAAGGCAACACTTTTACTTGCTTAAATATTGTATAATGAAAAATTTACTATTGTAACTACACAGTAAATTCAATTCAATTCCGGCTGTAATTTAGCAATTTTTTTATCTTATGCAGATATGCAGACTGTGTATACACTTTCACAGCTGATCCAGGAAAACGTTTAGAGGTAATTTACACTTCAGACAAATTAAAGATTTATAATCTACTGCTACTAAATATCAACGTTATTTTCCGTAGAGCAACAATGAAAAAGTCCACTTTTTTCCCGAATTTGTTGGAGTCACAAGAAATCTCCGAAGTCGAAATAAATTTACTCCTTGTTTTTCGGAAGCATCAACAAATATTTTTTAACCTTAAAACTTTATCGGATATGTAGACTTCCCCTTATAACAGTACATAGAAGTTCACAATAGTGTATAGCAGTTCACAATATTGCAAAAATTAAGCAATTGCGATTCGCAATATCAAATCAACAATTGACCGACTCAATCGCCTTCCATCTTGTCAATCGTTTATTGACACTCGCAATAGGGGGCCCTAGTTCCTTGAAACCTTTCGGGATTCTCGTGCCAGCGTATTCCCTTGTATATTACCCGTAGTGAGTACTGCTATAAGATATCTTCTCGCGCATTGCGCTGCACCAGCATCTTGAAGAATGCCGTATATTTGAACAATTTTCATCTGTCGGATATTTCATCAGAGGCCTTTTAATCCTCGTCTTCGTGGATCAAAGGACTTAAGTTTTTGGTGCCGTTCTCGCTTTCGCGAACTGCAGAGGTTGATTAAAACGTCTCGTGATTATTCGGTAGACCTCCCACCTATGTCGCTGGAAGATAACTGGTTGAAGGCCCAGTTTTGATTATGGCTTCACGGTTTCCTTATTTTGAGTTAAGGTCATTGTTTTTCACTCAATACCAAGTACATGGTGAGTTCTTTGGGTAATCGTAGCATTAATACATTGACGAGGAGCGCACGAAAGTAATGTGTTTCCAGCGCGTCAACTTTTTGACCATGAGAAACAGGTGAAAACTCAAAACATTATCACTGAACGTTAATGCCAGTGGCAAACTGGAAAACAATCACTGAACATGGCCCACTGTGTTTGACTTTGAAATCCTCTCATTGGACGATGCACAGTGGTCCCAAATCCCTAAAATGTGGCCAAAACCGACAAAATAAGTTGTAATTTCTGGAATATAGGCTACTAAGCTAAATGGGGAAAATGTGTGTGTTATAAACCAAGGTCAGATATGGAGAATTTTCTTTATCTGCCGCCATTCAGGCGGTACAAAAGTGGTCTCCGAACGAGTAGTACTTGTGACGCTCTCAAAGAAAGTGAAGATATTTTTTAAAAAGTGTATAAAGGTTCACACGGTTTATCTATTTACAATTTATAAAAGGGATTTAGCAATTGAAAGAAAGTGGAATCTGAATGTGTTTCAATTTTTGTTCCAATTACTTCTTAATCACAATATTTTTAAGTAAAATTTGTAAAAGTTTACATCACATTATACGATGAACTTTTAGAAAGTTAGTGAAAAAGTTGAAAGTTCTGCAGAGTTCTACGTTAAGGTAAGTTATGCATTGTAGTTTATACTTTTACTATAATGGCGTTCAAGCCACTACAACTGTATATTTCTGGCACTATAATTTTTACGTCAGGAGGGCGTTCAAGCCACTGCGACTGCGTAATTGTGGCGCTTCGAGTTTTGCAACAGGAGGGCGTTCAAGCCACTGCGACTGTGTGCTTCTTACGACAGGAGGGCGTTCAAGCCACTGCGACTGCGTAATTCTGGCGCTTCGAGTTTTGCAACAGGAGGGCGTTCAAGCCACTGCGACTGTGTGCTTCTTACGACAGGAGGGCGTTCAAGCCACTGCGACTGCGAAATTCTGGCGCTTAGATTTTTGCAACAGGAGGGCGTTCAAGCCACTGCGACTGTGTGCTTCTAGCGCTTTGTTCTTAAGACAGGAGGGCGTTCAAGCCACTGCGACTGCGTATTTCTGGCGCTTCGAGTTTTGCAACAGAAGGGCGTTCAAGCCACTGCGACTGTGTGCTTCTTACGACAGGAGGGCGTTCAAGCCACTGCGACTGCGTAATTCTGGCGCTTAGATTTTTGCAACAGGAGGGCGTTCAAGCCACTGCGACTGTGTGCTTCTAGCGCTTTGTTCTTACGACAGGAGGGCGTTCGAGCCATTGCAACTGCGTATTTTTGGTTGTTCTACTTTTGAATTTTTATAACCTCAATATAATGGGCGTGGTCCGCCCACTTATACAAAAGTTGTTAAGTGGCGAAATTATAATTTTTTCATTTACTCGGGTGTAGGGTATTTAGATTTCGGCCAGGCCGAAGGCAACACTTTTACTTGCTTAAATATTGTATAATGAAAAATTTACTATTGTAATTACACACAATGTAGTTACAATAGTAAATTCAATTCAATTCCGGCTGTAATTTAGCAATTTTTTTATCTTATGCAGATATGCAGACTGTGTATACACTTTCACAGCTGATCCAGGAAAACGTTTAGAGGTAATTTACACTTCAGACAAATTAAAGATTTATAATCTGCTGCTACTAAATATCAACGTTATTTTCCGTAGAGCAACAATGAAAAAGTCCACTTTTTTCCCGAATTTGTTGGAGTCACAAGAAATCTCGGAAGTCGAAATAAATTTACTCCTTGTTTTTCGGAAGCATCAACAAATATTTTTTAACCTTAAAACTTTATCGGATATGCAGACTCCCCCTTATAACAGTACATAGAAGTTCACAATAGTGTATAGCAGTTCACAATATTGCAAAAATTAAGCAATTGCGATTCGCAATATCAAATCAACAATTGACCGACTCAATCGCCTTCTATCTTGTCAATCGTTTATTGACACTCGCAATAGGGGGCCCTAGTTCCTTGAAACCTTTCGGGATTCTCGTGCCAGCGTATTCCCTTGTATATTACCCGTAGTGAGTACTGCTATAAGATATCTTCTCGCGCATTGCGCTGCACCAGCATCTTGAAGAATGCCGTATATTTGAACAATTTTCATCTGTCGGATATTTCATCAGAGGCCTTTTAATCCTCGTCTTCGTGGATCAAAGGACTTAAGTTTATGGTGCCGTTCTCGCTTTCGCGAACTGCAGAGGTTGATTAAAACGTCTCGTGATTATTCGGTAGACCTCCCACCTATGTCGCTGGAAGATAACTGGTTGAAGGCCCAGTTTTGATTATGGCTTCACGGTTTCCTTATTTTGAGTTAAGGTCATTGTTTTTCACTCAATACCAAGTACATGGTGAGTTCTTTGGGTAATCGTAGCATTAATTCATTGACGAGGAGCGCACGAAAGTAATGAGTTTCCAGCGCGTCAACTTTTTGACCATGAGAAACATGTGAAAACTCAAAACATTATCACTGAACGTTAAAGCCAGTGGCAAACTGGAAAACAATCACTGAACATGGCCCACTGTGTTTGACTTTGAAATCCTCTCATTGGACAATGCACAGTGGTTCCAAATCCCTAAAATGTGGCCAAAACCGACAAAATAGGTTGTAATTTCCGGAATATAGGCTACTAAGCTAAGTGGGGAAAATGTGTGTGTTATAAACCAAGGTCAGATATGGAGAATTTTCTTTATATGCCCCCATTCAGGCGGTACAAAAGTGGTCTCCGAACGAGTAGTACTTGTGACGCTCTCAAAGAAAGTGAGGGTATTTTTTAAAAAGTGTATAAAGGTTCACACGGTTTATCTATTTACAATTTATAAAATGGATTTAGCAATTGAAAGAAAGTGGAATCTGAATATGTGTTTCAATTTTTGTTCCAATCACTTCTTAATCACAATATTTTTAAGTAAAATTTGTAAAAGTTTACATCACATTATACGATGAACTTTTAGAAATTTAGTGAAAAAGTTGCAAGTTCTGCAGAGTTCTACGTTAAGGTAAGTTATGCATTGTAGTTTATACTTTTATTCAATAGAATAAAAGGTTTTCCCAACCTTTTTAGCCGGGGTAATAGTTGCTTATAAGCAACTTCCGACTTTATAACTATGGTTTTTTGTATTGGACACATTGACTTATAACTATAAATTGCCAACAATATCTTGATTTATTGTAAGTAGAACAAGAAACAAGTAAAAGTTTTGTCTCCGGCCTGGCCGAAGTCTAAATATCCTACACCTGAGTAACTGAAAATATTATAATTTCGCCACTTAACAACTTTTGTATAAGGGCTACTCCTATTTTAGTGCAATGTTTTTGTAATGTCTCTACACACTGCTGCATAGAATCACGTATTAATATTTTGGAACGTTGTAGGTATACCATTTTTGGTATACAAATTGGTGATACCTGTGGATACATCACGATAAAATTACGTCTCAATATTTTATACCGTTCATGAGATAATACCAACTTTGTTTTGAGTGGGCGTGGCACGATAAATTTTTGCAAACAATTTAGTAATGGCGCTATATGTTTGGAGATAAAACTATACCTTAATACCCCGCACGGTTTTTGAGATATTAACATTGTAACATTTTTGGAAACGAGGTGCCTTTACATTCCTCATAGTTGTTAACCCATCTCGCCCCTCAATCCAAAACTGCCCTACATAAAAAAGAATATTTGTGCGAAATTTGATTGCGGTATCTCTTTTCGTTTTCCCGTAATCGTAATTTCAACAGACAGACGGACGGAGAGGGCTAAATCGATTCAGGAGGTGACGCTGATCAAGAATATATATACTTTACTCTATATCTATCTCGTCTCATTCTCTGTGTTGTAACGAACCTTCTTGTCTCTTTCTAAGGCTTGGATTAACTCGCCGGAATTCCAGGGTTTGTTTACAAGACAAGAGTGTATAGGTTCAATATCTTTATTCACCTTACAAATAGCTTATTCTAATATTTGTATTTAGTTTGCTTATACAATTGGTAGTTGTACTAGAAATAAAATAATGTCGTTGGTACCTCTATGCTTGAGGTACCTCTATGTTTTGAGGTCACTGGGACTCTGCTGGGTTGTTGACATCTCACGGCGTTTGTGAGATCACTGGTATCCTCCTGGGTTGTTGATATCTCACCGCGTTTGTGAGATCACTGGTATTCTGCTGAGTTGTCGGTATCTTACTGCGTTTGTGCGATTTGATGTGTAACGAACCTTCTTGTCTTCTTTTAAGGCTTGGATTAGCTCGCCGGGATTCCAGGGTTCGATTACAAGACAAGATTATTTAGGTTCAATATCTTTATTCACCTTACAAATAGCTTATTCTAATATTTGTGTCTAGTTTGTTTATACAATGGATAGTTGTACTAGAAATACAATAATATAATATCGTTGGCACCTCTACGCGTTTTGAGGTCACTGATATTCTGTCGGGCTGTTGATATCTCACCGCGTTTGTGAGATCACTGGTATTCTGCTGGGCTGTTGATAACTCACTGCGTTCGTGAGATCACTGGTATTCTGTCGGGCTGTTGATATCTCACCGCCTTTGTGAGATCACTGGTATTCTGCTGGGCTGATGATATCTCACCGCGTTTGTGAGATCACTGGTACTCTGTCGGGCTGTTGATATCTCACCGCGTTTGTGAGATCACTGGTATTCTGCTGGGCTGATGATATCTCACCGCGTTTGTGAGATCACTGGTATTCTGTTAGGTTGACCATATTTCACCGCGCTTGTGAGATCACTGGTATTCTGTCGGGCTGTTGGTATCTCACCGCGTTTGTGAGATCACTTGTATTCTGCCGGGCTGATGACATCTCACCGCGTTTGTGAGATCACTGGTATTCTGTTAGGTTGACGATATTTCACCGCGTTTGTGAGATCACTGGTATTCTGTCGGGCTGTTGGTATCTCACCGCGTTTGTGAGATCACTGGTATTCTGCTGGGCTGATATCTCACCGCGTTTATGAGATCACTGGTATTCTGTCGAGCTGTTGATATCTCTCCGCGTTTGTGAGATGTCTGCACTGACGGAAAGGTCTACAAGCCACCGCGACCGTTCTCTGGTATGTCTGGTGAGTTTGCTAACACCAGCCACTGTACTAAAACTTCTCGATTTCTAGTGACTCTTGGTTGCCAGGGGACAGGAGGGTGTTCAAGCCACTACAACTGTATATTTCTGGCACTCTAGTTTTTACGTCAGGAGGGCGTTCAAGCCACTGCGACTGCGTAATTCTGGCGCTTCGAGTTTTGCAACAGGAGGGCGTTCAAGCCACTGCGACTGTGTGCTTTTTACGACAGGAGGGCGTTCAAGCCACTGCGACTGCGTAATTCTGGCGCTTCGAGTTTTGCAACAGGAGGGCGTTCAAGCCACTGCGACTATGTGCTTCTTACGACAGGAGGGCGTTCAAACCACTGCGACTGCGTAATTCTGGCGCTTCGAGTTTTGCAACAGGAGGGCGTTCAAGCCACTGCGACTGTGTGCTTCTTACGACAGGAGGGCGTTCAAGCCACTGCGACTGCGTAATTCTGGCGCTTAGATTTTTGCAACAGGAGGGCGTTCAATCCACTGCGACTGTGTGCTTCTAGCGCTTTGTTCTTACGACAGGAGAGCGTTCAAGCCACTGCGACTGCGTATTTCTGGCGCTTCGATTTTTGCAACAGGAGCCACTGTTCAAGCCACTGCGACTGTGTGCTTCTAGCGCTTTTAAGACATACGACAGGAGGCCGTTCGAGCCACTGCGACTGTGTATTTTCTGTTGTTCTACTTTGGAATTTTATAACTTAAATATAGTACAGTACCTTGGCTTTTGACTAGGTGTTGCTGAGCTGTGCACAGGATTGAAAGACGTGGTTTATTTCCGCTGTGTTCACCGTACTTCTCTGGGATGACTGACACTCTGCTCGATTTCAGCCAACAATTTTGCACTTTATTCTGAACCAACTGAATTGAACTTCTCAACTGACTTGCACTGACTGAAATTTCACTTGCTGAACCGTACTGAACACTGAACTTTGCTGAGCTTACTGACTGAACTGACTGACCCGACTGAACCCCGAGTTCTGTTCTGCCGTCAGTTTTATACTCCCTGGAGCCTTTTTCTAGAAACTTCGATTTTAACGGAGTGCGGTATTTTGTACTCCGTTAAGCAGGTTTTGTGCAAAAAAAATATTTGCTTCAAATAACCACTTTCCCAGGTTAAGAAGTTCTTCGGTCAGTGAACTTCACTGCCTTCTTCTTACATACATTGCTTTTTTCAGCACATAAGCTGCAAAAAGTGGGTCACTTTAGATCAGCTGAGAGCTGATCTATGTGTTCGCTGCACTCTCTGACTCGGGTTGTGCGGTGTACAAATCAGGCTATTAATACTCAGCGCTATTTGATTGCTTGTTCTCCTCGCTGGTATAACTTGTATATATGTCGCTCTGCCACTCAGTTGCATTTGCATGTAAAATGCACACCACGTCACTCTTACTTTTCTCCTGCCCGTCTATGTGTGTGTGGGCGTTTCTAAACGATCGTATTCAGTAGTAGTGTAAACGTGTGTACTTTTGTGTTGAGAACTGCTCCCATTCTCCTTGGGAACAGTTCTTAGGTCTGTTCGACTGCTTGATCATAGCAAGTTTGCAGTGTTCGACCGCTTAATATTTTTGGGTCGTCACAGATGTCTGCACTGACGGAAAGGTCTGCAAGGCACTGCGACCGTGCTCTGGTATATCTGGTGAGTTTGCTTACACCAGCCAATGTACTAAAACTTCTCTATTTCTAGTCTTACCCTCTGTTTTCAGGGGACAGGAGGGCGTACAAGCCACTACAACTGTATATTTCTGGCTCTATCGCTTTTACGTCAGGAGGGCATTCCAGCCACTGCAACTGCGTACTTCTGGCGCTTCTATTATTGCAACAGGAGGGCGTTCGAGCCACTGCGACTGTGTGCTACTAGCGCATTTGGTTTTTACGACAGGAGGGCGTTCAAGCCACTGCGACTGTGTGCTTCTAACGCTTTTAGTTTTTACGACAGGAGGGCGTTCGAGCCATTGCAACTGCGTATTTTCTGTTGTTCTACTTTTGAATTTTTATAACTTCAATATACAATATACACTTATACAAAAGTTGTTAAGTGGCGAAATTATAATTTTTTCATTTACTCGGGTGTAGGGTATTTAGATTTCGGCCAGGCCGAAGGCAACACTTTTACTTGCTTAAATATTGTATAATGAAAAATTTACTATTGTAACTACACACAATGTAGTTACAATAGTAAATTCAATTCAATTCCGGCTGTAATTTAGCAATTTTTTTATCTTATGCAGATATGCAGACTGTGTATACACTTTCACAGCTGATCCAGGAAAACGTTTAGAGGTAATTTACACTTCAGACAAATTAAAGATTTATAATCTGCTGCTACTAAATATCAACGTTATCTTCCGTAGAGCAACAATGAAAAAGTCCACTTTTTTTCCCGAATTTGTTGGAGTGACAAGAAATCTCCGAAGTCGAAATAAATTTACTCCTTGTTTTTCGGAAGCATCAACAAATATTTTTTAACCTTAAAACTTTATCGGATATGTAGACTCCCCCTTATAACAGTACATAGAAGTTCACAATAGTGTATAGCAGTTCACAATATTGCAAAAATTAAGCAATTGCGATTCGCAATATCAAATCAACAATTGACCGACTCAATCGCCTTCTATCTTGTCAATCGTTTATTGACACTCGCAATAGGGGGCCCTAGTTCCTTGAAACCTTTCGGGATTCTCGTGCCAGCGTATTCCCTTGTATATTACCCGTAGTGAGTACTGCTATAAGATATCTTCTCGCGCATTGCGCTGCACCAGCATCTTGAAGAATTCCGTATATTTGAACAATTTTCATCTGTCGGATATTTCATCAGAGGCCTTTTAATCCTCGTCTTCGTGGATCAGAGGACTTAAGTTTTTGGTGCCGTTCTCGCTTTCGCGAACTGCAGAGGTTTATTAAAACGTCTCGTGATTATTCGGTAGACCTCCCACCTATGTCGCTGGAAGATAACTGGTTGAAGGCCCAATTTTGATTATGGCTTCACGGTTTCCTTATTTTGAGTTAAGGTCATTGTTTTTCACTCAATACCAAGTACATGGTGAGTTCTTTGGGTAATCGTAGCATTAATTCATTGACGAGGAGCGCACGAAAGTAATGAGTTTCCAGCGCGTCAACTTTTTGACCATGAGAAACATGTGAAAACTCAAAACATTATCACTGAACGTTAATGCCAGTGGCAAACTGGAAAACAATCACTGAACATGGCCCACTGTGTTTGACTTTGAAATCCTCTCATTGGACAATGCACAGTGGTTCCAAATCCCTAAAATGTGGCCAAAACCGACAAAATAGGTTGTAATTTCCGGAATATAGGCTACTAAGCTAAGTGGGGAAAATGTGTGTGTTATAAACCAAGGTCAGATATGGAGAATTTTCTTTATATGCCCCCATTCAGGCGGTACAAAAGTGGTCTCCGAACGAGTAGTACTTGTGACGCTCTCAAAGAAAGTGAAGGTATTTTTTAAAAAGTGTATAAAGGTTCACACGGTTTATCTATTTACAATTTATAAAAGGGATTTAGCAATTGAAAGAAAGTGGAATCTGAATGTGTTTCAATTTTTGTTCCAATCACTTCTTAATCACAATATTTTTAAGTAAAATTTGTAAAAGTTTACATCACATTATACGATGAACTTTTAGAAAGTTAGTGAAAAAGTTGAAAGTTCTGCAGAGTTCTACGTTAAGGTAAGTCATGCATTGTAGTTTATACTTTTACTATAATGGCGTTCAAGCCACTACAACTGTATATTTCTGGCACTATAGTTTTTACGTCAGGAGGGCGTTCAAGCCACTGCGACTGCGTAATTGTGGCGCTTCGAGTTTTGCAACAGGAGGGCGTTCAAGCCACTGCGACTGTGTGCTTCTTACGACAGGAGGGCGTTCAAGCCACTGCGACTGCGTAATTCTGGCGCTTCGAGTTTTGCAACAGGAGGGCGTTCAAGCCACTGCGACTGTGTGCTTCTTACGACAGGAGGGCGTTCAAGCCACTGCGACTGCGTAATTCTGGCGCTTAGATTTTTGCAACAGGAGGGCGTTCAAGCCACTGCGACTGTGTGCTTCTAGCGCTTTGTTCTTACGACAGGAGGGCGTTCAAGCCACTGCGACTGCGTATTTCTGGCGCTTCGAGTTTTGCAACAGAAGGGCGTTCAAGCCACTGCGACTGTGTGCTTCTTACGACAGGAGGGCGTTTAAGCCACTGCGACTGCGTAATTCTGGCGCTTAGATTTTTGCAACAGGAGGGCGTTCAAGCCACTGCGACTGTGTGCTTCTTACGACAGGAGGGCGTTCAAACCACTGCGACTGCGTAATTCTGTCGATTCGAGTTTTGCAACAGAAGGGCGTTCAAGCCACTGCGACTGTGTGCTTCTTACGACAGGAGGGCGTTCAAGCCACTGCGACTGCGTAATTCTGGCGCTTAGATTTTTGCAACAGGAGGGCGTTCGAGCCATTGCAACTGCGTATTTTCTGTTGTTCTACTTTTGAATTTTTATAACCTCAATATAATGGGCGTGGTCCGCCCACTTATACAAAAGTTGTTAAGTGGCGAAATTATAATTTTTTCATTTACTCGGGTGTAGGGTATTTAGATTTCGGCCAGGCCGAAGGCAACACTTTTACTTGCTTAAATATTGTATAATGAAAAATTTACTATTGTAACTACACACAATGTAGTTACAATAGTAAATTCAATTCAATTCCGGCTGTAATTTAGCAATTTTTTTATCTTATGCAGATATGCAGACTGTGTATACACTTTCACAGCTGATCCAGGAAAACGTTTAGAGGTAATTTACACTTCAGACAAATTAAAGATTTATAATCTGCTGCTACTAAATATCAACGTTATTTTCCGTAGAGCAACAATGAAAAAGTCCACTTTTTTCCCGAATTTGTTGGAGTCACAAGAAATCTCCGAAGTCGAAATAAATTTACTCCTTGTTTTTCGGAAGCATCAACAAATATTTTTTAACCTTAAAACTTTATCGGATATGTAGACTCCCCCTTATAACAGTACATAGAAGTTCACAATAGTGTATAGCAGTTCACAATATTGCAAAAATTAAGCAATTGCGATTCGCAATATCAAATCAACAATTGACCGACTCAATCGCCTTCTATCTTGTCAATCGTTTATTGACACTCGCAATAGGGGGCCCTAGTTCCTTGAAACCTTTCGGGATTCTCGTGCCAGCGTATTCCCTTGTATATTACCCGTAGTGAGTACTGCTATAAGATATCTTCTCGCGCATTGCGCTGCACCAGCATCTTGAAGAATGCCGTATATTTGAACAATTTTCATCTGTCGGATATTTCATCAGAGGCCTTTTAATCCTCGTCTTCGTGGATCAGAGGACTTAAGTTTTTGGTGCCGTTCTCGCTTTCGCGAACTGCAGAGGTTTATTAAAACGTCTCGTGATTATTCGGTAGACCTCCCACCTATGTCGCTGGAAGATAACTGGTTGAAGGCCCAATTTTGATTATGGCTTCACGGTTTCCTTATTTTGAGTTAAGGTCATTGTTTTTCACTCAATACCAAGTACATGGTGAGTTCTTTGGGTAATCGTAGCATTAATTCATTGACGAGGAGCGCACGAAAGTAATGAGTTTCCAGCGCGTCAACTTTTTGACCATGAGAAACATGTGAAAACTCAAAACATTATCACTGAACGTTAATGCCAGTGGCAAACTGGAAAACAATCACTGAACATGGCCCACTGTGTTTGACTTTGAAATCCTCTCATTGGACAATGCACAGTGGTTCCAAATCCCTAAAATGTGGCCAAAACCGACAAAATAGGTTGTAATTTCCGGAATATAGGCTACTAAGCTAAGTGGGGAAAATGTGTGTGTTATAAACCAAGGTCAGATATGGAGAATTTTCTTTATATGCCCCCATTCAGGCGGTACAAAAGTGGTCTCCGAACGAGTAGTACTTGTGACGCTCTCAAAGAAAGTGAGGGTATTTTTTAAAAAGTGTATAAAGGTTCACACGGTTTATCTATTTACAATTTATAAAATGGATTTAGCAATTGAAAGAAAGTGGAATCTGAATATGTGTTTCAATTTTTGTTCCAATCACTTCTTAATCACAATATTTTTAAGTAAAATTTGTAAAAGTTTACATCACATTATACGATGAACTTTTAGAAATTTAGTGAAAAAGTTGCAAGTTCTGCAGAGTTCTACGTTAAGGTAAGTTATGCATTGTAGTTTATACTTTTATTCAATAGAATAAAAGGTTTTCCCAACCTTTTTAGCCGGGGTAATAGTTGCTTATAAGCAACTTCCGACTTTATAACTATGGTTTTTTGTATTGGACACATTGACTTATAACTATAAATTGCCAACAATATCTTGATTTATTGTAAGTAGAACAAGAAACAAGTAAAAGTTTTGTCTCCGGCCTGGCCGAAGTCTAAATATCCTACACCTGAGTAACTGAAAATATTATAATTTCGCCACTTAACAACTTTTGTATAAGGGCTACTCCTATTTTAGTGCAATGTTTTTGTAATGTCTCTACACACTGCTGCATAGAATCACGTATTAATATTTTGGAACGTTGTAGGTATACCATTTTTGGTATACAAATTGGTGATACCTGTGGATACATCACGATAAAATTACGTCTCAATATTTTATACCGTTCATGAGATAATACCAACTTTGTTTTGAGTGGGCGTGGCACGATAAATTTTTGCAAACAATTTAGTAATGGCGCTATATGTTTGGAGATAAAACTATACCTTAATACCCCGCACGGTTTTTGAGATATTAACATTGTAACATTTTTGGAAACGAGGTGCCTTTACATTCCTCATAGTTGTTAACCCATCTCGCCCCTCAATCCAAAACTGCCCTACATAAAAAAGAATATTTGTGCGAAATTTGATTGCGGTATCTCTTTTCGTTTTCCCGTAATCGTAATTTCAACAGACAGACGGACGGAGAGGGCTAAATCGATTCAGGAGGTGACGCTGATCAAGAATATATATACTTTACTCTATATCTATCTCGTCTCATTCTCTGTGTTGTAACGAACCTTCTTGTCTCTTTCTAAGGCTTGGATTAACTCGCCGGAATTCCAGGGTTTGTTTACAAGACAAGAGTGTATAGGTTCAATATCTTTATTCACCTTACAAATAGCTTATTCTAATATTTGTATTTAGTTTGCTTATACAATTGGTAGTTGTACTAGAAATAAAATAATGTCGTTGGTACCTCTATGCTTGAGGTACCTCTATGTTTTGAGGTCACTGGGACTCTGCTGGGTTGTTGACATCTCACGGCGTTTGTGAGATCACTGGTATCCTCCTGGGTTGTTGATATCTCACCGCGTTTGTGAGATCACTGGTATTCTGCTGAGTTGTCGGTATCTTACTGCGTTTGTGCGATTTGATGTGTAACGAACCTTCTTGTCTTCTTTTAAGGCTTGGATTAGCTCGCCGGGATTCCAGGGTTCGATTACAAGACAAGATTATTTAGGTTCAATATCTTTATTCACCTTACAAATAGCTTATTCTAATATTTGTGTCTAGTTTGTTTATACAATGGATAGTTGTACTAGAAATACAATAATATAATATCGTTGGCACCTCTACGCGTTTTGAGGTCACTGATATTCTGTCGGGCTGTTGATATCTCACCGCGTTTGTGAGATCACTGGTATTCTGCTGGGCTGTTGATAACTCACTGCGTTCGTGAGATCACTGGTATTCTGTCGGGCTGTTGATATCTCACCGCGTTTGTGAGATCACTGGTATTCTGCTGGGCTGATGATATCTCACCGCGTTTGTGAGATCACTGGTACTCTGTCGGGCTGTTGATATCTCACCGCGTTTGTGAGATCACTGGTATTCTGCTGGGCTGATGATATCTCACCGCGTTTGTGAGATCACTGGTATTCTGTTAGGTTGACCATATTTCACCGCGTTTGTGAGATCACTGGTATTCTGTCGGGCTGTTGGTATCTCACCGCGTTTGTGAGATCACTTGTATTCTGCCGGGCTGATGACATCTCACCGCGATTGTGAGATCACTGGTATTCTGTTAGGTTGACGATATTTCACCGCGTTTGTGAGATCACTGGTATTCTGTCGGGCTGTTGGTATCTCACCGCGTTTGTGAGATCACTGGTATTCTGCTGGGCTGATATCTCACCGCGTTTATGAGATCACTGGTATTCTGTCGAGCTGTTGATATCTCTCCGCGTTTGTGAGATGTCTGCACTGACGGAAAGGTCTACAAGCCACCGCGACCGTTCTCTGGTATGTCTGGTGAGTTTGCTAACACCAGCCACTGTACTAAAACTTCTCGATTTCTAGTGACTCTTGGTTGCCAGGGGACAGGAGGGTGTTCAAGCCACTACAACTGTATATTTCTGGCACTCTAGTTTTTACGTCAGGAGGGCGTTCAAGCCACTGCGACTGCGTAATTCTGGCGCTTCGAGTTTTGCAACAGGAGGGCGTTCAAGCCACTGCGACTGTGTGCTTTTTACGACAGGAGGGCGTTCAAGCCACTGCGACTGCGTAATTCTGGCGCTTCGAGTTTTGCAACAGGAGGGCGTTCAAGCCACTGCGACTATGTGCTTCTTACGACAGGAGGGCGTTCAAACCACTGCGACTGCGTAATTCTGGCGCTTCGAGTTTTGCAACAGGAGGGCGTTCAAGCCACTGCGACTGTGTGCTTCTTACGACAGGAGGGCGTTCAAGCCACTGCGACTGCGTAATTCTGGCGCTTAGATTTTTGCAACAGGAGGGCGTTCAATCCACTGCGACTGTGTGCTTCTAGCGCTTTGTTCTTACGACAGGAGAGCGTTCAAGCCACTGCGACTGCGTATTTCTGGCGCTTCGATTTTTGCAACAGGAGCCACTGTTCAAGCCACTGCGACTGTGTGCTTCTAGCGCTTTTAAGACATACGACAGGAGGCCGTTCGAGCCACTGCGACTGTGTATTTTCTGTTGTTCTACTTTGGAATTTTATAACTTAAATATAGTACAGTACCTTGGCTTTTGACTAGGTGTTGCTGAGCTGTGCACAGGATTGAAAGACGTGGTTTATTTCCGCTGTGTTCACCGTACTTCTCTGGGATGACTGACACTCTGCTCGATTTCAGCCAACAATTTTGCACTTTATTCTGAACCAACTGAATTGAACTTCTCAACTGACTTGCACTGACTGAAATTTCACTTGCTGAACCGTACTGAACACTGAACTTTGCTGAGCTTACTGACTGAACTGACTGACCCGACTGAACCCCGAGTTCTGTTCTGCCGTCAGTTTTATACTCCCTGGAGCCTTTTTCTAGAAACTTCGATTTTAACGGAGTGCGGTATTTTGTACTCCGTTAAGCAGGTTTTGTGCAAAAAAAATATTTGCTTCAAATAACCACTTTCCCAGGTTAAGAAGTTCTTCGGTCAGTGAACTTCACTGCCTTCTTCTTACATACATTGCTTTTTTCAGTACATAAGCTGCAAAAAGTGGGTCACTTTAGATCAGCTGAGAGCTGATCTATGTGTTCGCTGCACTCTCTGACTCGGGTTGTGCGGTGTACAAATCAGGCTATTAATACTCAGCGCTATTTGATTGCTTGTTCTCCTCGCTGGTATAACTTGTATATATGTCGCTCTGCCACTCAGTTGCATTTGCATGTAAAATGCACACCACGTCACTCTTACTTTTCTCCTGCCCGTCTATGTGTGTGTGGGCGTTTCTAAACGATCGTATTCAGTAGTAGTGTAAACGTGTGTACTTTTGTGTTGAGAACTGCTCCCATTCTCCTTGGGAACAGTTCTTAGGTCTGTTCGACTGCTTGATCATAGCAAGTTTGCAGTGTTCGACCGCTTAATATTTTTGGGTCGTCACAGATGTCTGCACTGACGGAAAGGTCTGCAAGGCACTGCGACCGTGCTCTGGTATATCTGGTGAGTTTGCTTACACCAGCCAATGTACTAAAACTTCTCTATTTCTAGTCTTACCCTCTGTTTTCAGGGGACAGGAGGGCGTACAAGCCACTACAACTGTATATTTCTGGCTCTATCGCTTTTACGTCAGGAGGGCATTCCAGCCACTGCAACTGCGTACTTCTGGCGCTTCTATTATTGCAACAGGAGGGCGTTCGAGCCACTGCGACTGTGTGCTACTAGCGCATTTGGTTTTTACGACAGGAGGGCGTTCAAGCCACTGCGACTGTGTGCTTCTAACGCTTTTAGTTTTTACGACAGGAGGGCGTTCGAGCCATTGCAACTGCGTATTTTCTGTTGTTCTACTTTTGAATTTTTATAACTTCAATATACAATATACACTTATACAAAAGTTGTTAAGTGGCGAAATTATAATTTTTTCATTTACTCGGGTGTAGGGTATTTAGATTTCGGCCAGGCCGAAGGCAACACTTTTACTTGCTTAAATATTGTATAATGAAAAATTTACTATTGTAACTACACACAATGTAGTTACAATAGTAAATTCAATTCAATTCCGGCTGTAATTTAGCAATTTTTTTATCTTATGCAGATATGCAGACTGTGTATACACTTTCACAGCTGATCCAGGAAAACGTTTAGAGGTAATTTACACTTCAGACAAATTAAAGATTTATAATCTGCTGCTACTAAATATCAACGTTATCTTCCGTAGAGCAACAATGAAAAAGTCCACTTTTTTTCCCGAATTTGTTGGAGTGACAAGAAATCTCCGAAGTCGAAATAAATTTACTCCTTGTTTTTCGGAAGCATCAACAAATATTTTTTAACCTTAAAACTTTATCGGATATGTAGACTCCCCCTTATAACAGTACATAGAAGTTCACAATAGTGTATAGCAGTTCACAATATTGCAAAAATTAAGCAATTGCGATTCGCAATATCAAATCAACAATTGACCGGCTCAATCGCCTTTTATCTTGTCAATCGTTTATTGACACTCGCAATAGGAGGCCCTAGTTCCTTGAAACCTTTCGGGATTCTCGTGCCAGCGTATTCCCTTGTATATTACCCGTAGTGAGTACTGCTATAAGATATCTTCTCGCTCATTGCGCTGCACCAGCATCTTGAAGAATGCCGTATATTTGAACAATTTTCATCTGTCGGATATTTCATCAGAGGCCTTTTAATCCTCGTCTTCGTGGATCAAAGGACTTAAGTTTTTGGTGCCGTTCTCGCTTTCGCGAACTGCAGAGGTTGATTAAAACGTCTCGTGATTATTCGGTAGACCTCCCACCTATGTCGATGGAAGATAACTGGTTGAAGGCCCAGTTTTGATTATGGCTTCACGGTTTCCTTATTTTGAGTTAAGGTCATTGTTTTTCACTCAATACCAAGTACATGGTGAGTTCTTTGGGTAATCGTAGCATTAATACATTGACGAGGAGCGCACGAAAGTAATGTGTTTCCAGCGCGTCAACTTTTTGACCATCAGAAACATGTGAAAACTCAAAACATTATCACTGAACGTTAATGCCAGTGGCAAACTGGAAAACAATCACTGAACATGGCCCACTGTGTTTGACTTTGAAATCCTCTCATTGGACGATGCACAGTGGTCCCAAATCCCTAAAATGTGGCCAAAACCGACAAAATAAGTTGTAATTTCTGGAATATAGGCTACTAAGCTAAGTGGGAAAAATGTGTGTGTTATAAACCAAGGTCAGATATGGAGAATTTTCTTTATATGCCCCCATTCAGGCGGTACAAAAGTGGTCTCCGAACGAGTAGTACTTGTGACGCTCTCAAAGAAAGTGAAGGTATTTTTTAAAAAGTGTATAAAGGTTCACACGGTTTATCTATTTACAATTTATAAAAGGGATTTAGCAATTGAAAGAAAGTGGAATCTGAATGTGTTTCAATTTTTGTTCCAATCACTTCTTAATCACAATATTTTTAAGTAAAATTTGTAAAAGTTTACATCACATTATACGATGAACTTTTAGAAAGTTAGTGAAAAAGTTGAAAGTTCTGCAGAGTTCTACGTTAAGGTAAGTTATGCATTGTAGTTTATACTTTTACTATAATGGCGTTCAAGCCACTACAACTGTATATTTCTGGCACTATAGTTTTTACGTCAGGAGGGCGTTCAAGCCACTGCGACTGCGTAATTGTGGCGCTTCGAGTTTTGCAACAGGAGGGCGTTCAAGGCACTGCGACTGTGTGCTTCTTACGACAGGAGGGCGTTCAAGCCACTGCGACTGCGTAATTCTGGCGCTTCGAGTTTTGCAACAGGAGGGCGTTCAAGCCACTGCGACTGTGTGCTTCTTAGGACAGGAGGGCGTTCAAGCCACTGCGACTGCGTAATTCTGGCGCTTCGAGTTTTGCAACAGGAGGGAGTTCAAGCCACTGCGACTGTATGCTTCTTACGACAGGAGGGCGTTCAAACCACTGCGACTGCGTAATTCTGGCGCTTCGAGTTTTGCAACAGGAGGGCGTTCAAGCCACTGCGACTGTGTGCTTCTTACGACAGGAAGGCGTTCAAACCACTGCGACTGCGTAATTCTGGCGCTTCGAGTTTTGCAACAGGAGGGCGTTCAAGCCACTGCGACTGTGTGCTTCTTACGACAGGAGGGCGTTCAAGCCACTGCGACTGCGTAATTCTGGCGCTTAGATTTTTGCAACAGGAGGGCGTTCAATCCACTGCGACTGTGTGCTTCTAGCGCTTTGTTCTTACGACAGGAGGACGTTCAAGCCACTGCGACTGCGTATTTCTGGCGCTTCGATTTTTGCAACAGGAGCCACTGTTCAAGCCACTGCGACTGTGTGCTTCTAGCGCTTTTAAGACATACGACAGGAGGCCGTTCGAGCCACTGCGACTGTGTATTTTCTGTTGTTCTACTTTGGAATTTTATAACTTAAATATAGTACAGTACCTTGGCTTTTGACTAGGTGTTGCTGAGCTGTGCACAGGATTGAAAGACGTGGTTTATTTCCGCTGTGTTCACCGTACTTCTCTGGGATGACTGACACTCTGCTCGATTTCAGCCAACAATTTTGCACTTTATTCTGAACCAACTGAATTTAACTTCTCAACTGACTTGCACTGACTGAAATTTCACTTGCTGAACTGTACTGAACACTGAACTTTGCTGAGCTTACTGACTGAACTGACTGACCCGACTGAACCCCGAGTTCTGTTCTGCCGTCAGTTTTATACTCCCTGGAGCCTTTTTCTAGAAACTTCGATTTTAACGGAGTGCGGTATTTTGCACTCCGTTAAGCAGGTTTTGTGCAAAAAAAAAATATTTGCTTCAAATAACCACTTTCCCAAGGTTAAGAAGTTCTTCGGTCAGTAAACTTCACTGCCGTCTTCTTACATACATTGCTTTTTTCAGTACATAAGCTGCAAAAAGTGGGTCACTTTAAATCAGCTGAGAGCTGATCTATGTGTTCACTGCACTCTCTGACTCGGGTTGTGCGGTGTACAAATCAGGCTATTAATACTCAGCGCTATTTGATTGCTTGTTCTCCTCGCCGGTATAACTTGTATATATGTCGCTCTGCCACTCAGTTGCATTTGCATGTAAAATGCACACCACGTCACTCTTACTTTTCTCCTACCCGTCCATGTGTGTGTGGGCGTTTCTAAACGATCGTCTTCAGTAGTAGTGTAAACGTTGTAACGAAGTTTCTTGCCGGGGTATACTCAGTCTCGCCAGAGTCCCGTACCGAACACTTAAATAAAAAGCTTTCGGTTTTCTTTTCACAGTTTTTCGACTATTTATTTACCGCAATTCAAAGTTTTATTTTTCGGTATTTTATTGCTAACAGCATTTCTTAAAACTAGTTCCTTTAATTCTAATGTCCGCTGAATAGCACTCAGTCCGTAAAAATACAAAATCTATATACACACAGAGTTCTAGAATACGAGGTTTTATGATTGTCGGCGCCAGCCACTACGAGGTACTAGAATTTACTTTGATTCAGGTTTGGCGTCCGCTTAAAAGCACTCGGCCACGACGAGGTACTAAAATTTACTTGGATTCGGGATTGGCGTCTGCTTAAAAGCACTCGGCCACGACGAGGTACTAATGAAATTTACTTGGAATCGGGATTGGCGTCCGCTTAAAAGCACTCAGCCAGGACGAGGTACTAAGATTTACTTGGAATCGGGATTGGCGTCCGCTTAAGAGCACTCAGCCAGGACGAGGTACTAAAATTTACTTGGAATCGGGATTGGCGTCCGCTTAAGAGCACTCAGCCAGGACGAGGTACTAAAATTTACTTGGAATTGGGATTGGCGTCCGCTAAGAGCACTCAGCCAGGACGAGGTACTAAAATTTACTTGGTATTGGGATTGGCGTCCGCTTAAGAGCACTCAGCCACTACGAGGTACTAGAGGTTCAAGGTTCGACGACTTACCACTTGGAGCACGAGATTCCAAAAGAGATCGAATTAAGCGCGGTGGGCCCTTTTATACACCGATCAAAACAATTCCGCTGCAGTCGTTGTTCTTGTGCACATTCTGGAATTTTCTAATGTGCATAGCGGCACACAATGTACTTGTTGTTGTTGTGCTTATTTCGAGAAATAAATTCTTGTGATTTTGTTGGTAGTTCTTGTTCACATTCCAGAATTTTCTAATCTGCATAGCGGCACACAACGTACTTGTTGTTGTTGTGCTTATTTCTAGAAATAAATTCTTGTGATTTTGTTGGTAGCTTCCCACGCTCTAATTTAATTTTTGCTTGCTGGTTTCGCGTCTCGGTCTGTGTTGTAATTGTTGTAAAAAAGTATGTGGTTCATGTATTCTGTGTGACTGTGGTTTTTTATCCCTTTGTTAGCAAGCTAGTTAATGTGGTTGTTGTTGTTATTGTTAGTTTTGCATATTTTCGTCTTTGCTACGTTGCCTTTTTTCTTTTTATTGTTGTTGATAGTACTGAATGTCAAAAGAAAACTGTTGGAGCTCCAAGGCCCATCTCGCTATTCTCCCGGATGGACTCTCAATAGAATTTAGCCACTTTAGCGCCAGATGATCTGTGATTACGGTGAACCGGTATCCCTCAAGGTAAGCGCGCATCTTGCGAATACCCCACACTATGGCCAGGCATTCTTTTTTTGTTGCCGAGTAATTCTTTTCGGCCTTGTTGAGATGTCGGCTGGCGTACGCGATAACACGCTCCTGACCCTCCAGTTGTTGTGTGAGCACGGCTCCAAGTCCAAAGTTTGAAGTTGAAACTTATCATTGAAATCTGGACACGCCATTATTGGTGCCTCCGTGAGTTTTTGCTTGAAGATTCGCTATGTGCTCTTCCGCGGACGATCCTGTGACAATTATGTCGTCCAGGTAGACGAAAGCTTAAGGTCCCATCGGGACCGATAAGCTGGTCCAGAGCTCGCTGAAAAGTGGCTGTAGCCGAATGTAGCCCGAAGGGCATCACCCGCCACTTTAAAAGTCCTCTTCCAGGTACAGGAAACGCCGTGTATTGCTTATTTTCCTCCGCCATTGGAATCTGCCAGTACCCGCTCTTTAAATCAAGGCTACTGATATATTTCGCAGCTCGCAGCCGCTCCAAAATATGTTGAATTCTTGGAATGGGGTATGCATCCGGAATCGATCGGACGTTCAGCTGGCGGTAATCCACGCAAAGTTCCATTCACCAGACTTCTTCCTCACCAACACGATTGGTGCGCTGTATGGATTGCTTGAAGGTTCTATGCAGCAATATTTTGGATTCATAATAGGCAAGGGTTCATTACGTACTGACCCAGAAAAAGTATCGGGCGATCCATGGAATTCCAATTCCTCGCTCGACCAGGGAAGTGCGTAGCTTTCTAGAAAAACGACACTAGCGACACTCTAAAAAAAGCCAAAAATTTGAAATGACTCCTGAGGAGTCATGTGATTGGGGCATTCAAACAACTAAAACCTGTTTTAACCACTGCTCCAGTGTTGAAACATGCAGATTTTAATAAGAGATTTTATATCCAATGCGACGCTTCACATGTCGGGGTGGGAGCTGTTCTTTTTCAGATCAACGATTAAGGTGGTGAAAATCCAATAGCATTTTTTTCGTACAAACTAAATGGCCATCAACGCAATTACAGCGTCACGGAAAAACTGCGTTGCTGGCGGTAAAAAAATTCAGGCCTTAGGTTGAAATTATGCCATTTACAGTCATAACTGACCACGCAAGTTTAAAGTGGCTGCTGTCGCTCAAAGACTTGAGTGGAAGGTTGGCAAGATGGTCACTGCAACTGCAATCGTTCGACTTCATAATCGAGAATAGAAAAGGCTCAGAAAATGTTGTTGCCGACACATTATCCCGAACGGTGGAAGAAGCGGAGCTAGTGAGTGATCAAGCGATAGACTTAGAAACAACAGAATTCCAATCGCCTGAATATCAAGAATTAATAGAAATTATAAAGCAAAATGAAGTTCGATTACCTGATCTAAAAACAGAGGATAGTTTAGTTTTCAAGCGAACATCGTTCGATACTGAGGCAGCAGGAAATGGAGTCAAATGGAAGCTGTGTATCCCTGAAGCTCTAACGTCGACGCTAATAGCTAAAGCCCATGATCCCGAGACAGCAGCACACGGCGGCATCGTCAAAACTTTAGAAAGATTGCGGAGGTTTTACTACTGGCCAGGAATGGTTGGACAAGTGCGGGGATTCGTTACGAATTGTGTCATCTGTAAGGAAACAAAAACAACCAATTTAGAATTGCGACCAAGCATTGGAAATGAAGTTGTCACCGAAAGACCATTTAAGAAGAAATATATTGATTTCTTGGGAAAATATCCGCGATCCAAGCAAGGCAACGCTACATTTTCATCGTCGTAGATCACTTTTCAAAATTTATGTGTATTAAAGCGATGAAATTCGCTAACGCAGTGAGTGTAATTCAGTTCCTGGTGGAGGAGATATTTTATAAATTCGGTGTACGAGGGATCATTCATAGCGATAATGGTGTGCAATTTACGTCGAAAGAATTCTGCAAGATGGTTGAAGAATTTAAGATTACCCATATCAAGACGGCCATTTATTCACCGCAATCAAATGCGGCGGAAAGGGTGAATCAATCAGTCTTAGCCGCCATCAGAGCGTATCTTAAAGATGATCATCGCGAATGGGATACACACCTACCAGAGATTGAATGTGTATTGCGAAGTTCAGTGCATTCCGCTACAGGCGTCACCCCATTTTACGCACTATTCGGCCAGCATATGTTCACCAGCGGAGCAGACTACAAATTGGCCAGAAAGTTAAAATCATTGAGTGATCACGAATTGCGCTCATTGGGACGAGCAGATAAAATGGAACTGTTGCGAGAGAAAATTAAGGCAAATTTGCACGCACCATACGAGAAAAGTGCAAAGCAATACAACCGACGAAAACGACAGATTAAATTCGCGTCAGGACAGGAGGTGTGCAGACGCAATCATATTCTTAGCGACTTTAAGAACAACATAAACGCGATATTTTGTAGGAAATGTTTGAAATGCCGCGTGGTAAAAGTAGTCGGTAGCAATATGTACGAGCTGGAGGACCTCACTGGTAAGAGCCTCGGCGTATACCATGTCAAAGACATCACGAGGTGAATAATAGGCTATATTTACGTATTAAAGCCTGGTGATATGACGTTTTTTAGCTGGAACTCATACTCTTGGTTCGTTGAGCGCTATGTAAACTGTTGTTAGTTTGGTTAACTCTCACGAATGATGCAAAACCTGAAAGCTACCACAAAGTAAACACTTATAAAAGAATACATCTGCGATACTTCCCGTAATATTCCGAAAATAGTCAAAATGTGACCGGCTAGCTCAGCGACGAGCATGAGAGCAAGTGTATAACATAGTCAAAATGTGGACGTAACCCTACGTTGAGCGCTTACGTAAAATGGCCACTGCTGCGGCGAACACCGATGAGCGGTCAGTCGCAGCCTTTCGGTTTTACCAAATCCAGTGTTTTGTTGCGTGCCAATCTCCTCGATTCCGTGTATTTGATCTGTAAATAAAATTAAGGAAATTTATAATGACCATACGTACTTACCTATGCCTTCACCAACTGCAATCTAAAAATAAATACAAATGTGAAAGAATGAAATTGTCATGCCTTGATTTGTGTGGAATAACTGACCAAGTGTTTAATTAAAGTTTCGCTCTACTGGGAATAGCCGCATCTGTCAGTCGTCCACTCTTGTTTTATCTTTTGCCTTTGTGATGTTCCCCTACGTTTTTTTTTGTAGCGAGATCTATTATAAAAGATAAAATAGTAATGGGAAATTAGAGAAATATTGCCAAATAGAAAGAATGATGTGTAGAGCAGCAGAATCAGGGATAAATAGGAGGTTTAGTATAATTTATAGATATGAGAAAGAATGGACAAAACAAGGACTAACTAACTCTAGCGACTAGCTGAAAATTATGAGCACCTGATGCTAGGAGGTTTCGGCTATAACAACAAAACCGAAATAAACGCGATCAACTATTTTTGTTTAATTGTCTGCCGGTTCCGATTGTTCGAGAAATTATTTTTCGCAAAAATAAAAATCTTAAAATTTTTTTTAAGAAATGTAATTAAAAATGGGCTTTAATAAACGAAATAGAAGATTTTGGCAGAAAACAAGATTCTAAAAGAACTGTAAACCAGCTTTATATATATAGCCCAAATTTCAAGGCCAAGAGGAACGGCGGAAACGGACTGTGGTTCGAGGCAAGAAGTTGAAAATGTTAAGAGGATTGGCAATTTGAGAGTGGAAGCGAATGGAATGTTAGTCCGCCACTATAAAGAGTATACCATTTGTTTTAAATTTGATCGGTAAAAGAAAAAAGAAAAAATACAGAAAAAGTCAACGAAATCACTAAATTGAGCAAAACAAAACACAACAAATTTGAAACGGCAAAAGAAAACGATTTAGAAAAAAAAACGAAAGTGTTCCAGTTCCCCTCCAAGATAATTGTATTGTAGGGCTATTTTTTATATCTCGTATACTATATGACAGCAGGTGTGGAACGCAAGTCCGCAAGATGTTAAACTGTGCACGTTGTTTTTTTCCACTGTGTTCGCCGTACTTCTCTGGGATAGCTGGCACTCTGCTCGATTTCAGCCAATAATTTTGCATTTTATACCTTTATTTTGAACCAACTGAACTGAACTTCTCAACTGACTTGCACTGACTGAAACTTTGCTGAATGAACCGTCTGAACTCGCTGAATCGTTGAACTGAACTCGCTGAATCGTCGTCTGAACTCGCTGAATCGTTGAACTGAACTTGCTGTACCGGAAAACAGACTGAGCCGTCTGAACTCGCGCAATCGTTGAACTCAGCTTGCTGAACCGAGAAACAGACTGAACCTCGAGTTTTGCTCTGCAGTCAGTTTTATACTCGCTGGAGTCTTTTTCTAGAATTTTAGTAGTATAAATGTGGGGTTTCTAATTCAAATGGCTCCATCCGTGTATTTCGGCGGAGACTCTCCATCTAAGGGGCGGTGTGTGTGTAAGAGTGAGAAAGAAGATTGAAGGCCAGCGGCTAGCGGCTGGCGGACGGACAGACGATCGTTTGGTTGATAGGGGAGATGGGTAGGAAGATGGGGTGGAGGGAGGGGAGAGACGTGCTTTGTGGTATGTGAGTATTGGGGAGAGCAGCGGCGGCAAGATGCTTGTCGAAGGGAGTGGGAGGGGAGAGACGTCTGTGTTATGGTATGTGAGTATTGGGGAGAGCAGCAGTGGCAAGATGCTTGCCTTTGGAATTGTTGTAGGATATCATATTAAGATTTTTTATTGCTGAGGTGTGAATGGATGAGGGTAGGATTTTTATGAGTTAAGCGACTGTGGGAATGTGTGCTCGCGGGTGGCAGCTTGCTAAGCAGAGGCTGCCTAAGCAGAAGTGTGTTGTAGTTGTTGTTTATTTAATTGCTTCGCTTTTGAGACGCCGCCCCAGAAGCGTAGTGAAATTTAATGTAAACATAAAGTAAGCGGATCGAACTGTAGCTTCGCGTGATCTCGAGCATGGGGCTGCCCAAGTAGAGGCTGCGTAAGCAGAAGTACTGTTGTAGTTGTTGTTATTTATTTAATTGCTTGGGACCGAAGTGCGGCTTGACTCGAATTTGCTGGAATTAAAGTAATGTAAACATTTCCGAAGAATGCAATGAAATTAGGCGGAACTGAGTCGAACATGATTGAACATATTCATATTTTTTTTATTTTAATTTCGTTTTCTTGTATTCATGCTTCTTCTTCTTTTTTTTAATTTAGAAGGGTTCAGCCGGAGTATGAAAATGAATATGCATGCATAAATTGTACATTTTATTGTTTTTCTTAATTCTTGGAATTAGCTTAATCAATTCTTGGAAAATACGGTATACAACCGTAAGTAACGTGCGAGTTTTTTTTCACTTTATAAAATTATGTAATAGAACAAATAGAAGTCAGTCAACAATCAACTATTAACTAAACAAGATGAACCACGTAAACATGACAACATTTTTAACTCGAGTTCATGAGTTTTTAGTAACTCACAGGGAAAATATACTGGAGGAGCATTTTAACAGGCTATACAAAACTAATCAAATACAAAGATGACTTTGCGATTGAGTCACGATATGGATAAAATTAAATTATTTCTTTATTTTTTTATTAAAATTTTTTTGACAATTTGTATAATATGTTTCGAGCAGGGGTTGCGATTGGGGAAAGTCGACCTGAACCTCCAATCGAATATCTTCTCCATCTTCCTCCATCAGTTTTATTATATAATAATTTCCGTTGTTGAACTCTGCTATAGTCGTATCACAAATATCATTGAATTTCTGAGGTAGAAAAATTACGCAATCTTCCAGCTCCATTAGAATTCGATCGCCATATTTGGTTTTTGTCCTGCGCACACTTTTTATTGTATAAAATCTGCTGAGTTCCATGTCCTTGACATATAGAATATTTTTCTGATTAAAGTTTTTTCCATTAAAGTCCTTCACAGTAGTAAATGAAGAAGACGTGCAATCATCTTGATGCAGTTGATTCATTTTTGTATCCTTATTATTTTTTGTATTTATTTAAACAAATAATTTAGTGAATTTTTCGAGTTGTCTACAACGATTCAAAACTACACAGAGACTAAATGTTCAAAGCTGAAAATGCAGTATTTATATATCCTAGCTATAACGAACATGTGTTAAAATAAGTATTAATAGTGGTGAAGATCATCAAAAAGCTTTAGTCGCATCTTGGAATTTGAATTACAAAGACAACAACAACAACAACAACGTTGTGATGTGACCGCGGACGGAGGCGGATGGTGTGCCCGCCAGTACTTGTTGTCAATCAGTGTTCGCGCATATAAAACCGAAAACAATAGTGCAAACAATTACCCACGCCGCGAAACACTTTTAATACAATAATAAACTTCATCAAACAACAGTTTTCCATAAACAAACAATAGTGCACTTATTAGCAACTCAACTTAACAACAAAATAAATAAAAATTCTATCAATTACAACAAATAATACACAATCACACGGAACGCAGAGAACCATGCGAGGGGCTTTTTTATGCTCTCCGTAGTAAAGCTCAGCATTTCGTTTGCTTTCACTCCTCCTCCTTCTTCCTGGTCCCGTTAGGTGTGCATGCGGCTGTGAGTGCTGCGTGGGCTGAAGCGCGGCAAGATAAAGGCATAACACTTGTCTTGTCGCGTTTTGCTTTGCTTGCGTCGTACGCGTGGCTGCTTGTACGGCTGACCTTACACTTCGCTACAGTGGGCGGCGATGACAAAATTCCGCATAGACTCCACTAATGTACGTGGCTTGAGAGCGAATTTCTTCGCGGTCTATGCGCATATTTGTACTCACCAACCGTATATAGTGGCACTAGGTGAAGCCCAGGTGTCTGAGGGTGCAGATCCACTGGACTTTCACATGCCGGGGTACCATCTACTGCCATTATTTTTACCTCACAGAAGCCTCGCCTTATACATTCGCAGTGATGTTGCGTACCAGTGTCAGCAACACCTTTGCACGTCGGATGCCGAATTTAGCTCCATGTGGGTCAAGTTCAAAATCCAGTCGCACATCCTGCACTTCTGCTTCATTTATAGAAGCCCGGGTCTAGGGAGGCTGCCAACTTTTGATAAACTGGACAGTCTCTCCGATTCGATCTCTAAAATTCTGGAATCGTATCCGAAAAGTGAAATTGTTGTTGCTGGTGATTTCAATGTTCATAATTCCAATTGGCTACGTCATTCGAGTCACACGACACCCGATGGTTTGTATGTTGAGTTATTTGCTGAGTCTAATAATTTGACTCAATTAGTGAAGGAACCAGCGCACTATCCCTGCGTTGATGAGCAAACCCAAAATATTCTGGACCTTTTTCTAACTTCATATCACAACAAGTATGATGTGAATGTTCTAGCACCTCTTGTTAATTCGGACCACGCTACAATTTCTGCTACCTTCCCATATTCTAGTCTTCAATCCGCTCACCAGACAGCTCCGAAGCGGAAAGTGTGGCTTTATGAGAAGGCTAATTGGGATGCGCTGAGCTGCTTTTTCAGCCGTTTCAATTGGCAATTGTGTTTCAGAGATAGAAACATAAATGCAGCAAAATTAGTAGAAAACATAATTTTATTTGGTATGAGGTCTTTCATACCCAATAAAAGAATTTCCATTAAACCAAAAGACCATTCCTGGTTTAATGCGACTTGCAGACAAGCAGTCAGGTCTAAAGAGGAAGCATTTAGGAATTGGCGTTTAAATAAAACTGCTGATACTAAACTGCTGCGCAATCAGGCCAGAAATAGGTGCAATGCCACTCTAAAGCGCGAAAAAGTTCTCTACGAACAGCGCCTTAGACGCAGAGTTCTTGAATACCATAAGGGTAGCAAGAACTTTTGGTCGTTCGTGGGGAGGGTGAAAAATCAGACGAGATCGTCTATTCCAACTCTCCTCAAGGACGATCAGATCTTCACTCACTCGGTTGATAAGGCAAACTTATTAGCCAAAATGTTTGCTGAAAACTGCTCTCTTCCTGAGAGTAGTCAACCACTGCCCGTGGTCGATGATGTATCTCATGCTATGCCTCAGATGCATTTTCGAACGCGAGCTGTTAAAAGAGTGCTTGCAGACCTCAATGTCAATAAGTCCTCGGGACCGGATGGCATTTCAGCCCATGTGTTGAGAAAGTGTGCCTCAACACTGGCTCGCCCATTGAGCATTGTAAATTTTAAATTGATGAGGTATCTAGAGAGCAACGAGTTGATCAGCGATCGCCAGTACGGCTTCCGTGCTGACCGTTCCATCGGCGACCTGATGGCGTTTCTCACTGAACGGTGGAGCAGTTGCATTCACCGGTTCGGTGAGAGCATGGTTGTTGCTCTGGATATCTCCAAGGCATTTGACCGGGTGTGGCATAAAGCACTCGTGTCTAAGCTGGCTGCTTATGGTGTCGGTAATACTTTCACTCGATGGATATCGAGTTTCCTCAGCGGCCGTTCTATTCGGGTTGTGATAGACGGCTTTGCTTCCGAAGAGCACTCCATTAATGCTGGAGTTCCGCAGGGTTCGGTCCTGTCTCCGACACTTTTTCTTATTTTGATCAATGACCTTCTGTCATTGACATCAAACCCGTCTACTCGTTTGCTGATGACAGCAGCATTTGTCATTCATATTCATTCTCCAGGCGTCCCTCTATTCTGGAGATCAATAGAAGGCGCAGAATTATGAATGACACACTCCAATCTGACCTCAACAAAATCCAGGAGTGGGGTCAAGCGAATCGGGTCGATTTTAATGCGCGGAAGACCCAATGCTGTTTGTTGACCCACAAGCGTCTGGCGGGCGACAACTTTCCACCTTTAAATATGGGTGGTGTGGATATTAATGAGTCGGAGGCTCTTGATGTTCTGGGCATGTCAATCCAATGCGATCTTCGCTGGAACGATCACATCTTTGACGTGTCGAAAGAAGCAGCCAAGTGCTTAGGCTTTCTTAAGCGGTGTAAGAAGTACTTCACTCCAACCGATCTTCGTTGTATCTACACCACTTATATCCGTCCGAAAATGGAGTACAATTCGCATATATGGTCGGGAGCTTCGCGGGCATATCTTCAGCTTCTCGACCGTGTCCAATGTCGTGCGTTAAAACTTATAGGGGACAGTAGGGTATCCAGCTCTATTGAAACCTTGGAGCGTCGTCGTGATGTGGGGTGTGTATCACTATTTTACCGCTACTTTCACGGTAAATGTTCTTCTGAAGTAGCCAGCCTGATTCCTCCGATTCAGGTATTTAGCAGAACTACTCGGCTTTCCAGAGCGGTGCACCCCTTTTATGCCGCGATTCCGTTCCAACGAACCACGCATTACCGTGAGAGTTCGTTTTTCGGTGGCGTCGTTAGATTGTGGAATAATCTCCGTGCGAATGTCTTCCCACCCACTTACAGCGTCGAAACATTTAAGCGAAGTGTAAACCGTCACTACTCCCCCTTTCCCCCTTCCCACTAACCTGTCATCCCTTCGGAACCAACAAATGCTGTGCATGGATAGGGGGCATCCCCTGAGCTTGGTTTCATCTGTCATAAAAAAAAAAAAACAAAGAGCAGTACAATGGAGAAAAGAAAGACATCGAAATGAAAGAATCATGGACAAAGAAGTTGCAGTATACAATGGTGAAAAACCCATTCAAGTCGGATAAGGAATGGAAAAGCTCATCCTCCTCATCATCTTCACCTTCATCATCAACTTCAGCATCATCGAAATCCAACATAGAATATAAAAAATTTAAATAATGTTTATATTAAAAGTTCAATAAAAAGTCAATACTATTACTTTTTAAAACTATATTTATTGTTTATTTTGTTTAAATTATAAAGAAATTTTAGACATAAATGACCACAGTTGTATGAATTATAGTCTTAGTGTTGGGTGTAGTTGTAATTTACGTCATCTCCCAAATAATTTATTATTTCATGCGGTGGTTGCAAGTTTCCAAAACTATCAAAATATTATTTGCAGTGCCTGTCTTTGTAATACGCTACCCAATGAGTACCAGGGCCCTTTGATGTATTTAGATTAACGATTACACATTCTTGCTGACGAGGTCGTTTCGGGAGACTGTCTCGCATAAAAATACCTCTGAAATGCGGTAGATTCTTTGCATGTTTCATCAAGTCGACGTCTGTGAGGGCTCTTTTGGGTAGATTCTTTAAAAGTTTTTTGGTTGCGGACTATAATATAGAACCAATCCTTTTCTGTATGGTTTCAGGTATAAGCCTTTTCCCATAGCGATTGCTTCCATAGTTTTATTATGTCGATTTGCTTCTTCCAATTGCTGTCGTGCGGCTTTTGTTTCATTAACTGCTTTTGCGATTGCAGCACCTCCAGATGCTAAGCCTCCAATAATTTTTCTATTTTTACTTTAGCTTTCATTGCGTTTGTAACTAATCGTGCGTTTATTCGCTCACTCAATTTGCTGTCTTTTGATTTTACTCTTTGCCACGCCCTTTCAATTAATATTTTATCTGCTTCGTGGCGCTTATTCAAGTCTCGTGTTTTATCATAAGCTATATCGTGCTCTCTACATGCGGCGTCCAGGGGATTGATTCCTTTATCGCCTCTTGCCAAGCGTCGGTTTAGTTTAGTTCCTGGTCCACAAAACTGATAACCCGGTAAATGAAGTTCAATTGGTAGAGAATTTATTACACCATTTAATAAACCTCGTGGTTATTGTATATTTATATTAATTGCTAAAATTCGTTTCGTTAAGCAAGACAAAAATATTATTGTTAAAAATCTGGATTCTGTTACTGACAACATATCGAAATCCCGACACGGCTCCCTGCTGCCGAATTCAATAAGATGCCTTATTGTTGCGCCTTCAAATTGTGGAAAGACCAACGTCATTCTGAGTTTAATAGAAAGTCCTAATGGACTGAATTTTGCAAATATATACTTATATTCAAAGTCGTAGTATCAACCGAAATATGAATATTTAAAACAATTAATGAAACCAATTCAAAATATGGGACTATTTACATTTTCCGACAACGAACAAGTTCTCAAACCAGATGAAGCAAAAACCAACTCAATAATGATATTCGATGATGTTGCTTGTGAGAAGCAAAATAACATTAGAGAATACTTTTGCATGGGCAGACACAAATGCATCGATTGCTTTTATTTATGTCAAACATATACACGCATACCCAAGCATTTAGTATGCGATAATGCCAACATGATTATTATGTTTAAGCAAGACGAGATGAACATGAAGCACATATACAATGATCATGTAGGAACAGACATGACTTTTGAAAAATTTCTAAATATATGTAGAGAGTGTTGGAGGGACAAGTATGGATTTCTGGTAATCAGCAAAGACGACCCGATTGATGATGGGCGTTATTGAAAAGGTTTTGACATTTACATCCAACTATAAATAAAAGCATACCCGATACTTTCATACTAGTATGAAAACAGCCTTTGAACTGATCTGATAGCTGTTGCACCTGATCTGATAGCTGATACACCTGATCTGTTAGCTGATACACCTGATCTGATAGCTGATACACCTGATCTGTTAGCTGATACACCTGATCTGATCTGTTAGCTGTTTAAACAGATGCTAAGAATGAATGAAAAAATATTAAAAGACCTGGTAAAAACCAGACGTATTTTGAAACAGAAATTTCGCAACCTAAAACTGAGTAAAGCAGATGTAGAAAATCAAATAGAAGAGTCACTTAAGCCAATCACAAAACCTCTAAAGGAATTGGTTCGAAACACTACAATACCAACAGCATCAACAAATAACAAGAATGTTCTAGATTTTACGCATAATGAGATGCCACTCAAACTAAAAACAAGTACACCACATAAAACAAAGAAAGATATAGATTTTACAGACGAGACTCTTGGCAATAGTAATGAAGACGGCATATTTTTCTCTCAAATAAATGATACAGAGGAAGCTGTAAACAAATCAACTAAAGTCATGGATTTATCTGAGCTAAACAAAAACATGGTTCTGGACCAAATACAGATTTCCTCAGTGTATTGGTGCCATTGACTGAACACAAGTTAAAATTAAAAATCCTGGAGGCGAGCTTCGAGCAAGGAACAGGTGCCGGAAAGGATATTACACTCTTAATGTCCAGGTGAAAATTTGCAAAAACCTTTACTGTTTTTCTTATAAACATGTATCCTTTCAGGTTATATTTGATGTAGATGGGATAATATTGGATGCAGTTTCTCGTTGGAGAGGATCAACACTCGATTCCAGAATTTGGAGACTGCCAAGAATCAAGCAACAACTGGAACTGTCGGAATTGAATCTTCGTGGAGGTGTTTTATTAGGCGACGGTGGTTGCAAATTTAGCATATGCCTCAATGGACTATAAATTCAACTTTCTACTGCATAGAATATCGTTGTCGCGCTATCAGTGATCTACAATATTACTAAAACTAAAAGCAAAATAAACTTTGAAATACTAACTGAGGAATTCGATTGCTTTGGCTCTGTTGAACAAGCAAGTTTGGGATAGGGTTCCCGTGACCTTTAATAATACAACTAATATAGATTGAAAATTCTTGTAATGCTTTATTTGGCTAACCCAGAAATGAGTAAAATAGACTTTTAAATTCTAACCGTAAAATCAGCATCTCCATCGAATTCCGCCAAATCTGCTATAGCATCTATAGGGTCGGTTTCCAATATACTAAAATGCATTTCTGACATTCTTGGCGGCGTTCCTCCACCAGTTTCAAAAGTCGCCCTTTCGTAGTCGCCCTTTCGTCTGCACCTCTGTTCTTGCCAGGCACTTCATCTGCACCCACATGTCGCGAATTTTTTTCACTTCTACGTTGAAACCAATTAAAGCCATTTTGGTGCCAAAATTTTGCCACGCTTCAGCTTTGGCCGCTATTAATGCCGTGTCGTTGCACTTTGAGTTAATTATTGAGGCATGTTTAGCAGCAAAACTTCTAAACGCCTCTTTCATATGAGACGTCAAATTTTCTCCTCTCCTACGCTGCTTTTAATGAAATTATATATATACTAGAAGGTACAACTTACTATTTCCTGTTAGCTTCGTTTTATTTGTTTTTGATATGTCAAAACAGGGCCATTCACAATAGGCAAAAGCCGACATTACGTAGCACAACACTAAATTTGTCTATTGGTATGACTGCACAGATAGTATTCTACTAATTTTAGTGCCGACACTAATTAAAACCGACGCTTTCAAATGTTTACTAGTAAAGCCCAATGTTTCAAATTCACAACTAGTCTTAGCAATCAAATTTTAATATGAATTCAGTGTTTCATATCTTTCGCAAATTCCCGAGTATTTTCACAGTGTTCAGTGTTCAATGTCTACGTGTTTGTATTCTTAGCAGGTAACAAAAAACTGATGTGGTGACGATGGGCGACGTTGTCTCCGTATTTCCGCGTTTCTGTAAAAAAACACGTTTAGTATTGACTTGGTTCCGAATTTGGAGCGACCGCGGAGAATAATTTGGGAATCTCTGGACGAATGGGTATAGCTACATGCCGGGAGCGTATATAGTGAGAAATTTAGAGAGATTTTTGCACATTTGTTTTACCATGTGTACGAGCTTGTTGAAACTTCGATGAGCCTTATTACTTCTTGCTTCAATAACGGCTGGCGAGATAGTGTCGGCGATTACATTTAATTTACCCTTGCGGTACTGCACCTCGTAGCTATAATTCCATACCGTGCGATACGTCCTATAGGGTTATCAATATAGTTAAACCATTTGAGAGCCAGATGGTCAGTGATGACTCGTAGTGGCAACTTTCCAGATATGGCCTAATTTGCTTACCGCTACCCTACCCTGTGTTAAAATTGCTCCGATCCCAACGTTGTATTCGTCTGCAGAGTAAATTTCTTGGTGAAATCTGATCAGACTAGAACTGGTACTTCCATGACCCGTTTTTTACTTCGTCGAATGTGTAGCGAACCAACTGGTTGCTACAAATTTTATACATATTTTATTTTGTTTAAACTAAAATATAGCAGAAAGTCCTTGAAAATAGAATCAAGCATTCAGTTCACACATATAACCAGTGGAGTAGATATTAAGTTTGTAAAACGGTTTGTGAGTTAAATAAAATATTAAATAAAGGAAAAAACGAACACGACTGAGCCCTTTAGCATTGACTGGCGGCTTCAGTTCCCTAATTGCGGCATTTTTGTCAGGTTCTGTACTGATGCTCTTAGGGGTAACAAGGTGTCCTAAGTAACGGAGCTCCTGTTGGAAGAATTCTTTGTTGATGCGCAGACTGGTTTCTCTGAGACGGCTGAAGGCTTTGCGCAGGTATTGCATGTGTTCTTCTTCAATGGGACTAACTTCCACAATGTCGTCTAAATATGCGAAAGCGCTTGGCTCCATGTCGATTCCGATGACTTGATCCAATGCACGCTGAAAGGTGGCCGGCGCCGAGTGCATCCCAATGTACATACCTCGCCATTAGTTTAAGTCTCTTCCTGGCACCGTTATGCCACCTCTCCCGCAAATCCTCTAGAATGTGCTGGATACGCGGAAGCGGATAAGCGTCAGGTATCGACCTCGCGATCACCTATCGTTAATCGATACGAAATATCCACTCAGCAGACTTCTTTTTACGAGCATCACTGGCGAACTGTGCGGGCATTTTGATGATTCTATATAGCACTCCGCCACGAGTTTCACTTGCGTGTTGTAGTAATGCTGCTTGATTGGCATTTCGTCCCATTCTTATTTGATGGGAAGCTATGCTGGTTACTCCGCTCATGGTCCCGAAGAGCTCCCAAGCTAGAAATACCTTGCAGTAGCTCGCCACAGAATCCTCTGTCTCCCTCGATGTCCATATCACGTCCTTGTAGTCGTCCGCGTCGGCGGGGTCTGGCTTGAGATATATTGTCTGCTCTTTTACATCACATTTCGCCTCTATTAACGCCAAGAAATCCACCCCTAGTGTCACTGAGTCTACTGCGGATGGTAGCACTAATATCTTAATAATATGCCTCTTTGCTATTAGTAAAATTGTTGCTATTACATTCTTCCTCACTTGCACGGTAGTTCTCTCAGCGAGTCGTACCACTAGCCGTGTGGAATTTATTCGTGCCAATCCTCGTCTGCCAATCCTTGGAGGAAGGCTCCGAAGACGAAACTCCGTGTGGCGCAGGTGTCGATGATGCCGATTATTGTTGCTTTCCACTAGTACATATACCATGTGTTGCCTTTTACTGGCCTTGAATGGTGAACTTGGGTTCTGGGACTCTGTTGGGTAGCTCTTAGTGTTTCCCCCATTGCTGGAAGCTGTTTCCATTTCCCGACTTCTGGCGGAAGCAATCAATAGTACGCCGGTGTCGATGATGCCGATTATTGTTGTTTTCCACTAGTACATATACTATGTGTTGCCTTTTACTGGCCTTGAATGGTGAACTTGGGTTCTGGGACTCTGTTGGGTAGCTCTTAGCGTTTCCCCCACTGCTGGAAGCTGTTTCCATTTCCCGACTTCTGGCGGAAGCAATCAATAGTACGCATACCTTGCTTGCCACAATCCCAACAAAAAGGCGTACTGGCTTGGTGCATTACTTTCCGGTGGCTGGAAATGCTCTCGTACTGGTCAGCGAATTTGGTCAGTTTGTCGAGTTTCAAAATCACATATCCGCTTTCGGCGCTGCCGGGCGAATCTATACTATTGGGGCTGTAATTTTGACATCAGATGGCGCCGTACTGCTCGCTGATGTGTTGTCCACAGTTATTTGCGGTGCCGCCGGCAGACGCTACAATCGGAGCTGTGTTTTCGGTAGTGTGTCATGCCGTATTGCTCGAATATGGTGTCGTGCTGCGAATAGGCGACTGACTCCGGGTGTGCTGCCTTTCCAGTTTCTTTATCATCTCCAGTGGTGAGCGTCGAAAACACGGTCTTGAGCTCTCCTGCAGTGCCTCCTGCGTCCAGACCGAACTCTTCCATATATCTCAACAATTCCTCCCGATTGAGGGTGGCTTTCCACCTTCTAACCATGTTTCTCGCTTTTCTGATTCCTCGTACCACTAATGATTTAATTTGCTTTTCCTTTATTTGATTTTTTTTATTGATGATGGCGCTCTGGCGCCACTTGTCACGACGCTTTCCACCGGGTTTTTTTATAAGATCATTTGACCTTTTTTGCAGCCGGGGCAGATACTGCCCTTATCCAAGGTCGATTCCAAGAATATTTGTAATGTTTTCGGGACCCAATGAAAAACTGTTATTTCGCAAATATCATTTATTTTTCGATGTATTAATAAGTGAGAGTTTTCTATTACAATCTAATATTTCTTCAGTTTCAATAGGCCTAACTAACTTAATGTCTGCCAGAGCTAACACTAAGTTGACACTAACTTATAAAATCAACCCTGAAAACAGATTGATATAAAAATTACTTTTGCACAATGGAAGATGGCGATTTATTGCAGGATGCAGTAAGTGCTCGTCTGTCGCGTTTGCTGCTTTTATTTCCCTCAATCTCAATTTTATGTGTCAGCAACACAAAATTCGTTATCTTCAGCTTCGGCTTCGGTTGTCGCTGTCTGCTGCCTGCGCAGTTGGTTGGGCTGTCAAGCGGCGTGTCTGTCCGTCCGTGTGTCTGTCCGTCCGTGAGTCCACCTGCGTTCTCACCGTTAAGTGAGAGATGTAGGGCTGTTTGGATTATTTATCCAATTTATTTTTTAGATTCCGGCCAGGCCGAAGATAACACTTTCACTTGTTATAATTTTGGTTTAATTCTTTATTGTTGTTGTTTTAAGTATTCTTATTTGTGTATTCCTAAATGTAAATTTATGTCTACCTTAATGTTATTTTTCACTAATTCGAATTCTTATTCTTATTTATTAATTCTTATTTGGATTTAAATACTAGTAAATGTTCAATCCATTGAATTTCTTATATATTTTTAGATTAAAATATATATAAAATTTGTAGCAGCCATTCGGTTCGCTACACATTCCCTGAGGAATGTGCGTGTCTCACACTCACTCTTATGGTCTCCCAATACTCACACACCATTTGCTAGCATAGGATCTTTGCTATGCTCTCTCTGGATTATATTTAAGCAGAAAGAGAAAAGAATGTAAGGAACGTCTGCGTCTTTTAGATACTTATAGCGACACAGTCTTCATAAAGTATTATAGGTAAATAAAATGATATTAGTCGAAGTGAATTACATAATAAAACTTAAGTAAAATAGATTTGACAAGGAGACCACAACATTTTTGATAGAACTTCTTCGTCCAAAGTTGGAAAAAAGAACACACCGAGAAAGTTCACTAACACCCATTAACAAGGTCCTCGTATTTCTTCGTTATGTGGATAATGGACTCTATCAAAAAGATGTTGGTGCGTACATTTACGGCCTTGGTTTTATTTACAGTAACATTAATTTTTTAGCTGTAGCATGTAACAGTTCACAGCAATCCGTCACGGGTGTAATACGCGAAGTTGCAGCAGCGAACGCATCACTGCGGCCTATTTTTATTAAGTTTCCACAAACAGTTGCAGAAAAAAAATTGCAGAAAACAAAAACAAGGTTCTGGACCAAATACAGATTTCCTCAGTGTATTGGTGCCATTGACTGAACACAAGTTAAAATTAAAAATCCTGGAGGCGAGCTTCGAGCAAGGAACAGGTGCCGGAAAGGTTATTATACTCTTAATGTCCAGGTGAAAATTTGCAAAAGCCTTTACTGTTTTTCTTATAAACATGTATCCTTTCAGGTTATATTTGATGTAGATGGTAATTTGATGTAGATGATAACATGTAGATGATAATATTGGATGCAGTTTCTCGTTGGAGAGGATCAACACTCGATTCCAGAATTTGGAGACTGCCAAGAATCAAGACACAACTGGAACTGTCGGAATTGAATCTTCGTGGAGGTGTTTTATTAGGCGACGGTGGTTACAAATTTAGCATATGCCTCAATGGACTACAAGTTCAACTTTCTACTGCATAGAATATCGTTGTCGCGCTATCAGTGATCTACAATATTACTAAAAATAAAAGCAAAATAAACTTTGAAATACCAACTGAGGAATTCTATTGCTTTGGCTCTGTTGAACAAGCATCAGTTTGCGATAGGGTTCCCGTGACCTTTAATAATACAACTAATATAGCTTGAAAATTCTTGTAATGCTTTCTTTGGCTAACCCAGAAATGAGTAAAATAGACTTTTAAATTCTAACCGTGAAATCAGCATCTCCATCGAATTCCGCCAAATCTGCTATAGCATCTATAGGGTCGGTTTCCAATATACTAAAACGCATTTCTGCTGACATTCTTGGCGGCGTTCCTCCACCAGTTTCAAAAGTCGCCCTTTCGTAGGTCTGCACCTCTGTTCTTGCCAGGCACTTCATCTGCACCCACATGTCGCGCATTTTTTTCACCTCTACGTTGAAACCAATTAAGGCCATTTTGGTGCCATAATTTTGCCACGCTTCAGCTTTGGCCGCTATTAATGCCGTGTCGTTGCTCTTTGAGTTAATTATTGAGGCATGTTTAGCAGCAAAACTTCTAAACGCCTCTTTCATTTGAGACGTCAAATTTTCTCCTCTCCTACGCGGCTTTTAATGAAATTATATATATACTAGAAGGTACAACTTACTATTTCCTGTTAGCTTCGTTTTATTTGTTTTTGATATGTCAAAACAGGGATATTCACAATAGGCAAAAGCCGACATTACGTAGCACAACACTAAATTTGTCTATTGGTATGACTGCACTTTGGTATTCTACTAATTTTAGTGCCGACACTAATTAAAACCGACGCTTTCAAATGTTTACTAATAAAGCCCAATGTTTCAAATTCACAACTAGTCTTAGCAATAAAATTTTAATATGAATTCAGTGTTTCATATCTTTCGCAAATTCCCGAGTATTTTCACAGTGTTCAGTGTTCAATGTCTACGTGTTTGTATTCTTAGCAGGTAAAAAAAAACTGGAGCTGATGTGGTGACGATGGGCGACGTTGTCTCCGTATTTCCGCGTTTCTGTAAAAAAACACGTTTAGTATCGACTTTGTTCCAAATTTGGCCCGACCGCGGAGAATAATTTGGGAATCTCTGGACGAATGGGTATAGCTACATGCCGGGAGCGTATGTAGTGAGAAATTTTGAGAGATTTTTGCACATTTGTTTTACCATGTGTACGAGCTTGTTGAAACTTCGATGAGCCTTATTACTTCTTGCTTCAATAACGGCTGGCGAGATAGTGTCGGCGATTACATTTAATTTACCCTTGCGGTACTGCACCTCGTAGCTGTAATTCCATACCGTGCGATACGTCCTATAGGGTTATCAATATAGTTAAACCATTTGAGAGCCAGCTGGTTAGTGATGACTCGTAGTGACAACTTTCCAGATATGACCTAATTTTCTTACCGCTACCCTACCCTGTGTTAAAACTGCTCCGATCCCAACGTTGTATTCGTCTGCAGAGTAAATTTCTTGGTGAAATCTGATCAGACTAGAACTGGTACTTCCATGACCCGTTTTTTACTTCGTCGAATATGTAGCGAACCAACTGGTTGCTACAAATTTTATACATATTTTATTTTGTTTAAACTAAAATATAGCGGAAAGTCCTTGGATTAAGAATAATTATTAGCATTTAAATTAAGTTAATATCGAAATAATAATAATAACAATACGTATTCGAATTAATAAAATTAAAATAAGTTCTCAATCAGGAATACACAAGAAAGAATAAACTTAAACAACAACAAACAAGAATTAACTAACAGTAACAACAAACAAGAATTGAACCAGGAAATTATAAAAACAAATTAAGCCCCGAAAACACACGATAGTATACACATACGCTCAGAGAATAAGACATACGCACAAGCAGAGCAGTGGCAATTCTAACAATTAAGAGTGTTGTCTTCGGCCTAGCCGAAATCTAAATACCCTAGACCCGAGTAACTGAAAAAATTATAATTTCGCCACTTAACAACTTTTGTATAAGTAGGCGGACCGCGCCCATTTCGGCAAAATGTTTTTGTAATGTCTCTAGGTACTGCTAGATAGAATTACGAAGGTATTAATATTTTGAACCGTTTATGGGATATTGACAACTTTTGTATAAGTGGGCGGATCACGCCCATTTTTTGTTTAATATCTTATACCCTTTTTTTTTATTTTTTTATTAATATCTTATACCCTTTACAAGATATTTACAAGTTTTGTATGAGTGGGCGTGTCACGCCTATTTTTGGCGAGCTTATTGGTAATGCTTCCCTATATATCCTGATAAAATTACGTATCAATATCTTAGACCGTTTATTAGATATTGCCAACTTTGTTATCAGTGGGCGTGGCACGCCCATTATTTTAAAACGTTTTAGTAATGACGCTATATGTTCCGAAATAAAATTATACCTTAATATCTCACACGGTGTATTAAATATTCAGATTTCAACATTTTTTGAAACGAGGTGCCTTTACATTCCGTATGTAAAGTAGGCGTGGCTGTTTACCGATCTCGCCCATTTTCAATCCCAAACAGCCCTACATAACAAAGAATATTTGTGCCAAATTTCATCGGGATATCTCTTTTCGTTCTCCCGTAATCGTGACTTTAACAGACAGACTTTAACAGACAGACAGATAGACAGACAGACAGACGGACGGACAGGGCTAAATCGATTCAGGAGGTGACGCTGAGCAAGAATATATATACTTTTCTACATCTATCTCATCTCCTTCTCTGCGTTACAAACGGAAGAACAAAGTGAATATACCCTACTCCCGGGTGTAGGGTATAAAAACAGAATAATGCGACCACCTTATTTTCGCTTTCTCTTTTTCTTTGCGCTTTCGCTGCCACTGATCTAAAAGTAGAATCAAGCATTCAGCTCACACATATAACCAGTGGCGTAGATATTAAGCTTGTAAAACGTTTGTGAGTTAAATAAAATATTAAATAAAGGAAACAACGAACACCAACCCGCATACGTCCGAGCTGAAATTTCAGTGATAGATTTGCTTCACAGCAAATCGTGTGCAATTCCTGACTGTCGCGGTGGTTGGAACTTTGAGGGTTACGAGATCCCCCAAAATGGACCCTGGGGCGACTGACGCTACCTTAGCTGGAAACAAAAACTCGTTACAAATGCTTGCTGTTGGCCACTTCTCCAGTGCCATCGATTACCCTTCTTCAACAATCCCGTTAGCGAGAATACTACATTTGCGAAATCTGGAACGAATCTTCTGTACCAAGAAGCGTTGTCTAGGTGTCGACGGAGCTTTTTCGAATTGACTGGCAGCTTCAATTCCCTAATTGCGGCATTTTTGTCAGGATCTGTACTGATGCTTTCAGGGGTAACAAGGTGTCCTAAGTAACGGAGCTCCTGTTGGAAGAATTCTTTGTTGATGCGCAGACTGGTTTCTCTGAGACGGCTGAAGGCTTTGCGCAGGTATTGCATGTGTTCTTCTTCAATGGGACTAACTTCCACAATGTCGTCTAAATATGCGAACGCGTTTGGCTCCATGTCGATTCCGATGACTTGATCCAATGCACGCTGAAAAGTGGCCGGTGGCCATTAGTTTAAGCCTCTTCCGGTGGCACCGTTATGCCACCTCTCCCGCAGTTCCTCTAGAATGTGCTGGATACGCGGAAGCGGATAAGCGTCGGGTATCGACCTCGCGATCACCTGTCGTTAATCGATACAAAATATCCACTCAGCAGACTTCTTTTTGATGAGCATCACTGGCGAACTGTGCGGGCATTTTGATGATTCTATATAGCACTCCGCCACGAGTTTCACTTGCGTATTGTAGTAATGCTGCTTGATTGGCACTTCGTCCCATTCTTATTTGATGGGAAGCTATGCTGGTTACTCCGCTCATGGTCCCGAAGAGCTCCCAAGCTAGAAATACCTTGCAGTAGCTCGCCACAGAATCCTCTGTCTCCCTCGATGTCCATATCACGTCCTTGTAGTCGTCCGCGTCGGCGGGGTCTGGCTTGAGATATATTGTCTGCTCTTTTACATCACATTTCGCCTCTATTAACGCCAAGAAATCCACCCCTAGTGTCACTGAGTCTACTGCGGATGGTAGCACTAATATCTTAATAATATGCCTCTTTGCTATTAGTAAAATTGTTGCTATTACATTCTTCCTCACTTGCACGGTAGTTCTCTCAGCGAGTCGTACCACTAGCCGTGTGGAATTTATTCGTGCCAATCCTCGTCTGCCAATCCTTGGAGGAAGGCTCCGAAGACGAAACTCCGTGTGGCGCAGGTGTCGATGATGCCGATTATTGTTGCTTTCCACTAGTACATATACCATGTGTTGCCTTTTACTGGCCTTGAATGGTGAACTTGGGTTCTGGGACTCTGTTGGGTAGCTCTTAGTGTTTCCCCCATTGCTGGAAGCTGTTTCCATTTCCCGACTTCTGGCGGAAGCAATCAATAGTACGCCGGTGTCGATGATGCCGATTATTGTTGTTTTCCACTAGTACATATACTATGTGTTGCCTTTTACTGGCCTTGAATGGTGAACTTGGGTTCTGGGACTCTGTTGGGTAGCTCTTAGCGTTTCCCCCACTGCTGGAAGCTGTTTCCATTTCCCGACTTCTGGCGGAAGCAATCAATAGTACGCATACCTTGCTTGCCACAATCCCAACAAAAAGGCGTACTGGCTTGGTGCATTACTTTCCGGTGGCTGGAAATGCTCTCGTACTGGTCAGCGAATTTGGTCAGTTTGTCGAGTTTCAAAATCACATATCCGCTTTCGGCGCTGCCGGGCGAATCTATACTATTGGGGCTGTAATTTTGACATCAGATGGCGCCGTACTGCTCGCTGATGTGTTGTCCACAGTTATTTGCGGTGCCGCCGGCAGACGCTACAATCGGAGCTGTGTTTTCGGTAGTGTGTCATGCCGTATTGCTCGAATATGGTGTCGTGCTGCGAATAGGCGACTGACTCCGGGTGTGCTGCCTTTCCAGTTTCTTTATCATCTCCAGTGGTGAGCGTCGAAAACACGGTCTTGAGCTCTCCTGCAGTGCCTCCTGCGTCCAGACCGAACTCTTCCATATATCTCAACAATTCCTCCCGATTGAGGGTGGCTTTCCACCTTCTAACCATGTTTCTCGCTTTTCTGATTCCTCGTACCACTAATGATTTAATTTGCTTTTCCTTTATTTGATTTTTTTTATTGATGATGGCGCTCTGGCGCCACTTGTCACGACGCTTTCCACCGGGTTTTTTTATAAGATCATTTGACCTTTTTTGCAGCCGGGGCAGATACTGCCCTTATCCAAGGTCGATTCCAAGAATATTTGTAATGTTTTCGGGACCCAATGAAAAACTGTTATTTCGCAAATATCATTTATTTTTCGATGTATTAATAAGTGAGAGTTTTCTATTACAATCTAATATTTCTTCAGTTTCAATAGGCCTAACTAACTTAATGTCTGCCAGAGCTAACACTAAGTTGACACTAACTTATAAAATCAACCCTGAAAACAGATTGATATAAAAATTACTTTTGCACAATGGAAGATGGCGATTTATTGCAGGATGCAGTAAGTGCTCGTCTGTCGCGTTTGCTGCTTTTATTTCCCTCAATCTCAATTTTATGTGTCAGCAACACAAAATTCGTTATCTTCAGCTTCGGCTTCGGTTGTCGCTGTCTGCTGCCTGCGCAGTTGGTTGGGCTGTCAAGCGGCGTGTCTGTCCGTCCGTGTGTCTGTCCGTCCGTGAGTCCACCTGCGTTCTCACCGTTAAGTGAGAGATGTAGGGCTGTTTGGATTATTTATCCAATTTATTTTTTAGATTCCGGCCAGGCCGAAGATAACACTTTCACTTGTTATAATTTTGGTTTAATTCTTTATTGTTGTTGTTTTAAGTATTCTTATTTGTGTATTCCTAAATGTAAATTTATGTCTACCTTAATGTTATTTTTCACTAATTCGAATTCTTATTCTTATTTATTAATTCTTATTTGGATTTAAATACTAGTAAATGTTCAATCCATTGAATTTCTTATATATTTTTAGATTAAAATATATATAAAATTTGTAGCAGCCATTCGGTTCGCTACACATTCCCTGAGGAATGTGCGTGTCTCACACTCACTCTTATGGTCTCCCAATACTCACACACCATTTGCTAGCATAGGATCTTTGCTATGCTCTCTCTGGATTATATTTAAGCAGAAAGAGAAAAGAATGTAAGGAACGTCTGCGTCTTTTAGATACTTATAGCGACACAGTCTTCATAAAGTATTATAGGTAAATAAAATGATATTAGTCGAAGTGAATTACATAATAAAACTTAAGTAAAATAGATTTGACAAGGAGACCACAACATTTTTGATAGAACTTCTTCGTCCAAAGTTGGAAAAAAGAACACACCGAGAAAGTTCACTAACACCCATTAACAAGGTCCTCGTATTTCTTCGTTATGTGGATAATGGACTCTATCAAAAAGATGTTGGTGCGTACATTTACGGCCTTGGTTTTATTTACAGTAACATTAATTTTTTAGCTGTAGCATGTAACAGTTCACAGCAATCCGTCACGGGTGTAATACGCGAAGTTGCAGCAGCGAACGCATCACTGCGGCCTATTTTTATTAAGTTTCCACAAACAGTTGCAGAAAAAAAATTGCAGAAAACAAAAACAAGGTTCTGGACCAAATACAGATTTCCTCAGTGTATTGGTGCCATTGACTGAACACAAGTTAAAATTAAAAATCCTGGAGGCGAGCTTCGAGCAAGGAACAGGTGCCGGAAAGGTTATTATACTCTTAATGTCCAGGTGAAAATTTGCAAAAGCCTTTACTGTTTTTCTTATAAACATGTATCCTTTCAGGTTATATTTGATGTAGATGGTAATTTGATGTAGATGATAACATGTAGATGATAATATTGGATGCAGTTTCTCGTTGGAGAGGATCAACACTCGATTCCAGAATTTGGAGACTGCCAAGAATCAAGACACAACTGGAACTGTCGGAATTGAATCTTCGTGGAGGTGTTTTATTAGGCGACGGTGGTTACAAATTTAGCATATGCCTCAATGGACTACAAGTTCAACTTTCTACTGCATAGAATATCGTTGTCGCGCTATCAGTGATCTACAATATTACTAAAAATAAAAGCAAAATAAACTTTGAAATACCAACTGAGGAATTCTATTGCTTTGGCTCTGTTGAACAAGCATCAGTTTGCGATAGGGTTCCCGTGACCTTTAATAATACAACTAATATAGCTTGAAAATTCTTGTAATGCTTTCTTTGGCTAACCCAGAAATGAGTAAAATAGACTTTTAAATTCTAACCGTGAAATCAGCATCTCCATCGAATTCCGCCAAATCTGCTATAGCATCTATAGGGTCGGTTTCCAATATACTAAAACGCATTTCTGCTGACATTCTTGGCGGCGTTCCTCCACCAGTTTCAAAAGTCGCCCTTTCGTAGGTCTGCACCTCTGTTCTTGCCAGGCACTTCATCTGCACCCACATGTCGCGCATTTTTTTCACCTCTACGTTGAAACCAATTAAGGCCATTTTGGTGCCATAATTTTGCCACGCTTCAGCTTTGGCCGCTATTAATGCCGTGTCGTTGCTCTTTGAGTTAATTATTGAGGCATGTTTAGCAGCAAAACTTCTAAACGCCTCTTTCATTTGAGACGTCAAATTTTCTCCTCTCCTACGCGGCTTTTAATGAAATTATATATATACTAGAAGGTACAACTTACTATTTCCTGTTAGCTTCGTTTTATTTGTTTTTGATATGTCAAAACAGGGATATTCACAATAGGCAAAAGCCGACATTACGTAGCACAACACTAAATTTGTCTATTGGTATGACTGCACTTTGGTATTCTACTAATTTTAGTGCCGACACTAATTAAAACCGACGCTTTCAAATGTTTACTAATAAAGCCCAATGTTTCAAATTCACAACTAGTCTTAGCAATAAAATTTTAATATGAATTCAGTGTTTCATATCTTTCGCAAATTCCCGAGTATTTTCACAGTGTTCAGTGTTCAATGTCTACGTGTTTGTATTCTTAGCAGGTAAAAAAAAACTGGAGCTGATGTGGTGACGATGGGCGACGTTGTCTCCGTATTTCCGCGTTTCTGTAAAAAAACACGTTTAGTATCGACTTTGTTCCAAATTTGGCCCGACCGCGGAGAATAATTTGGGAATCTCTGGACGAATGGGTATAGCTACATGCCGGGAGCGTATGTAGTGAGAAATTTTGAGAGATTTTTGCACATTTGTTTTACCATGTGTACGAGCTTGTTGAAACTTCGATGAGCCTTATTACTTCTTGCTTCAATAACGGCTGGCGAGATAGTGTCGGCGATTACATTTAATTTACCCTTGCGGTACTGCACCTCGTAGCTGTAATTCCATACCGTGCGATACGTCCTATAGGGTTATCAATATAGTTAAACCATTTGAGAGCCAGCTGGTTAGTGATGACTCGTAGTGACAACTTTCCAGATATGACCTAATTTTCTTACCGCTACCCTACCCTGTGTTAAAACTGCTCCGATCCCAACGTTGTATTCGTCTGCAGAGTAAATTTCTTGGTGAAATCTGATCAGACTAGAACTGGTACTTCCATGACCCGTTTTTTACTTCGTCGAATATGTAGCGAACCAACTGGTTGCTACAAATTTTATACATATTTTATTTTGTTTAAACTAAAATATAGCGGAAAGTCCTTGGATTAAGAATAATTATTAGCATTTAAATTAAGTTAATATCGAAATAATAATAATAACAATACGTATTCGAATTAATAAAATTAAAATAAGTTCTCAATCAGGAATACACAAGAAAGAATAAACTTAAACAACAACAAACAAGAATTAACTAACAGTAACAACAAACAAGAATTGAACCAGGAAATTATAAAAACAAATTAAGCCCCGAAAACACACGATAGTATACACATACGCTCAGAGAATAAGACATACGCACAAGCAGAGCAGTGGCAATTCTAACAATTAAGAGTGTTGTCTTCGGCCTAGCCGAAATCTAAATACCCTAGACCCGAGTAACTGAAAAAATTATAATTTCGCCACTTAACAACTTTTGTATAAGTAGGCGGACCGCGCCCATTTCGGCAAAATGTTTTTGTAATGTCTCTAGGTACTGCTAGATAGAATTACGAAGGTATTAATATTTTGAACCGTTTATGGGATATTGACAACTTTTGTATAAGTGGGCGGATCACGCCCATTTTTTGTTTAATATCTTATACCCTTTTTTTTTATTTTTTTATTAATATCTTATACCCTTTACAAGATATTTACAAGTTTTGTATGAGTGGGCGTGTCACGCCTATTTTTGGCGAGCTTATTGGTAATGCTTCCCTATATATCCTGATAAAATTACGTATCAATATCTTAGACCGTTTATTAGATATTGCCAACTTTGTTATCAGTGGGCGTGGCACGCCCATTATTTTAAAACGTTTTAGTAATGACGCTATATGTTCCGAAATAAAATTATACCTTAATATCTCACACGGTGTATTAAATATTCAGATTTCAACATTTTTTGAAACGAGGTGCCTTTACATTCCGTATGTAAAGTAGGCGTGGCTGTTTACCGATCTCGCCCATTTTCAATCCCAAACAGCCCTACATAACAAAGAATATTTGTGCCAAATTTCATCGGGATATCTCTTTTCGTTCTCCCGTAATCGTGACTTTAACAGACAGACTTTAACAGACAGACAGATAGACAGACAGACAGACGGACGGACAGGGCTAAATCGATTCAGGAGGTGACGCTGAGCAAGAATATATATACTTTTCTACATCTATCTCATCTCCTTCTCTGCGTTACAAACGGAAGAACAAAGTGAATATACCCTACTCCCGGGTGTAGGGTATAAAAACAGAATAATGCGACCACCTTATTTTCGCTTTCTCTTTTTCTTTGCGCTTTCGCTGCCACTGATCTAAAAGTAGAATCAAGCATTCAGCTCACACATATAACCAGTGGCGTAGATATTAAGCTTGTAAAACGTTTGTGAGTTAAATAAAATATTAAATAAAGGAAACAACGAACACCAACCCGCATACGTCCGAGCTGAAATTTCAGTGATAGATTTGCTTCACAGCAAATCGTGTGCAATTCCTGACTGTCGCGGTGGTTGGAACTTTGAGGGTTACGAGATCCCCCAAAATGGACCCTGGGGCGACTGACGCTACCTTAGCTGGAAACAAAAACTCGTTACAAATGCTTGCTGTTGGCCACTTCTCCAGTGCCATCGATTACCCTTCTTCAACAATCCCGTTAGCGAGAATACTACATTTGCGAAATCTGGAACGAATCTTCTGTACCAAGAAGCGTTGTCTAGGTGTCGACGGAGCTTTTTCGAATTGACTGGCAGCTTCAATTCCCTAATTGCGGCATTTTTGTCAGGATCTGTACTGATGCTTTCAGGGGTAACAAGGTGTCCTAAGTAACGGAGCTCCTGTTGGAAGAATTCTTTGTTGATGCGCAGACTGGTTTCTCTGAGACGGCTGAAGGCTTTGCGCAGGTATTGCATGTGTTCTTCTTCAATGGGACTAACTTCCACAATGTCGTCTAAATATGCGAACGCGTTTGGCTCCATGTCGATTCCGATGACTTGATCCAATGCACGCTGAAAAGTGGCCGGTGGCCATTAGTTTAAGCCTCTTCCGGTGGCACCGTTATGCCACCTCTCCCGCAGTTCCTCTAGAATGTGCTGGATACGCGGAAGCGGATAAGCGTCGGGTATCGACCTCGCGATCACCTGTCGTTAATCGATACAAAATATCCACTCAGCAGACTTCTTTTTGATGAGCATCACTGGCGAACTGTGCGGGCATTTTGATGATTCTATATAGCACTCCGCCACGAGTTTCACTTGCGTATTGTAGTAATGCTGCTTGATTGGCACTTCGTCCCATTCTTATTTGATGGGAAGCTATGCTGGTTACTCCGCTCATGGTCCCGAAGAGCTCCCAAGCTAGAAATACCTTGCGGTAGCTCGCCTCAGAATCCTCTGTCTCCCTCGATGTCCATATCACGTCCTTGTAGTCGTCCGCGTCGGCGGGGTCTGGCTTGAGATATATCGTCTGCTTTTTTACCTCACATTTCGCCTCTATTAACGCCAAGAAATCCACCCCTAGTGTCACTGAGTCTACTGCGGATGGTAGCACTAATATCTTAATAATATGCCTCTTTGCGATTAGTAAAATTGTTGCTATTACATTCTTCCTCACTTGCACGGTAGTTCTCTCAGCAAGTCGTACCACTAGCCGTGTGGAATTTATTCGTGTCAATCCTCGTCTGCCAATCCTTGGAGGAAGGCTCCGAAGACGAAACTCCGTGTGGCGCAGGTGTCGATGATGCCGATTATTGTTGCTTTACACTAGTACATATACCATGTGTTGTCTTTTACTGGCCTTGAATGGTGAACTTGGGTTCTGGGACTCTGTTGGGTAGCTCTTAGCGTTTCCCCCACTGCTGGAAGCTGTTTTCATTTCCCGACTTCTGGCGGAAGCAATCAATAGTACGCATACCTTGCTTGCCACAATCCCAACAAAAAGGCGTACTGGCTTGGTGCATTATTTTCCGGTGGTTGGAGATGCACTCGTACTGGTCAGCGAATTTGGTCAGTTTCTCGAGTTTCAAAATCATATATCCGCTTTTGGCGCTGCCGGGCGAATCTATACTATTGGGGATGTAATTTTGACATCAGATGGCGCCGTACTGCTCGCTGATGTGTTGTCCACAGTTATTTGCGGTGCCGCCGGCAGACGCTACAATCGGAGCTGTGTTTTCGGTAGTGTGTTATGCCGTATTGCTCGAATATGGTGTCGTGCTGCGAATAGGCGACGGACTCCGGGTGTGCTGTCTTTCCAGTTTCTTCAAGCGGGATACTTGTGGTGGTGTGAGTTGTGGGGGATCATCTCTAGTGGTGAGCGTCGAAAAGACGTTCTTGAGCTCCCCTGCAGTGCCTGCGTTCAGACCGAACTCTTCCATATATCTCAACAATTCCTCCCGATTGAGGGTGGCTTTTCACCTTCTAACCATGTTTCTCGCTTTTCCGATTCCTCGTACCACTAATGATTTAATTTACTTTTCCTTTATTTGATTTTTTTTATTGATGATGGCGCTCAGGCGCCACTTGTCACGACGCTTTCCACCGGGTTCTTTTATAAGATCTTTGGACCTTTTTTGCAGCCGGGGCAAATACTGCCCTTATCCAAGGTCGATTCCAAGAATATTTGTAATGTTTCCGGGACCCAATGAAAAACTGTTATTTCGCAAATTTCATTTATTTTTCGATATATTAATAAGTGAGAGTTTTCTATTACAATCTAATATTTCCTCAATATAGCAGTTTCAATTGGCCTAAGTAACTTAATGTCTGCGTTTTTGATGGAACTTCTTCGTCCGAAGTTGGAAAAAAGAACACACCGAGAAAGTTCACTAACACCCATTAACAAGGTCCTCGTATTTCTTCGTTATGTGGATAATGGACTCTATCAAAAAGATGTTGGTGCGTACATTTACGGCCTTGGTTTTATTTACAGTAACATTAATTTTTTAGCTGTAGCACGTAACAGTTCACAGCAATCCATCACGGGTGTAATACGCGAAGTTGCAGCAGCGAACGCATCACTGCGGCCTATTTTTGTTAAGTTTCCACAAACAGTTGCAGAAAAAAAATTGCAGAAAACAAAAACAAGGTTCTGGACCAAAAACAGATTTCCTCAGTGTATTGGTGCCATTGACTGAACACAAGTTAAAATTAAAAATCCTGGAGGCGAGCTTCGAGCAAGGAACAGGTGCCGGAAAGGTTATTATACTCTTAATGTCCAGGTGAAGATTTGCAAAAACCTTTACTGTTTTTCTTATAAACATGTATCCTTTCAGGTTATATTTGATGTAGATGGGATAATATTGGATGCAGTTTCTCGTTGGAGAGGATCAACACTCGATTCCAGAAATTGGAGACTGCCAAGAATCAAGCAACAACTGGAACTGTCGGAATTGAATCTTCGTGGAGGTGTTTTATTAGGCGACGGTGGTTACAAATTTAGCATATGCCTCAATGGACTATAAATTCAACTTTCTACTGCATAGAATATCGTTGTCGCGCTATCAGTGATCTACAATATTACTAAAACTAAAAGCAAAATAAACTTTGAAATACTAACTGAGGAATTCGATTGCTTTGGCTCTGTTGAACAAGCATCAGTTTGGGATAGGGTTCCTGTGACCTTTAATAATACAACTAATATAGATTGAAAATTCTTGTAATGCTTTATTTGGCTAACCCAGAAATGAGTAAAATAGACTTTTAAATTCTAACCGTGAAATCAGCATCTCCATCGAATTCCGCCAAATCTGCTATAGCATCTATAGGGTCGGTTTCCAATATATTATTTTTTTATTTTTTTTTTTTATTTTTTTTTTTATTTTATTTATTATTTACTAATCGGCATGTAAGAACAATGTCTTTTAAATGCACCATATTTCAATGATTATACAAATATCCATTAAATATATAAACAATAAATACATCTTAGTTATATAACTTAACAATAATTTATAGAAAATAAGGGTAACAAGAAAGATAGAAGAAATAAGAAAGAAAGAGGAAAAAAAAGAAATTAAATTAAATTAAAAGAAGAAAGAAAAGATATTTAGTTAAGAATGATTAGGAAAAGTATTGAAAAATTAGCCGCCTAAAGTTTGCATTATGGCGTTCTCGTTTGATACTGAGTGGTAATGAATTCCACATTTGAATAGTGCTGACGAAGAAGAGACCACTAGTTTCTCTATATATTACCCGCGAAGTAATAAAGTTAACACCTCTTACAGACCTGGTGAACCGCAATTTCTCATATAAGTAGAAAGGACTACCAGAATGAATGAGCCTATGCAAAAAAAGACAATTTCTTGCTTTTAGATAATTAAATATATTACAGCCAAGGATTCTATTGCTATAAGCCGAAATGTGGTCAGACCTCTTTAGACCATAAACATAACGGGTAGCATTGTTAAAGGCAACCCTAAGTTTAGATTCAGATCTGGCATCAAACCTACAGTACACAACATCAAAATACGTGTAGAAAGGCACAACAAGTTGGAGAACGAGTTTTATTTTAGTCTGCACAGGAACGTACAAAGCAGATAATCTTAGGTTTCGTAACGTGCAATATACCTTACTCACAACATAATTTATGTGATCACAACATGTTAATGTAGAATTAATGACAAATCCCAAGTTTTTTATTTTCTTAACGCACTTTAGTTCCTTGCCGTTAAGAACAACAGACCCTAGACCCAAAAAGCAGTTACTATTTTTCGCTATTGGCAGTACAAACGATTTTGCAGGGTTTAAGCATAATTTATGTGCACTTGCCCAACTACTAATAGCATTTAAGTCATCATTAACTTTGACGATCAAGTCATCAAGAACTTCTGGGGGTCTAGAAAGGTAGATTTGTAAATCATCCGCATAGGCATGCATACTCACGTGTTTAACCACTGTAAATATGTCATTAATGAACATAACAAATAACAGTGGACCAAGCACTGATCCCTGTGGAACACCACTATAAATTGGTTTATAAGCAGAGTATGTTTGTCCAATTCTGACCCTTTGCGTCCTATCTACTAAGTAACTTCTTACTAAATTCACAGATGTATCATCAAAACCAAAGAAGTGCTCAAGTTTATTACATAGTAATAAATGATGAACACTATCGAAGGCTTGGGAAAAGTCTAGCAGGGCAAGAACAGTAACGTGGCCACTGTCAAACCGACTCCTGATATCATCCACAATTTTTATAATAGCTGTTTTACAGCTATGATTCTGTCGGAATCCAGACTGAAGGGGTGACAGAAGGTGGAAATCTTTCAAATGCTTGCTGATCTGTTCTGCTAAAAGTGATTCCAAAACCTTTGAGATGCAAGATAACACACTGATAGGTCGAAAATCGCACACGTCAATTGCATTCGCCCGTTTCGCTATTGGAAAAATTGTGGCCGATTTCCATATTTTTGGGAAGGTCGAACAGGTTATACAATGGTTTAAGATGTGCGTTAAAGGACCAATTACAGAGGGAAGCACAAGTTTAATAAACTTTAGAGAAATTCCATCATCACCCAAGGCATTCGACTTAATTTTCAAGATACACCTAACAATATCCGAAACTTCAACTGGCACAAAATGAAATCTATGCAACTGATTAGACAGCGCTAGAGTACACTCAGAAGTGCTAGTAACTTCAGAGGAGCTTATGAAGTAGTTGTTTAAAACATCAGGATCAATATTGCACTCAAAATTTTTATTGGACAACCCTAATTGCCTTAAATTACTCCACAGCTTCTTTGCGGGTAATGAACTGCTTAGCCTTGACATGTAGTAAAATTTTTTGGAGAGCCTGACAGCGATAGTGGCATAATTCCTTGCAATTTTGTATGCTTTCCAGTTCTCTTCGATGGGGTTCCTTTTCCAGTAAGCGTACATCTTCTGCCGTCTCTTAAGCGAAAGTTTGACTGAGCGTGTAAACCATGGACATGCACTATTGTTAGTGGTAAAAGTGCGTAATGGCACATACAAATTATATAGCTCACAAATCTTATCATTAAAAACTTTCACTTTGTCACATTAAAATGCACTTATGCTGACATTCTTGGCGGCGTTCCTCTACCAGTTGCAAAAGTCGCCCTTTCGTAGGTCTGCACCTCTGTTCTTTCCAGGTACTTCATCTGCACCCACATGTCGGGAGCGTATGTAGTGAGAAATTTTAAGAGATTTTTGCACATGTGTTTTACCATGTGTACGAGCTTGTTGAAACTTCGATGAGCCTTATTACTTCTTGCTTCAATAACGGCGGGCGAGATAGTGTCGGCGATTACATTTAATTTACCCTTGCGGTACTGCACCTCGTAGCTGTAATTCCGTACCGTGCGATACGTCCTATAGGGTTATCAATATAGTTAAACCATTTGAGAGCCAGGTGGTCAGTGATGACTCGTAGTGCCAACTTTCCAGATATGGCTTAATTTTCTTACCGCTACCCTACCCTGTGTTAAAACTGCTCCGATCCCGTCGTTGTATTCGTCTGCAGAGTAAATTTCTTGGTGAAATCTGGTCAGACTAGAAGTGGTACTTCCATGACCCGTTTTTTACTTCGTCGAATGTGTAGCGAACCAACTGGTTGCCGAAGAAAAAGCGTATATCTCGTAAACCAAGTGACCTTGTAGAGAAAAAAACCCACGAGAGACAAGAAAATTCGTATATCTTGTAAACTGAAAGTGACTTTGTAGAAAACAAAAGAAAGACCGCGAGTGGAGAAAAATTGCGTATCTCGTAAACCGAAAGTGACTTTGGAAAAAAAAAACCCCGCGAGGGAAGAAAAAGCGTGTATCTCGTAAACCAAAAACGAATTATAGGAAAAGGAAGACCGCAGGGGAAAAAATCATTGTATCTTGAAAACCTTGCAGCTGAAGAATAGGGAAAAATTACGCCAGTGGAAAAAAAATATTCAGGAAAATATAATAGAACTAGCAAATTATAAACCTTCGGAAACAAAGTGTGCAATGGGTAAAAGCTGGATTTACAACGTTTCGAAGGAGAAGTTACAAGACATTCTACGCGAATCTGGGATAGAGCCGAATGGCGGGGTTGAAGAATTACGCAGGCTAATGTCCGGATTTGTGTCATCGTCCGACTTGTCAGCCGAGGTCAGAGATCGATTGGATAAGTTAGAGGCGCAATGGAGCCGTAGTGTTTCTCCAGGATCGAGGGCGTTGTCGCCGATGCGTCAGACACCTCCTCCGAAACAGGATACAGGCAAGGGAGGTCTAGGTGCCATGCCCAAGGTGCTACTGACAACGATGCCAAGTCAAAGACCCGTGTACAACGACCAAACAGCCGCAAGAGACCCAAGAACCACAGGAACTGAACGGGAATATGCGGACCAACGAAGAAGCGTCTCTAGTTATTCGGAGGTAATAGATAAAGTACGTAAGTGGGCTTGTAAGTATGATGGCGGGAAAGACCCTATTACCTTCATAGAAAGAGTCGAAGAACTCACAGAGGCATACGAACTACCCAAGGATTTATTACCCCGAACCATGCCTGAGCTGTTAAAGGACAAAGCCCTCTGTTGGTTCAGAAATAATAATAAAGGTTGGCTCACGTGGGAATCCTTCAAAGTGGATTTCATGAAATTCTTTTTATCGTCGAGATATTTCGAAGAACTGGAAGACAATATTAGGAAAAGAACCCAAGCCACAAAAGAGAAGTTCAAGGATTATGTGTTAGCCATGCAAACGTTGATGCGTCATGTCGGCTATACGGAAGAACACCAGCTACAGAGAATCTACCGGAATTGCCATCGAGACTATCTGCTTTACATAAGACGGACAGACTTCTCGTCACTAGAAGAATTAGTATCCATGGCAGAAGATTTCGAGGGTATACGCCAGGACACAGAGCCCTCACGTACGCCCCGGGAACCGTGGCGATCAAAGCCGGAACACCATCGAATGATGTCAGCCGCACCAGCGGGGAACCGAATAGACCCGCGGACCGTCTGTCGGAGATGCGGTGAAAACGGCCATTTCCAGATAGAATGCCATAACCCCCGAAAACTGTTCTGCTGGGAGTGTGGAAAACAAGAGCTACGAACGATTGATTGTTGCAGGAAAGCTTCGGAAAACGGGCAGGGCATCCAGCAGAGACGAGGACTGCTGGAGCCAGGGAACCAAAACTCTCCTCGTACCTCACCAAGTGCTTAAACTTCAGTCAGGACAGAATCTTCGCAAAAGTGGCATTAGGAAGGGAACTTGTCACCGGCACTATCGACACGGGAGCCTCGATAAGTTTCATCAGCGAATTACTAGCCAGAGAGATTGCCGCCGAAGGACGACAAGTAGACGTAGATGTCGACGTTAAGATGGCAGATGGTACGCCGCGTACAATTGACCAAGCTATGGAGGTGGTTATCCGACTAGGAGCGGCGGAATGTGAAATGCCGTTGCTCATACTCAAGGATGCCATCGATCACGTAATTCTGGGGATAGACTTCCTCACGAATATAGGAGCATCGATCAGCTGTGGAGGTGAAACCATAACTTTAGGTGCTCCGGTGACAACAGCTCCAAATGGTGGACAAGTCGGCGGTTCTACACTTCGGACAATGAGGATCGAGACGAAAACAGCTTCGCACGGAGGCACAACGCAAGAGGGGGCCACCACAACCAACGATCAAACAGCAGAAGGCACGCAAGGAAGTGAAGATGATAAGACGAAAGAAAGACAAGTTATAAAAACATTCCTGGAAGCAGAACTACCGAAGTTCGAGGCTTTGAAGGGCCCTTCTAACATCACCACCCATCAGATCGTGATGAAGGATGACCGACCCATCAAGCAGAGATATTACCCGAAAAACCCAGCCATGCAAGCGATTATAAACAAGGAAATAGATGAACTGTTAGAAAAGGACTGTATTGAACCCTCGCATAGCCCGTACAGTGCCCCTATCGTCTTGGTGAAGAAGAAAAACGGAAAGTGGCGCCTATGTATTGATTACCGGCAGTTGAATGCACGATCAGTTCCAGATGCATACCCACTTCCTAGGATACAACATATCTTGGACCGGTTACGCGACGCTCAGTACATCAGTAGCCTGGATCTGAAGAATGGTTACTGGCAGATTCCCATGAACCCGGGCAGCAAGCAGTATACGGCTTTTACTGTTCCAGGGAGAGGACTCTTTCAGTGGCGTGTCATGCCGTTTGGTCTGCATTCGGCTCCAGCAACTTTCCAAAGAGCATTGGACCAGGTGATCGGGCCAGAAATGGAACCACACGCATTCGCGTATCTTGACGACATAATTGTGACTGGGAAAACTCTAGAGGAACACAAAAAGAATTTACAAGAAGTATTTCAACGTCCGCGAGCAGCTAACCTAAAAATAAACAGCGAAAAATTTGAGTTTTTCAAAGAAGACTTGAAATATCTAGGTCACGTGGTAAGCCGTCAGGGAATCCATACCGATCCGGATAAGGTAGCGGCTATCAAGGAGTTAGAGCACCAACAAGCGTAAGAGGTGTTCGCCGCTTTCTGGGAGTGGCATCATGCCGGTTCGTACCGGACTTCGCTGATTTAGTCATGCCACTCACAAGCCTCTTGAAGAAGGGTAAACGATGGAAATGGACTGAGGAACAACAACAAGCCTTCGAGACGATGAAGAAGAAGCTCACGGAGGCACCGGTATTGGCATGTCCCGATTTTTCCAAGAAGTTCACGAAGAAGTTCAAGAAGTTTTCCAAGAAGTTCACACTGCAGACGGACGCCAGTAACTACGGTTTAGGAGCAGTGCTGACCCAAGAAAGTCAAGAAGGAGAGCGGGTGATCGCATATGCCAGTCGTCATTTAAACAAAGCCGAACAGAACTACTCTGCTACGGAAAACGAGTGTCTGGCAATCGTATGGGGCATTAGGAAAATGCGGCCATATTTAGAAGGTTACCACTTTAGTATTATCACGGATCATCTCTCACTGAAGTGGCTAAACTCACTGGAAAACCCTTCAGGCCGGTTAGCCAGGTGGGCACTCGAACTACAGCAATACACTTTCGACGTAAAATACAGGCGAGGTAAGTGGAACGTAGTCGCGGATGCACTCTCGAGGTAGCCATTCGAAAAACTAGGAAAGGTTACGACGATGGAGGGAAAAGGCAGCTGGATCGAAACGAGAATGACAGACATTAGAAAGAACCCAGAGAAATTTGCGGACTACGTAATCGAGAACGGGCAACTATACCGACATATCCCAGGAGACTCAAATGATGAAGATTGCGCAGCGTGGAAACTCTGCGTACCTAACAACCTCCGAAACCGAGTGATGAAAGGAAACCACGACGACCCGAGCGCCGGACACCCTGGAATTCGGAAGACAGTGACAAGGATCGCCAACAGATACTACTGGCCAGGTATGTTCAGAGACATCAGAAAGTTCGTGCGATGTTGCGAGTCATGTCAACGGTACAAACCAGTACAAGACAAGGTGGCAGGGAAGATGCTGACCCAGATACCCGAGGAGCCCTGGTCCATCGTCTGTGCTGACTTCATAGGGCCATTACCACGGTCAAAACATGGTAATACAATGATACTAGTTTTCCTAGACAAATTCTCGAAATGGACCGAAATAGTACCACTACGGCAAGCAACTACGGATAGTTTGAAGAGAGCTTTTCGGGAAAGAATATTGGCGAGATATGGAGTTCCAAAGGTACTCGTCACAGACAACGGTGTGCAGTTCAACAGCCGACACTTCCAACGGTTCCTCCAGGATTTAGGTGTTCGTCAGCAGTTTACCGCCCCATATACACCCCAAGAAAATCCCGCCGAAAGAGCAAACAGGAACGTGAAGAGGATTGTGGCACAGGTGATAAAAAACGATCAGACGAGTTGGGACGAATTCATTCCGGAAATCTCCTTGGGCATCAATACGATGACATCAGACACAACTGGATTTAGTCCAGCATTCCTCACACAGGGTCGAGAACCGCGGTTGCCGAAGACACTCTTCGACGAAGTCACTTTAGGAACCGGAACCGCGGCACAAAGTCCACAACAGAGGGGTAATCGCCTTCGAGAAGTTTTCCAAATCGTAAGGAGAAATCTTGAAAGGGCAGCAAAGGACCAGGCTCGGAATTACAATCTTCGACGAAGACACTGGAACCCCCCAATCGGAACACTTGTCCTGGTAAAAACACACCACCTATCAAAAGCGGTGGATAAATTCAACGCCAAGCTGGCACCAAAATACGAGGGACCTTACCGAATCGACAGATATACATCACCAGTCATCGTGCAGCTAACCAACATGGAAAATTCAAGTGGTCGCACGGCCCACATCCGAGATCTTAAGGAATATCATCGCGTTGAAGACAGATCAAATACGACCGTGGGCGGCGAACTTACAGAACCCCAGTAGTTGAATTTCATATGTCATGTGGCGTCGTAGATCGTGTTGTCCGTCAGTGTAGTAGACCAACCCGTTACTTATTTTCCTCTCTCTTAGAAAACCACCAAAAACCAACAACAAATCAACAACAATGGCAACAACCGCAGAGAAGGAACAATGGTTCGATCGGCTGGATGAGCTGATCCAGTCAAGCAAAGTATCCGGAACGACAACACCCGTCTTTGCTCCCCTTCGTCGTGTGAGCCGTGACAGCGCAAAGCCGAAGAGAAAGCGGAACCACGAGGGTCAGAGGATGGAGTCCTTGACCGAAGTAGCGAACGCGGATGATAACGAGGAGGAACCCTTCGTTATTTATCCGCCTGGCCGCGGTGGAATACCGATCCGGGCCGAGGACTATCGCCGTTTAGCCAGAGGGCGGTTCCTAAATGACGCTCTGGTAGAAATGTACCTCCAATACATCAAAAACACCAGGGTCGCAGAATCGGAGAGGCAGCGGGTGCATCTGTTCAGCACCCATTTCTTTGATCGCATCAACCAGGCCGGCACGCCGTGGGAACGGCAAGGCAGAGTGAGGCGCTGGACAAAGAATGTGGATTTGTTCACGATGAACCACATCCTTGTCCCAGTGAACAGGGACCAACATTGGTTCCTAATGGTCGTGTGCTTCGTGGGTAGCACCAGCGCCAGGATGATGGAAAAGCCGAAGCAGGACGGGACATGGGGTGCACAGCTACCCTGTATCCTCCAATTCGACTCCCTGAGCCCGGGTCCACGAACGGAGGTAGGCCAACGGATACGGGAGTATCTCGAGTGCGAATACCACTCACGCAAGCCCGACGGCGTTCCCCGGACATTCAGCAACATGAACTTACCCCTATTCGAGCCCAGGGTGTTGCAGCAGGACAACGGGACGGATTGCGGCATATTTCTGCTACAATACGCAGAACAGCTATTCGTCCGGCCAATCGAAGACTACCGCGACGAGTATTTAAACATGGAGGAGTGGTTCTCCAGAGAAGAGGTAGGCAGGAAGCGGCAGAACATCGCAAATACCATCCGGAAGCTGACAGCCGACCTAGGGAAGACACACCGGAAGTACCCCGCTCTCGACTTCGGGGAACCCACCCCAGAAGCGCCAAAAAGGGTAGAACTGGTAGGAGGAGAGATACCCACAGACACCGGATACCCAAACTATTTCGACCCTCTGAGCGGCGCCTACTACGACGACCTCTGCTCCGAAGTCGATGGAAATTTGGGGCTAGAAGCGGTGGCAGAACTACCGACACCAAAACCAGCCAGCGAGGAAGTTACACCAACTGGGTCCAGCGAAATAGTCGAGCAGAACGACGTCCCAATGCCGCGACAGTTCCGCGACCTGGACGAGCTCGAGGGCCCAGCAGGCACATGCATTAACCGAGAGGTGGTAGACGGTATACGCAGGGGACACCCGCGTTTGGCACAACAGCCACGGAAACGCCAACGCATCCAGTTCCTCTGTGCCGGCCACAGGGTGACCATCACGTCAAGGGCGATCACCATTCTTCCGCCACCGGAAAGAAAGGAGGGAGTGTAAGGAAGCATAACTTCCTTACAAATACGGGTGTAGAACCTGGACCACACTCCACCTGAGCTGATCCCGCGAAAATCGCTTCAAGGGATGCAGTAACCTCGAGTTGTGCGGACCCAACTTGAGGTGGACTTAATTCTATGAATACGGCCAACCAACTTCAACCAAGTTGGGGGAACTTGTTGGAGGAGAAAGAATCGAACATCAAACAGAAAGCTCGACTCCGGGGAAGAAAACAAAACTCTCACCGCACTCAACAAGCACAACAACAATAACATGTACAAAACCGGGAATGCAATAAAGAGCAAATAATAAAACCAAAGTCACATAGAAATTAGAAACAACAAACACAGGCAAATTACATGCAGCAAGCTAACGAAAAAAACTGGTTTAAAAAAACAACAACATGCAAAGTCGATACTGAGCAAAGAAATAATTTTTCACTCTGCTACGGCAACAACAACCCCAGTCGAAAGCAAAAGAAGCGATTAACAGAAATTTTCGAAGGCCACACTAAAACAACAAAATGACCAAATGCCGTTAGGTGAGCCATATAAAAGCAGCCTCCGAATTGTAAATCGGTCTCTTGGAAATCAACCATCTAAGCGGTAAGTCCTCGTTGAGTAATTCCTGCCTGTCTGAATTTGGTGGAGTGCTTCTAGTGGAAGCCAAATTCAGAATCCTGAAATCCTGAATAATTCCTGCCTGTCTGAATTTGGTGGAGTGCTTCTAGTGGAAGCCAAATTCAAAATTTTGAAAACTTGTCAATTTAATTCCTGTCTGTCTGAATTTGGTGGAGTGCTTCTAGTGGAAGCCAAATTCAGCATCTTGAAAACTTGATTAATTCCGTCTGTCTGAATTTGGTGGAGTGCTTCTAGTGGAAACCAAATTCAGAATCTCGAGAGCCTGGCTATCACGCGAGCAAATCCTGAATCCAAATAAGAGTCCCGTAGACAGCCTCCTTGTAGTAGCTGAATATCCCCGTGTATATAAGCAAAATTAGCCCTGACTTACTTACGAACGGACTGACATATAGTATACAATTAGCAATAAGATTAAAGAACGTGTAACCCAGAAATAAAGGTATAATTAGTTATAAGGGAGAAAGTAAAATGTATGTGGAGGAAAATAAAGACAAGAATTAGACTAATGAAGAATAAATTGTGGGTTCTTTTATTAAAATGAACGCTGGACGGCCGTGAGCATATCCTGGCGAGAAGACATTCGTTACAACTTGTGGTGGTGTGAGTTGTGGGGGATCATCTCTAGTGGTGAGCGTCGAAAACACATTCCTGAGCTCCCCTGCAGTGACTGCGTTCAGACCAAACTCTTCCATATATCTCAACAATTCCTCCCGATTGAGGGTGGCTTTCCACCTTCTAACCATGTTTCTCGCTTTTCCGATTCCTCGTACCACTAATGATTTAATTTGCTTTTCCTTTATTTGATTTTTTTTATTGATGATGGCGCTCAGGCCCTACTTGTCACGACGCTTTCCACCGGGTTCTTTTATAAGATCTTTGGACCTTTTTTGCAGCCGGGGCAAATACTGCCCTTATCCAAGGTCGATTATGTTTTTTTTTTTTTTTTTTTTATGACAGATGAAACCAAGCTCAGGGAATGCCCCCTATCCATGCACAGCATTTGTTGGTTCCGAAGGGATGACAGGTTAGTGGGAAGGGGGAAAGAGGGAGTAGTGACGGTTTACACTTCGCTTGAATGTTTCGACGCTGTAAGTGGGCGGGAAGACATTCGCAGGGAGATTATTCCACAATCTAACGACGCGACCGAAAAACGAACTCTCACGGTAATGCGTGGTTCGTTGGAACGGAATCGCAACATAAAAGGGGTGCACCCCTCTGGAAAGCCAAGTAGTTCTGCTAAATACCTGAATCGGAGGAATCAGGCTGGCTACTTCAGAAGAACATTTACCGTGAAAGTAGCGGTAAAATAGTGATACACACCCCACATCACGACGACGCTCCAAGGTTTCAATAGAGCTGGATACCCTACTGTCCCCTATAAGTTTTAACGCACGACATTGGACACGGTCGAGAAGCTGAAGATATGCCCGCGAAGCTCCCGACCATATATGCGAATTGTACTCCATTTTCGGACGGATATAAGTGGTGTAGATACAACGAAGATCGGTTGGAGTGAAGTACTTCTTACACCGCTTAAGAAAGCCTAAGCACTTGGCTGCTTCTTTCGACACGTCAAAGATGTGATCGTTCCAGCGAAGATCGCATTGGATTGACATGCCCAGAACATCAAGAGCCTCCGACTCATTAATATCCACACCACCCATATTTAAAGGTGGAAAGTTGTCGCCCGCCAGACGCTTGTGGGTCAACAAACCCAATGTCGTGCGTTAAAACTTATAGTTATTGTGGAATAATCTCCCTGCGAATGTCTTCCCGCCCACTTACAGCGTCGAAACATTCAAGCGAAGTGTAAACCGTCACTACTCCCTCTTTCCCCCTTCCCACTAACCTGTCATCCCTTCGGAACCAACAAATGCTGTGCATGGATAGGGGGCATCCCCTGAGCTTGGTTTCATCTGTCATAAAAAAAAAAAAAAAAAAAAACAGCATTGGGTCTTCCGCGCATTAAAATCGACCCGATTCGCTTGACCCCACTCCTGGATTTTGTTGAGGTCAGATTGGAGTGTGTCATTCATAATTCTGCGCCTTCTATTGATCTCCAGAATAGAGGGACGCCTGGAGAATGAATATGAATGACAAATGCTGCTGTCATCAGCAAACGAGTAGACGGGTTTGATGTCAATGACAGAAGGTCATTGATCAAAATAAGAAAAAGTGTCGGAGACAGGACCGAACCCTGCGGAACTCCAGCATTAATGGAGTGCTCTTCGGAAGCAAAGCCGTCTATCACAACCCGAATAGAACGGCCGCTGAGGAAACTCGATATCCATCGAGTGAAAGTATTACCGACACCATAAGCAGCCAGCTTAGACACGAGTGCTTTATGCCACACCCGGTCAAATGCCTTGGAGATATCCAGAGCAACAACCATGCTCTCACCGAACCGGTGAATGCAACTGCTCCACCGTTCAGTGAGAAACGCCATCAGGTCGCCGATGGAACGGTCAGCACGGAAGCCGTACTGGCGATCGCTGATCAACTCGTTGCTCTCTAGATACCTCATCAATTTAAAATTTACAATGCTCAATGGGCGAGCCAGTGTTGAGGCACACTTTCTCAACACATGGGCTGAAATGCCATCCGGTCCCGAGGACTTATTGACATTGAGGTCTGCAAGCACTCTTTTAACAGCTCGCGTTCGAAAATGCATCTGAGGCATAGCATGAGATACATCATCGACCACGGGCAGTGGTTGACTACTCTCAGGAAGAGAGCAGTTTTCAGCAAACATTTTGGCTAATAAGTTTGCCTTATCAACCGAGTGAGTGAAGATCTGATCGTCCTTGAGGAGAGTTGGAATAGACGATCTCGTCTGATTTTTCACCCTCCCCACGAACGACCAAAAGTTCTTGCTACCCTTATGGTATTCAAGAACTCTGCGTCTAAGGCGCTGTTCGTAGAGAACTTTTTCGCGCTTTAGAGTGGCATTGCACCTATTTCTGGCCTGATTGCGCAGCAGTTTAGTATCAGCAGTTTTATTTAAACGCCAATTCCTAAATGCTTCCTCTTTAGACCTGACTGCTTGTCTGCAAGTCGCATTAAACCAGGAATGGTCTTTTGGTTTAATGGAAATTCTTTTATTGGGTATGAAAGACCTCATACCAAATAAAATTATATTTTCTACTAATTTTGCTGCATTTATGTTTCTATCTCTGAAACACAATTGCCAATTGAAACGGCTGAAAAAGCAGTTCAGCGCATCCCAATTAGCCTTCTCATAAAGCCACACTTTCCGCTTCGGAGCTGTCTGGTGAGCGGATTGAAGACTAGAATATGGGAAGGTAGCAGAAATTATAGCGTGGTCCGAATTACCAAGAGGTGCAAGAACATTCACATCATACTTGCTGTGATGTGAAGTTAGAAAGAGGTCCAGAATATTTTGGTTTTGCCCATCAACGCAGGGAAAGTGCGTTGGTTCCTTCACTAATTGAGTCAAATTATTAGACTCAGCAAACAACTCAACATACAAACCCTCAGGTGTTGTGTGACTCAAATGACGTAGCCAATTGGAATTATGAACATTGAAATCACTAGCAACAACAATTTCACTGTTCGGATACGATTCCAGAATTTTAGAAATCGAATCAGACAGACTGTCCAATTTATCGAAAGTTGGCAGCCTCCCCAGACCCGGGCTTCTATAAATGAAGCAGAAGTGCAGGATGTGCGACTGGATTTTGAATTTAACCCACATGGTGCTAAATTCTGCATCCGACGTGCAAAGGTGTTGCTGACACTGGTACGCAACATCACTGCGAATGTATAAGGCGAGGCCTCTGTGTGGTAAAAACAATGGCAGTAAATAGTATCCAGGCATGTGAAAATCCAGTGGATCCAGTGGATCTGCACACTCAGACACCTGGGTCTCACTTAGTACCATTATATGCGGTTGGTTAGTACAAATATGCGCATAGACCGCGAAGAAATTCGCCCTCAAGCCACGTACATTAGTGGAGTCTATGCGGAATTTTGTCATCGCCGCCCACTGTAGCGAAGTGTAAGGTCAGCCGTACAAGCAGCCACGCGTACGTCGCAAGCAAAGCAAAACGCGACAAGACAAGTGTTATGCCTTTATCTTGCCGCGCTTCAGCCCACGGTGCACTCACAGCCGCCTGCACACCTAACGGGACCAGGAAGAAGGAGGAAGAGTGAAAACCAACGAAATGCTGAGCTTTACTGCGGAGAGCATAAACAAGACCCTCGCATGTTTCTCTGCATTGCGTTAGATTGTCTATTTATTTGTTATAATTTCATCAGGTTTTATTTATTTGTTATCAAGTATTAAGTTATTAAGTAGTGCACTATTTTGTTTATTAAAAAGTATTGTTTGGTGAAGCGTTATTGTTGTATTTTCGCGGCGTGGGTTTTCACTATTGTTTTGGATTTTATTTTCGCGAACACTGTTTATAAAATGAATTGGCGGGCGCACCGTCCGCCTCCGTCCGCGGTCACATCACAACCAACGCACCAACGCCGACGAGACTTGGATATTTAAGGATATTTGTAATGTTTTCGGGACCCAATGAAAAACTGTTATTTCGAAAATTTCATTTATTTTTCGATATATTAATAAGTGAGAGTTTTCTATTACAATCTAATATTTCCTCAAGATAGCAGTTTCAATTGGCCTAACTAACTTAATGTCTGCCAGAGCTAACACTAAGTTGACACTAACTTATAAAATCAACCCTAAAAACAGATTGATTTAAAAATTACTTTTGCACAATGGAAGATGGCGATTTATTGCAGGATGCAGTACTCTCTGGTTTCACAGAAATACGTCATGGGTGTAATACGCGAAGTTCCAGCAGCGATCGCATCACTGCGGCCTATTTTTATTATGTTCCCATGGTTGCAAGCCAAGTACGGGTGGCAGTGGCCCGGTGGCAACGGCTCAGCTCGCCGACTAATGGGGGTTGCCACCTTAACCCACAACAAAATTTTCGTGCCTGATTATTTTTCTTAATTAAATAAAATAAGAAAAAAAAAATATATAAGAGAAAAGAAAAGGAAAGAGTTTAAAGGAATAAATAAGAGAAAGAAGGAAGTTAAAAATGAGTAACTACGAAAAAATTGCAAAAATGCGTGAGAAGTGAAAGTTATTGAGGTGGATTAAGAAGATAATCATATCCGCCATTGTGACGCTGGCAGGCGATAATAGATTTTTCGCTAAGACAAAGGTGGATGGTGATAGCGTTACGGCATTGCTGGATTCGGGAGCTTCTGCCACCTATAGCGCAAATGGTGCCTATGACTTTTTACAAAAACGAAACAGAGCAGTTTATCCGTTAAAGGGGCAGAAGATTAAAAATGCGAATAGAGGTGAGACTTCCGTCGTGGGAGTGGTATCACTTTTGGTTGAGTGGGAGGTTTTGACAAAGGACATGGAGGTTCTTCACAGTTTCGGCTTTACAGCAAGATTTTAATTTTGGGGTTGACTTCTGGCGAACCTTCGTGTTGTCAGTAATTAGTAGGTGTCCGAGTATTTGTGTGAGTGATGCAACCGGTCCAGCGTGTGTGAGCGGACTGGTACCGACGTCAACGGACCTGACATTTGATACAGACCGACATTTCCTCACTAACGAGCAAGCTATGGACCTGGGGAAAGTGAAGGCTCGATTTCCTTCATTTGCTGTTCTGGGTCTTGGGCGAACCGACATGGAGGAACACGTAAGAGGTGGTGGACGAGCACCTGCCCTTGAAGCAACGCCAGTACCCTATCTGGCCCGCGATCCAGAAGCTGATCTTTGATGAACTTGACCGGATGCTGAGTATGGGAGTCATCGAGGTTATTAACAGCTGCTGGAGCTCTCCAGTTTCATTGGTGAGAAAAGAGACCAATAACCGACTGTGTCTTGATGCAAGAAAACTGAACGAACGGAAGGTAAAGGACGCATACCTATTGCCTCACATTGAGGGACGCGTTCTACAGATGCCGCTGGAAGAAAGGGTAAGGTTCACAGTCGCAGGTAGACCACTGTATCAGTTTACGGTGATGCTTTCGGGCTGTGCAACGTCGCGCAGCGAATGTGTAGGCTGATGGACAACGTTATTCCCTCTGATTTGCGGGAGAATGTCTTTGCCTACTTCGACGATCTTCTCGTGTGTTTTGCCATTTTCGACTCACATCTTGGGATGTTGGATCGGGTGGCCAAATATCTGCGAGATGCCAAACTGACGATTAATGTAGAAAAAAGCAAAGAAGTTTTGCTTCAAAGAAGTGAGGTATCTGGGCTATGTTGTCGGGTACGGCTGCATCAAGACCGACAGCCAGAAAGTGGAGGCAATTGACGAGTTTCCGGAGCCCAGAACGGCTAAAGAGTTGAGGAGGCTCCTAGGCCTGTCCGGCTGGTACCGACGTTTCATTAAAGACTACGCGACGGTAGCAGCCCCGCTACATGACTGCTTAAAGAAGGACCAACTGAGGAAGTTCATCTTAACTGATGATGTAAAGCTGGCCTTGGACAGACTCAAAAAGAGCCTCATCTCATCGCGTTTTGACGAATTTGACAGGCACTTTTATATACAGTGCGACGCATCAACGCAACGGGTAGGGGGAGTACTCTTCCAAATGCATGACGAAGAGAATGAGCATCCGATCGCTAAGATCAACAAGGCTCAGAAAAATTATAGTGTCACTGAGCTGGAGTGTTATGCACCGATATCAAGCGTAAAGTAGTTCCGTCCTGAGCTTACGAGAAGAATAGGAAAACCTATAATCTCGGGTCGATGGTTCGGTCGTTCACAGTGGGGCAGGTAGTTACTCGGCGAAACTTCCAACCGAGCAAACAGGCTGACCACTTCTGTGCTAAGCTAGCACCGACGGGAATACCGGCCCAGGTAGTTGAGATTCTGGGGAACACATGCTATCGACTAGAAACGTTGAAGGGCGCCCCGATGGGAGTGTTTCATGCGAAAGACATTTGGTATCTACAAGCATTATCAATTTGTATGACACCTAGTGGCCAACTTATACAAAAGTTGTCAATACCCCATAAACGTTTCAAAATATTAATACGTGATTCTATCCAGCAGTATCTAGAGACATTACAAAAATATTTGCCACAAATAGGCGTGGTCCTTATACAAAATTTGTTAAGTGGCGAAATTGTAATTTTTTTAGTTATTCGGGTGTAGGGTGTTTAGACTTCGGCCAGGCTGAAGACAACATCTTTACTTGTTTTTTAAATTCTCTTTTATTTGTGTTTTTGATAAAAAACCCTTTTACAATCACTTATTAAAGGCACCTGCTTATATTTATAACGTTTTCGTGACCCAATGAAAAACTGTTATTTCACAAATTTCATTTATATTTCGTATATTAATAAGTGAGAGTTTTCTATTACAATCTAATATTTCTTCAATATAGCAGTTTCAATGAGCCTAACTAAGTGATTTATTATCGACTTTGACAGCCGAAATATAAAACTTTCAAAGTTTCATACCAATAAACCGAATTAAGTGTGCACTTGGTGTAAACCAACACTAAGTGTGCACTAACAAATCAACCCTGAGAACAGATTGGTATAAAAATTACACTTGTACAAGGGAAGATGACGATTTATTGCAGGTTGCAGTACTCTCTGGATTATATTCAAGCAGAAAAAAAAGAGTATAAGGATCGTCTGCGACTTTTAGATACTTATAGCGACATAGTCTTCATAAAGGATTATAGGTAAATAAAAATATATTAGTCGAAAAGAATTACATATTAAAACTTAACTAAAATAGATTTGACAAGGAGACCACGACGTTTTTGATAAAACTTCTTCGCCCAAAGTTGGAAAAAAGAACAAACCGAGGAAGTCCAGTAACACCCGTCGACAAGGTCCTCGTATTTCTTCGTTATATGGGTAATGGAATCTATCAGAAAGATGTAGGTGCATACTTACACGTACGGCTTTGGTTTTATTTAGAGTAACATGCATTTTTTAGCTGTAGTACATAGCATTTCACAGCAATACGTCATGGGTGTAATACGCGAAGTTCCAGCAGCGATCGCATCACTGCGGCCTATTTTTATTATGTTCCCATGGTTGCAAGCCAAGTACGGGTGGCAGTGGCCCGGTGGCAACGGCTCAGCTCGCCGACTAATGGGGGTTGTCACCTTAACCCACAACAAAATTTTCGTGCTAGATTATTTTTCTTAATAAAATAAAATAAGAAAAAAAAACATATAAGAGAAAAGAAAAGGAAAGAGTTTAAAGGAATAGATAAGAGAAAGAAGGAAGTTAAAAAATTAGTAACTACGAAAAAATTGCAAAAATGCGTGAGAAGTGAAAGTTATTGAGGTGGATTAAGAAGATAATCATATCCGCCATTGTGACGCTGGCAGGCGATAATAGATTTTTCGCTAAGACAAAAGTGGATGGTGATAGCGTTACGGCATTGCTGGATTCGGGAGCTTCTGCCAACTATAGCGCAAATGGCGCTTATGACTTTTTACAAAAACGAAACAGAGCAGTTTATCCGTTAAAGGGGCAGAAGATTAAAAATGCGAATAGGGGTGAGACTTCCGTCGTGGGAGTGGTATCACTTTCGGTTGAGTGGGAGGTTTTGACAAAGGACATGGAGGTTCCTCACAGTTTCGGCTTTACAGCAAGATTTTTATTTTGGGGTTGACTTCTGGCGAACCTTCGGGTTGTCAGTAATTAGTAGGTGTCCGAGTATTTGTGTGAGTGATGCAACCGGTCCAGCGTGTGTGAGCGGACTGGTACCGACGTCAACGGACCTGACATTTGATACAGACCGACATTTCCTCACTAACGAGCAAGCTATGGACCTGGAGAAAGTGAAGGCTCGATTTCCTTCGTTTGCTGTTCTGGGTCTTGGGCGAACCGACATGGAGGAACACGTAATAGAGGGGAGCACCTTCCCTTGAAGCAACGCCAGTACCCTATCTGGCCCGCGATCCAGAAACTGATTTTTTATGAACTTGACCGGATGCTGAGTCTGGGAGTCATTGAGGTCATTAACAGCTGCTGGAGCTCTCCAGTTTCATTGGTGAGAAAAGAGACCAATAACCGACTGTGTCTTGATGCAAGACTGAACGAACGGATGGTAAAGGACGCATACCTATTACTTCACATTGAGGACATCCTTAGCAGACTGCAAGACACACGATACATCAGTGCGATTGATCTGAAGGACGCATTCTGGCAGATACCGCTGGAAGAAAGGGTAAGAAGGCGTTCACAGTCGCAGGTAGACCACTGTATCAGTTTACGGTGATGCCTTTCGGGCTGTGCAACGTCGTGCAGCGAATGTGTAGGCTGATGGACAAAGTCATTCCCTCTGATTTGCGGGAGAATGTCTTTGTCTACTTCGACGATCTTCTCGTGTGTTTTGCCAGTTTCAACTCACATCTTGGGCTGTTGGATCGGGTGGCCAAATATCTGCGGGATGCCAAACTGACGATTAATGTAGAAAAAAGCAAAGAAGTTTTGCTTCAAAGAAGTGAGGTATCTGGGCTATGTGAGGTATCTGGGCTATGTCTGTCAAAGCTGGCCTTTGACAGACTCAAAAAGAGCCTCATCTCATCGCGTTTTGACGAATTCGGATTTTGACAGGCACTTTTATATACAGTGCGACGCATCAACGCGAGGGGTAGGGGGAGTACTCTTCCAAATGCATGACGAAGAGAATGAGGATCCGATCGCTAAGCTCAACAAGGCTCAGAAGAATTATAGTGTCACTGAGCTGGAGTGTTATGCACCGATATCAAGCGTAAAGTAGTTTCGTCCTGAGCTTACGAGAAGAATAGGAAAACCTATAATCTCGGTTCGATGGTTCGGTCGTTCACAGTGGGGCAGGTAGTTACTCGGCGAAACTTCCAACCGAGCAAACAGGCCGACCACTTCTGTGCTAAGCTAGCACCGACGGGAATACCGGCCCAGGTAGTTGAGATTCTGGGGAACACATGCTATCGACTAGAAACGTTGAAGGGCGCCCCGATGGGAGTGTTTCATGCGAAAGACATTTGGTATCTACAAGCATTATCAATTTGTATGACACCTAATGGCCAACTTATACAAAAGTCAATATCCCATAAACGTTTCAAAATATTAATACGTGATTCTATCCAGCAGTATCTAGAGACATTACAAAAATATTTGCCAAAAATAGGCGTGGTCCATATACAAAATTTGTTAAGTGGCGAAATTGTAATTTTTTTAGTTATTCGGATGTAGGGTATTTAGACTTCGGCCAGGCTGAAGACAACATCTTTACTTTTTTTTTTAAATTCTCTTTTATTTGTGTTTTTGATAAAAAACCCTTTTACAATCACTTATTAAAGGCACCTGCTTATATTTATAACGTTTTCGTGACTCAATGAAAAACTGTTATTTCACAAATTTCATTTATATTTCTTATATTAAGTGAGAGTTTTCTATTACAATCTAATATTTCTTCAATATAGCAGTTTCAATGGTCCTAACTAAGTGATTTATTATCGACTTTGACAGCCGAAATATAAAACTTTCAAAGTTTCATACCAATAAACCGAATTAAGTTGCCACTAGCGTTAGCATCCTACTAAATTTTAGTGTCTGCCAGAGCTAACACTAAGTGTGCACTAACAAATCAACCCTGAGAACAGATTGGTATAAAAATTACACTTGTACAAGGGAAGATGACGATTTATTGCAGGTTGCAGTACTCTCTGGATTATATTCAAGCAGAAAAAAAGAGTATAAGGATCGTCTGTGACTTTTAGATACTTATAGCGACACAGTCTACATAAAGGATTATAGGTAAATAAAAATATATTAGTCGAAGTGAATTACATATTAACACTTAACTAAAATAGATTTGACAAGGAGACCACGACGTTTTTGATAAAACTTCTTCGCCCAAAGTTGGAAAAAAGAACAAACCGAGGAAGTCCCGTCGACAAGGTCCTCGTATTTCTTCGTTATATGGGTAATGGAATCTATCAAAAAGATGTAGGTGCATACTTACATGTACGGCTTTGGTTTTATTTAGAGTAACATGCATTTTTTAGCTGTAGTACATAGCATTTCACAGCAATACGTCATGGATGTAATACGCGAAGTTCCATCAGCGATCGCATCACTGCGGCCTATTTTTATTATCTCCAGTGCCATCGGTTTCCCTTCTTCAACAATCCCGTTAGCGAGAATACCACATTTGCGAAATCTGGAACGAATCTTCTGTACCAAGAAGCGTTGCCTAAGTGTCGACGGAGCTCTTTGGCATTGACTGGCGGCTTCAATTCCCTAATTGCGGCATTTTTGTCAGGATCTGTACTGATGCTTTCAGGGGTAACAAGGTGTCCTAAGTAACGGAGCTCCTGTTGGAAGAATTCTTTGTTGATGCGCAGACTGGTTTCTCTGAGACGGCTGAAGGCTTTGCGCAGGTATTGCATGTGTTCTTCTTCAATGGGACTAACTTCCACAACGTCGCCTAAATATGCGAACGCGTTTGGCTCCATGTCGATTCCGATGACGTGATCCAATGCACGCTGAAAAGTGGCCGGCGCAGAGTGCATCGCAATGGACATAGCTCGCCATTAGTTTAAGTCTCTTCCTGGCACAGTTATGCCACCTCTCCCGCCGTTCCTCTAGAATGTGCTGGATACGCAGAATCGGATAAGCGTCGGGTATCGACCTCGCGATCACTTGTCGTTAATCGATACAAAATATCCACTCAGCAGACTTCTTTTTGGCGAGCATTACTGGCGAACTGTGCGGGCATTTTGATGATTCTATATAGCCCTCCGCCACGAGTTTCACTTGCGTTTTGTAGTAATGCTGCTTGATTGGCATATCGTCCCACTTTGTTATTTGATGGGAAGCTATGATGGTTACTCTGCTCATGGTCTCGAAGATCTCCGAAGCTAGAAATACCTTTAAGTAGCTTGCCTCAGGATCCTCTGTCTCCCTCGATGTCCATATCGCGTCCTTGTAGTCGTCTGCATCGGCGGGGTCTGACTTGAGATATCAAGTCTGCGACTTTTAGATACTTATAGCGACACAGTCTTCATAAAGTAGTATAGGTAAATAAAAATATATTAGTCGAAGTGAATTACATATTAAAAGTTAAGTAATAGATTTGACAAGGAGACCACGACGTTTTTGATAAAACTTCTTCGCCCAAAGTTGGAAAAAAGAACAAACCGAGGAAGTCCAGTAACACCCGTCGACAAGGTCCTCGTATTTCTTCGTTATGTGGATAATGGACTCTATCGAAAAGATGTAGGTGCATACTTTCACGTACGGCTTTGGTTTTATTTAGAGTAACATGAATTTTTTAGCTGTAGTACATAGCGTTTCACAGAAATACGTCATGGGTGTAATACGCGAAGTTCCAGCAGCGAACACATCACTGTGGCCTATTTTTATTATGTTCCCATGGTTGCAAGCCAAGTACGGGTGGCAGTGGCCCGGTGGCAACGGCTCAGCTCGCCGACTGCGGGGGGTTGCCACCTTAACCCACAACAAAATTTTCGTGCCAGATTATTTTTCTTAATAAAATAAAATAAGAAAAAAATATATATAAGAGAAAAGAAAAGGAAAGAGTTTAAAGGAATAAATAAGAGAAAGAAGGAAGTTAAAAAATGAGTAACTACGAAAAAATTGCAAAAATGCGTGAGAAGTGAAAGTTATTGAGGTGGATTAAGAAGATAATCATATCCGCCATTGTGACGCTAGCAGGCGATAATAGATTTTTCGCTAAGACAAAGGTGGATGGTGATAGCGTTACGGCATTGCTGGATTCGGGAGCTTCTGCAAACTATAGCGCAAATGGCACTTATGACTTTTTACAAAAACGAAACAGAGCAGTTTATCCGTTAAAGGGGCAGAAGATTAAAAATGCGAATAGAGGTGAGACTTCCGTCGTGGGAGTGGTATCACTTTCGGTTGAGTGGGAGGTTTTGACAAAGGACATGGAGGTTCCTCACAGTTTCGGCTTTACAGCAAGATTTTTATTTTGGGGTTGACTTCTGGCGAACCTCCGGGTTGTCAGTAATTAGTAGGTGTCCGAGTATTTGTGTGAGTGATGCAACCGGTCCAGCGTGTGTGAGCGGACTGGTACCGACGTCAACGGACCTGACATTTGATACAGACCGACATTTCCTCACTAACGAGCAAGCTATGGACCTGGAGAAAGTGAAGGCTCGATTTCCTTCGTTTGCTGTTCTGGGTCTTGGGCGAACCGACATGGAGGAACACGTAATAGAGGGGAGCACCTTCCCTTGAAGCAACGCCAGTACCCTATCTGGCCCGCGATCCAGAAGCTGATCTTTGATGAACTTAACCGGATGCTGAGTCTGGGAGTAATCGAGGTCATTAACAGCTGCTGGAGCTCTCCAGTTTCATTGGTGAGAAAAGAGACCAATAACCGACTGTGTCTTGATGCAAGAAAACTGAACGAACGGAAGGTAAAGGACGCATACCTATTGCCTCACATTGAGGGCATCCTTAGCAGACTGCAAGATACGCGATACATCAGTGCGATTGATCTGAAGGACGCGTTCTGCAGATGCCGCTGGAAGAAAGGGTAAGGTTCACAGTCGCAGGTAGACCACTGTATCAGTTTACGGTGATGCTTTCGGGCTGTGCAACGTCGCGCAGCGAATGTGTAGGCTGATGGACAACGTCATTCCCTCTGATTTGCGGGAGAATGTCTTTGTCTACTTCGACGATCTTCTCGTGTGTTTTGCCAGTTTCGACTCACGTCTTGCGCTGTTGGATGGGGTGGCCAAATATCTGCGGGATGACAAACTGACGATTAATGTAGAAAAAAGCAAGGAAGTTTTGCTTCAAAGAAGTGAGGTATCTGGGCTATGTGAGGTATCTGGGCTATGTCTGTCAAAGCTGGCCTTTGACAGACTCAAAAAGGGCCTCATCTCATCGCGTTTTGACGAATTCGGATTTTGACAGGCACTTTTATATACAGTGCGACGCATCAACGCAAGGGGTGGGGGAGTACTCTTCCAAATGCATGACGAAGAGAATGAGCATCCGGTCGCTAAGCTCAAGAAGGCTCAGAAGAATTATAGTGTCACTGAGCTGGAGTGTTATGCACCGATATCAAGCGTAAAGTAGTTCCGACCTGAGCTTACGAGAAGAATAGGAAAACCTATAATCTCGGGTCGATGGTTCGGTCGTTCACAGTGGGGCAGGTAGTTACTCGGCGAAACTTCCAACCGAGCAAACAGGCCGACCACTTCTGTGCTAAGCTAGCACCGACGGGAATACCGGCCCAGGTAGTTGAGATTCTGGGGAACACATGCTATCGACTAGAAACGTTGAAGGGCGCCCCGATGGGAGTGTTTCATGCGAAAGACATTTGGTATCTACAAGCATTATCAATTTGTATGACACCTAGTGGCCAACTTACACAAAAGTTGTCAATATCCCATAAACGTTTCAAAATATTAATACGTGATTCTATCCAGCAGTATCTAGAGACATTACAAAAATATTTGCCACAATAGGCGACTACAAAATGTGTTAAGTGGCGAAATTGTAATTTTTTTAGTTATTCGGGTGTAGGGTGTTTAGACTTCGGCCAGGCTGAAGACAACATCTTTACTTGTTTTTTAAATTCTCTTTTATTTGTGTTTTTGATAAAAAACCCTTTTACAATCACTTATTAAAGGCACCTGCTCATATTTATAACGTTTTCGTGACCCAATGAAAAACTGTTATTTCACAAATTTCATTTATATTTCTTATATTAATAAGTGAGAGTTTTCTATTACAATCTAATATTTCTTCAATATAGCAGTTTCAATGGGCCTAACTAAGTGATTTATTATCGACTTTGACAGCCGAAATATAAAACTTTCAAAGTTTCATACCAATAAACCGAATTAAGTTGCCACTAGCGTTAGCATCCTACTAAATTTTAGTGTCTGCCAGAGCTAACACTAAGTGTGCACTAACAAATCAACCCTGAGAACAGATTGGTATAAAAATTACACTTGTACAAGGGAAGATGACGATTTATTGCAGGTTGCAGTACTCTCTGGATTATATTCAAGCAGAAAAAAAGAGTATAAGGATCGTCTGTGACTTTTAGATACTTATAGCGACACAGTCTACATAAAGGATTATAGGTAAATAAAAATATATTAGTCGAAGTGAATTACATATTAACACTTAACTAAAATAGATTTGACAAGGAGACCACGACGTTTTTGATAAAACTTCTTCGCCCAAAGTTGGACAAAAGAACAAACCGAGGAAGTCCCGTCGACAAGGTCCTCGTATTTCTTCGTTATATGGGTAATGGAATCTATCAAAAAGATGTAGGTGCATACTTACATGTACGGCTTTGGTTTTATTTAGAGTAACATGCATTTTTTAGCTGTAGTACATAGCATTTCACAGCAATACGTCATGGGTGTAATACGCGAAGTTCCATCAGCGATCGCATCACTGCGGCCTATTTTTATTATCTCCAGTGCCATCGGTTTCCCTTCTTCAACAATCCCGTTAGCGAGAATACCACATTTGCGAAATCTGGAACGAATCTTCTGTACCAAGAAGCGTTGCCTAAGTGTCGACGGAGCTCTTTGGCATTGACTGGCGGCTTCAATTCCCTAATTGCGGCATTTTTGTCAGGATCTGTACTGATGCTTTCAGGGGTAACAAGGTGTCCTAAGTAACGGAGCTCCTGTTGGAAGAATTCTTTGTTGATGCGCAGACTGGTTTCTCTGAGACGGCTGAAGGCTTTGCGCAGGTATTGCATGTGTTCTTCTTCAATGGGACTAACTTCCACAACGTCGTCTAAATATGCGAACGCGTTTGGCTCCATGTCGATTCCGATGACGTGATCCAATGCACGCTGAAAAGTGGCCGGCGCAGAGTGCATCGCAATGGACATAGCTCGCCATTAGTTTAAGTCTCTTCCTGGCACAGTTATGCCACCTCTCCCGCCGTTCCTCTAGAATGTGCTGGATACGCAGAATCGGATAAGCGTCGGGTATCGACCTCGCGATCACTTGTCGTTAACCGATACAAAATATCCACTCAGCAGACTTCTTTTTGGCGAGCATTACTGGCGAACTGTGCGGGCATTTTGATGATTCTATATAGCCCTCCGCCACGAGTTTCACTTGCGTTTTGTAGTAATGCTGCTTGATTGGCATATCGTCCCACTTTGTTATTTGATGGGAAGCTATGATGGTTACTCTGCTCATGGTCTCGAAGATCTCCGAAGCTAGAAATACCTTTAAGTAGCTTGCCTCAGGATCCTCTGTCTCCCTCGATGTCCATATCGCGTCCTTGTAGTCGTCTGCATCGGCGGGGTCTGACTTGAGATATCAAGTCTGCGACTTTTAGATACTTATAGCGACACAGTCTTCATAAAGTAGTATAGGTAAATAAAAATATATTAGTCGAAGTGAATTACATATTAAAAGTTAAGTAATAGATTTGACAAGGAGACCACGACGTTTTTGATAAAACTTCTTCGCCCAAAGTTGGAAAAAAGAACAAACCGAGGAAGTCCAGTAACACCCGTCGACAAGGTCCTCGTATTTCTTCGTTATGTGGATAATGGACTCTATCGAAAAGATGTAGGTGCATACTTTCACGTACGGCTTTGGTTTTATTTAGAGTAACATGAATTTTTTAGCTGTAGTACATAGCGTTTCACAGAAATACGTCATGGGTGTAATACGCGAAGTTCCAGCAGCGAACACATCACTGTGGCCTATTTTTATTATGTTCCCATGGTTGCAAGCCAAGTACGGGTGGCAGTGGCCCGGTGGCAACGGCTCAGCTCGCCGACTGCGGGGGGTTGCCACCTTAACCCACAACAAAATTTTCGTGCCAGATTATTTTTCTTAATAAAATAAAATAAGAAAAAAATATATATAAGAGAAAAGAAAAGGAAAGAGTTTAAAGGAATAAATAAGAGAAAGAAGGAAGTTAAAAAATGAGTAACTACGAAAAAATTGCAAAAATGCGTGAGAAGTGAAAGTTATTGAGGTGGATTAAGAAGATAATCATATCCGCCATTGTGACGCTAGCAGGCGATAATAGATTTTTCGCTAAGACAAAGGTGGATGGTGATAGCGTTACGGCATTGCTGGATTCGGGAGCTTCTGCAAACTATAGCGCAAATGGCACTTATGACTTTTTACAAAAACGAAACAGAGCAGTTTATCCGTTAAAGGGGCAGAAGATTAAAAATGCGAATAGAGGTGAGACTTCCGTCGTGGGAGTGGTATCACTTTCGGTTGAGTGGGAGGTTTTGACAAAGGACATGGAGGTTCCTCACAGTTTCGGCTTTACAGCAAGATTTTTATTTTGGGGTTGATTTCTGGCGAACCTTCGGGTTGTCAGTAATTAGTAGGTGTCCGAGTATTTGTGTGAGTGATGCAACCGGTCCAGCGTGTGTGAGCGGACTGGTACCGACGTCAACGGACCTGACATTTTATACAGACCGACATTTCCTCACTAACGAGCAAGCTATGGACCTGGAGAAAGTGAAGGCTCGATTTCCTTCGTTTGCTGTTCTGGGTCTTGGGCGAACCGACATGGAGGAACACATAATAGAGGGGAGCACCTTCCCTTGAAGCAACGCCAGTACCCTATCTGGCCCGCGATCCAGAAGCTGATCTTTGATGAACTTGACCGGATGCTGAGTCTGGGAGTAATCGAGGTCATTAACAGCTGCTGGAGCTCTCCAGTTTCATTGGTGAGAAAAGAGACCAATAACCGACTGTGTCTTGATGCAAGAAAACTGAACGAACGGAAGGTAAAGGACGCATACCTATTGCCTCACATTGAGGGCATCCTTAGCAGACTGCAAGATACGCGATACATCAGTGCGATTGATCTGAAGGACGCGTTCTGCAGATGCCGCTGGAAGAAAGGGTAAGGTTCACAGTCGCAGGTAGACCACTGTATCAGTTTACGGTGATGCTTTCGGGCTGTGCAACGTCGCGCAGCGAATGTGTAGGCTGATGGACAACGTCATTCCCTCTGATTTGCGGGAGAATGTCTTTGTCTACTTCGACGATCTTCTCGTGTGTTTTGCCAGTTTCGACTCACGTATTGCGCTGTTGGATGGGGTGGCCAAGTACCTGCGGGATGACAAACTGACGATTAATGTAGAAAAAAGCAAGGAAGTTTTGCTTCAAAGAAGTGAGGTATCTGGGCTATGTGAGGTATCTGGGCTATGTCTGTCAAAGCTGGCCTTTGACAGACTCAAAAAGGGCCTCATCTCATCGCGTTTTGACGAATTCGGATTTTGACAGGCACTTTTATATACAGTGCGACGCATCAACGCAAGGGGTGGGGGAGTACTCTTCCAAATGCATGACGAAGAGAATGAGCATCCGGTCGCTAAGCTCAAGAAGGCTCAGAAGAATTATAGTGTCACTGAGCTGGAGTGTTATGCACCGATATCAAGCGTAAAGTAGTTCCGACCTGAGCTTACGAGAAGAATAGGAAAACCTATAATCTCGGGTCGATGGTTCGGTCGTTCACAGTGGGGCAGGTAGTTACTCGGCGAAACTTCCAACCGAGCAAACAGGCCGACCACTTCTGTGCTAAGCTAGCACCGACGGGAATACCGGCCCAGGTAGTTGAGATTCTGGGGAACACATGCTATCGACTAGAAACGCTGAAGGGCGCCCCGATGGGAGTGTTTCATGCGAAAGACATTTGGTATCTACAAGCATTATCAATTTGTATGACACCTAGTGGCCAACTTACACAAAAGTTGTCAATATCCCATAAACGTTTCAAAATATTAATACGTGATTCTATCCAGCAGTATCTAGAGACATTACAAAAATATTTGCCACAAATAGGCGTGGTCCTTATACAAAATTTGTTAAGTGGCGAAATTGTAATTTTTTTAGTTATTCGGGTGTAGGGTGTTTAGACTTCGGCCAGGCTGAAGACAACATCTTTACTTGTTTTTTAAATTCTCTTTTATTTGTGTTTTTGATAAAAAACCCTTTTACAATCACTTATTAAAGGCACCTCTTCATATTTATAACGTTTTCGTGACCCAAGGAAAAACTGTTATTTCACAAATTTCATTTATATTTCGTATATTAATAAGTGAGAGTTTTTTATTACAATCTAATATTTCTTCAATATAGCAGTTTTAATTGACCTAACTAAGTGATTTATTATCGACTTTGACAGCCGAAATATAAAACTTTCAAAGTTTCATACCAATAAACCAAATTAAGTTGCCACTAGCGTTAGCATCCTACAAAATTTTAGTGTCTGCCAGAGCTAACACTAAGTGGGCACTAACAAATCAACCCTGAGAACAGATTGGTATAAAAATTACACTTGTACAAGGGAAGATGGCGATTTATTGCAGGTTGCAGTACTCTCTGGACTATATTCAAGCAGAAAAAAAGAGTATAAGGAACGTCTGCGAGTTTTAGATACTTATAGCGACACAGTCTTCATAAAGTATTATAGGTAAATAAAAATATATTTGTCGAAGTGAATTACATATTAAAAGTTAAGTAATAGATTTGACAAGGAGACCACGACGTTTTTGATAAAACTTCTTCGCCCAAAGTCGGAAAAAAGAACAAACCGAGGAAGTCCAGTAACACCCGTCGACAAGGTCCTCGTATTTCTTCGTTATGTGGATAATGGACTCTATCGAAAAGATGTAGGTGCATACTTTCACGTACGGCTTTGGTTTTATTTAGAGTAACATGAATTTTTTAGCTGTAGTACATAGCGTTTCACAGAAATACGTCATGGGTGTAATACGCGAAGTTCCAGCAGCGAACACATCACTGTGGCCTATTTTTATTATGTTCCCATGGTTGCAAGCCAAGTACGGGTGGCAGTGGCCCGGTGGCAACGGCTCAGCTCGCCGACTGCGGGGGGTTGCCACCTTAACCCACAACAAAATTTTCGTGCCAGATTATTTTTCTTAATAAAATAAAATAAGAAAAAAATATATATAAGAGAAAAGAAAAGGAAAGAGTTTAAAGGAATAAATAAGAGAAAGAAGGAAGTTAAAAAATGAGTAACTACGAAAAAATTGCAATAATGCGTGAGAAGTGAAAGTTATTGAGGTGGATTAAGAAGATAATCATATCCGCCATTGTGACGCTAGCAGGCGATAATAGATTTTTCGCTAAGACAAAGGTGGATGGTGATAGCGTTACGGCATTGCTGGATTCGGGAGCTTCTGCCAACTATAGCGCAAATGGCACTTATGACTTTTTACAAAAACGAAACAGAGCAGTTTATCCGTTAAAGGGGCAGAAGATTAAAAATGCGAATAGAGGTGAGACTTCCGTCGTGGGAGTGGTATCACTTTCGGTTGAGTGGGAGGTTTTGACAAAGGACATGGAGGTTCCTCACAGTTTCGGCTTTACAGCAAGATTTTTATTTTGGGGTTGACTTCTGGCGAACCTTCGGGTTGTCAGTAATTAGTAGGTGTCCGAGTATTTGTGTGAGTGATGCAACCGGTCCAGCGTGTGTGAGCGGACTGGTACCGACGTCAACGGACCTGACATTTTATACAGACCGACATTTCCTCACTAACGAGCAAGCTATGGACCTGGAGAAAGTGAAGGCTCGATTTCCTTCGTTTGCTGTTCTGGGTCTTGGGCGAACCGACATGGAGGAACACATAATAGAGGGGAGCACCTTCCCTTGAAGCAACGCCAGTACCCTATCTGGCCCGCGATCCAGAAGCTGATCTTTGATGAACTTGACCGGATGCTGAGTCTGGGAGTAATCGAGGTCATTAACAGCTGCTGGAGCTCTCCAGTTTCATTGGTGAGAAAAGAGACCAATAACCGACTGTGTCTTGATGCAAGAAAACTGAACGAACGGAAGGTAAAGGACGCATACCTATTGCCTCACATTGAGGGCATCCTTAGCAGACTGCAAGATACGCGATACATCAGTGCGATTGATCTGAAGGACGCGTTCTGCAGATGCCGCTGGAAGAAAGGGTAAGGTTCACAGTCGCAGGTAGACCACTGTATCAGTTTACGGTGATGCTTTCGGGCTGTGCAACGTCGCGCAGCGAATGTGTAGGCTGATGGACAACGTCATTCCCTCTGATTTGCGGGAGAATGTCTTTGTCTACTTCGACGATCTTCTCGTGTGTTTTGCCAGTTTCGACTCACATCTTGGGCTGTTGGATCGGGTGGCCAAATATCTGCGGGATGCCAAACTGACGATTAATGTAGAAAAAAGCAAAGAAGTTTTGCTTCAAAGAAGTGAGGTATCTGGGCTATGTGAGGTATCTGGGCTATGTCTGTCAAAGCTGGCCTTTGACAGACTCAAAAAGAGCCTCATCTCATCGCGTTTTGACGAATTCGGATTTTGACAGGCACTTTTATATACAGTGCGACGCATCAACGCAAGGGGTGGGGGAGTACTCTTCCAAATGCATGACGAAGAGAATGAGCATCCGGTCGCTAAGCTCAAGAAGGCTCAGAAGAATTATAGTGTCACTGAGCTGGAGTGTTATGCACCGATATCAAGCGTAAAGTAGTTCCGTCCTGAGCTTACGAGAAGAATAGGAAAACCTATAATCTCGGGTCGATGGTTCGGTCGTTCACAGTGGGGCAGGTAGTTACTCGGCGAAACTTCCAACCGAGCAAACAGGCCGACCACTTCTGTGCTAAGCTAGCACCGACGGGAATACCGGCCCAGGTAGTTGAGATTCTGGGGAACACATGCTATCGACTAGAAACGTTGAAGGGCGCCCCGATGGGAGTGTTTCATGCGAAAGACATTTGGTATCTACAAGCATTATCAATTTGTATGACACCTAGTGGCCAACTTACACAAAAGTTGTCAATATCCCATAAACGTTTCAAAATATTAATACGTGATTCTATCCAGCAGTATCTAGAGACATTACAAAAATATTTGCCACAAATAGGCGTGGTCCTTATACAAAATTTGTTAAGTGGCGAAATTGTAATTTTTTTAGTTATTCGGGTGTAGGGTGTTTAGACTTCGGCCAGGCTGAAGACAACATCTTTACTTGTTTTTTAAATTCTCTTTTATTTGTGTTTTTGATAAAAAACCCTTTTACAATCACTTATTAAAGGCACCTGCTCATATTTATAACGTTTTCGTGACCCAAGGAAAAACTGTTATTTCACAAATTTCATTTATATTTCGTATATTAATAAGTGAGAGTTTTTTATTACAATCTAATATTTCTTCAATATAGCAGTTTTAATTGACCTAACTAAGTGATTTATTATCGACTTTGACAGCCGAAATATAAAACTTTCAAAGTTTCATACCAATAAACCAAATTAAGTTGCCACTAGCGTTAGCATCCTACAAAATTTTAGTGTCTGCCAGAGCTAACACTAAGTGGGCACTAACAAATCAACCCTGAGAACAGATTGGTATAAAAATTACACTTGTACAAGGGAAGATGGCGATTTATTGCAGGTTGCAGTACTCTCTGGACTATATTCAAGCAGAAAAAAAGAGTATAAGGAACGTCTGCGAGTTTTAGATACTTATAGCGACACAGTCTTCATAAAGTATTATAGGTAAATAAAAATATATTTGTCGAAGTGAATTACATATTAAAAGTTAAGTAATAGATTTGACAAGGAGACCACGACGTTTTTGATAAAACTTCTTCGCCCAAAGTCGGAAAAAAGAACAAACCGAGGAAGTCCAGTAACACCCGTCGACAAGGTCCTCGTATTTCTTCGTTATGTGGATAATGGACTCTATCGAAAAGATGTAGGTGCATACTTTCACGTACGGCTTTGGTTTTATTTAGAGTAACATGAATTTTTTAGCTGTAGTACATAGCGTTTCACAGAAATACGTCATGGGTGTAATACGCGAAGTTCCAGCAGCGAACACATCACTGTGGCCTATTTTTATTATGTTCCCATGGTTGCAAGCCAAGTACGGGTGGCAGTGGCCCGGTGGCAACGGCTCAGCTCGCCGACTGCGGGGGGTTGCCACCTTAACCCACAACAAAATTTTCGTGCCAGATTATTTTTCTTAATAAAATAAAATAAGAAAAAAATATATATAAGAGAAAAGAAAAGGAAAGAGTTTAAAGGAATAAATAAGAGAAAGAAGGAAGTTAAAAAATGAGTAACTACGAAAAAATTGCAATAATGCGTGAGAAGTGAAAGTTATTGAGGTGGATTAAGAAGATAATCATATCCGCCATTGTGACGCTAGCAGGCGATAATAGATTTTTCGCTAAGACAAAGGTGGATGGTGATAGCGTTACGGCATTGCTGGATTCGGGAGCTTCTGCCAACTATAGCGCAAATGGCACTTATGACTTTTTACAAAAACGAAACAGAGCAGTTTATCCGTTAAAGGGGCAGAAGATTAAAAATGCGAATAGAGGTGAGACTTCCGTCGTGGGAGTGGTATCACTTTCGGTTGAGTGGGAGGTTTTGACAAAGGACATGGAGGTTCCTCACAGTTTCGGCTTTACAGCAAGATTTTTATTTTGGGGTTGACTTCTGGCGAACCTTCGGGTTGTCAGTAATTAGTAGGTGTCCGAGTATTTGTGTGAGTGATGCAACCGGTCCAGCGTGTGTGAGCGGACTGGTACCGACGTCAACGGACCTGACATTTTATACAGACCGACATTTCCTCACTAACGAGCAAGCTATGGACCTGGAGAAAGTGAAGGCTCGATTTCCTTCGTTTGCTGTTCTGGGTCTTGGGCGAACCGACATGGAGGAACACATAATAGAGGGGAGCACCTTCCCTTGAAGCAACGCCAGTACCCTATCTGGCCCGCGATCCAGAAGCTGATCTTTGATGAACTTGACCGGATGCTGAGTCTGGGAGTAATCGAGGTCATTAACAGCTGCTGGAGCTCTCCAGTTTCATTGGTGAGAAAAGAGACCAATAACCGACTGTGTCTTGATGCAAGAAAACTGAACGAACGGAAGGTAAAGGACGCATACCTATTGCCTCACATTGAGGGCATCCTTAGCAGACTGCAAGATACGCGATACATCAGTGCGATTGATCTGAAGGACGCGTTCTGCAGATGCCGCTGGAAGAAAGGGTAAGGTTCACAGTCGCAGGTAGACCACTGTATCAGTTTACGGTGATGCTTTCGGGCTGTGCAACGTCGCGCAGCGAATGTGTAGGCTGATGGACAACGTCATTCCCTCTGATTTGCGGGAGAATGTCTTTGTCTACTTCGACGATCTTCTCGTGTGTTTTGCCAGTTTCGACTCACATCTTGGGCTGTTGGATCGGGTGGCCAAATATCTGCGGGATGCCAAACTGACGATTAATGTAGAAAAAAGCAAAGAAGTTTTGCTTCAAAGAAGTGAGGTATCTGGGCTATGTGAGGTATCTGGGCTATGTCTGTCAAAGCTGGCCTTTGACAGACTCAAAAAGAGCCTCATCTCATCGCGTTTTGACGAATTCGGATTTTGACAGGCACTTTTATATACAGTGCGACGCATCAACGCAAGGGGTGGGGGAGTACTCTTCCAAATGCATGACGAAGAGAATGAGCATCCGGTCGCTAAGCTCAAGAAGGCTCAGAAGAATTATAGTGTCACTGAGCTGGAGTGTTATGCACCGATATCAAGCGTAAAGTAGTTCCGTCCTGAGCTTACGAGAAGAATAGGAAAACCTATAATCTCGGGTCGATGGTTCGGTCGTTCACAGTGGGGCAGGTAGTTACTCGGCGAAACTTCCAACCGAGCAAACAGGCCGACCACTTCTGTGCTAAGCTAGCACCGACGGGAATACCGGCCCAGGTAGTTGAGATTCTGGGGAACACATGCTATCGACTAGAAACGTTGAAGGGCGCCCCGATGGGAGTGTTTCATGCGAAAGACATTTGGTATCTACAAGCATTATCAATTTGTATGACACCTAGTGGCCAACTTATACAAAAGTCAATATCCCATAAACGTTTCAAAATATTAATACGTGATTCTATCCAGCAGTATCTAGAGACATTACAAAAATATTTGCCAAAAATAGGCGTGGTCCATATACAAAATTTGTTAAGTGGCGAAATTGTAATTTTTTTAGTTATTCGGATGTAGGGTATTTAGACTTCGGCCAGGCTGAAGACAACATCTTTACTTGTTTTTTAAATTCTCTTTTATTTGTGTTTTTGATAAAAAACCCTTTTACAATCACTTATTAAAGGCACCTGCTTATATTTATAACGTTTTCGTGACCCAATGAAAAACTCTTATTTCACAAATTTCATTTATATTTCTTATATTAATAAGTGAGAGTTTTCTATTACAATCTAATATTTCTTCAATATAGCAGTTTCAATGGGCCTAACTAAGTGATTTATTATCGACTTTGACAGCCGAAATATAAAACTTTCAAAGTTTCATACCAATAAACCGAATTAAGTTGCCACTAGCGTTAGCATCCTACTAAATTTTAGTGTCTGCCAGAGCTAACACTAAGTGTGCACTAACAAATCAACCCTGAGAACAGATTGGTATAAAAATTACACTTGTACAAGGGAAGATGACGATTTATTGCAGGTTGCAGTACTCTCTGGATTATATTCAAGCAGAAAAAAAGAGTATAAGGATCGTCTGTGACTTTTAGATACTTATAGCGACACAGTCTACATAAAGGATTATAGGTAAATAAAAATATATTATTCGAAGTGAATTACATATTAACACTTAACTAAAATAGATTTGACAAGGAGACCACGACGTTTTTGATAAAACTTCTTCGCCCAAAGTTGGAAAAAAGAACAAACCGAGGAAGTCCCGTCGACAAGGTCCTCGTATTTCTTCGTTATATGGGTAATGGAATCTATCAAAAAGATGTAGGTGCATACTTACATGTACGGCTTTGGTTTTATTTAGAGTAACATGCATTTTTTAGCTGTAGTACATAGCATTTCACAGCAATACGTCATGGGTGTAATACGCGAAGTTCCATCAGCGATCGCATCACTGCGGCCTATTTTTATTATCTCCAGTGCCATCGGTTTCCCTTCTTCAACAATCCCGTTAGCGAGAATACCACATTTGCGAAATCTGGAACGAATCTTCTGTACCAAGAAGCGTTGCCTAAGTGTCGACGGAGCTCTTTGGCATTGACTGGCGGCTTCAATTCCCTAATTGCGGCATTTTTGTCAGGATCTGTACTGATGCTTTCAGGGGTAACAAGGTGTCCTAAGTAACGGAGCTCCTGTTGGAAGAATTCTTTGTTGATGCGCAGACTGGTTTCTCTGAGACGGCTGAAGGCTTTGCGCAGGTATTGCATGTGTTCTTCTTCAATGGGACTAACTTCCACAACGTCGTCTAAATATGCGAACGCGTTTGGCTCCATGTCGATTCCGATGACTTGATCCAATGCACGCTGAAAAGTGGCCGGCGCAGAGTGCATCGCAATAGACATAGCTCGCCATTAGTTTAAGTCTCTTCCTGGCACAGTTATGCCACCTCTCCCGCCGTTCCTCTAGAATGTGCTGGATACGCAGAATCGGATAAGCGTCGGGTATCGACCTCGCGATCACTTGTCGTTAATCGATACAAAATATCCACTCAGCAGACTTCTTTTTGGCGAGCATTACTGGCGAACTGTGCGGGCATTTTGATGATTCTATATAGCCCTCCGCCACGAGTTTCACTTGCGTTTTGTAGTAATGCTGCTTGATTGGCATATCGTCCCACTTTGTTATTTGATGGGAAGCTATGATGGTTACTCTGCTCATGGTCTCGAAGATCTCCGAAGCTAGAAATACCTTTAAGTAGCTTGCCTCAGGATCCTCTGTCTCCCTCGATGTCCATATCGCGTCCTTGTAGTCGTCTGCATCGGCGGGGTCTGACTTGAGATATCAAGTCTGCGACTTTTAGATACTTATAGCGACATAGTCTTCATAAAGTAGTATAGGTAAATAAAAATATATTAGTCGAAGTGAATTACATATTAAAAGTTAAGTAATAGATTTGACAAGGAGACCACGACGTTTTTGATAAAACTTCTTCGCCCAAAGTTGGAAAAAAGAACAAACCGAGGAAGTCCAGTAACACCCGTCGACAAGGTCCTCGTATTTCTTCGTTATGTGGATAATGGACTCTATCGAAAAGATGTAGGTGCATACTTTCACGTACGGCTTTGGTTTTATTTAGAGTAACATGAATTTTTTAGCTGTAGTACATAGCGTTTCACAGAAATACGTCATGGGTGTAATACGCGAAGTTCCAGCAGCGAACACATCACTGTGGCCTATTTTTATTATGTTCCCATGGTTGCAAGCCAAGTACGGGTGGCAGTGGCCCGGTGGCAACGGCTCAGCTCGCCGACTGCGGGGGGTTGCCACCTTAACCCACAACAAAATTTTCGTGCCAGATTATTTTTCTTAATAAAATAAAATAAGAAAAAAATATATATAAGAGAAAAGAAAAGGAAAGAGTTTAAAGGAATAAATAAGAGAAAGAAGGAAGTTAAAAAATGAGTAACTACGAAAAAATTGCAAAAATGCGTGAGAAGTGAAAGTTATTGAGGTGGATTAAGAAGATAATCATATCCGCCATTGTGACGCTAGCAGGCGATAATAGATTTTTCGCTAAGACAAAGGTGGATGGTGATAGCGTTACGGCATTGCTGGATTCGGGAGCTTCTGCCAACTATAGCGCAAATGGCACTTATGACTTTTTACAAAAACGAAACAGAGCAGTTTATCCGTTAAAGGGGCAGAAGATTAAAAATGCGAATAGAGGTGAGACTTCCGTCGTGGGAGTGGTATCACTTTCGGTTGAGTGGGAGGTTTTGACAAAGGACATGGAGGTTCCTCACAGTTTCGGCTTTACAGCAAGATTTTTATTTTGGGGTTGACTTCTGGCGAACCTTCGGGTTGTCAGTAATTAGTAGGTGTCCGAGTATTTGTGTGAGTGATGCAACCGGTCCAGCGTGTGTGAGCGGACTGGTACCGACGTCAACGGACCTGACATTTTATACAGACCGACATTTCCTCACTAACGAGCAAGCTATGGACCTGGAGAAAGTGAAGGCTCGATTTCCTTCGTTTGCTGTTCTGGGTCTTGGGCGAACCGACATGGAGGAACACATAATAGAGGGGAGCACCTTCCCTTGAAGCAACGCCAGTACCCTATCTGGCCCGCGATCCAGAAGCTGATCTTTGATGAACTTGACCGGATGCTGAGTCTGGGAGTAATCGAGGTCATTAACAGCTGCTGGAGCTCTCCAGTTTCATTGGTGAGAAAAGAGACCAATAACCGACTGTGTCTTGATGCAAGAAAACTGAACGAACGGAAGGTAAAGGACGCATACCTATTGCCTCACATTGAGGGCATCCTTAGCAGACTGCAAGATACGCGATACATCAGTGCGATTGATCTGAAGGACGCGTTCTGCAGATGCCGCTGGAAGAAAGGGTAAGGTTCACAGTCGCAGGTAGACCACTGTATCAGTTTACGGTGATGCTTTCGAGCTGTGCAACGTCGCGCAGCGAATGTGTAGGCTGATGGACAACGTCATTCCCTCTGATTTGCGGGAGAATGTCTTTGTCTACTTCGACGATCTTCTCGTGTGTTTTGCCAGTTTCGACTCACGTCTTGCGCTGTTGGATGGGGTGGCCAAATACCTGCGGGATGACAAACTGACGATTAATGTAGAAAAAAGCAAGGAAGTTTTGCTTCAAAGAAGTGAGGTATCTGGGCTATGTGAGGTATCTGGGCTATGTCTGTCAAAGCTGGCCTTTGACAGACTCAAAAAGGGCCTCATCTCATCGCGTTTTGACGAATTCGGATTTTGACAGGCACTTTTATATACAGTGCGACGCATCAACGCAAGGGTTGGGGGAGTACTCTTCCAAATGCATGACGAAGAGAATGAGGATCCGATCGCTAAGCTCAACAAGGCTCAGAAGAATTATAGTGTCACTGAGCTGGAGTGTTATGCACCGATATCAAGCGTAAAGTAGTTCCGTCCTGAGCTTACGAGAAGAATAGGAAAACCTATAATCTCGGGTCGATGGTTCGGTCGTTCACAGTGGGGCAGGTAGTTACTCGGCGAAACTTCCAACCGAGCAAACAGGCCGACCACTTCTGTGCTAAGCTAGCACCGACGGGAATACCGGCCCAGGTAGTTGAGATTCTGGGGAACACATGCTATCGACTAGAAACGTTGAAGGGCGCCCCGATGGGAGTGTTTCATGCGAAAGACATTTGGTATCTACAAGCATTATCAATTTGTATGACACCTAGTGGCCAACTTATACAAAAGTCAATATCCCATAAACGTTTCAAAATATTAATACGTGATTCTATCCAGCAGTATCCAGAGACATTACAAAAATATTTGCCAAAAATAGGCGTGGTCCATATACAAAATTTGTTAAGTGGCGAAATTGTAATTTTTTTAGTTATTCGGATGTAGGGTATTTAGACTTCGGCCAGGCTGAAGACAACATCTTTACTTGTTTTTTAAATTCTCTTTTATTTGTGTTTTTGATAAAAAACCCTTTTACAATCACTTATTAAAGGCACCTGCTTATATTTATAACGTTTTCGTGACCCAATGAAAAATTGTTATTTCACAAATTTCATTTATATTTCTTATATTAATAAGTGAGAGTTTTCTATTACAATCTAATATTTCTTCAATATAGCAGTTTCAATGGGCCTAACTAAGTGATTTATTATCGACTTTGACAGCCGAAATATAAAACTTTCAAAGTTTCATACCAATAAACCGAATTAAGTTGCCACTAGCGTTAGCATCCTACTAAATTTTAGTGTCTGCCAGAGCTAACACTAAGTGTGCACTAACAAATCAACCCTGAGAACAGATTGGTATAAAAATTACACTTGTACAAAGGAAGATGACGATTTATTGCAGGTTGCAGTACTCTCTGGATTATATTCAAGCAGAAAAAAAGAGTATAAGGATCGTCTGTGACTTTTAGATACTTATAGCGACACAGTCTACATAAAGGATTATAGGTAAATAAAAATATATTAGTCGAAGTGAATTACATATTAACACTTAACTAAAATAGATTTGACAAGGAGACCACGACGTTTTTGATAAAACTTCTTCGCCCAAAGTTGGAAAAAAGAACAAACCGAGGAAGTCCCGTCGACAAGGTCCTCGTATTTCTTCGTTATATGGGTAATGGAATCTATCAAAAAGATGTAGGTGCATACTTACATGTACGGCTTTTGTTTTATTTAGAGTAACATGCATTTTTTAGCTGTAGTACATAGCATTTCACAGCAATACGTCATGGGTGTAATACGCGAAGTTCCATCAGCGATCGCATCACTGCGGCCTATTTTTATTATCTCCAGTGCCATCGGTTTCCCTTCTTCAACAATCCCGTTAGCGAGAATACCACATTTGCGAAATCTGGAACGAATCTTCTGTACCAAGAAGCGTTGCCTAAGTGTCGACGGAGCTCTTTGGCATTGACTGGCGGCTTCAATTTCCTAATTGCGGCATTTTTGTCAGGATCTGTACTGATGCTTTCAGGGGTAACAAGGTGTCCTAAGTAACGGAGCTCCTGTTGGAAGAATTCTTTGTTGATGCGCAGACTGGTTTCTCTGAGACGGCTGAAGGCTTTGCGCAGGTATTGCATGTGTTCTTCTTCAATGGGACTAACTTCCACAACGTCGTCTAAATATGCGAACGCGTTTGGCTCCATGTCGATTCCGATGACTTGATCCAATGCACGCTGAAAAGTGGCCGGCGCAGAGTGCATCGCAATGGACATAGCTCGCCATTAGTTTAAGTCTCTTCCTGGCACAGTTATGCCACCTCTCCCGCCGTTCCTCTAGAATGTGCTGGATACGCAGAATCGGATAAGCGTCGGGTATCGACCTCGCGATCACTTGTCGTTAATCGATACAAAATATCCACTCAGCAGACTTCTTTTTGGCGAGCATTACTGGCGAACTGTGCGGGCATTTTGATGATTCTATATAGCCCTCCGCCACGAGTTTCACTTGCGTTTTGTAGTAATGCTGCTTGATTGGCATATCGTCCCACTTTGTTATTTGATGGGAAGCTATGATGGTTACTCTGCTCATGGTCTCGAAGATCTCCGAAGCTAGAAATACCTTTAAGTAGCTTGCCTCGGGATCCTCTGTCTCCCTCGATGTCCATATCGCGTCCTTGTAGTCGTCTGCATCGGCGGGGTCTGACTTGAGATATCAAGTCTGCGACTTTTAGATACTTATAGCGACACAGTCTTCATAAAGTAGTATAGGTAAATAAAAATATATTAGTCGAAGTGAATTACATATTAAAAGTTAAGTAATAGATTTGACAAGGAGACCACGACGTTTTTGATAAAACTTCTTCGCCCAAAGTTGGAAAAAAGAACAAACCGAGGAAGTCCCGTCGACAAGGTCCTCGTATTTCTTCGTTATATGGGTAATGGAATCTATCAAAAAGATGTAGGTGCATACTTACATGTACGGCTTTGGTTTTATTTAGAGTAACATGCATTTTTTAGCTGTAGTACATAGCATTTCACAGCAATACGTCATGGGTGTAATACGCGAAGTTCCAGCAGCGATCGCATCACTGCGGCCTATTTTTATTATCTCCAGTGCCATGGGTTTCCCTTCTTCAACAATCCCGTTAGCGAGAATACCACATTTGCGAAATCTGGAACGAATCTTCTGTACCAAGAAGCGTTGCATAAGTGTCGACGGAGCTCTTTGGCATTGACTGGCGGCTTCAATTCCCTAATTGCGGCATTTTTGTCAGGATCTGTACTGATGCTTTCAGGGGTAACAAGGTGTCCTAAGTAACGGAGCTCCTGTTGGAAGAATTCTTTGTTGATGCGCAGACTGGTTTCTCTGAGACGGCTGAAGGCTTTGCGCAGGTATTGCATGTGTTCTTCTTCAATGAGACTAACTTCCACAACGTCGTCTAAATATGCGAACGCGTTTGGCTCCATGTCGATTCCGATGACTTGATCCAATGCACGCTGAAAAGTGGCCGGCGCAGAGTGCATCGCAATGGACATAGCTCGCCATTAGTTTAAGTCTCTTCCTGGCACAGTTATGCCACCTCTCCCGCCGTTCCTCTAGAATGTGCTGGATACGCAGAATCGGATAAGCGTCGGGTATCGACCTCGCGATCACTTGTCGTTAATCGATACAAAATATCCACTCAGCAGACTTCTTTTTGGCGAGTATTACTGGCGAACTGTGCGGGCATTTTGATGATTCTATATAGCCCTCCGCCACGAGTTTCACTTGCGTTTTGTAGTAATGCTGCTTGATTGGCATATCGTCCCACTTTGTTATTTGATGGGAAGCTATGATGGTTACTCTGCTCATGGTCTCGAAGATCTCCGAAGCTAGAAATACCTTTAAGTAGCTTGCCTCAGGATCCTCTGTCTCCCTTGATGTCCATATCGCGTCCTTGTAGTCGTCTGCATCGGCGGGGTCTGACTTGAGATATCAAGTCTGCGACTTTTAGATACTTATAGCGACACAGTCTTCATAAAGTAGTATAGGTAAATAAAAATATATTAGTCGAAGTGAATTACATATTAAAAGTTAAGTAATAGATTTGACAAGGAGACCACGACGTTTTTGATAAAACTTCTTCGCCCAAAGTTGGAAAAAAGAACAAACCGAGGAAGTCCAGTAACACCCGTCGACAAGGTCCTCGTATTTCTTCGTTATGTGGATAATGGACTCTATCGAAAAGATGTAGGTGCATACTTTCACGTACGGCTTTGGTTTTATTTAGAGTAACATGAATTTTTTAGCTGTAGTACATAGCGTTTCACAGAAATACGTCATGGGTGTAATACGCGAAGTTCCAGCAGCGAACACATCACTGTGGCCTATTTTTATTATGTTCCCATGGTTGCAAGCCAAGTACGGGTGGCAGTGGCCCGGTGGCAACGGCTCAGCTCGGCGACTGGGGGGGGTTGCCACCTTAACCCACAACAAAATTTTTGTGCCAGATTATTTTTCTTAATAAAATAAAATAAGAAAAAAATATATATAAGAGAAAAGAAAAGGAAAGAGTTTAAAGGAATAGATAAGAGAAAGAAGGAAGTTAAAAAATTAGTAACTACGAAAAAATTGCAAAAATGCGTGAGAAGTGAAAGTTATTGAGGTGGATTAAGAAGATAATCATATCCGCCATTGTGACGCTGGCAGGCGATAATAGATTTTTCGCTAAGACAAAAGTGGATGGTGATAGCGTTACGGCATTGCTGGATTCGGGAGCTTCTGCCAACTATAGCGCAAATGGCGCTTATGACTTTTTACAAAAACGAAACAGAGCAGTTTATCCGTTAAAGGGGCAGAAGATTAAAAATGCGAATAGAGGTGAGACTTCCGTCGTGGGAGTGGTATCACTTTCGGTTGAGTGGGAGGTTTTGACAAAGGACATGGAGGTTCCTCACAGTTTCGGCTTTACAGCAAGATTTTTATTTTGGGGTTGACTTCTGGCGAACCTTCGGGTTGTCAGTAATTAGTAGGTGTCCGAGTATTTGTGTGAGTGATGCAACCGGTCCAGCGTGTGTGAGCGGACTGGTACCGACGTCAACGGACCTGACATTTGATACAGACCGACATTTCCTCACTAACGAGCAAGCTATGGACCTGGAGAAAGTGAAGGCTCGATTTCCTTCGTTTGCTGTTCTGGGTCTTGGGCGAACCGACATGGAGGAACACGTAATAGAGGGGAGCACCTTCCCTTGAAGCAACGCCAGTACCCTATCTGGCCCGCGATCCAGAAACTGATTTTTTATGAACTTGACCGGATGCTGAGTCTGGGAGTCATTGAGGTCATTAACAGCTGCTGGAGCTCTCCAGTTTCATTGGTGAGAAAAGAGACCAATAACCGACTGTGTCTTGATGCAAGACTGAACGAACGGATGGTAAAGGACGCATACCTATTACTTCACATTGAGGACATCCTTAGCAGACTGCAAGACACACGATACATCAGTGCGATTGATCTGAAGGACGCATTCTGGCAGATACCGCTGGAAGAAAGGGTAAGAAGGCGTTCACAGTCGCAGGTAGACCACTGTATCAGTTTACGGTGATGCCTTTCGGGCTGTGCAACGTCGTGCAGCGAATGTGTAGGCTGATGGACAAAGTCATTCCCTCTGATTTGCGGGAGAATGTCTTTGTCTACTTCGACGATCTTCTCGTGTGTTTTGCCAGTTTCAACTCACATCTTGGGCTGTTGGATCGGGTGGCCAAATATCTGCGGGATGCCAAACTGACGATTAATGTAGAAAAAAGCAAAGAAGTTTTGCTTCAAAGAAGTGAGGTATCTGGGCTATGTGAGGTATCTGGGCTATGTCTGTCAAAGCTGGCCTTTGACAGACTCAAAAAGAGCCTCATCTCATCGCGTTTTGACGAATTCGGATTTTGACAGGCACTTTTATATACAGTGCGACGCATCAACGCGAGGGGTAGGGGGAGTACTCTTCCAAATGCATGACGAAGAGAATGAGGATCCGATCGCTAAGCTCAACATGGCTCAGAAGAATTATAGTGTCACTGAGCTGGAGTGTTATGCACCGATATCAAGCGTAAAGTAGTTCGGTAGTTCCGTCCTGAGCTTACGAGAAGAATAGGAAAACCTATAATCTCGGGTCGATGGTTCGGTCGTTCACAGTGGGGCAGGTAGTTACTCGGCGAAACTTCCAACCGAGCAAACAGGCCGACCACTTCTGTGCTAAGCTAGCACCGACGGGAATACCGGCCCAGGTAGATGAGATTCTGGGGAACACATGCTATCGACTAGAAACGTTGAAGGGCGCCCCGATGGGAGTGTTTCATGCGAAAGACATTTGGTATCTACAAGCATTATCAATTTGTATGACACCTAGTGGCCAACTTATACAAAAGTCAATATCCCATAAACGTTTCAAAATATTAATACGTGATTCTATCCAGCAGTATCCAGAGACATTACAAAAATATTTGCCAAAAATAGGCGTGGTCCATATACAAAATTTGTTAAGTGGCGAAATTGTAATTTTTTTAGTTATTCGGATGTAGGGTATTTAGACTTCGGCCAGGCTGAAGACAACATCTTTACTTGTTTTTTAAATTCTCTTTTATTTGTGTTTTTGATAAAGAACCCTTTTACAATCACTTATTAAAGGCACCTGCTTATATTTATAACGTTTTCGTGACCCAATGAAAAACTGTTATTTCACAAATTTCATTTATATTTCTTATATTAATAAGTGAGAGTTTTCTATTACAATCTAATATTTCTTCAATATAGCAGTTTCAATGGGCCTAACTAAGTGATTTATTATCGACTTTGACAGCCGAAATATAAAACTTTCAAAGTTTCATACCAATAAACCGAATTAAGTTGCCACTAGCGTTAGCATCCTACTAAATTTTAGTGTCTGCCAGAGCTAACACTAAGTGTGCACTAACAAATCAACCCTGAGAACAGATTGGTATAAAAATTACACTTGTACAAGGGAAGATGACGATTTATTGCAGGTTGCAGTACTCTCTGGATTATATTCAAGCAGAAAAAAAGAGTATAAGGATCGTCTGTGACTTTTAGATACTTATAGCGACACAGTCTACATAAAGGATTATAGGTAAATAAAAATATATTAGTCGAAGTGAATTACATATTAACACTTAACTAAAATAGATTTGACAAGGAGACCACGACGTTTTTGATAAAACTTCTTCGCCCAAAGTTGGAAAAAAGAACAAACCGAGGAAGTCCCGTCGACAAGGTCCTCGTATTTCTTCGTTATATGGGTAATGGAATCTATCAAAAAGATGTAGGTGCATACTTACATGTACGGCTTTGGTTTTATTTAGAGTAACATGCATTTTTTAGCTGTAGTACATAGCATTTCACAGCAATACGTCATGGGTGTAATACGCGAAGTTCCATCAGCGATCGCATCACTGCGGCCTATTTTTATTATCTCCAGTGCCATCGGTTTCCCTTCTTCAACAATCCCGTTAGCGAGAATACCACATTTGCGAAATCTGGAACGAATCTTCTGTACCAAGAAGCGTTGCCTAAGTGTCGACGGAGCTCTTTGGCATTGACTGGCGGCTTCAATTTCCTAATTGCGGCATTTTTGTCAGGATCTGTACTGATGCTTTCAGGGGTAACAAGGTGTCCTAAGTAACGGAGCTCCTGTTGGAAGAATTCTTTGTTGATGCGCAGACTGGTTTCTCTGAGACGGCTGAAGGCTTTGCGCAGGTATTGCATGTGTTCTTCTTCAATGGGACTAACTTCCACAACGTCGTCTAAATATGCGAACGCGTTTGGCTCCATGTCGATTCCGATGACTTGATCCAATGCACGCTGAAAAGTAGCCGGCGCAGAGTGCATCGCGATGGACATAGCTCGCCATTAGTTTAAGTCTCTTCCTGGCACAGTTATGCCACCTCTCCCGCCGTTCCTCTAGAATGTGCTGGATACGCAGAATCGGATAAGCGTCGGGTATCGACCTCGCGATCACTTGTCGTTAATCGATACAAAATATCCACCCAGCAGACTTCTTTTTGGCGAGTATTACTGGCGAACTGTGCGGGCATTTTGATGATTCTGTATAGCCCTCCGCCACGAGTTTCACTTGCGTTTTGTAGTAATGCTGCTTGATTGGCATATCGTCCCACTTTGTTATTTGATGGGAAGCTATGATGGTTACTCTGCTCATGGTCTCGAAGATCTCCGAAGCTAGAAATACCTTTAAGTAGCTTGCCTCAGGATCCTCTGTCTCCCTTGATGTCCATATCGCGTCCTTGTAGTCGTCTGCATCGGCGGGGTCTGACTTGAGATATCAAGTCTGCGACTTTTAGATACTTATAGCGACATAGTCTTCATAAAGTAGTATAGGTAAATAAAAATATTATTACTCGAAGTGAATTACATATTAAAAGTTAAGTAATAGATTTGACAAGGAGACCACGACGTTTTTGATAAAACTTCTTCGCCCAAAGTTGGAAAAAAGAACAAACCGAGGAAGTCCAGTAACACCCGTCGACAAGGTCCTCGTATTTCTTCGTTATGTGGATAATGGACTCTATCGAAAAGATGTAGGTGCATACTTTCACGTACGGCTTTGGTTTTATTTAGAGTAACATGAATTTTTTAGCTGTAGTACATAGCGTTTCACAGAAATACGTCATGGGTGTAATACGCGAAGTTCCAGCAGCGAACACATCACTGTGGCCTATTTTTATTATGTTCCCATGGTTGCAAGCCAAGTACGGGTGGCAGTGGCCCGGTGGCAACGGCTCAGCTCGGCGACTGGGGGGGGTTGCCACCTTAACCCACAACAAAATTTTTGTGCCAGATTATTTTTCTTAATAAAATAAAATGAGAAAAAAATATATATAAGAGAAAAGAAAAGGAAAGAGTTTAAAGGAATAGATAAGAGAAAGAAGGAAGTTAAAAAATTAGTAACTACGAAAAAATTGCAAAAATGCGTGAGAAGTGAAAGTTATTGAGGTGGATTAAGAAGATAATCATATCCGCCATTGTGACGCTGGCAGGCGATAATAGATTTTTCGCTAAGACAAAAGTGGATGGTGATAGCGTTACGGCATTGCTGGATTCGGGAGCTTCTGCCAACTATAGCGCAAATGGCGCTTATGACTTTTTACAAAAACGAAACAGAGCAGTTTATCCGTTAAAGGGGCAGAAGATTAAAAATGCGAATAGAGGTGAGACTTCCGTCGTGGGAGTGGTATCACTTTCGGTTGAGTGGGAGGTTTTGACAAAGGACATGGAGGTTCCTCACAGTTTCGGCTTTACAGCAAGATTTTTATTTTGGGGTTGACTTCTGGCGAACCTTCGGGTTGTCAGTAATTAGTAGGTGTCCGAGTATTTGTGTGAGTGATGCAACCGGTCCAGCGTGTGTGAGCGGACTGGTACCGACGTCAACAGACCTGACATTTGATACAGACCGACATTTCCTCACTAACGAGCAAGCTATGGACCTGGAGAAAGTGAAGGCTCGATTTCCTTCGTTTGCTGTTCTGGGTCTTGGGCGAACCGACATGGAGGAACACGTAATAGAGGGGAGCACCTTCCCTTAAAGCAACGCCAGTACCCTATCTGGCCCGCGATCCAGAAACTGATTTTTTATGAACTTGACCGGATGCTGAGTCTGGGAGTCATTGAGGTCATTAACAGCTGCTGGAGCTCTCCAGTTTCATTGGTGAGAAAAGAGACCAATAACCGACTGTGTCTTGATGCAAGACTGAACGAACGGATGGTAAAGGACGCATACCTATTACTTCACATTGAGGACATCCTTAGCAGACTGCAAGACACACGATACATCAGTGCGATTGATCTGAAGGACGCATTCTGGCAGATACTGCTGGAAGAAAGGGTAAGAAGGCGTTCACAGTCGCAGGTAGACCACTGTATCAGTTTACGGTGATGCCTTTCGGGCTGTGCAACGTCGTGCAGCGAATGTGTAGGCTGATGGACAAAGTCATTCCCTCTGATTTGCGGGAGAATGTCTTTGTCTACTTCGACGATCTTCTCGTGTGTTTTGCCAGTTTCAACTCACATCTTGGGCTGTTGGATCGGGTGGCCAAATATCTGCGGGATGCCAAACTGACGATTAATGTAGAAAAAAGCAAAGAAGTTTTGCTTCAAAGAAGTGAGGTATCTGGGCTATGTGAGGTATCTGGGCTATGTCTGTCAAAGCTGGCCTTTGACAGACTCAAAAAGAGCCTCATCTCATCGCGTTTTGACGAATTCGGATTTTGACAGGCACTTTTATATACAGTGCGACGCATCAACGCGAGGGGTAGGGGGAGTACTCTTCCAAATGCATGACGAAGAGAATGAGGATCCGATCGCTAAGCTCAACAAGGCTCAGAAGAATTATAGTGTCACTGAGCTGGAGTGTTATGCACCGATATCAAGCGTAAAGTAGTTCCGTCCTGAGCTTACGAGAAGAATAGGAAAACCTATAATCTCGGGTCGATGGTTCGGTCGTTCACAGTGGGGCAGGTAGTTACTCGGCGAAACTTCCAACCGAGCAAACAGGCCGACCACTTCTGTGCTAAGCTAGCACCGACGGGAATACCGGCCCAGGTAGTTGAGATTCTGGGGAACACATGCTATCGACTAGAAACGTTGAAGGGCGCCCCGATGGGAGTGTTTCATGCGAAAGACATTTGGTATCTACAAGCATTATCAATTTGTATGACACCTAGTGGCCAACTTATACAAAAGTCAATATCCCATAAACGTTTCAAAATATTAATACGTGATTCTATCCAGCAGTATCCAGAGACATTACAAAAATATTTGCCAAAAATAGGCGTGGTCCATATACAAAATTTGTTAAGTGGCGAAATTGTAATTTTTTTAGTTATTCGGATGTAGGGTATTTAGACTTCGGCCAGGCTGAAGACAACATCTTTACTTGTTTTTTAAATTCTCTTTTATTTGTGTTTTTGATAAAAAACCCTTTTACAATCACTTATTAAAGGCACCTGCTTATATTTATAACGTTTTCGTGACCCAATGAAAAACTGTTATTTCACAAATTTCATTTATATTTCTTATATTAATAAGTGAGAGTTTTCTATTACAATCTAATATTTCTTCAATATAGCAGTTTCAATGGGCCTAACTAAGTGATTTATTATCGACTTTGACAGCCGAAATATAAAACTTTCAAAGTTTCATACCAATAAACCGAATTAAGTTGCCACTAGCGTTAGCATCCTACTAAATTTTAGTGTCTGCCAGAGCTAACACTAAGTGTGCACTAACAAATCAACCCTGAGAACAGATTGGTATAAAAATTACACTTGTACAAGGGAAGATGACGATTTATTGCAGGTTGCAGTACTCTCTGGATTATATTCAAGCAGAAAAAAAGAGTATAAGGATCGTCTGTGACTTTTAGATACTTATAGCGACACAGTCTACATAAAGGATTATAGGTAAATAAAAATATATTAGTCGAAGTGAATTACATATTAACACTTAACTAAAATAGATTTGACAAGGAGACCACGACGTTTTTGATAAAACTTCTTCGCCCAAAGTTGGAAAAAAGAACAAACCGAGGAAGTCCCGTCGACAAGGTCCTCGTATTTCTTCGTTATATGGGTAATGGAATCTATCAAAAAGATGTAGGTGCATACTTACATGTACGGCTTTGGTTTTATTTAGAGTAACATGCATTTTTTAGCTGTAGTACATAGCATTTCACAGCAATACGTCATGGGTGTAATACGCGAAGTTCCATCAGCGATCGCATCACTGCGGCCTATTTTTATTATCTCCAGTGCCATCGGTTTCCCTTCTTCAACAATCCCGTTAGCGAGAATACCACATTTGCGAAATCTGGAACGAATCTTCTGTACCAAGAAGCGTTGCCTAAGTGTCGACGGAGCTCTTTGGCATTGACTGGCGGCTTCAATTTCCTAATTGCGGCATTTTTGTCAGGATCTGTACTGATGCTTTCAGGGGTAACAAGGTGTCCTAAGTAACGGAGCTCCTGTTGGAAGAATTCTTTGTTGATGCGCAGACTGGTTTCTCTGAGACGGCTGAAGGCTTTGCGCAGGTATTGCATGTGTTCTTCTTCAATGGGACTAACTTCCACAACGTCGTCTAAATATGCGAACGCGTTTGGCTCCATGTCGATTCCGATGACTTGATCCAATGCACGCTGAAAAGTGGCCGGCGCAGAGTGCATCGCAATGGACATAGCTCGCCATTAGTTTAAGTCTCTTCCTGGCACAGTTATGCCACCTCTCCCGCCGTTCCTCTAGAATGTGCTGGATACGCAGAATCGGATAAGCGTCGGGTATCGACCTCGCGATCACTTGTCGTTAATCGATACAAAATATCCACTCAGCAGACTTCTTTTTGGCGAGCATTACTGGCGAACTGTGCGGGCATTTTGATGATTCTATATAGCCCTCCGCCACGAGTTTCACTTGCGTTTTGTAGTAATGCTGCTTGATTGGCATATCGTCCCACTTTGTTATTTGATGGGAAGCTATGATGGTTACTCTGCTCATGGTCTCGAAGATCTCCGAAGCTAGAAATACCTTTAAGTAGCTTGCCTCGGGATCCTCTGTCTCCCTCGATGTCCATATCGCGTCCTTGTAGTCGTCTGCATCGGCGGGGTCTGACTTGAGATATCAAGTCTGCGACTTTTAGATACTTATAGCGACACAGTCTTCATAAAGTAGTATAGGTAAATAAAAATATATTAGTCGAAGTGAATTACATATTAAAAGTTAAGTAATAGATTTGACAAGGAGACCACGACGTTTTTGATAAAACTTCTTCGCCCAAAGTTGGAAAAAAGAACAAACCGAGGAAGTCCCGTCGACAAGGTCCTCGTATTTCTTCGTTATATGGGTAATGGAATCTATCAAAAAGAGGTAGGTGCATACTTACATGTACGGCTTTGGTTTTATTTAGAGTAACATGCATTTTTTAGCTGTAGTACATAGCATTTCACAGCAATACGTAATGGGTGTAATACGCGAAGTTCCAGCAGCGATCGCATCACTGCGGCCTATTTTTATTATCTCCAGTGCCATCGGTTTCCCTTCTTCAACAATCCCGTTAGCGAGAATACCACATTTGCGAAATCTGGAACGAATCTTCTGTACCAAGAAGCGTTGCCTAAGTGTCGACGGAGCTCTTTGGCATTGACTGGCGGCTTCAATTCCCTAATTGCGGCATTTTTGTCAGGATCTGTACTGATGCTTTCAGGGGTAACAAGGTGTCCTAAGTAACGGAGCTCCTGTTGGAAGAATTCTTTGTTGATGCGCAGACTGGTTTCTCTGAGACGGCTGAAGGCTTTGCGCAGGTATTGCATGTGTTCTTCTTCAATGGGACTAACTTCCACAACGTCGTCTAAATATGCGAACGCGTTTGGCTCCATGTCGATTCCGATGACTTGATCCAATGCACGCTGAAAAGTGGCCGGCGCAGAGTGCATCGCAATGGACATAGCTCGCCATTAGTTTAAGTCTCTTCCTGGCACAGTTATGCCACCTCTCCCGCCGTTCCTCTAGAATGTGCTGGATACGCAGAATCGGATAAGCGTCGGGTATCGACCTCGCGATCACTTGTCGTTAATCGATACAAAATATCCACTCAGCAGACTTCTTTTTGGCGAGTATTACTGGCGAACTGTGCGGGCATTTTGATGATTCTATATAGCCCTCCGCCACGAGTTTCACTTGCGTTTTGTAGTAATGCTGCTTGATTGGCATATCGTCCCACTTTGTTATTTGATGGGAAGCTATGATGGTTACTCTGCTCATGGTCTCGAAGATCTCCGAAGCTAGAAATACCTTTAAGTAGCTTGCCTCAGGATCCTCTGTCTCCCTTGATGTCCATATCGCGTCCTTGTAGTCGTCTGCATCGGCGGGGTCTGACTTGAGATATCAAGTCTGCGACTTTTAGATACTTATAGCGACACAGTCTTCATAAAGTAGTATAGGTAAATAAAAATATATTAGTCGAAGTGAATTACATATTAAAAGTTAAGTAATAGATTTGACAAGGAGACCACGACGTTTTTGATAAAACTTCTTCGCCCAAAGTTGGAAAAAAGAACAAACCGAGGAAGTCCAGTAACACCCGTCGACAAGGTCCTCGTATTTCTTCGTTATGTGGATAATGGACTCTATCGAAAAGATGTAGGTGCATACTTTCACGTACGGCTTTGGTTTTATTTAGAGTAACATGAATTTTTTAGCTGTAGTACATAGCGTTTCACAGAAATACGTCATGGGTGTAATACGCGAAGTTCCAGCAGCGAACACATCACTGTGGCCTATTTTTATTATGTTCCCATGGTTGCAAGCCAAGTACGGGTGGCAGTGGCCCGGTGGCAACGGCTCAGCTCGCCGACTGGGGGGGGTTGCCACCTTAACCCATAACAAAATTTTTGTGCCAGATTATTTTTCTTAATAAAATAAAATAAGAAAAAAATATATATAAGAGAAAAGAAAAGGAAAGAGTTTAAAGGAATAAATAAGAGAAAGAAGGAAGTTAAAAAATTAGTAACTACGAAAAAATTGCAAAAATGCGTGAGAAGTGAAAGTTATTGAGGTGGATTAAGAAGATAATCATATCCGCCATTGTGACGCTAGCAGGCGATAATAGATTTTTCCCTAAGACAAAGGTGGATGGTGATAGCGTTACGGCATTGCTGGATTCGGGAGCTTCTGCCAACTATAGCGCAAATGGCGCTTATGACTTTTTACAAAAACGAAACAGAGCAGTTTATCCGTTAAAGGGGCAGAAGATTAAAAATGCTAATAGTGGTGAGACTTCCGTCGTGGGAGTGGTATCACTTTCGGTTGAGTGGGAGGTTTTGACAAAGGACATGGAGGTTCCTCACAGTTTCGGCTTTACAGCAAGATTTTTATTTTGGGGTTGACTTCTGGCGAACCTTCGGGTTGTCAGTAATTAGTAGGTGTCCGAGTATTTGTGTGAGTGATGCAACCGGTCCAGCGTGTGTGAGCGGACTGGTACCGACGTCAACGGACCTGACATTTGATACAGACCGACATTTCCTCACTAACGAGCAAGCTATGGACCTGGAGAAAGTGAAGGCTCGATTTCCTTCGTTTGCTGTTCTGGGTCTTGGGCGAACCGACATGGAGGAACACGTAATAGAGGGGAGCACCTTCCCTTGAAGCAACGCCAGTACCCTATCTGGCCCGCGATCCAGAAACTGATTTTTTATGAACTTGACCGGATGCTGAGTCTGGGAGTCATTGAGGTCATTAACAGCTGCTGGAGCTCTCCAGTTTCATTGGTGAGAAAAGAGACCAATAACCGACTGTGTCTTGATGCAAGAAAACTGAACGAACGGAAGGTAAAGGACACATACCTATTGCCTCACATTGAGGGCATCCTTAGCAGACTGCAAGATACGCGATACATCAGTGCGATTGATCTGAAGGACGCGTTCTGCAGATGCCGCTGGAAGAAAGGGTAAGGTTCACAGTCGCAGGTAGACCACTGTATCAGTTTACGGTGATGCTTTCGGGCTGTGCAACGTCGTGCAGCGAATGTGTAGGCTGATGGACAAAGTCATTCCCTCTGATTTGCGGGAGAATGTCTTTGTCTACTTCGACGATCTTCTCGTGTGTTTTGCCAGTTTCGACTCACGTCTTGCGCTGTTGGATGGGGTGGCCAAATATCTGCGGGATGACAAACTGACGATTAATGTAGAAAAAAGCAAGGAAGTTTTGCTTCAAAGAAGTGAGGTATCTGGGCTATGTTGTCGGGTACGGCTGCATCAAGACCGACAGCCAGAAGGTGGAGGCAATTGACGAATTTCCGGAGCCCAGAACGGCTAAACAGTTGAGGAGGCTCCTAGGCCTGTCCGGCTGGTACCGACGTTTCATTAAAGACTACGCGACGGTAGCAGCCCTGCTACATGACTGCTTAAAGAAGGACCAACTGAGGATCAGTTCATCTTAACTGATGATGCAAAGCTGGCCTTTCACAGACTCAAAAAGAGCCTCATCTCATCGCTTTTTGACGAATTCGGATTTTGACAGGCACTTTTATATACAGTGCGACGCATCAACGCAACGGGTAGGGGGAGTACTCTTCCAAATGCATGACGAAGAGAATGAGCATCCGATCGCTAGGCTCAACAAGGCTCAGAAGAATTATAGTGTCACTGAGCTGGAGAGTTATGCACCGATATCAAGCGTAAAGTAGTTCCGTCCTGAGCTTACGAGAAGAATAGGAAAACCTATAATCTCGGGTCGATGGTTCGGTCGTTCACAGTGGGGCAGGTAGTTACTCGGCGAAACTTCCAACCGAGCAAACAGGCCGACCACTTCTGTGCTAAGCTAGCACCGACGGGAATACCGGCCCAGGTAGATGAGATTCTGGGGAACACATGCTATCGACTAGAAACGTTGAAGGGCGCCCCGATGGGAGTGTTTCATGCGAAAGACATTTGGTATCTACAAGCATTATCAATTTGTATGACACCTAGTGGCCAACTTATACAAAAGTCAATATCCCATAAACGTTTCAAAATATTAATACGTGATTCTATCCAGCAGTATCTAGAGACATTACAAAAGATTTGCCAAAAATAGGCGTGGTCCATATACAAAATTTGTTAATTGGCGAAATTGTAATTTTTTTAGTTATTCGGATGTAGGGTATTTAGACTTCGGCCAGGCTGAAGACAACATCTTTACTTGTTTTTTAAATTCTCTTTTATTTGTGTTTTTGATAAAAAACCCTTTTACAATCACTTATTAAAGGCACCTGCTTATATTTATAACGTTTTCGTGACCCAATGAAAAACTGTTATTTCACAAATTTCATTTATATTTCTTATATTAATAAGTGAGAGTTTTCTATTACAATCTAATATTTCTTCAATATAGCAGTTTCAATGGGCCTAACTAAGTGATTTATTATCGACTTTGACAGCCGAAATATAAAACTTTCAAAGTTTCATACCAATAAACCGAATTAAGTTGCCACTAGCGTTATCATCCTACTAAATTTTAGTGTCTGCCAGAGCTAACACTAAGTGTGCACTAACAAATCAACCCTGAGAACAGATTGGTATAAAAATTACACTTGTACAAGGGAAGATGACGATTTATTGCAGGTTGCAGTACTCTCTGGATTATATTCAAGCAGAAAAAAAAGAGTATAAGGATCGTCTGTGACTTTTAGATACTTATAGCGACACAGTCTACATAAAGGATTATAGGTAAATAAAAATATATTAGTCGAAGTGAATTACATATTAACACTTAACTAAAATAGATTTGACAAGGAGACCAAGACGTTTTTATAAAACTTCTTCGCCCAAAGTTGGAAAAAAGAACAAACCGAGGAAGTCCCGTCGACAAGGTCCTCGTATTTCTTCGTTATATGGGTAATGGAATCTATCAAAAAGATGTAGGTGCATACTTACACGTACGGCTTTGGTTTTATTTAGAGTAACATGCATTTTTTAGCTGTAGTACATAGCATTTCACAGCAATACGTCATGGGTGTAATACGCGAAGTTCCAGCAGCGATCACATCACTGAGGCCTATTTTTATTATGTTCCCATGGTTGCAAGCCAAGTACGGGTGGCAGTGGCCCGGTGGCAACGGCTCAGCTCGCCGACTAATGGGGGTTGCCACCTTAACCCACAACAAAATTTTCGTGCCAGATTATTTTTCTTAATAAAATAAAATAAGAAAAAAAAACATATAAGAGAAAAGAAAAGGAAAGAGTTTAAAGGAATAGATAAGAGAAAGAAGGAAGTTAAAAAATTAGTAACTACGAAAAAATTGCAAAAATGCGTGAGAAGTGAAAGTTATTGAGGTGGATTAAGAAGATAATCATATCCGCCATTGTGACGCTAGCAGGCGATAATAGATTTTTCCCTAAGACAAAGGTGGATGGTGATAGCGTTACGGCATTGCTGGATTCGGGAGCTTCTGCCAACTATAGCGCAAATGGCGCTTATGACTTTTTACAAAAACGAAACAGAGCAGTTTATCCGTTAAAGGGGCAGAAGATTAAAAATGCTAATAGAGGTGAGACTTCCGTCGTGGGAGTGGTATCACTTTCGGTTGAGTGGGAGGTTTTGACAAAGGACATGGAGGTTCCTCACAGTTTCGGCTTTACAGCAAGATTTTTATTTTGGGGTTGACTTCTGGCGAACCTTCGGGTTGTCAGTAATTAGTAGGTGTCCGAGTATTTGTGTGAGTGATGCAACCGGTCCAGCGTGTGTGAGCGGACTGGTACCGACGTCAACGGACCTGACATTTGATACAGACCGACATTTCCTCACTAACGAGCAAGCTATGGACCTGGAGAAAGTGAAGGCTCGATTTCCTTCGTTTGCTGTTCTGGGTCTTGGGCGAACCGACATGAAGGAACACGTAATAGAGGGGAGCACCTTCCCTTGAAGCAACGCCAGTACCCTATCTGGCCCGCGATCCAGAAACTGATTTTTTATGAACTTGACCGGATGCTGAGTCTGGGAGTCATTGAGGTCATTAACAGCTGCTGGAGCTCTCCAGTTTCATTGGTGAGAAAAGAGACCAATAACCGACTGTGTCTTGATGCAAGCAAACTGAACGAACGGAAGGTAAAGGACACATACCTATTGCCTCACATTGAGGGCATCCTTAGCAGACTGCAAGATACGCGATACATCAGTGCGATTGATCTGAAGGACGCGTTCTGCAGATGCCGCTGGAAGAAAGGGTAAGGTTCACAGTCGCAGGTAGACCACTGTATCAGTTTACGGTGATGCTTTCGGGCTGTGCAACGTCGCGCAGCGAATGTGTAGGCTGATGGACAAAGTCATTCCCTCTGATTTGCGGGAGAATGTCTTTGTCTACTTCGACGATCTTCTCGTGTGTTTTGCCAGTTTCGACTCACGTCTTGCGCTGTTGGATGGGGTGGCCAAATATCTGCGGGATGACAAACTGACGATTAATGTAGAAAAAAGCAAGGAAGTTTTGCTTCAAAGAAGTGAGGTATCTGGGCTATGTTGTCGGGTACGGCTGCATCAAGACCGACAGCCAGAAGGTGGAGGCAATTGACGAATTTCCGGAGCCCAGAACGGCTAAACAGTTGAGGAGGCTCCTAGGCCTGTCCGGCTGGTACCGACGTTTCATTAAAGACTACGCGACGGTAGCAGCCCTGCTACATGACTGCTTAAAGAAGGACCAACTGAGGATCAGTTCATCTTAACTGATGATGCAAAGCTGGCCTTTCACAGACTCAAAAAGAGCCTCATGTCATCGCGTTTTGACGAATTCGGATTTTGACAGGCACTTTTATATACAGTGCGACGCATCAACGCGAGGGGTAGGGGGATTACTCTTCCAAATGCATGACGAAGAGAATGAGGATCCGATCGCTAAGCTCAACAAGGCTCAGAAGAATTATAGTGTCACTGAGCTGGAGTGTTATGCACCGATATCAAGCGTAAAGTAGTTCCGTCCTGAGCTTACGAGAAGAATAGGAAAACCTATAATCTCGGGTCGATGGTTCGGTCGTTCACAGTGGGGCAGGTAGTTACTCGGCGAAACTTCCAACCGAGCAAACAGGCCGACCACTTCTGTGCTAAGCTAGCACCGACGGGAATACCGGCCCAGGTAGTTGAGATTCTGGGGAACACATGCTATCGACTAGAAACGTTGAAGGGCGCCCCGATGGGAGTGTTTCATGCGATAGACATTTGGTATCTACAAGCATTATCAATTTGTATGACACCTAGTGGCCAACTTATACCAAAGTCAATATCCCATAAACGTTTCAAAATATTAATACGTGATTCTATCCAGCAGTATCTAGAGACATTACAAAAATATTTGCCAAAAATAGGCGTGGTCCATATACAAAATTTGTTAAGTGGCGAAATTGTAATTTTTTTAGTTATTCGGATGTAGGGTATTTAGGCTTCGGCCAGGCTGAAGACAACATCTTTACTTGTTTTTTAAATTCTCTTTTATTTGTGTTTTTGATAAAAAACCCTTTTACAATCACTTATTAAAGGCACCTGCTTATATTTATAACGTTTTCGTGACCCAATGAAAAACTGTTATTTCACAAATTTCATTTATATTTCGTATATTAATAAGTGAGAGTTTTCTATTACAATCTAATATTTCTTCAATATAGCAGTTTCAATGGGCCTAACTAAGTGATTTATTATCGACTTTGACAGCCGAAATATAAAACTTTCAAAGTTTCATACCAATAAACCGAATTAAGTTGCCACTAGCGTTAGCATCCTACTAAATTTTAGTGTCTGCCAGAGCTAACACTAAGTGTGCACTAACAAATCAACCCTGAGAACAGATTGGTATAAAAATTACACTTGTACAAGGGAAGATGACGATTTATTGCAGGTTGCAGTACTCTCTGGATTATATTCAAGCAGAAAAAAAAGAGTATAAGGATCGTCTGTGACTTTTAGATACTTGTAGTGACACAGTCTACATAAAGGATTATAGGTAAATAAAAATATATTAGTCGAAGTGAATTACATATTAACACTTAACTAAAATAGATTTGACAAAGAGACCTCGACGTTTTTGATAAAACTTCTTCGCCCAAAGTTGGAAAAAAGAACAAACCAAGGAAGTCCCGTCGACAAGGTCCTCGTATTTCTTCGTTATATGGGTAATGGAATCTATCAAAAAGATGTAGGTGCATACTTACATGTACGGCTTTGGTTTTATTTAGAGTAACATGCATTTTTTAGCTGTAGTACATAGCATTTCACAGCAATACGTCATGGGTGTAATACGCGAAGTTCCATCAGCGATCGCATCACTGCGGCCTATTTTTATTATCTCCAGTGCCATCGGTTTCCCTTCTTCAACAATTCCGTTAGCGAGAATACCACATTTGCGAAATCTGGAACGAATCTTCTGTACCAAGAAGCGTTGTCTAAGTGTCGACGGAGCTCTTTGGCATTGACTGGCGGCTTCAATTCCCTAATTGCGGCATTTTTGTCAGGATCTGTACTGATGCTTTCAGGGATAACAAGGTGTCCTAAGTAACGGAGCTCCTGTTGGAAGAATTCTTTGTTGATGCGCAGACTGGTTTCTCTGAGACGGCTGAAGGCTTTGCGCAGGTATTGCATGTGTTCTTCTTCAATGGGACTAACTTCCACAATGTCGTCTAAATATGCGAAAGCGCTTGGCTCCATGTCGATTCCGATGACTTGATCCAATGCACGCTGAAAAGTGGCCGGCGCAGAGTGCATCCCAATGGACATAGCTCGCCATTAGTTTAAGTCTCTTCCTGGCACAGTTATGCCACCTCTCCCGCCGTTCCTCTAGAATGTGCTGGATACGCGGAATCGGATAAGCGTCGGGTATCGACCTCGCGATCACCTGTCGTTAATCGATACAAAATATCCACTCAGCAGACTTCTTTTTGGCGAGCATTACTGGCGAACTGTGCGGGCATTTTGATGATTCTATATAGCCCTCCGCCACGAGTTTCACTTGCGTTTTGTAGTAATGCTGCTTGATTGGCATATCGTCCCACTTTGTTATTTGATGGGAAGCTATGATGGTTACTCTGCTCATGGTCTCGAAGAGCTCCGAAGCTAGAAATACCTTTAAGTAGCTTGCCTCAGGATCCTCTGTCTCCCTCGATGTCCATATCGCGTCCTTGTAGTCGTCTGCATCGGCGGGGTCTGACTTGAGATATATCGTCTGCCCGTTTACCTCACATTTCGTCTCTATTAACGCCAAGAAATCCATTCCTAGTGTCACTGAGTCTACTGCGGATGGTAGAACTAATATCCTAATAGTATGCCTCTTTGCGTCAAGTAGAATTATTGCTATTGCATTCCATCTCACTTGCACGGTAGTTCTCTCAGCGAGTCGTAACACTAGCCGTGTGGAATTTATTCGTGCCTCGTATGCCAATTCCTGGAGGACGGCCTCGGAGATGAAACTCCATATGGCGCCGGTGTCAATGAGGGCGATTATGGTTGTTTTCCCACTATTAAATCTACTGTGAGTTGTCTTTTACTGACCTTGAATGGTGAAATTGGGATCGGGGACTCTGTTGGGTAGCTCTTAGTGTTTCGCCCGCACTGCTGGGAGCTGTTTCCGTTTCCCGACTTCTAGCCACATTAATCAATAGTACGCATACCTTGCTTGCCACAATCCCAAAAAAAAGCGTACTGGATTGGTGCATTATTTTCCGGTGGCTGGAAATGCTCTCGTACTGGTTAGCGAGCTTGGTCAGTTTCTAGAGTTTCAAATTAACATATCCGCTTTCGGGGCTGCCGAGCGAACCTATACTTTTGGGGTGTGATTTTGACATCAGGTGGCGCTGTGCAACTCGCTGATGTATTGTCCACAGTTAGTTGCTGTGCCGCCGGGAGACGCTACTATCGGAGCTGTGTTTTCGATTATGTGTCATGTCGCGACGGACTCCGGGTGTGCTGCCTTTCTAGTTCTTTCAAGCGGGATACTTGTGGTGGTGTGAGTTGTGGGGGATCATCTCCAGTGGTGAGTGTCGAAAACATGTTCTTGAGCTCCCCTGCAGTGCCTCCTGCGTCCAGACCGAACTATTCCATATATCTCAACAACTACACCCGATTGAGAGTGACTTTCCACCTTCTAACCATGTTTCTCGTTTTTCTGAGCCCTCTAACCACAGATGATTTAATTTGCTTTTCCTTTATTTTATATTCACTTTGTTCTTCCATTTGTAACGCAGAGAAGGAGACGAGATAGATATAGAAAAGTATATATATTCTTGCTTAGCCTCGCCTTCTGAATCGATTTAGCCCTGTCCGTCTGTCTGTTGAAATCACGATTACGGGAGAACGAAAAGATTTGTTATGTAGGGCAGGGATTGAAAATGGGCGAGATCGGTTAACAACCACGGCTACTTTACATTCGGAATATAAAGGCACCTCGTTTAAAATGTGAATATCTCATAAACCGTTTGAGATATTAAGGTATAATTTTATTTCGGAACATATAGCGCCCTTACTAAAATGTATGCAAAAAATGGGGGTGCCACGCCCACTCATAACAAAATTGGAAATATCTCATGAGCGGTATAAAATATCGAGATGCAATTTTACTAGGGTATGTAGGGAAGCATTGCCAATACGTTTGCCAGAAATGGGCGTGCCACGCCAACTCATACAAAAGTAGTCAATATCACGTAAACGCTATAAGATATTAACACGTAGTTTTACCACTAGGTATCTACAAGCATTATCAATTTGTATGATACCTAGTGGCCCACTTATACAAAAGTTGTCAATATCCCATAAACGTTTCAAAATATTAATACGTGATTCTATCCAGCAGTATCTAGATACATTACAAAAATATTTGCCACAAATAGGCGTGGTCATTATACAAAATGTTTTAAATGGCGAAATTGTAATTTTTTTAGTTATTCAGGTGTAGGGTATTTAGACTTTGGCCAGGCTGAAGACAACACCTTTACTTGTTTTTTAAATTCTCTTTGATTTGTGTTTTTGATAAAAAACCCTTTTACAATCACTTATTAAAGGCACCTGCTCATATCTATAACGTTTTCGTGACCCAAGGAAAAACTGTTATTTCACAAATTTCATTTATATTTCGTATATTAATAAGTGAGAGTTTTTTATTACAATCTAATATTTCTTCAATATAGCAGTTTCAATGGACCTAACTAAGTGATTTATTATCGACTTTGACAGCCGAAATATAAAACTTTCAAAGTTTCATACCAATAAACCAAATTAAGTTGCCACTAGCGTTAGCATCCTACAAAATTTTAGTGTCTGCCAGAGCTAACACTAAGTGGGCACTAACAAATCAACCCCGAGAACAGATTGGTATAAAAATTATACTTGTACAAGGGAAGATGGCGATTTATTGCAGGTTGCAGTACTCTCTGGACTATATTCAAGCAGAAAAAAGAGTATAAGGAACGTCTGCGACTTTTAGATACTTATAGCGACACAGTCTTCATAAAGTATTATAGGTAAATAAAAATATATTAGTCGAAGTTAATTACATATTAAAAGTTAAGTAATAGATTTGACAAGGAGACCACGACGTTTTTGATAAAACTTCTTCGCCCAAAGTTGGAAAAAAGAACAAACCGAGGAAGTCCAGTAACACCCGTCGACAAGGTCCTCGTATTTCTTCGTTATGTGGATAATGGACTCTATCGAAAAGATGTAGGTGCATACTTTCACGTACGGCTTTGGTTTTATTTAGAGTAACATGCATTTTTTAGCTGTAGTACATAGCATTTCATAGAAATACGTCATGGGTGTAATACGCGAAGTTCCAGCAGCGATCACATCACTGCGGCCTATTTTTATTATGTTCCCATGGTTGCAAGCCAAGTACGGGTGGCAGTGGCCCGGTGGCAACGGCTCAGCTCGCCGACTAATGGGGGTTGCCACCTTAACCCACAACAAAATTTTCGTGCCAGATTATTTTTCTTAATAAAATAAAATAAGAAAAAAATATATATAACAGAAAAGAAAAGGAAAGAGTTTAAAGGAATAAATAAGAGAAATACGGAAGTTATAAAATGAGTAAATACGGAAAAATTGCAAAAATGCGTGAGAAGTGAAAGTTATTGAGGTGTATTAAGAAGGTAATCATATCCGCCATTGTGACGCTGGAAGGCGATAATAGATTTTTCACTAAGACAAAGGTGGATGGTAATAGCGTTACGGCATTGCTGCATTCGGAACTTCTGCCAACTATAGCGCAAATGGCGCTTATGACTTTTTACAAAAACGAAACAGAGCAGTTTATCCGTTAAAGGGGCAGAAGATTAAAAATGCGAATAGAGGTGAGACTTCCGTCGTGGGAGTGGTATCACTTTCGGTTGAGTGGGAGGTTTTGACAAAGGACATGGAGGTTCCTCACAGTTTCGGCTTTACAGCAAGATTTTTATTTTGGGGTTGACTTCTGGCGAACCTTCGGGTTGTCAGTACTTAGTAGGTGTCCGAGTATTTGTGTGAGTGATGCAACCGGTCCAGCGTGTGTGAGCGGACTGGTACCGACGTCAACGGACCTGACATTTGATACAGACCGACATTTCCTCACTAACGAGCAAGCTATGGACCTGGAGAAAGTGAAGGCTCGACTTCCTTCGTTTGCTGTTCTGGGTCTTGGGCGAACCGACATGGAGGAACACGTAATAGAGGGGAGCACCTTCCCTTGAAGCAACGCCAGTACCCTATCTGGCCCGCGATCCAGAAGCTGATTTTTTATGAACTTGACCGGATGCTGAGTCTGGGAGTCATTGAGGTCATTAACAGCTGCTGGAGCTCTCCAGTTTCATTGGTGAGAAAAGAGACCAATAACCGACTGTGTCTTGATGCAAGACTGAACCAACGGATGGTAAAGGACGCATACCTATTACTTCACGTTGAGGGCATCCTTAGCAGACTGCAAGACACGCGATACATCAGTGTGATTGATCTGAAGGACGCATTCTGGCAGATACCGCTGGAGGAAAGGGTAAGAAGGCGTTCACAGTCGCAGGTAGACCACTGTATCAGTTTACGGTGATGCCTTTCGGGCTGTGCAACGTCGTGCAGCGAATGTGTAGGCTGATGGACAAAGTCATTCCCTCTGATTTGCGGGAGAATATCTTTGTCTACTTCGACGATCTTCTCGTGTGTTTTGCCAGTTTCGACTCGCGTCTTGCGCTGTTGGATGGGGTGGCCAAATATCTGCGGGATGACAAACTGACGATTAATGTAGAAAAAAGCAAGGAAGTTTTGCTTCAAAGAAGTGAGGTATCTGGGCTATGTTGTCGGGTACGGCTGCATCAAGACCGACAGCCAGAAGGTGGAGGCAATTGACGAATTTCCGGAGCCCAGAACGGCTAAACAGTTGAGGAGGCTCCTAGGCCTGTCCGGCTGGTACCGACGTTTCATTAAAGACTACGCGACGGTAGCAGCCCTGCTACATGACTGCTTAAAGAAGGACCAACTGAGGATCAGTTCATCTTAACTGATGATGCAAAGCTGGCCTTTCACAGACTCAAAAAGAGCCTCATCTCATCGCTTTTTGACGAATTCGGATTTTGACAGGCACTTTTATATACAGTGCGACGCATCAACGCAACGGGTAGGGGGAGTACTCTTCCAAATGCATGACGAAGAGAATGAGCATCCGATCGCTAGGCTCAACAAGGCTCAGAAGAATTATAGTGTCACTGAGCTGGAGAGTTATGCACCGATATCAAGCGTAAAGTAGTTCCGTCCTGAGCTTACGAGAAGAATAGGAAAACCTATAATCTCGGGTCGATGGTTCGGTCGTTCACAGTGGGGCAGGTAGTTATTCGGCGAAACTTCCAACCGAGCAAATAGGCCGACCACTTCTGTGCTAATCTAGCACCAACGGGAATACCGGCCCAGGCAGTTGAGATTCTGGGGAACACATGCTATCGACTAGAAACGTTGAAGGGCGCCCGATGGGAGTGTTTCATGCGAAAGACATTTGGTATCTACAAGCATTATCAATTTGTATGACACCTAGTGGCCAACTTATACAAAAGTTGTCAATATCCCATAAACGTTTCAAAATATTAATACGTGATTCTATCCAGCAGTATCTAGAGACATTACAAAAATATTTGCCAAAAATAGGCGTGGTCCTTATACAAAATTTGTTAAATGGCGAAATAGTAATTTTTTTAGTTATTCGGGTGTAGGGTATTTAGACTTCGGCCAGGCTGAAGACAACATCTTTACTTGTTTTTTAAATTCTCTTTTTTTTTGTGTTTTTGATAAAAACCCTTTTACAATCACTTATTAAAGGCACCTGCTCATATCTATAACGTTTTCGTGACCCACGGAAAAACTGTTATTTCACAAATTTCATTTATATTTCGTATATTAATAAGTGAGAGTTTCCTATTACAATCTAATATTTCTTCAATATACCAGTTTCAATCGGCCTAACTAAGTGATTTATTATCGACTTTGACAGCCGAAATATAAAACTTTCAAAGTTTCATACCAATAAACCGAATTAAGTTGCCACTAGCGTTAGCATCCTACTAAATTTTAGTGTCTGCCAGAGTTAACACTAAGTTGGCACTAACAAATCAACAGATTGGATTCCTGAGAACAGATTGGTATAAAAATTACACTTGTACAAGGGAAGATGACGATTTATTGCAGGTTGCAGTACTCTCTGGATTATATTCAAACAGAAAAAAAGAGTATAAGGATCGTCTGTGACTTTTAGATACTTATAGCGACACAGTCTTCATAAAGTATTATAGGTAAATAAAAATATATTAGTCGAAGTGAATTACATATTAAAACTTAAGTAAAATAGATTTGACAAGAAGACCACGACGTTTTTGATAAAACTTCTTCGCCCAAAGTTGGAAAAAAGAACAAACCGAGGAAGTCCAGTAACACCCGTCGACAAGGTCCTCGTATTTCTTCGTTATATGGGTAATGGACTCTATCAAAAAGCTGTAGGTGCATACTTACACGTACGTCTTTGGTTTTATTTAGAGTAACATGCATTTTTTAGCTGTAGTACATAGCATTTCAAAGCAATACGTCATGGGTGTAATACGCGAAGCTCCAACAGCGATCGCATCACTGCGGCCTATTTTTATTATGTTCCCATTGTTGCGAGCCAAGTACGGGTGACAGTGGCCCGGTGGCAACGGCTCAGCTCGCCGACTAATGGGGGTTGCCACCTTAACCCACAACAAAATTTTCGTGCCAAATTATTTTTCTTAATAAAATAAAATAAGAAAAAAATATATAAAAGAAAAGAATAGGAAAGAGTATAAAGAAATAAATAAGAGAAAGAAGGAAGTTAAAAAATGAGTAACTACGAAAAAATTGCAAAAATGCGTGAGAAGTGAAAGTTATTGAGGTGGATTAAGAAGATAATCATATCCGCCATTGTGACGCTGGAAGGCGATAATAGATTTTTCGCTAAGACAAAGGTGGATGGTGATAGCGTTACGGCATTGCCGTAACTTCTGACAACTATAGCGCAAATGGCGCTTATGACTTTTTACAAAAACGAAACAGAGCAGTTTATCCGTTAAAGGGGCAGAAGATTAAAAATGCGAATAGAGGTGAGTCTTCCGTCGTGGGAGTGGTATCACTTTCGGTTGAGTGGGAGGTTTTGACAAAGGACATGGAGGTTCCTCACAGTTTCGGCTTTACAGCAAGATTTTTATTTTGGGGTTGACTTCTGGCGAACCTTCGGGTTGTCAGTAATTAGTAAGTGTCAGAGTATTTGTGTGAGTGATGCAACCGGTCCAGCGTGTGTGAGCGGACTGGTACCGACGTCAACGGGCCTGACATTTGATACAGACCGACATTTCCTCACTAACGAGCAAGCTATGGACCTAGAGAAAGTGAAGGCTCGATTTCCTTCGTTTGCTGTTCTGGGTCTTGGGCGAACCGACATGGAGGAACACGTAATAGAGGGGAGCACCTTCCCTTGAAGCAACGCCAGTACCCTATCTGGCCCGCGATCCAGAAGCTGATTTTTTATGAACTTGACCGGATGCTGAGTCTGGGAGTCATTGAGGTCATTAACAGCTGCTGGAGCTCTCCAGTTTCATTGGTGAGAAAAGAGACCAATAACCGACTGTGTCTTGATGCAAGACTGAACGAACGGATGGTAAAGAACGCATACCTATTACTTCACATTGAGGGCATCCTTAGCAGACTGCAAGACACGCGATACATCAGTGCGATTGATCTGAAGGACGCATTCTGGCAGATACCGCTGGAGGAAAGGGTAAGAAGGCGTTCACAGTCGCAGGTAGACCACTGTATCAGTTTACGGTGATGCCTTTCGGGCTGTGCAACGTCGCGCAGCGAATGTGTAGGCTGATGGACAAAGTCATTCCCTCTGATTTGCGGGAGAATGTCTTTGTCTACTTCGACGATCTTCTCGTGTGTTTTGCCAGTTTCAACTCACATCTTGGGCTGTTGGATCGGGTGGCCAAATATCTGCGGGATGCCAAACTGACGATTAATGTAGAAAAAAGCAAAGAAGTTTTGCTTCAAAGAAGTGAGGTATCTGAGCTATGTTGTCGGGAACGGGTGCATCAAGACCGACAGCCGGAAGGTGGACGAGTTTCCGGAGCCCAGAACGGCTAAAAAGATGAGGAGGCTCCTAGGCCTCTCCGGCTGGTACCGACGTTTCATTAAAGACTACGCGTCGGTAGCAGACTGCTTAAGGAAGGACCAACTGAGGAAGTTCATCTTAACTGATGCAAAGCTGGCCTTTCACAGACTCAAAAAGAGTCTCATCTCATCGCGTTTTGACGAATTCGGTTTTTGACAGGCACTTTTATATACAGTGCGACGCATCAACGCAAGGGTTTGGGGGATTACTCTTCCAAATGCATGACGAAGAGAATGAGCATCCGATCGCTAACTCAAACAAGGCTCAGAAGAATTATAGTGTCACTGAGCTGGAGTGTTATGCACCGATATTAAGCGTAAAGTAGTACCGTCCTGAGCTTACGAGAATAGGAAAACCTATAATCTCGGGTCGATGGTTCGGTCGTTCACAGTGGGGCAGGTAGTTACTCGGCGAAACTTCCAACCGAGCAAACAAGCCAACCACTTCTGGCCTGTCCTGGGGAACACCTGCTATCGTCTAGAAACGTTGAAGGGCGCCCCGATGGGACTGTTTGATGCGAAAACATTTGGTAATCGTGGAGTATTTGAACTAACCTGTCTGGATCCGCCATATACCATGACTCTTATGGAATTTATTCTCTTCCCTCTCTGGTGTGAACCCAATAGGCTACCTTTCCCAGCTGTGGTTCTGGCTCGAAGGCGCCGAACAACACCTGTTTTATGAGGTTAGACTCATGACAATAACACAAATTTTGTTTTTGATTATTCTTGCCACCCTGTGGACCAAAGCCACCGGCTCGTTCCGTTTCACCTTGCCGCAGTGCGGTTATCGGGGTCTGCTTCTCCCACCATGAGTTGAAGAGAGCGAGTTCCGTAGTATAGCGTAATGAAAAGTTCTAGAAGGATTTTTTCTATATGAACTTCACATCACGCCATCCTGCGGGACTTGCTTAGAGTGCCGACCATGGTGTGGCAGAGCAGGATGGCGATACCTGCCATGCGGTATTTATATGCGAGCGAATGGATTTTTCCGAAAAAGTCGGTGGGAAGTGGCGAAAACGAGCGCAGAGTATCAGTCGGACGATCGAAGAAGTTTCTGGTGTTTATGGGAGTTCCTAATTGATACTCGTTTAAGCATTAAGTACACCGAAATTCAATTTAATATAAGCTGCATGGTTAAATAAATACTAAACTTAGTGACTATAATATCACAACAACAAAAAACGCAAGTGGAAGGATATAACCAACATATTTAAAACTTTGTTAAAAAAAATTAAAAACGGTGTTCAAGACAACCTAAAGAAAAGCAAACGATAGAAATTTATTTTAATCGGAGGAAACTTGCTAAAGACTGCGAAATGTGCTTAACATACATTAAATGTGCTTAACGTGCAAAATTCCAACTTTAAAACTTTCCACTGTAAACTGAATATCTAATAACTGAGAAGCTGACAGAACGTGGTTGAGAAGAGTCGCCTAATCGAACGTCTGTGAGAAACTTGTACACGTTTTCCAAACAAGAAAAACTGTAGTAATACATAAAACAAAAACTTAAGCATTGGTGATTGTGAGAAAACTTTAAAATAAATGGTTTAATGGTTGGTTTAAAATAAGGTTTAAAAACTTTAAAATAATTGGTTGAATCGAGTTCAACAATAAGGGGAAAAAATTTATAGAGTACAGAAAAGGAGACGAGCGTGTGTGCCAAAACGTAGATTGGAAAGCAGTTAATTAGTGAAGAAATTCAGGAAATTGGAAAACTTTAGAAGAAAACGACCAGTAAAAAAAATGTGTTATGTTCATTCATTCCAGTTGCTTAAAGGAAAACCAAACAAAAGTAAAATGATAATAAAAATGTAGATTCTTGTGGAGCTTGGAATCGCTGGAGCAACTGAGACAACAGAAATGATTACTAGCGATTAACACCGTCAACAAACGATTATTTATTTTCTAAGAATGCAACAACGACAGCTGCTGGTAACAGTGTGAAAGAATTGAGAGAAAGAGATTATTGTGCAGCAGCAAAACGAACCAGATCTTTGATTAGTAACAGACAACATAATTTCTTCCTAATTATGTAAATAAAAATGTCAAGAAAAAATTTAAAAGAGACTTTAATTCCAGCGAATGTCTAAACAACACTGACTACTCACAGCGAGCAGTTTAAGGTTTAATGTGTGGTAGAATTGTACCAGAAGATTTCGCGGCTACACTTGAGTCAAACAACTGCAAGAATTCTACCGCGTCAACAAACTCCACATGTTCCTTCGTTTTCTATGTGTATGAATTGTCGCCGTCTTCAGTTGAAGTTCGTTCCTTGCTCCAGATACGTTAAAATTGTTTAAAATATTTTTTGTCTACCCTTTATTTAAATTTTTGTTTTCTGCTAAAATTGACGAATGCCCAGATTTCATGGAAATGTCATTAATTTGTGCTAGTTTTCTACCTTTAAAGGTAAAAGTACACATTTAGAGACTCTTTGTTAATAAGTGTAAAGAAATATTTGAACAATAGTATATAGGAACTAGACCAAACAAATATGCAAGGAAAAACGACCTTTATATTTTATTTCTTATATCTTGTGGTAAAATTTCGTTACAGATTAAGGAGATCCCCGATGGCGCCAATCACGGAGATCCGGCTGAAAAGCTGCTAAGTTCTTGGTAAGCTATTACAATAGTCTTGAAGCAAAAGATAATGTATTAAGATATTAGGATTATTACGTTAAGGGCGTAATGATTAACTGAAAATTTCATATAATATTTTAATGCTTAACTGAATCACTTACCTGTAATATTATAATGAACAAAAATGGTTTATGAAGAGGGAGGGAAATAACATATACTGCCACCCCTCCCTCCTTCCTCTCTCCGTGGGACAACCGCGCGACTGCCGCCCCGAGTACTCCATGTCCGGCCGCCGGGTATCCATCAGCTCGTCTGTGTCTCGTGGCTGTTAAGCCACCGTAAGCCTTGGACCGGTCTGGTTTTTTTGTAACAGTGTTATTTGATTTTTTTTTTTTTTCTTTTGGTGTACTAAACCAAACCCCATAACGTTACAAAATTGCGCCCAACGTGGGGCCACGGTATAAATGAATTTTTTTTATCTGTCCGTTTACGATCGCGTTCCTGTACAGTGGTCCCTAACTTCAGTAATAACATTAAATTTCTTTGTAAATTAAATAATTTTTTAAAATTAGAATGTATTTGTTTTTCTTTAATATTCTTTAATACAAGTTCTGATGTGACCACGGACGGAGGCAGACGGTGCGCCCGCCGATACTTTTTTTAATCAGTGTTCGGGCAAATAAAATCTAAAACAATACCCACGCCGCGAAATACGTTTAATACAACAATAACACTTCACCAAACAACACTTTTTAACAAACAAACAATAGTGCACTACTGAATAACAATTTAACTTAATAACAAATAAATAAAACTTGATCAAATTACAACAAATAAATAGGCAATCAAACGGGACGTAGAAAACCATGCGAGGGGCTTTTTTATGCTCTCCGCAGTGAAGCTCAGCATTTCGTTTGCTTTCACTCCTCCTACTTCTTCCTGGTCCCGTTAGGTATGCATGCGGCTGTGAGTGCACCGTGGGCTGAAGCGCGGCAAGATAAAGGCATAACACTTGTCTTGTCGCGTTTTGCTTTGCTTGCGACGTACGCGTGGCTGCTTGTACAGCTGAGCTTACACTTCCTTACAGTGGGTGGCGATGACAAAATTCCGCAGACTCCACTAATGTACGTGGTTTGAGAGCGAATTTCTTCGCAGTCTATGCGCATATTTGTACCCACCAACCGAATATAATAGTACTATGTGAGACCCAGGTGTCTGAGGGTGCAGATCCATTGGATTTTCACATGCGGGGGTATAATTAACTGCCATTGTTTTTACCACACAGAGGCCTCGCCTTATACTTTCTCAGTGATGTTGCGTACCAGTGTCAGCAACACCTTTCCGTCGTGAATTTTGAAACTTCAAGGTTATGACTTCACCATAGTGACATGCCAATGTCGGGCGGACGCGTTGTAGAGGTCGATGGCGTACGCTCCACTTGTGGAAGTGTCCTTGCTCGAGCTCGATCACGCGCCCGTCATTGACTTGAAGTCTCCGGCCTTCACATCAATTAAGTTCACCAACTTGAAGGAGAAGTTCTCTGGTGAACAATTTCAAGATTTTCGAGTAATAGACAACTATCTCTATCACCGAAATGAATTTGTCACGGGTGATGATGAGGCGGATGACCTTAAGAGGAAGCTTTTCGTGCCATCGGATCTTCGGGAAACATTGATTCGCGCTGCCCATGACTTGCCTACGTCAGCCCATGCCGGCATTGCGAAAACGTTAGAGAAAACACGTCGTCATCTGTATTGGCCAAGGATGCGTAAACAGGTCTGCCAATACATCTCCCAGTGTGAACTATGCCGCACGTCGAAAGTGCCTATACAAGTCTTGCGTCCACCAATGGGATCATGGAGTGCAACTGAGCGACCGTTCCGGCGATTATGCATGAACCCCATTGGGCCGTATCCTCGTATCAAGCGGGACAACATCGGGATCCTCATAATAGTGGATCATTTCTCTAAAATTAGACTTTTGAAGCCTCTCCGAAAATTTACTGCCCCTCATATATTTGTATTTCTCCGGGATTACGTATTCTTTTACTTCGACGTGCCTGAGATCATAATGTCGGGCAACGGAGGACAGTTCGTCAGACGGGATATGACGACGTTCTTGGATGAATTTGGTGTAACCCACGCTTTTACTGCTGTGTATTCGCCCCAGGCCTCCGAGCGGGTTAACCGATCGATTAATGAAGCCCTCCGCTCGTATATCCGGAGAGACCAGAGGGTCTGGGACGAATACTTAAGCAGCATCAGTTGTACACTACAGAACAGTTTACACCAGTCCATTGGTTATGTCCCCTACTTCGTGCTGTTTGGCCGAAACATGGTTACTAATGGCAACTATTACGAGGGTCTGAGGAGATTAGGGCAACTGAGAGAGGATTCAGTGAGAATAAATCGACAAGACAGCAACGCTGTAATCCACGATTTGGTCAGGAAGCGGATGCACCAGGCCTACGAGAAGAATAGGAAAACCTATAATCTCGGGTCGATGGTTTGGTCGTTCACAGTGGGGCAGGTAGGTACTCGGCGAAACTTCCAACCGAGCAAACAGGCCGATCACTTCTGTGCTAAGCTATCGCCGACGGAAATACCGGCCAAGGTAGTTGAGATTCTGGGGAACACCTGCTATCGTCTAGAAACGTTGAAGGGCGCCCCGATGGGACTGTTTAATGCGAAAACGTTTGGTAGAGTATTTGAACTAAACTGTCTGGATCCGCAATGGACCATGACTCTTATGGAATTTATTCTCTTCCCTCTCTGGTGTGAACCCAACAGGCTACCTTTCCCAGACTGGATTTTTTCCATATGAACTTCACATCACGCCCTCCTGCGGGACTTGCTCAGAGTGCCGACCATGGTGTGGCAGAGCAGGATGGTGATACCTGCCATGCGGTGGTTAAATTCGAGCGAATGGATTTTTCAGAAAAAGTCGGTGGGAAGTGGCGAAAACGAGCGCAGAGTATCAGTCAGACGATCGAAGAAGTTTCTGGTGTTTATGGGAGTTCCTAATTGATACTCGTTTAAGCATTAAGTACATCGAAATTCAATTTAATATAAGCTGCATGGTTAAATAAATACTCTACTTAGTGACTATAATATCACAACAACAAAAAATGCAAGTGGAATGATATAACCAACATATTTAAACCTTGTTAAAACAAATTAAAAACGGTGTTCAAGACAACCTAAAGAAAAGCAAACGATAGAAATTTATTTCAATCGGAGGAAACTTGCTAAAGACTGCGAAATGTGCTTAACAAACATTAAATGTGCTTAACGTGCAAAATTCCAACTTTAAAACTTTCCACTGTAAACTGAATATCTACTAACTGAGAAGCTGACAGAACGTGGTTGAGAAGTGTCGCCTAATCGAACGTCTGTGAGAAACTTGTACACGTTTTCCAAACAAGAAAAACTGTAGTAATACATAAAACAAAAACTTAAGCATTGGTGATTGTGAAAAAACTTTAAAATAAATGGTTTAATGGTTGGTTTAAAATAAAGTTTAAAAACTTTAAAATAATTGGTTGAATCGAGTTCAACAATAAGGGGAAAAAATTTATAAAGCACAGAAAAGGAGACGAGCGTGTGTGCCAAAACGTAGATTGGAAAGCAGTTAATTAGTGAAGAAATTCAGGAAATTGGAAAACTTTAAAAGAAAACGACCAGTAAAAAAATGTGTTATGTTCATTCATTCCAGTTGCTTAAAGGAAAACCAAACAAAAGTAAAATGATAAAAAAAAAAATGTAGATTTTGGTGGAGCTCCGAATCGTTGGAGCAACTGAGACAACAGAAATGATTACTAGCGATTAACACCGTTGTCGCGATTCGTTATGCTAACGGAAGCACTTTTCCTACCTTGAACTGGGTCATCGACTGCGAGCATGGCTCAGGGTCATTGACTGCACTCATGTTACGCTGGCGGTCGATGACAGAATTTAAAAACAATTAATTTGCCTTGCGAATTTGCTGACGCGCACTAATGTAGCGTTTTTAATAATTTGGTTTTCTTTTTAAGTTAATAATTGTTTCGCAATATTTCTTTGTCAATTAGGCAATATTTCTTATACGTATTTTTATTGTTATTTATGCTTAGGTTAAGTGTTTTTATCTATAAATTAAGCCATTCAATAAAGAAATTGTCAGTATTCAACACAGAATCAGAGTGTTTTAACTCAAGCTATTAACCCAAGCTATTATCACTCAAACAATAAAAGGTGTGGATTCGGTTCAAGTTCCGAATTTACACTTATAAATAAATAAAAAAGGGATTGGAATTGGCTCAAGTTCCAAATTCAATCACCTATTAAATAAACAAAACATTTGGTGACCCCGACGTGATCCTTTAAGGGATCACATAAACAACACACACCGCAGCACAGAGTCTACAAGAAGAGTCTACAAGGATAAACCCAACATGGAAGGGCTTACTAAATTGATAAAGGAGCAACAAGAGAGCTGGAAATCCAACGTCGATGCTTTTAAAAGAGGTGTAAATCGACACTACTCCCACTTTTCCCCTTCCCACTAACCTTTACCCTTCTAAACCAACGAATGCTTTGCATGGATAGGGGGCATCCCCTGAGCTTGGTTCTATCTGCCATAAAAAAAAAAAAAAAAAAAAAAAAAAAATACAGACTATCATACGAAACTACAAGAAGGATTCGGCTTCACGCAAACAAAATGTGAAATATTTCACTGATCGTCTGCAGTGGCTGAGGGAAATCTGGAACGACTTCGTGACGAGAGACAGGATAATTCGAGAGGACGAACATGTGGACCAGGAGGACGCCTATTTCACATCGGACTTCTGCGACCAAATGAAGAAGTTAACGGCAACTTACATCCAAATCTTCGAAAAAGAAAAGAAACAGGTGCCGCCAACAAAGGACCAATTACAAGATGCCGCCAGTCAGGCACAAGGTTCAGAAACAGACATCAAAAATCATAGTGGATTGGTACGAAAGCTTGTCGCAAGATGCAATGCACTAGAACGACTGCTGTCAAACGTAAGTAGCAACAGGCAGCCTCAGCCGCAGCTATACTACGACATCAAAATAAAAACCATCAAACAAGCATGGGAACAAATTGAAAAAATAAACGATGAGATCTGGACTCAATTTGAAAGTCCCGAATCCGTCGGTTATAACATACAGCCATATGTCGATATGGAAGAACAAGTGCAGCAAACATTAGTCAATTTAGCAGTCATTGCAGAACAACAGAAAACAAGTAGCGATATATCAACAACTTCAACTACAAATAATTCAGCATTGCAAACTAAAATACATCTACCTAAGCTAACAATTCCTAAATTTGATGGAAGTTATCTTCATTGGCGTCAGTTCTTCGATCTCTTTTTGCAAATGGTGGACCAACAACCAATTCCCAAAGTTCAAAAAATGTTTTACTTGAAATCGAACCTTCTTGGAGAAGCCGAAAGATTAATCAGTCACTTAGCCCCTACTGAGGAAAATTATGATGTTGCTTGGACAATGCTGCGACAGCGCTACAACAATAGAAGGGTATTGGTATCAACTCTAATCCAAAAAATCGTCGATCAACCATCAGTATCTGGATCAGTAATGACGTTAAAAGGATTACACGATACAACTCAGGAATGTCTTCTGGCCCTAAACAATTTGGAAATTGCCACGACACAGTGGGATCCCTTATTATTAAATTTACTTACGAAAAAGCTGGACAGACAGTCATTGATTCGATATGAGCAAACAATTTCGAATCCCAGAGAAGTGCATACAATTCCCGACTTTCTTACCTTTTTGGAAGGACAATTCTTATCACTGGAAATGATAGGACAAAGGGATAAGGTTCCAGCAGCTCAGAAAACTGCACATGTCCATGCAACATTCGTCTCGAAACATCAGGGCAAGAACACATGTCAATCATGCAAATGTGGCACGCATCCGTTATTTGCGTGTCCACACTTTCTTCAGCTTGGAGCATCAGACCGATTAAATTTTGTGCGCAAGGAAAATCTTTGTGTGAATTGTTTGAAGGCAGGTCATCTGGCTGGTCAGTGTCTTTCGCGAAGTTGCAGTCGGTGTAATAAAAAGCACAACACGTTATTACATTTGGAGCACACTCAAAACTTCAGTACAGGGCAGAACAATCAGCAATTTAAGGACAGCATTCGGCCAACAAACTCTACACATGTTAAGGCAAACAACGCACCAACTACAGTAGCATCAGCCAATGAACAAGGCAACAGGCAGGCGTATGTTATATTAGCTACCGCTGTAGTTTCAATTTCTGCAGCCAATGGCAAGTCATTAAACTTTAAGGCTGTTTTAGATTCCGGTTCGGAAGTTAATGTGGTAACTCAGAGGGTCATCAAGAAGCTATCTCTATCGCCTCGAACTTCATCACTTCAAATCGAAGGCATCGGACGTAAGACTCGCAATTCTAGCAACAGGGTCAATGTAGGACTTCAATCACAAGATGGAACTTTCTACACCAGGCTCGAGGCTTATGTATTACCGCAAATTGTGGCACCACAGCTGACACAGACGTTAGACATATCAAAATGGTCCATACCAAGTAACGTTAAATTAGCGGATCCAACTTTCGACAAACCGGGCAAAATCGATGTACTCCTAGGAGCAGAGTTCTTCTACGATTTAATGCAAATCGAACAGTTACACCTCGGCAAGGATATGCCCATCCTACAAAATACAAAATTAGGATGGATAGTATCAGGAAAAATGAACTCAACAACTCATCAACATGTTACGTGCGGAATCTTCCCTAACAGCAACGAGACCACAGACGAGTTAATCGAAAGATTTTGGTTATTAGAGAACACTGAGGACGAGAAAAAACAATTGACGGTGGCAGAGCAGTTATGTGAAAGCAGCTTTACGCAAACAGTATCGAGATCCGCAACTGGACGTTTCATAGTCCGGTTACCATTAGCAGAAAAGGGTGAAGCATTGGGAGAGTCATTTTCAATGGCTCTTAGCCGATTTTATGCTCTTGAGAGACGATTACAAAAAGATCAAACTCTGAACACAGCCTATTGCAACTTTATGAAAGAGTATTCTCAACTTGGACACATGGAAGAGATCGCACCCAAAGATGTACCAAAGGAACACTATTTCATTCCTCATCATTGCGTTCTAAAGCCGGATAGCAGTACCACTAAATTACGAGTTGTCTTCGATGCTTCAGCAAAGTCTTCTTCAGGACTCTCCTTAAATGACATACTACACGTCGGACCAACGATTCAAGAAGAACTCTTCTCCATTTTAATTCGTTTTCGTCTCCACAAATATGCATTCTCCGCTGATATCGAAAAAATGTATCGGCAAACCTTAATACATCGTGAGGATCAGAGATATCAGTTGATAATTTGGCGAAACCATAGAAAACAAGAGCTAAAGTATTATCGCCTACAAACGGTAACATATGGGACGTCGGCCGCTCCGTACTTAGCTACAAAATGCCTTCAAACGCTAGCAAGGCAGAACAAGTTGGATCATCCAACGGGATCTCAAGTGCTACTAGATGACTTTTATATGGATGATTGCTTGAGCGGTGCAAACAGTATTGCCACAACATTAGAAATTCAAGCGCAACTGAGGCACATCTTAGATAACGCAGGGTTTAAGCTGCGCAAGTGGTGCGCTAATGATGCGAAATTGCTCGAGAACATTGCATCTCATGACCAAGAAGTTGATCTTGATCTCCACTCTGCACATTCTCCTTACATAAAGACACTAGGTGTCATGTGGCTACCAAGGGATGATCAATTTTCAGTGCGGGTGAAAATGACTCCCACACAATGTTCAACAAAGCGATCAGTTACTTCAGATCTAGCTCGCATTTTTGATCCTCTGGGAATCCTCGCACCTGTAGTGGTAATTGCCAAAATATTCATCCAGCAGCTTTGGCAATTAAAGCTGTCATGGGATGACGTTTTACCAGAGCAACTAGAAAAGGAATGTCGGAGCTTTCAAGAAATGTCGGCAGCTCTAAATAAAATTAGAATTGATAGACATGTCTTCAGAAAGGAAATACCAACTTCAGTGCAAATCCACACATTTGCAGACGCCTCAGAAAAGGCTTACGGGGCAGCGGTATATCTAAGATCTACATTCAGAAACGGACAGGTTATACTGCGATTGCTGTGTGCGAGATCTAAAGTTGCTCCACTTAAAAAGCAAACTATACCACGCCTAGAACTATGTGCAGCTGTTTTAGGCGCCGAACTTACAACCAGGGTAAGAACTGATCTAAGATTGCAAGACGCCAAGGCCTTCTTATGGTCGGACTCTCAGGTGGTACTATGCTGGATACACTCAACAGCGTCATCCTTTCACACCTTTGTGGCCACTAGGATCGCAAAAATTCAACAAAGAACAACACCTACGCAGTGGCGGTATGTCAATACGAAGGAAAATCCCGCAGACGTCCTATCAAGAGGTCTAACGGCGGATAAATTACCAAATTGCGATATATGGTTCTACGCTCCCTTCTTCTTGCACGGCAATGAATCTCACTGGCCTGCGTCATTTTCAAAACCCTCAAGCCATGAACCCGAATTAGAAAGGAAATCAATCACAGCAACCTCGTTAATAAGCACGGCGGAAAGATAAGAACTTATATATGGTATCAATCACAGGAATTCTTTTCGCACACTGCAACGCATTGTCGCCTATGTCTTGCGGTTCATCAGCAAGGTACGTCATACTGCACCACGGTTACAGGAAAGAGAATTATCACCACAAGAATTACAAAAGGGCCTACAACTAATAGTACAAACGATACAGCAGTCAGACTTCGCAACAGAAATAAAAGCACTTACTCAACACAAGACACTAGACAAAGCAAATTCAATAAATAATTTATCACCATTTATGGATGAACACAATCTTCTTCGAGTGGGAGGTCGTCTACAAGCAGCTAATCTATCATACAATGCAAAACATCCACTACTCTTACCATATAATGATTCATTGGTAAGGTTACTGCTCCAGGGTCTGCATGAAGACAACAAACATTGCGGAGCCCAGGCACTTCTGGCTATATCCAGACAACAATTCTGGATCATAAAGGGCAAATATATGACGAGAAGTGTTATTCAAAATTGTGTTCGATGTAATCGAGCAAAGCCTCACCTATTTAAGCAAATAATGGGAAACCTACCAGCAGAAAGAATATCGCCCGCGCGACCGTTTATTACATCAGGAGTAGATTATTGTGGCCCCTTTTGGGTGCATTATAAAATTCGAGGTAAAAAACCACATAAGATTTATCTCGGAATATTTTGCTGTTTCTCGACTAAAGCTGTTCACCTGGAATTGGTCAGCGATCTAACCACTGAAGCATTTATTGGCGCAATAAAAAGATTTATTAGCAGACGGGGAAGATTTCAAACATTATATTCTGATAATGCAACAAATTTCATTGGAGCCAAGAACATGTTGACCGAGTTAAGTGAGACGATTTTTTCGGATAAGGAGCAAAACAGCATTAAGGGGGCATGTGGCGCCAAGGGAATCGAGTTCAAATTCATTCCTCCTAGGGCACCACATTTCGAAGGCCTTTGGGAAGCGGCGGTGAAATCTGCAAAGCATCTGTTGCTGAGAAGCGTATCAACAGCATCTCTGACATATGAAGAACTGGAAACAGTCATAGTAGAAGTCGAAGCAATTTTGAATTCACGCCCTTTAACTCCTATGTCCAATGATCCTAATGACCTCACAGCATTAACACCTGGTCATTTTGTAACTGGCGAACCCCTGACTGCTCAGGTAGATGAGTGCGCACCTAAACTGAATACAACCCTTAGTACAAGATGGAAATTAGTGTCTGAGCTAAAGCATGAATTTTCGAAACGATGGAACGTGGAATATTTAAATCAATTACAACACAGACAAAAATGGACGAAGCAGATCGCTGATATTAAGGAAGACACTCTAGTAATCATTAAAACTGACAACGTTCCAGTACTCAACTGGCCTCTGGGTAGAGTGACCAAAATATACCGCGGTCCTGATGGAGCAGTACGAGTTGTGGACCTAAAAACCGCGTCTGGTATGCTTCGTCGACCAATCCACAATTTAGCTCCATTAATGAAGGAGGATTCTGGCACAGCTGCAACCCCAGATGAAGGGTCAACTACCTCAGTGGCTCAGAAACATTCACGCGAAGGAGCTGAAATTCCACCGAAGCCTCAGAAGGAGCTCACCGAAGGATCTTCTACCCCCGTCGAAAAGAAAACGAATATCTCACACTTCAATGGTGATCAACTGTATAATTGCTCTTTTCTTGCTGCCACTTATATGCGCTGGTTCTATAAGTATAACGAATTTCAACAACGGACTTGGAATATATTTCGATGGAATAGGATTCACTGAGATTTCTCCTACAGCCTGGACGTTAATTGTATATTACGATCTTCTACCACTTCAAAACGAACTAAAGGCCTTTGAAAACGGGACAAATGCATTAGACCACATATGTCGGAAACTAAAGGATAATAAACCTTGCCTCGCCTTAACAGCGCACTTTAGAACATTAAGGAACGAAATGCAAGTTGACAGTGATATCCTACATAGTACTCGCAAAAAACGAGGAGCATTAGACATTGTTGGAAATGTCGCCCGGTCTCTATTTGGAGTGTTAGATAGTGAATATGCTAAAGAAATGTCCACCACCATCAACAAAGTCCGAAACAATGAAGAATTCCTACTGGAGTTAGTGAAAAATCAAACCTCCATAACAGTTCAACAATAAATATTGTCAAGAGAAAGGAATTGGAATCACAAGCTAATCTGAAACACATTAATGATCAACTTGCTGAACTAATGGATGAAATCGACCATTACAAAATCTTCCAATGGTATATATCGCTTTCCACACAACTCTCAGCAATGGCCGTAAATCTAAGAAGAGTTCAAACCGCAATCTTGGATGTAATGACTGCTGTACATCATGAGCGCGTCAGTCTACTACTGCTGACGCCAAAACAACTACAAGAGCAATTAAAGGAAATTAAAAACCATATATCGCCAGGACTGCTGCTCCCCAACGGCGATAACAACCTTTTACAATTGTACAAAACAATGAACATCAAGGGCACATTGACAGACCAACATGCCATATTCAAAATAATGATTCCATTAGTAGGCTTGGAGTCGTATCATCTATTTAATCTGGTGCCCATTCCCGCAGTTCGCAATGGAACACTCATGAGAATTCACCCTAGGGATAAATATTTTCCAATGACGTGGGAGGAATTAAGGGCTTGCAATCGATTGGATGACGATATGTACATCTGCTCAAATAGACAACTCACCTACGGAATTAACTCACTGGCTCACAGGTGCGAAGTGCTGCTTTTAACCAATAAACCAACAGCAGATTGCAATTATATTCCCACTAATAACAACGATGAATGGCTCCCTACCAGCAAAGCCAATCAATGGATTTTTTCGGTTCATACTAAAACCGAATTAACAGCTGTATGTGGGACTGAGTTACAACAGCTCTCGTTGGTTAACACAGGAATGTTGACATTAAACAGCAATTGCACAATACGAAACGCAATGCTGAGCCTTAAGGGGCATTTCACAATAGCTACAGTAATGCACACGTCCTACACACGTTTTGAGGCCGCGGTTGAAGCAGCATCCCTAATAACCAACAAACCTTCAAACGGCCGCAGCAATAGTAACAAAATTATCGAGGGCACCTCAGATTTTGACGCTGTTTTGGAATCCAACAAGCACGTGAAGAATATACATTTTCCAGAAGCTATTGAAAATAGTACAATCCATCATCATATCATCAGCTACTCTGCATTGGTGCTGAGCCTGCTATTATTGGCTTACACCAGCTATAAAATTTGGCATAAGAAGCCACGATCTCCAGGACCACCTAAACCACCCCGCTTGAGACCGAGCGCCGTATATTCAATCAACGTATAGGCTTGAATACTATTCAACGGGCGGGAGGATGTCGCGATTCGCTATGCTAACGGAAGCACTTTTCCTACCTTGAACTGGGTCATCGACTGCGAGCATGGCTCAGTGTCATTGACTGCACTCATGTTACGCTGGCGGTCGATGACAGAATTTAAAAACAATTAATTTACCTTGCGAACTTGCTGACGCGCACTAATGTAGCGTTTTTAATAATTTGGTTTTCTTTTAAGTTAATAATTGTTTCGCAATATTTCTTTGTCAATTAGGCAATATTTCTTATACGTATTTTTATTGTTATTTAGGCTTAGGTTAAGTATTTTTATCTATAAATTAAGCCATTCAATGAAGAAATTGTCAGTATTCAACACAGAATCAGAGTGTTTTAACTCAAGCTATTAACCCAAGCTATTATCACTCAAACAATAAAAGGTGTGGATTCGGTTCAAGTTCCGAATTTACATTTATAAATAAATAAAAAAGGGATTGGAATTGGCTCAAGTTCCAAATTCAATCACCTATTAAATAAACAAAACATTTGGTGACCCCGACGTGATCCTTTAAGGGATCACATAAACAACACACACCGCAGCACAGAGTCTACAAGAAGAGTCTACAAGGATAAACCCAACATGGAAGGGCTTACTAAATTGATAAAGGAGCAACAAGAGAGCTGGAAATCAAATACAGACTATCATACGAAACTACAAGAAGGATTCGGCTTCACGCAAACAAAATGTGAAATATTTCACTGATCGTCTGCAGTGGCTGAGGGAAATCTGGAACGACTTCGTGACGAGAGACAGGATAATTCGAGAGGACGAACATGTGGACCAGGAGGACGCCTATTTCACATCGGACTTCTTCGACCAAATGAAGAAGTTAACGGCAACTTACATCCCAATCTTCGAAAAAGAAAAGAAACAGGTGCCGCCAACAAAGGACCAATTACAAGATGCCGCCAGTCAGGCACAAGGTTCAGAAACAGACATCAAAAATCATAGTGGATTGGTACGAAAGCTTGTCGCAAGATGCAATGCACTAGAACGACTGCTGTCAAACATAAATAGCAACAGGCAGCCTCAGCCACAGCTATACTACGACATCAAAATAAAAACCATCAAACAAGCATGGGAACAAATTGAAAAAATAAACGATGAGATCTGGACTCAATTTGAAAGTCCCGAATCCGTCGGTTATAACATACAGCCATATGTCGATATGGAAGAACAAGTGCAGCAAACATTAGTCAACTTAGCAGTCATTGCAGAACAACAGAAAACAAGTAGCGATATATCAACAACTTCAACTACAAATAATTCAGCATTGCAAACTAAAATACATCTACCTAAGCTAACAATTCCTAAATTTGATGGAAGTTATCTTCATTGGCGTCAGTTCTTCGATCTCTTTTTGCAAATGGTGGACCAACAACCAATTCCCAAAGTTCAAAAAATGTTTTACTTGAAATCGAACCTTCTTGGAGAAGCCGAAAGATTAATCAGTCACTTAGCCCCTACTGAGGAAAATTATGATGTTGCTTGGACAATGCTGCGACAGCGCTACAACAATAGAAGGGTATTGGTATCAACTCTAATCCAAAAAATCGTCGATCAACCATCAGTATCTGGATCAGTAATGACGTTAAAAGGATTACACGATACAACTCAGGAATGTCTTCTGGCCCTAAACAATTTGGAAATTGCCACGGCACAGTGGGATCCCTTATTATTAAATTTACTTACGAAGAAGCTGGATAGACAGTCATTGATTCGATATGAGCAAACAATTTCGAATCCCAGAGAAGTGCATACAATTCCCGACTTTCTTACCTTTTTGGAAGGACAATTCTTATCACTGGAAATGATAGGACAAAGGGATAAGGTTCCAGCAGCTCAGAAAACTGCACATGTCCATGCAACATTCGTCTCGAAACATCAGGGCAAGAACACATGTCAATCATGCAAATGTGGCACGCATCCGTTATTTGCGTGTCCACACTTTCTTCAGCTTGGAGCATCAGACCGATTAAATTTTGTGCGCAAGGAAAATCTTTGTGTGAATTGTTTGAAGGCAGGTCATCTGGCTGGTCAGTGTCTTTCGCGAAGTTGCAGTCGGTGTAATAAAAAGCACAACACGTTATTACATTTGGAGCACACTCAAAACTTCAGTACAGGGCAGAACAATCAGCAATTTAAGGACAGCATTCGGCCAACAAACTCTACACATGTTAAGGCAAACAACGCACCAACTACAGTAGCATCAGCCAATGAACAAGGCAACAGGCAGGCGTATGTTATATTAGCTACCGCTGTAGTTTCAATTTCTGCAGCCAATGGCAAGTCATTAAACTTTAAGGCTGTTTTAGATTCCGGTTCGGAAGTTAATGTGGTAACTCAGAGGCTCATCAAGAAGCTATCTCTATCGCCTCGAACTTCATCACTTCAAATCGAAGGCATCGGACGTAAGACTCGCAATTCTAGCAACAGGGTCAATGTAGGACTTCAATCACAAGATGGAACTTTCTACACCAGGCTCGAGGCTTATGTATTACCGTAAATTGTGGCACCACAGCTGACACAGACGTTAGACATATCAAAATGGTCCATACCCAGTAACGTTAAATTAGCGGATCCAACTTTCGACAAACCGGGCAAAATCGATGTACTCCTAGGAGCAGAGTTCTTCTACGATTTAATGCAAATCGAACAGTTACACCTCGGCAAGGATATGCCCATCCTACAAAATACAAAATTAGGATGGATAGTATCAGGAAAAATGAACTCAACAACTCATCAACATGTTAATCGAAAGATTTTGGTTATTAGAGAACACTGAGGACGAGAAAAAACAATTGACGGTGGCAGAGCAGTTATGTGAAAGCAGCTTTACGCAAACAGTATCGAGATCCGCAACTGGACGTTTCATAGTCCGGTTACCATTAGCAGAAAAGGGTGAAGCATTGGGAGAGTCATTTTCAATGGCTCTTAGCCGATTTTATGTTCTTGAGAGACGATTACAAAAATATCAAACTCTGAACACAGCCTATTGCAACTTTATGAAAGAGTATTCTCAACTTGGACACATGGAAGAGATCGCACCCAAAGATGTACCAAAGGAACACTATTTCATTCCTCATCATTGCGTTCTAAAGCCGGATAGCAGTACCACTAAACTACGAGTTGTCTTCGATGCTTCAGCAAAGTCTTCTTCAGGACTCTCCTTAAATGACATACTACACGTCGGACCAACGATTCAAGAAGAACTCTTCTCCATTTTAATTCGTTTTCGTCTCCACAAATATGCATTCTCCGCTGATATCGAAAAAATGTATCGGCAAACCTTAATACATCGTGAGGATCAGAGATATCAGTTGATAATTTGGCGAAACCATAGAAAACAAGAGCTAAAGTATTATCGCCTACAAACGGTAACATATGGGACGTCGGCCGCTCCGTACTTAGCTACAAAATGCCTTCAAACGCTAGCAAGGCAGAACAAGTTGGATCATCCAACGGGATCTCAAGTGCTACTAGATGACTTTTATATGGATGATTGCTTGAGCGGTGCAAACAGTATTGCCACAACATTAGAAATTCAAGCGCAACTGAGGCACATCTTAGATAACGCAGGGTTTAAGCTGCGCAAGTGGTGCGCTAATGATGCGAAATTGCTCGAGAACATTGCATCTCATGACCAAGAAGTTGATCTTGATCTCCACTCTGCACATTCTCCTTACATAAAGACACTAGGTGTAATGTGGCTACCAAGGGATGATCAATTTTCAGTGCGGGTGAAAATGACTCCCACACAATGTTCAACAAAGCGATCAGTTACTTCAGATCTAGCTCGCATTTTTGATCCTCTGGGAATTCTCGCACCTGTAGTGGTAATTGCCAAAATATTCATCCAGCAGCTTTGGCAATTAAAGCTGTCATGGGATGACGTTTTACCAGAGCAACTAGAAAAGGAATGTCGGAGCTTTCAAGAAATGTCGGCAGCTCTAAATAAAATTAGAATTGATAGACATGTCTTCAGAAAGGAAATACCAACTTCAGTGCAAATCCACACATTTGCAGACGCCTCAGAAAAGGCTTACGGGGCAGCGGTATATCTAAGATCTACATTCAGAAACGGACAGGTTATACTGCGATTGCTGTGTGCGAGATCTAAAGTTGCTCCACTTAAAAAGCAAACTATACCACGCCTAGAACTATGTGCAGCTGTTTTAGGCGCCGAACTTACAACCAGGGTAAGAACTGATCTAAGATTGCAAGACGCCAAGGCCTTCTTATGGTCGGACTCTCAGGTGGTACTATGCTGGATACACTCAACAGCGTCATCCTTTCACACCTTTGTGGCCACTAGGATCGCAAAAATTCAACAAAGAACAACACCTACGCAGTGGCGGTATGTCAATACGAAGGAAAATCCCGCAGACGTCCTATCAAGAGGTCTAACGGCGGATAAATTACCAAATTGCGATATATGGTTCTACGCTCCCTTCTTCTTGCACGGCAATGAATCTCACTGGCCTGCGTCATTTTCAAAACCCTCAAGCCATGAACCCGAATTAGAAAGGAAATCAATCACAGCAACCTCGTTAATAAGCACGGCGGAAAGATAAGAACTTATATATGGTATCAATCACAGGAATTCTTTTCGCACACTGCAACGCATTGTCGCCTATGTCTTGCGGTTCATCAGCAAGGTACGTCATACTGCACCACGGTTACAGGAAAGAGAATTATCACCACAAGAATTACAAAAGGGCCTACAACTAATAGTACAAACGATACAGCAGTCAGACTTCGCAACAGAAATAAAAGCACTTACTCAACACAAGACACTAGACAAAGCAAATTCAATAAATAATTTATCACCATTTATGGATGAACACAATCTTCTTCGAGTGGGAGGTCGTCTACAAGCAGCTAATCTATCATACAATGCAAAACATCCACTACTCTTACCATATAATGATTCATTGGTAAGGTTACTGCTCCAGGGTCTGCATGAAGACAACAAACATTGCGGAGCCCAGGCACTTCTGGCTATATCCAGACAACAATTCTGGATCATAAAGGGCAAATATATGACGAGAAGTGTTATTCAAAATTGTGTTCGATGTAATCGAGCAAAGCCTCACCTATTTAAGCAAATAATGGGAAACCTACCAGCAGAAAGAATATCGCCCGCGCGACCGTTTATTACATCAGGAGTAGATTATTGTGGCCCCTTTTGGGTGCATTATAAAATTCGAGGTAAAAAACCACATAAGATTTATCTCGGAATATTTTGCTGTTTCTCGACTAAAGCTGTTCACCTGGAATTGGTCAGCGATCTAACCACTGAAGCATTTATTGGCGCAATAAAAAGATTTATTAGCAGACGGGGAAGATTTCAAACATTATATTCTGATAATGCAACAAATTTCATTGGAGCCAAGAACATGTTGACCGAGTTAAGTGAGACGATTTTTTCGGATAAGGAGCAAAACAGCATTAAGGGGGCATGTGGCGCCAAGGGAATCGAGTTCAAATTCATTCCTCCTAGGGCACCACATTTCGGAGGCCTTTGGGAAGCGGCGGTGAAATCTTCAAAGCATCTGTTGCTGAGAAGCGTATCAACAGCATCTCTGACATATGAAGAACTGGAAACAGTCATAGTAGAAGTCGAAGCAATTTTGAATTCACGCCCTTTAACTCCTATGTCCAATGATCCTAATGACCTCACAGCATTAACACCTGGTCATTTTGTAACTGGCGAACCCCTGACTGCTCAGGTAGATGAGTGCGCACCTAAACTGAATACAACCCTTAGTACAAGATGGAAATTAGTGTCTGAGCTAAAGCATGAATTTTCGAAACGATGGAACGTGGAATATTTAAATCAATTACAACACAGACAAAAATGGACGAAGCAGATCGCTGATATTAAGGAAGACACTCTAGTAATCATTAAAACTGACAACGTTCCAGTACTCAACTGGCCTCTGGGTAGAGTGACCAAAATATACCGCGGTCCTGATGGAGCAGTACGAGTTGTGGACCTAAAAACCGCGTCTGGTATGCTTCGTCGACCAATCCACAATTTAGCTCCATTAATGAAGGAGGATTCTGGCACAGCTGCAACCCCAGATGAAGGGTCAACTACCTCAGTGGCTCAGAAACATTCACGCGAAGGAGCTGAAATTCCACCGAAGTCTCAGAAGGAGCTCACCGAAGGATCTTCTACCCCGTCGAAAAGAAAACGAATATCTCACACTTCAATGGTGATCAACTGTATAATTGCTCTTTTCTTGCTGCCACTTATATGCGCTGGTTCTATAAGTATAACGAATTTCAACAACGGACTTGGAATATATTTCGATAGAATAGGATTCACTGAGATTTCTCCTACAGCCTGGACGTTAATTGTATATTACGATCTTCTACCACTTCAAAACGAACTAAAGGCCTTTGAAAACGGGACAAATGCATTAGACCACATATGTCGGAAACTAAAGGATAATAAACCTTGCCTCGCCTTAACAGCGCACTTTAGAACATTAAGGAACGAAATGCAAGTTGACAGTGATATCCTACATAGTACTCGCAAAAAACGAGGAGCATTAGACATTGTTGGAAATGTCGCCCGGTCTCTATTTGGAGTGTTAGATAGTGAATATGCTAAAGAAATGTCCACCACCATCAACAAAGTCCGAAACAATGAAGAATTCCTACTGGAGTTAGTGAAAAATCAAACCTCCATAACAGATTCAACAATAAATATTGTCAAGAGAAAGGAATTGGAATCACAAGCTAATCTGAAACACATTAATGATCAACTTGCTGAACTAATGGATGAAATCGACCATTACAAAATCTTCCAATGGTATATATCGCTTTCCACACAACTCTCAGCAATGGCCGTAAATCTAAGAAGAGTTCAAACCGCAATCTTGGATGTAATGACTGCTGTACATCATGAGCGCGTCAGTCCACTACTGCTGACGCCAAAACAACTACAAGAGCAATTAAAGGAAATTAAAAACCATATATCGCCAGGACTGCTGCTCCCCAACGGCGATAACAACCTTTTACAATTGTACAAAACAATGAACATCAAGGGCACATTGACAGACCAACATGCCATATTCAAAATAATGATTCCATTAGTAGGCTTGGAGTCGTATCATCTATTTAATCTGGTGCCCATTCCCGCAGTTCGCAATGGAACACTCATGAGAATTCACCCTAGGGATAAATATTTTCCAATGACGTGGGAGGAATTAAGGGCTTGCAATCGATTGGATGACGATATGTACATCTGCTCAAATAGACAACTCACCTACGGAATTAACTCACTGGCTCACAGGTGCGAAGTGCTGCTTTTAACCAATAAACCAACAGCAGATTGCAATTATATTCCCACTAATAACAACGATGAATGGCTCCCTACCAGCAAAGCCAATCAATGGATTTTTTCGGTTCATACTAAAACCGAATTAACAGCTGTATGTGGGACTGAGTTACAACAGCTCTCGTTGGTTAACACAGGAATGTTGACATTAAACAGCAATTGCACAATACGAAACGCAATGCTGAGCCTTAAGGGGCATTTCACAATAGCTACAGTAATGCACACGTCCTACACACGTTTTGAGGCCGCGGTTGAAGCAGCATCCCTAATAACCAACAAACCTTCAAACGGCCGCAGCAATAGTAACAAAATTATCGAGGGCACCTCAGATTTTGACGCTGTTTTGGAATCCAACAAGCACGTGAAGAATATACATTTTCCAGAAGCTATTGAAAATAGTACAATCCATCATCATATCATCAGCTACTCTGCATTGGTGCTGAGCCTGCTATTATTGGCTTACACCAGCTATAAAATTTGGCATAAGAAGCCACGATCTCCAGGACCACCTAAACCACCCCGCTTGAGACCGAGCGCCGTATATTCAATCAACGTATAGGCTTGAATACTATTCAACGGGCGGGAGGATGTCGCGATTCGCTATGCTAACGGAAGCACTTTTCCTACCTTGAACTGGGTCATCGACTGCGAGCATGGCTCAGTGTCATTGACTGCACTCATGTTACGCTGGCGGTCGATGACAGAATTTAAAAACAATTAATTTACCTTGCGAACTTGCTGACGCGCACTAATGTAGCGTTTTTAATAATTTGGTTTTCTTTTAAGTTAATAATTGTTTCGCAATATTTCTTTGTCAATTAGGCAATATTTCTTATACGTATTTTTATTGTTATTTAGGCTTAGGTTAAGTATTTTTATCTATAAATTAAGCCATTCAATGAAGAAATTGTCAGTATTCAACACAGAATCAGAGTGTTTTAACTCAAGCTATTAACCCAAGCTATTATCACTCAAACAATAAAAGGTGTGGATTCGGTTCAAGTTCCGAATTTACATTTATAAATAAATAAAAAAGGGATTGGAATTGGCTCAAGTTCCAAATTCAATCACCTATTAAATAAACAAAACATTTGGTGACCCCGACGTGATCCTTTAAGGGATCACATAAACAACACACACCGCAGCACAGAGTCTACAAGAAGAGTCTACAAGGATAAACCCAACATGGAAGGGCTTACTAAATTGATAAAGGAGCAACAAGAGAGCTGGAAATCAAATACAGACTATCATACGAAACTACAAGAAGGATTCGGCTTCACGCAAACAAAATGTGAAATATTTCACTGATCGTCTGCAGTGGCTGAGGGAAATCTGGAACGACTTCGTGACGAGAGACAGGATAATTCGAGAGGACGAACATGTGGACCAGGAGGACGCCTATTTCACATCGGACTTCTTCGACCAAATGAAGAAGTTAACGGCAACTTACATCCCAATCTTCGAAAAAGAAAAGAAACAGGTGCCGCCAACAAAGGACCAATTACAAGATGCCGCCAGTCAGGCACAAGGTTCAGAAACAGACATCAAAAATCATAGTGGATTGGTACGAAAGCTTGTCGCAAGATGCAATGCACTAGAACGACTGCTGTCAAACATAAATAGCAACAGGCAGCCTCAGCCACAGCTATACTACGACATCAAAATAAAAACCATCAAACAAGCATGGGAACAAATTGAAAAAATAAACGATGAGATCTGGACTCAATTTGAAAGTCCCGAATCCGTCGGTTATAACATACAGCCATATGTCGATATGGAAGAACAAGTGCAGCAAACATTAGTCAACTTAGCAGTCATTGCAGAACAACAGAAAACAAGTAGCGATATATCAACAACTTCAACTACAAATAATTCAGCATTGCAAACTAAAATACATCTACCTAAGCTAACAATTCCTAAATTTGATGGAAGTTATCTTCATTGGCGTCAGTTCTTCGATCTCTTTTTGCAAATGGTGGACCAACAACCAATTCCCAAAGTTCAAAAAATGTTTTACTTGAAATCGAACCTTCTTGGAGAAGCCGAAAGATTAATCAGTCACTTAGCCCCTACTGAGGAAAATTATGATGTTGCTTGGACAATGCTGCGACAGCGCTACAACAATAGAAGGGTATTGGTATCAACTCTAATCCAAAAAATCGTCGATCAACCATCAGTATCTGGATCAGTAATGACGTTAAAAGGATTACACGATACAACTCAGGAATGTCTTCTGGCCCTAAACAATTTGGAAATTGCCACGGCACAGTGGGATCCCTTATTATTAAATTTACTTACGAAGAAGCTGGACAGACAGTCATTGATTCGATATGAGCAAACAATTTCGAATCCCAGAGAAGTGCATACAATTCCCGACTTTCTTACCTTTTTGGAAGGACAATTCTTATCACTGGAAATGATAGGACAAAGGGATAAGGTTCCAGCAGCTCAGAAAACTGCACATGTCCATGCAACATTCGTCTCGAAACATCAGGGCAAGAACACATGTCAATCATGCAAATGTGGCACGCATCCGTTATTTGCGTGTCCACACTTTCTTCAGCTTGGAGCATCAGACCGATTAAATTTTGTGCGCAAGGAAAATCTTTGTGTGAATTGTTTGAAGGCAGGTCATCTGGCTGGTCAGTGTCTTTCGCGAAGTTGCAGTCGGTGTAATAAAAAGCACAACACGTTATTACATTTGGAGCACACTCAAAACTTCAGTACAGGGCAGAACAATCAGCAATTTAAGGACAGCATTCGGCCAACAAACTCTACACATGTTAAGGCAAACAACGCACCAACTACAGTAGCATCAGCCAATGAACAAGGCAACAGGCAGGCGTATGTTATATTAGCTACCGCTGTAGTTTCAATTTCTGCAGCCAATGGCAAGTCATTAAACTTTAAGGCTGTTTTAGATTCCGGTTCGGAAGTTAATGTGGTAACTCAGAGGCTCATCAAGAAGCTATCTCTATCGCCTCGAACTTCATCACTTCAAATCGAAGGCATCGGACGTAAGACTCGCAATTCTAGCAACAGGGTCAATGTAGGACTTCAATCACAAGATGGAACTTTCTACACCAGGCTCGAGGCTTATGTATTACCGCAAATTGTGGCACCACAGCTGACACAGACGTTAGACATATCAAAATGGTCCATACCAAGTAACGTTAAATTAGCGGATCCAACTTTCGACAAACCGGGCAAAATCGATGTACTCCTAGGAGCAGAGTTCTTCTACGATTTAATGCAAATCGAACAGTTACACCTCGGCAAGGATATGCCCATCCTACAAAATACAAAATTAGGATGGATAGTATCAGGAAAAATGAACTCAACAACTCATCAACATGTTAATCGAAAGATTTTGGTTATTAGAGAACACTGAGGACGAGAAAAAACAATTGACGGTGGCAGAGCAGTTATGTGAAAGCAGCTTTACGCAAACAGTATCGAGATCCGCAACTGGACGTTTCATAGTCCGGTTACCATTAGCAGAAAAGGGTGAAGCATTGGGAGAGTCATTTTCAATGGCTCTTAGCCGATTTTATGTTCTTGAGAGACGATTACAAAAATATCAAACTCTGAACACAGCCTATTGCAACTTTATGAAAGAGTATTCTCAACTTGGACACATGGAAGAGATCGCACCCAAAGATGTACCAAAGGAACACTATTTCATTCCTCATCATTGCGTTCTAAAGCCGGATAGCAGTACCACTAAACTACGAGTTGTCTTCGATGCTTCAGCAAAGTCTTCTTCAGGACTCTCCTTAAATGACATACTACACGTCGGACCAACGATTCAAGAAGAACTCTTCTCCATTTTAATTCGTTTTCGTCTCCACAAATATGCATTCTCCGCTGATATCGAAAAAATGTATCGGCAAACCTTAATACATCGTGAGGATCAGAGATATCAGTTGATAATTTGGCGAAACCATAGAAAACAAGAGCTAAAGTATTATCGCCTACAAACGGTAACATATGGGACGTCGGCCGCTCCGTACTTAGCTACAAAATGCCTTCAAACGCTAGCAAGGCAGAACAAGTTGGATCATCCAACGGGATCTCAAGTGCTACTAGATGACTTTTATATGGATGATTGCTTGAGCGGTGCAAACAGTATTGCCACAACATTAGAAATTCAAGCGCAACTGAGGCACATCTTAGATAACGCAGGGTTTAAGCTGCGCAAGTGGTGCGCTAATGATGCGAAATTGCTCGAGAACATTGCATCTCATGACCAAGAAGTTGATCTTGATCTCCACTCTGCACATTCTCCTTACATAAAGACACTAGGTGTAATGTGGCTACCAAGGGATGATCAATTTTCAGTGCGGGTGAAAATGACTCCCACACAATGTTCAACAAAGCGATCAGTTACTTCAGATCTAGCTCGCATTTTTGATCCTCTGGGAATTCTCGCACCTGTAGTGGTAATTGCCAAAATATTCATCCAGCAGCTTTGGCAATTAAAGCTGTCATGGGATGACGTTTTACCAGAGCAACTAGAAAAGGAATGTCGGAGCTTTCAAGAAATGTCGGCAGCTCTAAATAAAATTAGAATTGATAGACATGTCTTCAGAAAGGAAATACCAACTTCAGTGCAAATCCACACATTTGCAGACGCCTCAGAAAAGGCTTACGGGGCAGCGGTATATCTAAGATCTACATTCAGAAACGGACAGGTTATACTGCGATTGCTGTGTGCGAGATCTAAAGTTGCTCCACTTAAAAAGCAAACTATACCACGCCTAGAACTATGTGCAGCTGTTTTAGGCGCCGAACTTACAACCAGGGTAAGAACTGATCTAAGATTGCAAGACGCCAAGGCCTTCTTATGGTCGGACTCTCAGGTGGTACTATGCTGGATACACTCAACAGCGTCATCCTTTCACACCTTTGTGGCCACTAGGATCGCAAAAATTCAACAAAGAACAACACCTACGCAGTGGCGGTATGTCAATACGAAGGAAAATCCCGCAGACGTCCTATCAAGAGGTCTAACGGCGGATAAATTACCAAATTGCGATATATGGTTCTACGCTCCCTTCTTCTTGCACGGCAATGAATCTCACTGGCCTGCGTCATTTTCAAAACCCTCAAGCCATGAACCCGAATTAGAAAGGAAATCAATCACAGCAACCTCGTTAATAAGCACGGCGGAAAGATAAGAACTTATATATGGTATCAATCACAGGAATTCTTTTCGCACACTGCAACGCATTGTCGCCTATGTCTTGCGGTTCATCAGCAAGGTACGTCATACTGCACCACGGTTACAGGAAAGAGAATTATCACCACAAGAATTACAAAAGGGCCTACAACTAATAGTACAAACGATACAGCAGTCAGACTTCGCAACAGAAATAAAAGCACTTACTCAACACAAGACACTAGACAAAGCAAATTCAATAAATAATTTATCACCATTTATGGATGAACACAATCTTCTTCGAGTGGGAGGTCGTCTACAAGCAGCTAATCTATCATACAATGCAAAACATCCACTACTCTTACCATATAATGATTCATTGGTAAGGTTACTGCTCCAGGGTCTGCATGAAGACAACAAACATTGCGGAGCCCAGGCACTTCTGGCTATATCCAGACAACAATTCTGGATCATAAAGGGCAAATATATGACGAGAAGTGTTATTCAAAATTGTGTTCGATGTAATCGAGCAAAGCCTCACCTATTTAAGCAAATAATGGGAAACCTACCAGCAGAAAGAATATCGCCCGCGCGACCGTTTATTACATCAGGAGTAGATTATTGTGGCCCCTTTTGGGTGCATTATAAAATTCGAGGTAAAAAACCACATAAGATTTATCTCGGAATATTTTGCTGTTTCTCGACTAAAGCTGTTCACCTGGAATTGGTCAGCGATCTAACCACTGAAGCATTTATTGGCGCAATAAAAAGATTTATTAGCAGACGGGGAAGATTTCAAACATTATATTCTGATAATGCAACAAATTTCATTGGAGCCAAGAACATGTTGACCGAGTTAAGTGAGACGATTTTTTCGGATAAGGAGCAAAACAGCATTAAGGGGGCATGTGGCGCCAAGGGAATCGAGTTCAAATTCATTCCTCCTAGGGCACCACATTTCGGAGGCCTTTGGAAAGCGGCGGTGAAATCTTCAAAGCATCTGTTGCTGAGAAGCGTATCAACAGCATCTCTGACATATGAAGAACTGGAAACAGTCATAGTAGAAGTCGAAGCAATTTTGAATTCACGCCCTTTAACTCCTATGTCCAATGATCCTAATGACCTCACAGCATTAACACCTGGTCATTTTGTAACTGGCGAACCCCTGACTGCTCAGGTAGATGAGTGCGCACCTAAACTGAATACAACCCTTAGTACAAGATGGAAATTAGTGTCTGAGCTAAAGCATGAATTTTCGAAACGATGGAACGTGGAATATTTAAATCAATTACAACACAGACAAAAATGGACGAAGCAGATCGCTGATATTAAGGAAGACACTCTAGTAATCATTAAAACTGACAACGTTCCAGTACTCAACTGGCCTCTGGGTAGAGTGACCAAAATATACCGCGGTCCTGATGGAGCAGTACGAGTTGTGGACCTAAAAACCGCGTCTGGTATGCTTCGTCGACCAATCCACAATTTAGCTCCATTAATGAAGGAGGATTCTGGCACAGCTGCAACCCCAGATGAAGGGTCAACTACCTCAGTGGCTCAGAAACATTCACGCGAAGGAGCTGAAATTCCACCGAAGTCTCAGAAGGAGCTCACCGAAGGATCTTCTACCCCGTCGAAAAGAAAACGAATATCTCACACTTCAATGGTGATCAACTGTATAATTGCTCTTTTCTTGCTGCCACTTATATGCGCTGGTTCTATAAGTATAACGAATTTCAACAACGGACTTGGAATATATTTCGATGGAATAGGATTCACTGAGATTTCTCCTACAGCCTGGACGTTAATTGTATATTACGATCTTCTACCACTTCAAAACGAACTAAAGGCCTTTGAAAACGGGACAAATGCATTAGACCACATATGTCGGAAACTAAAGGATAATAAACCTTGCCTCGCCTTAACAGCGCACTTTAGAACATTAAGGAACGAAATGCAAGTTGACAGTGATATCCTACATAGTACTCGCAAAAAACGAGGAGCATTAGACATTGTTGGAAATGTCGCCCGGTCTCTATTTGGAGTGTTAGATAGTGAATATGCTAAAGAAATGTCCACCACCATCAACAAAGTCCGAAACAATGAAGAATTCCTACTGGAGTTAGTGAAAAATCAAACCTCCATAACAGATTCAACAATAAATATTGTCAAGAGAAAGGAATTGGAATCACAAGCTAATCTGAAACACATTAATGATCAACTTGCTGAACTAATGGATGAAATCGACCATTACAAAATCTTCCAATGGTATATATCGCTTTCCACACAACTCTCAGCAATGGCCGTAAATCTAAGAAGAGTTCAAACCGCAATCTTGGATGTAATGACTGCTGTACATCATGAGCGCGTCAGTCCACTACTGCTGACGCCAAAACAACTACAAGAGCAATTAAAGGAAATTAAAAACCATATATCGCCAGGACTGCTGCTCCCCAACGGCGATAACAACCTTTTACAATTGTACAAAACAATGAACATCAAGGGCACATTGACAGACCAACATGTCATATTCAAAATAATGATTCCATTAGTAGGCTTGGAGTCGTATCATCTACTTAATCTGGTGCCCATTCCCGCAGTTCGCAATGGAACACTCATGAGAATTCACCCTAGGGATAAATATTTTCCAATGACGTGGGAGGAATTAAGGGCTTGCAATCGATTGGATGACGATATGTACATCTGCTCAAATAGACAACTCACCTACGGAATTAACTCACTAGCTCACAGGTGCGAAGTGCTGCTTTTAACCAATAAACCAACAGCAGATTGCAATTATATTCCCACTAATAACAACGATGAATGGCTCCCTACCAGCAAAGCCAATCAATGGATTTTTTCGGTTCATACTAAAACCGAATTAACAGCTGTATGTGGGACTGAGTTACAACAGCTCTCGTTGGTTAACACAGGAATGTTGACATTAAACAGCAATTGCACAATACGAAACGCAATGCTGAGCCTTAAGGGGCATTTCACAATAGCTACAGTAATGCACACGTCCTACACACGTTTTGAGGCCGCGGTTGAAGCAGCATCCCTAATAACCAACAAACCTTCAAACGGCCGCAGCAATAGTAACAAAATTATCGAGGGCACCTCAGATTTTGACGCTGTTTTGGAATCCAACAAGCACGTGAAGAATATACATTTTCCAGAAGCTATTGAAAATAGTACAATCCATCATCATATCATCAGCTACTCTGCATTGGTGCTGAGCCTGCTATTATTGGCTTACACCAGCTATAAAATTTGGCATAAGAAGCCACGATCTCCAGGACCACCTAAACCACCCCGCTTGAGACCGAGCGCCGTATATTCAATCAACGTATAGGCTTGAATACTATTCAACGAGCGGGAGGATGTCGCGATTCGCTATGCTAACGAAAGCACTTTTCCTACCTTGAACTGGGTCATCGACTGCGAGCATTGCTCAGTGTCATTGACTGCACTCATGTTACGCTGGCGGTCGATGACAGAATTTAAAAACAATTAATTTACCTTGCGAATTTGCTGACGCGCACTAATGTAGCGTTTTTAATAATTTGGTTTTCTTTTTAAGTTAATAATTGTTTCGCAATATTTCTTTGTCAATTAGGCAATATTTCTTATACTCTTATATATTTTTATATATTTTTATTGTTATTTATGCTTAGGTTAAGTGTTTTTATCTATAAATTAAGCCATTCAATAAGGAAATTGTCAGTATTCAACACAGAATCAGAGTGTTTCAACTCAAGCTATTAACCCAAGCTATTATCACTCAAACAATAAAAGGTGTGGATTCGGTTCAAGTTCCGAATGTACACTTATAAATAAATAAAAAAGGGATTGGAATTGGTTCAAGTTCCAAATTCAATCACCTATTAAATAAACAAAACAACCGTCAACAAACGATTATTTCTTTTCTAAGAGTGCAACAACAGCTGCTGGTAACAGTGTGAAAGAATTGAGAGAAAGAGATTATTGTGCAGCAGCAAAACGAACCATATCTTTGATTAGTAACAGACAACGAAATTTCTTCCTAATTATGTAAATAAAAATGTCAAGAAACAATTTAAAAGAGACTTTAATTCCAGCGAATGTCTAAACAACAACACTGACTACTCATAGCGAGCAGTTTAAGGTTTAATGTGTGGTAGAATTGTACCAGAAGATTTCGCGGCTACACTTGAGTCAAACAGCTGCCAGAATTCTACCGCGTCAACAAACTCCACATGTTCCTTCGTTTTCTATGTGTATGAATTATCGCCGTCTTCAGCTGAAGTTCGTTCCTTGCTCCAGATACGTTAAAATTGTTTAAAATATTTTTTGTCTACCCTTTATTTGAATTTTTGTTTTCTGCTAAAATTGACGAATGCCCCGATTTCATGGAAATGTCATTAATTTGTGCTAGTTTTCTACCTTTAAAGGTAAAAGTACACATTTAGAGACTCTTTGTTAATAAGTGTAAAGAAATATTTGAATAATAGTATATAGTATAGGAACTAGACCAAAGAAATATGGAAGGAAAAACGACCTTTATATTTTATTTATTATATTTTGTGGTAAAATTTCGTTACAGATTAAGGAGATCCCCGATGGCGCCAATCACGGAGATCCGGCTGAAAAGCTGCTAAGTTCTTGGTAAGCTATTACAATAGTCTTGAAGCAAAAGATAATGTATTAAGATATTAGGATTATTACGTTAAGGGCGTAATGATTAACTGAAAATTTCATATAATATTTTAATGCTTAACTGAATCACTTACCTGTAATATTATAATGAACAAAAATGGTTTATGAAGAGGGAGGGAAATAACATATACTGCCACCCCTCCCTCCTTCCTCTCTCCGTGGGACAACCGCGCGACTGCCGCCCCGAGTTCTCCATGTCCGTCCGCCGGGTATCCATCAGCTCGTCTGTGTCTCGTGGCTGTTAAGCCACCGTAAGCCTTGGACCGGTCTGGTTTTTTTGTAACAGTGTTATTTGATTTTTTTTTTGTTTTTCTTTTGGTGTACTAAACCAAACCCCATAACGTTACAAAATTGCGCCCAACGTGGGGCCACGGTATAAATGAATTTTTTTTATCTGTCCGTTTACGATCGCGTTCCTGTACAGTGGTCCCTAACTTCAGTAATAACATTAAATTTCTTTGTAAATGAAATAATTTTTTAAAATTAGAATGTATTTGTTTTTCTTTAATATTCTTTAATACAAGTTCTGATGTGACCACGGACGGAGGCAGACGGTGCGCCCGCCGATACTTTTTTTAATCAGTGTTCGGGCAAATAAAATCTAAAACAATACCCACGCCGCGAAATACGTTTAATACAACAATAACACTTCACCAAACAACACTTTTTAACAAACAAACAATAGTGCACTACTGAATAACAATTTAACTTAATAACAAATAAATAAAACTTGATCAAATTACAACAAATAAATAGGCAATCAAACGGGACGTAGAAAACCATGCGAGGGGCTTTTTTATGCTCTCCGCAGTGAAGCTCAGCATTTCGTTTGCTTTCACTCCTCCTACTTCTTCCTGGTCCCGTTAGGTACGCATGCGGCTGTGAGTGCACCGTGGGCTGAAGCGCGGCAAGATAAAGGCATAACACTTGTCTTGTCGCGTTTTGCTTTGCTTGCGACGTACGCGTTACACTTCCTTACAGTGGGTGGCGATGACAAAATTCCGCATAGACTCCACTAATGTACGTGGTTTGAGAGCGAATTTCTTCGCAGTCTATGCGCATATTTGTACCCACCAACCGAATATAATAGTACTATGTGAGACCCAGGTGTCTGAGGGTGCAGATCCATTGGATTTTCACATGCGGGGGTATAATTAACTGCCATTGTTTTTACCACACAGAGGCCTCGCCTTATACTTTCTCAGTGATGTTGCGTACCAGTGTCAGCAACACCTTTCCGTCGTGAATTTTGAAACTTCAAGGTTATGACTTCACCATAGTGACATGCCAATGTCGGGCGGACGCGTTGTAGAGGTCGATGGCGTACGCTCCACTTGTGGAAGTGTCCTTGCTCGAGCTCGATCACGCGCCCGTCATTGACTTGAAGTCTCCGGCCTTCACATCAATTAAGTTCACCAACTTGAAGGAGAAGTTCTCTGGTGAACAATTTCAAGATTTTCGAGTAATAGACAACTATCTCTATCACCGAAATGAATTTGTCACGGGTGATGATGAGGCGGATGACCTTAAGAGGAAGCTTTTCGTGCCATCGGATCTTCGGGAAACATTGATCCGCGCTGCCCATGACTTGCCTACGTCAGCCCATGCCGGCATTGCGAAAACGTTAGAGAAAACACGTCGTCATCTGTATTGGCCAGGGATGCGTAAACAGGTCTGCCAATACATCTCCCAGTGTGAACTATGCCGCACGTCGAAAGTGCCTATACAAGTCTTGCGTCCACCAATGGGATCATGGAGTGCAACTGAGCGACCGTTCCGGCGATTATGCATGAACCCCATTGGGCCGTATCCTCGTATCAAGCGGGACAACATCGGGATCCTCATAATAGTGGATCATTTCTCTAAAATTAGACTTTTGAAGCCTCTCCGAAAATTTACTGCCCCTCATATATTTGTATTTCTCCGGGATTACGTATTCTTTTACTTCGACGTGCCTGAGACCATAATGTCGGGCAACGGAGGACAGTTCGTCAGACGGGATATGACGACGTTCTTGGATGAATTTGGTGTAACCCACGCTTTTACTGCTGTGTATTCGCCCCAGGCCTCCGAGCGGGTTAACCGATCGATTAATGAAGCCCTCCGCTCGTATATCCGGAGAGACCAGAGGGTCTGGGACGAATACTTAAGCAGCATCAGTTGTGCACTACAGAACAGTTTACACCAGTCCATTGGTTATGTCCCCTACTTCGTGCTGTTTGGCCGAAACATGGTTACTAATGGCAACTATTACGAGGGTCTGAGGAGATTAGGGCAACTGAGAGAGGATTCAGTGAGAATAAATCGACAAGACAGCAACGCTGTAATCCACGATTTGGTCAGGAAGCGGATCCGCCAGGCCTACGAGAAGAATAGGAAAACCTATAATCTCGGGTCGATGGTTTGGTCGTTCACAGTGGGGCAGGTAGGTACTCGGCGAAACTTCCAACCGAGCAAACAGGCCGATCACTTCTGTGCTAAGCTATCGCCGACGGAAATACCGGCCAAGGTAGTTGAGATTCTGGGGAACACCTGCTATCGTCTAGAAACGTTGAAGGGCGCCCCGATGGGACTGTTTAATGGCAGAGCAGGATGGTGATACCTGCCATGCGGTGGTTAAATTCGAGCGAATGGATTTTTCAGAAAAAGTCGGTGGGAAGTGGCGAAAACGAGCGCAGAGTATCAGTCAGACGATCGAAGAAGTTTCTGGTGTTTATGGGAGTTCCTAATTGATACTCGTTTAAGCATTAAGTACATCGAAATTCAATTTAATATAAGCTGCATAGTTAAATAAATACTCTACTTAGTGACTATAATATCACAACAACAAAAAATGCAAGTGGAAGGATATAACCAACATATTTAAATCTTGTTAAAACAAATTAAAAACGGTGTTCAAGACAACCTAAAGAAAAGCAAACGATAGAAATTTATTTCAATCGGAGGAAACTTGCTAAAGACTGCAAAATGTGCTTAACATACATTAAATGTACTTAACGTGCAAAATTCCAACTTTAAAACTTTCCACTGTAAACTGAATATCTACTAACTGAGAAGCTGACAGAACGTGGTTGAGAAGAGTCGCCTAATCGAACGTCTGTGAGAAACTTGTACACGTTTTCCAAACAAGAAAAACTGTAGTAATACATAAAACAAAAACTTAAGCATTGGTGATTGTGAAAAAACTTTAAAATAAATGGTTTAATGGTTGGTTTAAAATAAAGTTTAAAAACTTTAAAATAATTGGTTGAATCGAGTTCAACAATAAGGGGAAAAAATTTATAAAGCACAGAAAAGGAGACGAGCGTGTGTGCCAAAACGTAGATTGGAAAGCAGTTAATTAGTGAAGAAATTCAGGAAATTGGAAAACTTTAAAAGAAAACGACCAGTAAAAAAAATGTGTTATGTTCATTCATTCCAGTTGCTTAAAGGAAAACCAAACAAAAGTAAAATGATAATAAAAATGTAGATTTTGGTGGAGCTCCGAATCGTTGGAGCAACTGAGACAACAGAAATGATTCCTAGCGATTAACACCGTTGTCGCGATTCGTTATGCTAACGGAAGCACTTTTCCTACCTTGAACTGGGTCATCGACTGCGAGCATGGCTCAGGGTCATTGACTGCACTCATGTTACGCTGGCGGTCGATGACAGAATTTAAAAACAATTAATTTACCTTGCGAATTTGCTGACGCGCACTAATGTAGCGTTTTTAATAATTTGGTTTTCTTTTTAATTTAATAATTGTTTCGCAATATTTCTTTGTCAATTAGGCAATATTTCTTATACGTATTTTTATTGTTATTTATGCTTAGGTTAAGTGTTTTTATCTATAAATTAAGCCATTCAATAAAGAAATTGTCAGTATTCAACACAGAATCAGAGTGTTTTAACTCAAGCTATTAACCCAAGCTATTGTCACTCAAACAATGAAAGGTGTGGATTCGGTTCAAGTTCCGAATTTACACTTATAAATAAATAAAAAAGGGATTGGAATTGGCTCAAGTTCCAAATTCAATCACCTATTAAATAAACAAAACATTTGGTGACCCCGACGTGATCCTTTAAGGGATCACATAAACAACACACACCGCAGCACAGAGTCTACAAGAAGAGTCTACAAGGATAAACCCAACATGGAAGGGCTTACTAAATTGATAAAGGAGCAACAAGAGAGCTGGAAATCAAATACAGACTATCATACGAAACTACAAGAAGGATTCGGCTTCACGCAAACAAAATGTGAAATATTTCACTGATCGTCTGCAGTGGCTGAGGGAAATCTGGAACGACTTCGTGACGAGAGACAGGATAATTCGAGAGGACGAACATGTGGACCAGGAGGACGCCTATTTCACATCGGACTTCTTCGACCAAATGAAGAAGTTAACGGCAACTTACATCCAAATCTTCGAAAAAGAAAAGAAACAGGTGCCGCCAACAAAGGACCAATTACAAGATGCCGCCAGTCAGGCACAAGGTTCAGAAACAGACATCAAAAATCATAGTGGATTGGTACGAAAGCTTGTCGCAAGATGCAATGCACTAGAACGACTGCTATCAAACGTAAATAGCAACAGGCAGCCTCAGCCACAGCTATACTACGACATCAAAATAAAAACCATCAAACAAGCATGGGAACAAATTGAAAAAATAAACGATGAGATCTGGACTCAATTTGAAAGTCCCGAATCCGTCGGTTATAACATACAGCCATATGTCGATATGGAAGAACAAGTGCAGCAAACATTAGTCAACTTAGCAGTCATTGCAGAACAACAGAAAACAAGTAGCGATATATCAACAACTTCAACTACAAATAATTCAGCATTGCAAACTAAAATACATCTACCTAACTAACAATTCCTAAATTTGATGGAAGTTATCTTCATTGGCGTCAGTTCTTCGATCTCTTTTTGCAAATGGTGGACCAACAACCAATTCCCAAAGTTCAAAAAATGTTTTACTTGAAATCGAACCTTCTTGGAGAAGCCGAAAGATTAATCAGTCACTTAGCCCCTACTGAGGAAAATTATGATGTTGCTTGGACAATGCTGCGACAGCGCTACAACAATAGAAGGGTATTGGTATCAACTCTAATCCAAAAAATCGTCGATCAACCATCAGTATCTGGATCAGTAATGACGTTAAAAGGATTACACGATACAACTCAGGAATGTCTTCTGGCCCTAAACAATTTGGAAATTGCCACGGCACAGTGGGATCCCTTATTATTAAATTTACTTACGAAAAAGCTGGACAGACAGTCATTGATTCGATATGAGCAAACAATTTCGAATCCCAGAGAAGTGCATACAATTCCCGACTTTCTTACCTTTTTGGAAGGACAATTCTTATCACTGGAAATGATAGGACAAAGGGATAAGGTTCCAGCAGCTCAGAAAACTGCACATGTCCATGCAACATTCGTCTCGAAACATCAGGGCAAGAACACATGTCAACCATGCAAATGTGGCACGCATCCGTTATTTGCGTGTCCACACTTTCTTCAGCTTGGAGCATCAGACCGATTAAATTTTGTGCGCAAGGAAAATCTTTGTGTGAATTGTTTGAAGGCAGGTCATCTGGCTGGTCAGTGTCTTTCGCGAAGTTGCAGTCGGTGTAATAAAAAGCACAACACGTTATTACATTTGGAGCACACTCAAAACTTCAGTACAGGGCAGAACAATCAGCAATTTAAGGACAGCATTCGGCCAACAAACTCTACACATGTTAAGGCAAACAACGCACCAACTACAGTAGCATCAGCCAATGAACAAGGCAACAGGCAGGCGTATGTTATATTAGCTACCGCTGTAGTTTCAATTTCTGCAGCCAATGGCAAGTCATTAAACTTTAAGGCTGTTTTAGATTCCGGTTCGGAAGTTAATCTGGTAACTCAGAGGCTCATCAAGAAGCTATCTCTATCGCCTCGAACTTCATCACTTCAAATCGAAGGCATCGGACGTAAGACTCGCAATTCTAGCAACAGGGTCAATGTAGGACTTCAATCACAAGATGGAACTTTCTACACCAGGCTCGAGGCTTATGTATTACCGCAAATTGTGGCACCACAGCTGACACAGACGTTAGACATATCAAAATGGTCCATACCAAGTAACGTTAAATTAGCGGATCCAACTTTCGACAAACCGGGCAAAATCGATGTACTCCTAGGAGCAGAGTTCTTCTACGATTTAATGCAAATCGAACAGTTACACCTCGGCAAGGATATGCCCATCCTACAAAATACAAAATTAGGATGGATAGTATCAGGAAAAATGAACTCAACAACTCATCAACCTGTTACGTGCGGAATCTTCCCTAACAGCAACGAGACCACAGACGAGTTAATCGGAAGATTTTGGTTATTAGAGAACACTGAGGACGAGGAAAAACAATGGACGGTGGCAGAGCAGTTATGTGAAAGCAGCTTTACCCAAACAGTATCGAGATCCGCAACTGGACGTTTCATAGTCCGGTTACCATTAGCAGAAAAGGGTGAAGCATTGGGAGAGTCATTTTCAATGGCTCTTAGCCGATTTTATGCTCTCGAGAGACGATTACAAAAAGATCAAACTCTGAACACAGCCTATTGCAACTTTATGAAAGAGTATTCTCAACTTGGACACATGGAAGAGATCGCACCCAAAGATGTACCAAAGGAACACTATTTCATTCCTCATCATTGCGTTCTAAAGCCGGATAGCAGTACCACTAAATTACGAGTTGTCTTCGATGCTTCAGCAAAGTCTTCTTCAGGACTCTCCTTAAATGACATACTACACGTCGGACCAACGATTCAAGAAGAACTCTTCTCCATTTTAATTCGTTTTCGTCTCCACAAATATGCATTCTCCGCTGATATCGAAAAAATGTATCGGCAAACCTTAATACATCGTGAGGATCAGAGATATCAGTTGATAATTTGGCGAAACCATAGAAAACAAGAGCTAAAGTATTATCGCCTACAAACGGTAACATATGGGACGTCGGCCGCTCCATACTTAGCTACAAAATGCCTTCAAACGCTAGCAAGGCAGAACAAGTTGGATCATCCAACGGGATCTCAAGTGCTACTAGATGACTTTTATATGGATGATTGCTTGAGCGGTGCAAACATTATTGCCACAACATTAGAAATTCAAGCGCAACTGAGGCACATCTTAGATAACGCAGGGTTTAAGCTGCGCAAGTGGTGCGCTAATGATGCGAAATTGCTCGAGAACATTGCATCTCATGACCAAGAAGTAGATCTTGATCTCCACTCTGCACATTCTCCTTACATAAAGACACTAGGTGTAATGTGGCTACCAAGGGATGATCAATTTTCAGTGCGGGTGAAAATGACTCCCACACAATGTTCAACAAAGCGATTAGTTACTTCAGATCTAGGTCGCATTTTTGATCCTCTGGGAATCCTCGCACCTGTAGTGGTAATTGCCAAAATATTCATCCAGCAGCTTTGGCAATTAAAGCTGTCATGGGATGACGTTTTACCAGAGCAACTAGAAAAGGAATGGCGGAGCTTTCAAGAAATGTCGGCAGCTCTAAATAAAATTAGAATTGATAGACATGTCTTCAGAAAGGAAATACCAACTTCAGTGCAAATCCACACATTTGCAGACGCCTCAGAAAAGGCTTACGGGGCAGCGGTATATCTAAGATCTACATTCAGAAACGGACAGGTTATACTGCGATTGCTGTGTGCGAGATCTAAAGTTGCTCCACTTAAAAAGCAAACTATACCACGCCTAGAACTATGTGCAGCTGTTTTAGGCGCCGAACTTACAACCAGGGTAAGAACTGATCTAAGATTGCAAGACGCCAAGGCCTTCTTATGGTCGGACTCTCAGGTGGTACTATGCTGGATACACTCAACAGCGTCATCCTTTCACACCTTTGTGGCCACTAGGATCGCAAAAATTCAACAAAGAACAACACCTACGCAGTGGCGGTATGTCAATACGAAGGAAAATCCCGCAGACGTCCTATCAAGAGGTCTAACGGCGGATAAATTACCAAATTGCGATATATGGTTCTACGCTCCCTTCTTCTTGCACGGCAATGAATCTCACTGGCCTGCGTCATTTTCAAAACCCTCAAGCCATGAACCCGAATTAGAAAGGAAATCAATCACAGCAACCTCGTTAATAAGCACGGCGGAAAGAGAAGAACTTATATATGGTATCAATCACAGGAATTCTTTTCGCACACTGCAACGCATTGTCGCCTATATCTTGCGGTTCATCAGCAACGTACGTCATACTGCACCACGGTTACAGGAAAGAGAATTATCACCACAAGAATTACAAAAGGGCCTACAACTAATAGTACAAACGATACAGCAGTCAGACTTCGCAACAGAAATAAAAGCACTTACTCAACACAAGACACTAGACAAAGCAAATTCAATAAATAATTTATCACCATTTATGGATGAACACAATCTTCTTCGAGTGGGAGGTCGTCTACAAGCAGCTAATCTATCATACAATGCAAAACATCCACTACTCTTACCATATAATGATTCATTGGTAAGGTTACTGCTCCAGGGTCTGCATGAAGACAACAAACATTGCGGAGCCCAGGCACTTCTGGCTATATCCAGACAACAATTCTGGATCATAAAGGGCAAATATATGACGAGAAGTGTTATTCAAAATTGTGTTCGATGTAATCGAGCAAAGCCTCACCTATTTAAGCAAATAATGGGAAACCTACCAGCAGAAAGAATATCGCCCGCGCGACCGTTTATTACATCAGGAGTAGATTATTGTGGCCCCTTTTGGGTGCATTATAAAATTCGAGGTAAAAAACCACATAAGATTTATCTCGGAATATTTTGCTGTTTCTCGACTAAAGCTGTTCACCTGGAATTGGTCAGCGATCTAACCACTGAAGCATTTATTGGCGCAATAAAAAGATTTATTAGCAGACGGGGAAGATTTCAAACATTATATTCTGATAATGCAACAAATTTCATTGGAGCCAATAACATGTTGACCGAGTTAAGTGAGACGATTTTTTCGGATAAGGCGCAAAATCTGACATATGAAGAACTGGAAACAGTCATAGTAGAAGTCGAAGCAATTTTGAATTCACGCCCTTTAACTCCTATGTCCAATGATCCTAATGACCTCACAGCATTAACACCTGGTCATTTTGTAATTGGCGAACCCCTGACTGCTCAGGTAGATGTGTGCGCACCTAAACTGATTACAACCCTTAGTACAAGACGGAAATTAGTGTCTGAGCTAAAGCATGAATTTTCGAAACGATGGAACGTGGAATATTTAAATCAATTACAACACAGACAAAAATGGACGAAGCAGATCGCTGATATTAAGGAAGACACTCTAGTAATCATTAAAACTGACAACGTTCCAGTATTCAACTGGCCTCTGGGTAGAGTGACCAAAATATACCGCGGTCCTGATGGAGCAGTACGAGTTGTGGACCTAAAAACCGCGTCTGGTATGCTTCGTCGACCAATCCACAATTTAGCTCCATTAATGAAGGAGGATTCTGGCACAGCTGCAACCCCAGATGAAGAGTCAACTACCTCAGTGGCTCAGAAACATTCACGCGAAGGAGCTGAAATTCCACCGAAGCCTCAGAAGGAGCTCACCGAAGGATCTTCTACCCCGTCGAAAAGAAAACGAATATCTCACACTTCAATGGTGATCAACTGTATAATTGCTCTTTTCTTGCTGCCACTTATATGCGCTGGTTCTATAAGTATAACGAATTTCAACAACGGACTTGGAATATATTTCGATGGAATAGGATTCACTGAGATTTCTCCTACAGCCTGGACGTTAATTGTATATTACGATCTTCTACCACTTCAAAACGAACTAAAGGCCTTTGAAAACGGGACAAATGCATTAGACCACATATGTCGGAAACTAAAGGATAATAAACCTTGCCTCGCCTTAACAGCGCACTTTAGAACATTAAGGAACGAAATGCAAGTTGACAGTGATATCCTACATAGTACTCGCAAAAAACGAGGAGCATTAGACATTGTTGGAAATGTCGCCCGGTCTCTATTTGGAGTGTTAGATAGTGAATATGCTAAAGAAATGTCCACCACCATCAACAAAGTCCGAAACAATGAAGAATTCCTACTGGAGTTAGTGAAAAATCAAACCTCCATAATAGATTCAACAATAAATATTGTCAAGAGAAAGGAATTGGAATCACAAGCTAATCTGAAACACATTAATGATCAACTTGCTGAACTAATGGATGAAATCGACCATTACAAAATCTTCCAATGGTATATATCGCTTTCCACACAACTCTCAGCAATGGCCGTAAATCTAAGAAGAGTTCAAACCGCAATCTTGGATGTAATGACTGCTGTACATCATGAGCGCGTCAGTCCACTACTGCTGACGCCAAAACAACTACAAGAGCAATTAAAGGAAATTAAAAACCATATATCGCCAGGACTGCTGCTCCCCAACGGCGATAACAACCTTTTACAATTGTACAAAACAATGAACATCAAGGGCACATTGACAGACCAACATGCCATATTCAAAATAATGATTCCATTAGTAGGCTTGGAGTCGTATCATCTATTTAATCTGGTGCCCATTCCCGCAGTTCGCAATGGAACACTCATGAGAATTCACCCTAGGGATAAATATTTTCCAATGACGTGGGAGGAATTAAGGGCTTGCAATCGATTGGATGACGATATGTACATCTGCTCAAATAGACAACTCACCTACGGAATTAACTCACTGGCTCACAGGTGCGAAGTGCTGCTTTTAACCAATAAACCAACAGCAGATTGCAATTATATTCCCACTAATAACAACGATGAATGGCTCCCTACCAGCAAAGCCAATCAATGGATTTTTTCGGTTCATACTAAAACCGAATTAACAGCTGTATGTGGGACTGAGTTACAACAGCTCTCGTTGGTTAACACAGGAATGTTGACATTAAACAGCAATTGCACAATACGAAACGCAATGCTGAGCCTTAAGGGGCATTTCACAATAGCTACAGTAATGCACACGTCCTACACACGTTTTGAGGCCGCGGTTGAAGCAGCATCCCTAATAACCAACAAACCTTCAAACGGTCGCAGCAATAGTAACAAAATTATCGAGGGCACCTCAGATTTTGACGCTGTTTTGGAATCCAACAAGCACGTGAAGAATATACATTTTCCAGAAGCTATTGAAAATAGTACAATCCATCATCATATCATCAGCTACTCTGCATTGGTGCTGAGCCTGCTATTATTGGCTTACACCAGCTATAAAATTTGGCATAAGAAGCCACGATCTCCAGGACCACCTAAACTTGAGACCGAGCGCCGTATATTCAATCAACGTATAGGCTTGAATACTATTCAACGGGCGGGAGGATGTCGCGATTCGCTATGCTAACGGAAGCACTTTTCCTACCTTGAACTGGGTCATCGACTGCGAGCATGGCTCAGTGTCATTGACTGCACTCATGTTACGCTGGCGGTCGATGACAGAATTTAAAAACAATTAATTTACCTTGCGAATTTGCTGACGCGCACTAATGTAGCGTTTTTAATAATTTGGTTTTCTTTTTAAGTTAATAATTGTTTCGCAATATTTCTTTGTCAATTAGGCAATATTTCTTATACTCTTATATATTTTTATATATTTTTATTGTTATTTATGCTTAGGTTAAGTGTTTTTATCTATAAATTAAGCCATTCAATAAGGAAATTGTCAGTATTCAACACAGAATCAGAGTGTTTTAACTCAAGCTATTAACCCAAGCTATTATCACTCAAACAATAAAAGGTGTGGATTCGGTTCAAGTTCCGAATGTACACTTATAAATAAATAAAAAAGGGATTGGAATTGGTTCAAGTTCCAAATTCAATCACCTATTAAATAAACAAAACAACCGTCAACGATTATTTCTTTTCTAAGAGTGCAACAACAGCTGCTGGTAACAGTGTGAAAGAATTGAGAGAAAGAGATTATTGTGCAGCAGCAAAACGAACCATATATTTGATTAGTAACAGACAACATAATTTCTTCCTAATTATGTAAATAAAAATGTCAAGAAACAATTTAAAAGAGACTTTAATTCCAGCGAATGTCTAAACAACAACACTGACTACTCATAGCGAGCAGTTTAAGGTTTAATGTGTGGTAGAATTGTACCAGAAGATTTCGCGGATACACTTGAGTCAAACAGCTGCCAGAATTCTACCGCGTCAACAAACTCCACATGTTCCTTCGTTTTCTATGTGTATGAATTGTCGCCGTCTTCAGTTGAAGTTCGTTCCTTGCTCCAGATACGTTAAAATTGTTTAAAATATTTTTTGTCTACCCTTTATTTGAATTTTTGTTTTCTGCTAAAATTGACGAATGCCCCGATTTCATGGAAATGTCATTAATTTGTGCTAGTTTTCTACCTTTAAAGGTAAAAGTACACATTTAGAGACTCTTTGTTAATAAGTGTAAAGAAATATTTGAATAATAGTATATAGTATTGGAACTAGACCAAAGAAATATGGAAGGAAAAACGACCTTTATATTTTATTTATTATATTTTGTGGTAAAATTTCGTTACAGATTAAGGAGATCCCCGATGGCGCCAATCACGGAGATCCGGCTGAAAAGCTGCTAAGTTCTTGGTAAGCTATTACAATAGTCTTGAAGCAAAAGATAATGTATTAAGATATTAGGATTATTACGTTAAGAGCGAACATTAACAGTTCGTAACATAATAAAGTAACAGTTCGTAACATAATAAAGTAACAGTTCGACCATTCCGTGTATTTGTGGGATACGGTTGAGTCATAGGCACACCAGGTTTTGGTTGATTAATAGATGGTGATGCTGCAGGTGGCAACCTCAACCTCGCTGGAGCCTCTCTACACTCTGCAATAATTGCACTAGACAATTCCCTTTCAACGCTCTACATGGCCTGCGACACAATTTCCGAAATTCGCTGGAGATCGAAACGAAACGAGTATCAGGCGATGTGATTAATTGCCGGCAGTATAAAAAAAATTAGATTTAATTGCTCTAGTCGCGAGGGCTAGTAAAAAAGATCCCCACAAAATCAATAAATTACTTCAATTCGAAGTCAAACGACTTATCGTGACGCAATTCTAATGCGGTTGAGTCTCAATCGATCTCCGTTATAAACTTCAAGAAAAATCAATTTACAGGCGATACAATATTTCTCCTCCCTCAAAACCATAAAATTGGAAAATAGTTTCATCATGCACTTCCGACTCCACCTCGTCCGCCAGGGGGTTTTCAATAGTAACCACTAGTTAAAACTTTAAAAAACAGGGGTTAAACTAAAAAAAATTTCAAATTGGGCGTCATACAACGAGTCACCAACGATCACTCACCATTAAGTGAAATCTCCAGTTGGATAAGGCCACAATGTAAAAAAAAATTTACCATAACAATTCTATTAAATGAAATGAGGAATATTGACGAGTTGCAAAACGGTGATAGCAACCCATTTGGCAAAATCTCGAGCCAAGAAATACTCAAGTCAAATATTTTTTTTATGGCAGATGAAACCAAGCTCAGGGGATGTCCCCTATCGATGCAAAGCATTTGTTGATTCTGAAGGGATGACAGATTAGGGGGAAGGGGGAAGAGGGAGTAGTGACGGTTTACACTTCGCTTAAAGGTTTCGACGGTGTAAGTGGGCGGAAAGTGCATGCGCAGGGAGACTATTCTACAATGTAATGACGCGACCGAAAAACGAATTCTCACGGTAATGCGCGGTTCGTTGGAACGGAGTCGCGACGTAAAAGGCGTGCACCCCTCAGGAAAGACGATTAGTTCTGCTAAATACCTGAACCGGAGGAATCAGGCCGGTTACTTCAGAGGAACATTTACCATGAAAGTAACGGTAAAATAGTGATACACACAGTGCTCTCCATGACTTTGGAGAGCACTGAGCATATTGCTATGGGCCGGTAATTTGCAGGATTCGTAGCCTCACCTTTTTTGGGAGCTGGCTGCACATTGGCAATCTTCCAGGAAGTGGGAAAAACTCCTGAAGTAAAAGATAAATTAAAGAGATTGCGCAAAGGGCGAGCCACGGTTGAGGCGCACTTTCTACACACATTGGCTGAAATGCCATCCGGATCCCTTTTAACAGGTCGCGGTCCAAAATGCATGAGATCATGCATGAGGTCAGGCATAGCATGAGATGATACACCATCGACCGCGGGCTGTGGTTGGCTACTCTCAGGAAGAGAGCAGTTTTCAACAAACATTTTGGCCAATAAGTTTGCCTTATCAACAGAGTGAGTGATCTGATCATCCTTGAGGAGAGTTGAAATGGACGATCGCGTCTGATTCTTCACGCGAATCAGACGTGTAGAAAGTTCTTACTACCCTTATGGTATTCAAGAACTCTACGTCTAAGGCGCCAATTTTCTACCAATTTTGCTGCAGCATTTATGTTTCTATCTCTGAAACACAATTGCCAATTGAAACGGCTGAAAAAGCAGTTCAGCGCATCCCAATTAGCCTTCTCATAAAGCCACAATTTCCGCTTCGGAGCTGGATGGTGAGCGGATTGAAGACTAGAATATGGGAAGGTGGCAGAAATTGTAACGTGGTCCGAATTACCAAGAGGTGCAAGAACATTCACATCATACTTGCTGTGATGTGAAATTAGAAAATCACATCATACTTGCTGTGATGTGAAATTAGAAAAGGTCCAGAATATTTTGGGTGTGCCCATCAACGCAGGGAAAGTGCGTTGGTTCCTTCACTAATTGAGTCAAATTATTAGACTCGGAAAATAACTCAACATACAAACCCTCGGGTGTCGTGTGACTCGAATGAATTAGCCAATTGGAATTATGAACATTGAAATCAGCAGCAACAACAATTTCACTGTTCGGTTACAATTCCAAAATTTTAGAGATTGAATCAGAGAGGCTGCCCAGTTTAGCAAAAGTTGGCAGCCTCTCCAGACTCGGGCTTATATAAATGAAGCAGAAGTGCAGGATGTGCGACTGGATTTTGAACTTAACCCACATGGAGCTAAATTCGGCATCCGTCGTGCAAAGGTGTTGCTGACACTGGTACGCAACATCACTGAGAAAGTATAAGGCGAGGCCTCTGTGTGGTAAAAACAATGGCAGTAAATGGTACCCCGGCATGTAAAAATCTAGTAGATCTGCACCCTCAGACACCTGGGTCTCACTTAGTACCATTATATGCGGTTGGTGGGTACAAATATGCGCATAGACTGCGAAGAAATTCACCCTCAAGCCACGTACATTAGTGGAGTCTATGCGGAATTTTGTCATCGCCACCCAATGTAAGGAAGTGTAAGGTCAGCTGTACAAGCGGCCACGCGTACGTCGCAAGCAAAGCAAAACGCGACAAGACAAGTGTTATGCCTTTATCTTGCCGCGCTTCAGCCCACGGTGCACTCACAGCCGCATGCACACCTACCGGGACCAGTAGGAAGGAGGAGGAGTGAAAGCAAACGAATTGCTGTGCTTTACTGCGGAGAGCATAAAAAAGCCCCTCGCATGATTCTCTGCGTCCCCTTTGATTGTCTATTTATTTGTTGTAATTTGATCAAGTTTTATTTATTTGTTATTAAGTTAAATTGTTATTCAGTAGTGCACTATTGTTTGTTTGTTAAAAAGTGTTGTTTGGTGAAGTGTTATTGTTGTATTAAACGTATTTCGCGGCGTGGGTTTTCACTATTGTCTTAGTGATCGTCGAACCATCGACACGAGATTATAGGTTTTCCTACTCTTCTCGTAGGCCTGGCGAATCCGCTTCCTGACCAAATCGTGGATTACAGCGTTGCTGTCTTGTCGATTTATTCTCACTAAATCCTCTCTCAGTTGCCCTAATCTCCTCAGACCCTCGTAATAGTTGCCATTAGTAACCATGTTTCGGCCAAACAGCACGAAGTAGGGGACATAACCAATGGACTGGTGTAAACTGTTCTGTAGTGCACAACTGATGCTGCTTAAGTATTCGTCCCAGACCCTCTGGTCTCTCCGGATATACGAGCGGAGGGCTTCATTAATCGATCGGTTAACCCGCTCGGAGGCCTGGGGCGAATACACAGCAGTAAAAGCGTGGGTTACACCAAATTCATCCAAGAACGTCGTCATATCCCGTCTGACGAACTGTCCTCCGTTGCCCGACATTATGGTCTCAGGCACGTCGAAGTAAAAGAATACGTAATCCCGGAGAAATACAAATATATGAGGGGCAGTAAATTTTCGGAGAGGCTTCAAAAGTCTAATTTTAGAGAAATGATCCACTATTATGAGGATCCCGATGTTGTCCCGCTTGATACGAGGATACGGCCCAATGGGTTTCATGCATAATCGCCGGAACGGTCGCTCAGTTGCACTCCATGATCCCATTGGTGGACGCAAGACTTGTATAGGCACTTTCGACGTGCGGCATAGTTCACACTGGGAGATGTATTGGCAGACCTGTTTACGCATCCCTGGCCAATACAGATGACGACGTGTTTTCTCTAACGTTTTCGCAATGCCGGCATGGGCTGACGTAGGCAAGTCATGGGCAGCGCGGATCAATGTTTCCCGAAGATCCGATGGCACGAAAAGCTTCCTCTTAAGGTCATCCGCCTCATCATCACCCGTGACAAATTCATTTCGGTGATAGAGATAGTTGTCTATTACTCGAAAATCTTGAAATTGTTCACCAGAGAACTTCTCCTTCAAGTTGGTGAACTTAATTGATGTGAAGGCCGGAGACTTCAAGTCAATGACGGGCGCGTGATCGAGCTCGAGCAAGGACACTTCCACAAGTGGAGCGTACGCCATCGACCTCTACAACGCGTCCGCCCGACATTGGCATGTCACTATGGTGAAGTCATAACCTTGAAGTTTCAAAATTCACGACGGAAAGGTGTTGCTGACACTGGTACGCAACATCACTGAGAAAGTATAAGGCGAGGCCTCTGTGTGGTAAAAACAATGGCAGTTAATTATACCCCCGCATGTGAAAATCCAATGGATCTGCACCCTCAGACACCTGGGTCTCACATAGTACTATTATATTCGGTTGGTGGGTACAAATATGCGCATAGACTGCGAAGAAATTCGCTCTCAAACCACGTACATTAGTGGAGTCTATGCGGAATTTTGTCATCGCCACCCACTGTAAGGAAGTGTAACGCGTACGTCGCAAGCAAAGCAAAACGAGACAAGACAAGTGTTATGCCTATATCTTGCCGCGCTTCAGCCCACGGTGCACTCACAGCCGCATGCATACCTAACGGGACCAGGAAGAAGTAGGAGGAGTGAAAGCAAACGAAATGCTGAGCTTCACTGCGGAGAGCATAAAAAAGCCCCTCGCATGGTTTTCTACGTCCCGTTTGATTGCCTATTTATTTGTTGTAATTTGATCAAGTTTTATTTATTTGTTATTAAGTTAAATTGTTATTCAGTAGTGCACTATTGTTTGTTTGTTAAAAAGTGTTGTTTGGTGAAGTGTTATTGTTGTATTAAACGTATTTCGCGGCGTGGGTATTGTTTTAGATTTTATTTGCCCGAACACTGATTAAAAAAAGTATCGGCGGGCGCACCGTCTGCCTCCGTCCGTGGTCACATCAGAACTTGTATTAAAGAATATTAAAGAAAAACAAATACATTCTAATTTTAAAAAATTATTTAATTTACAAAGAAATTTAATGTTATTACTGAAGTTAGGGACCACTGTACAGGAACGCGATCGTAAACGGACAGATAAAAAAAATTCATTTATACCGTGGCCCCACGTTGGGCGCAATTTTGTAACGTTATGGGGTTTGGTTTAGTACACCAAAAGAAAAACAAAAAAAAATCAAATAACACTTACAAAAAAACCAGACCGGTCCAAGGCTTACGGTGGCTTAACAGCCACGAGACACAAACGAGCTGATGGATACCCGGCGGACGGACATGGAGAACTCGGGGCGGCAGTCGCGCGGTTGTCCCACGGAGAGTGGAAGGAGGGAGGGGGTAGCAGTATATGTTATTTCCCTCCCTCTTCATAACCCATTTTTGTTCATTATAATATTACAGGTAAGTGATTCAGTTAAGCATCTTTCTTTCACACTGTTACCAGCAGCTGTCGCTTGTTGTGATTCTCCTGGAAGTCCTCGCTGTGGGCTCCTCCAAAGTCCACAGTCCGTCCGAATAAAAACACTTTAATTCCGTTTTAGACACTTTATTGTATACGCTGGAGCTGCACACGTTTTGCAAGCCCTGCTTGACTAATCACTACTCACTGATTGACTTACGCAACTCAACTCTACTACTAACTCTCCATACCAGTCTTATTTATATTCATGCATGCGGAAACTTAAACACGGAAATAACAATAATACGCTGACTGTAGCGGAAAAGCGCCGCTTCAACACCTGAGCGCAAGAAAGTGGGTCACTAGTTCCATGGCCAACAATATTTAATGAAAACGAAACCGCGGCCTCAGCGACCTGCGATCATTCGACGAATTGCTCTAGAAACGGCAATGCGGAATTAAACCAACAAGCACAACGTGCAAAAAATGTTCAGTGCGAAGTCATAATTTTAAGTATCGCCCGAAAGTATGCCTAGCGGACTCACAACATCCCTCCACCCCTAGGGAAAGGAAAAATTAATATCGTGATGCGATGTTAATTTTTCCTTTTATTACAATGTTTCTACTGGGTGGTCAATTGTTTGATGTTAGCCTTAATGCTATTACAAATTTCTTAAGTAAATACGATAATCGGTTCTTGTCTGGCCTCCCTCGGACCTGCTGATTGGAGAAGAAGATGATGATGATGGTTCTGCCGAATTATGCTTTTGCTGCTACGAACTGTTATCTCGTCTTTGGGTGATGTTTTCTTGTATGACGCGTTGCAGGGCACCCACATTTGAAGAAACGGTGTGTAACTATGTGACTGCACCGATTGGACATGCTCTTCGTAGTACTGATCTACCTTGAACGGAGTGATGTGGCCTTCGGTGTTTCTTTCTCGTTTTCTTGGACTGCTGGAGTTGTGTGCTACGTTGTTGACTGTCTGGTGGACCTCCCACCTTACTTGACGCTAATTGATCGAAGAAGCTTTGACTGGCTTCATGATTTCCTTGTCTCACTTCGGGACGTTAGCTCTAATTTGCGACTATAGTAAGATGTTAATTTGCGGGGAGTGCCCAAAAGAAAAATGTGTTAGCACGTCCACCCTGTTAACTAGTGTAAGCGAGAAAACATCGCCATGGCCGTCTTTGTCGAACAATGCTGTCTCTCACTTCTGTGATGGTGCCGCACAACGTGATGATTCGGAGAAGCAACTCGGATGTACCGCTCGTATCTTGGTGATGGTTCGGAGAAACAACTTCGATGTACCGTTCGTATCTTGAAATCCACGATCAAACTGAAGCTTCCATAGGTGCTGGCTTATCCTACTTATTCACTGATACTTATACTATAACTTATAATATTTTGACTACCCTAGGTTTGCTCCTTAATATTTACGCTCCATAAATGCAAGTATAGAGATACTTATGAATAAAATCAATGTGAATCATTGTTATGACTAAAATCAATCAATACATCTATCCAGTGAAACCATCAAATTTTAGGTGAAATTTCTGACACTTCTCGTATTGCAGAGTATCATAATTATGTCCTTACACCTTTCTATCTGTGTTCTACTTTCATTTAGTCAAATCTTATATTCTATTTCGTTTGATTGTATTTAATATATTGTCTTAAAGTCCGTAAAGCATTTTATTCCTCACTGTTTGTGTTGCAGTAAGTGTAAACATACTTATTTACATGAATACCTAAGATGTGTGCTTATTTGCCTATTAACATCTTTTTATGAAATTTAATATTTATTAACCCATTCAGGGTATTACTTTTATTCCTTATGTAAAAATTATTTCCCTTTTTTTTCAATATTTTTATTCTTATAATTTACCGAGTATTTTTCAATCTTTCGTATTTACAGTTTTCTATTTCAACCAATATTTATTGCTCTTATTCATTCGGACTTCTTTGTAATTACTTAATTATTATAATTTAGTTTAATTTTAATATAATACTTAGTCAAGTTGAAGCAAATTTTAAATGCTCTTCTAGTTGCTTCCTCCTTACTAGACGCTTCCGTGCGCATACAACATATCTATATACAAGTAACGGTAAACCAATTCACGATGCCACATAATGTCATGGCGCCCTGACACCATGTGACAAAGCCGTCTACGAAATATTTCTCACAAAATTATTTCAACTTGGACTTCTGATAAATAGGATTAGGTCCAAGTACAAATTGAATTAAAACTAAGTTTATATTGTTTCAACCATATGCATGCACTTGGAAACAATGTAAACAACATAATAAAGCAATAAAACAACATAAAAAGCAAAATAATCAACATAAATAATATATTGCCTTAACCAAACCTAAATATATGGTTTAAACAAATTCTATAATTAATTAATACATTTTGTTAGTAAGCAAAATTAGTAAGTGCGCGGTTAGCTATAGAAAATTCCCCTTAAAAATATACTAGCCAAAACGGTTTTATATGGATGAGCAACTTCGGGCGTACTTACTTATCAATTTTCGGCGTCGCAGTTAATGGAATCCAGCCCTCTCTTTTTTCCACCTAAGACCGCCTTGAAATACAAAAATATATGTTATTTTACGTTCTTTATTTTTCCCTATTTACTAAATTTTTTGTTGCATTGTATGTGTTGAGCGTGGTTTACCGGTTCCGATTTACTGCATCCGTAGCTGTTCCTATTTTTATTGAATTGTTGTAATGTTTAAGCAAATTGTTATGGAAGGACTTATCCCTGTTCTTAATTTTTATTACCGTCGTGACTGGGCTTCTAATGCCTATCACCTCATATGGGCCTAACCATATTGGTGAAAATTAATTTTTCCTTGTTTGATTTTTTAGCATTACCATATCTCCAGTTTTAAAAACTACTGGGTACAGCCTGTCATCGTACTGCCTTTTGGCCGCTTCTTTTGCACGTTCCTGATTTTGCCTAACCATCTCATGGGCCCTTTGTATTTGGAATTTCTGGACCTTGATGGGATCGTTGGCGTTATAGAGTGGGCCACATTTTTTCTTCAAATTTGTTGGTATCTGCGCGTCGAATCCATACAGTGTGCGAAAAGGGGTTTGTTTGGTGGTTGTATGCGGAGTGTGATTATGCACGTGCATTGCCGCTGATAACCACTGGTCCCAATTGGATCCGTCCTCTTTCGCAAAACTACGCAAATATTCTGCCAACGGTCTATGGCTTCGTTCTAAGGAACCATTGGCCTGTGGGTGGTACGGTGTTGTGTGTAATTTTTTAATTCCTAACAACTTACGTGTGTCACTGAATAATTGTGAAGTGAAGTTGGTACCGTTATCTGTTACTAGAATTCGTGGAATTCCGTATCGCGTTACCACTTCGTCGTAGAAGGCTCTGGCTACGGTACTCGCCTCTGCGTCGGGAATAGCTGTGCAAGCCATAAATTTTGAAAAATCGTCTTGGAATGTGAGGATGTATTCATTACCAGATACAGTCTCTGATAAAATACCTACAATGTCCATATAAACCTTATCGAAGGGCCGCACTGGCGTGTCTGTTAATACTAGGGGCATTTTCGTTAATTTTGAACTTTTGTTCACTTGACATTTGGGACATGCCCTAACGTATTCTTTTATCTGCTTTTGCATGCCTGGCCACCTGTATTCTTGCCTAATGCGTAAATAGGTTTTTACCGCCCCTTGATGACCTCCTAATGGTTTATCATGGAAATCCTTTATTATTGTCTTAATTTCCTTTGGGTCTTCCAGAAGAATTGTGCTATCACCCTGTTACGCCTTTGGACTATCCGGTTCCACTGATGCGGAGATTTCCTGCGGCCTGTCGTTTTCTTGGTTCTTTTGTTCTTTTGCCTTAGAGCGCGTTTGGACTGCCGCCACCTCGCTGCTATTTTGGGGTATTCTACTCAGAGTGTCCGCATTTAAATTTTTCTTCCCAGGTTTATATATAATTTCGAAATCGTACTCCGATAGTTTATGTCTAAACCTGGCTAGACGAGAGGTCTGATCCCTTAAATTCGCTATACCCTTTAAGGGCTGGTGGTTTGTAAATACTTTGATCGGCCTCCCCAAAAGATATGCTCTAAAATTCTTCGTTGCCCACACTATGGCCAAGAATTCCTTTTCGATTGTGGAGTACCGTTTCTCGGCTCCACTCAACGCCCTACTGGCGAAAGCTATTGGCCTGTCCTTGCTTACTTCCCCTTGGGACAATACTGCTCCCAGAGCTTCATTGCTAGCATCGGTGGTCAAGAGAAATTCTCTGCTAAAATCTGGATATGTCAATACCGGTGGTGAAATTATTGCTTGCTTCAACGTCTCGAAAGCCTTTTGGCAATCCTCGAACCATTTAAAAACTACATTCTTCCTCAGCAGCTTATTGATAGGTAAAGCTATCTTTACCATATTGTCTATGAATTTCCTATAATAATTTACTAAACCCAAAAATGCTTGCACCTCCTTCTTATTCCTAGGTGGCAAAATATTCTTGACACATTCTACCTTCTGTGGGTCCGGAAGTGCACCATTTTCCGAGCACTTATGACCTAAATACACGACTTCGCGCCGCAAAAACTGGCATTTCCTAATATTTAACTTAAGATTATTGATTCTTAAGGCTTCTAACACTTTCGCTAATCTAACCTCGTGCTGCTCTAAATTACTACCATAAACTACAATATCATCTAAATATACAAAACAATCTATTCCTTGGAGACCTGTGAGGATGTGATTCATGATCCTCTGAAAGGTAGCAGGCGCGCCCGTCAACCCAAACGGCATTCTCTTAAACTCAAAATGTCCCAATCCTGTACTAAACGCAGTTTTTCCTCTATCACTCTTATCTACTAACACCTGATACCCCATATACACTCCTGGAACAATTTCCTGTTTGTGAACTACTATTTCCGGAATATTGGTTTTAACCCTAACTGGAACTACTCTAATAGTTCTCGCCATTACTCTTGAATCTTCAGTATGTAAAACTCGATCTATTTCTCCCATTGAACGCATAACCAGCGTCTTAATATGTTTCTTATTCGCATCCATAAACGTTACTCGTTTTTTAATTGAGTTTATAATTGACCGATTCCACAAATTGTCCCTACCAATTATGCCATCCGCTGACACTCCCTGTCCAAGTTGCACCACTTGTAGCTTTAAACAAAGGTGATTCATATCGTTAGGTGTGATCAGTATGGAATCCTTCGTTGTTACACATCCACCAAAAGCTCCATTAAGGGTTCTTACGTCTTTCATATTTACCGGCAATGATCCCCTCAACGCGTTCTCCTTTACCAGGCTCGTGTCTGCTCCAGTATCTACTAATAGGATGAGTTTTCCATTTTTTGCATCTTCATAAGATATTTCAATGAACACGTCATCTATAGTGTCTGGGCGACCCTTCTGCCAGTTTAATCCTGAATTAATTTGCCCCCTTCTTTCCGTTGTATTCCGTTTTATACTTATACCATTCTCTACCCTTGAGAAAAAATTTTCTAACATTTTTGTTGCGTTCCTTTGCCATGATTTCAAGTTTGTATTCTTGCTATTTAAAAATTGCTCAGCGTAATTAACAACTTTAATTTTTGTTTCTTTTACTACTTCTTTTATTATACCCAGAGACAATATAATTAAAACGAAAATTTGTGCAATGCTTGCACTTAAGCATGAAGTTAAAACTCCAAACGTCTCCACTGACTCAACGGCCGTCGGCTTTACTGTTTGTTTGTTATTAACTGCTTGCTTAACTCCAATTTCGCTTACCTTCTCACAACTGTAAACTTCTTCTGGGACTGATTTAACACTTTCAATGCTCCCGTCTGCACTATCGACCCGCCCGTGATCGACTTTCTCGCAACGATCAGAGGAGGACGGTTCAACAATCGTTTTCGATGTATGACTCGTCACTCCCATGATGTGTGGCCTCGAGTTACTTGTCTTTTTGGGTTCCCAGCTTAGTGGCCTTGGCTGGGCCCTCGATAGTTTCCCTGCACTGTTCCTTGATATTTCTTGGTGGGGCAATTTATTGCTATGTGTCCTGTTTTTTCACAACGGAAACACTTAATATCATCTCCCCTGCTTCTGTTTCCCCTATTACTCGTATTCCATCTACCCTCATTAGATTGTGGCTGATGTCCACCACTACTCATAGGGTCGTTACTATTTCCTCTCTGATTACCTACCTGACGTTCGGCTAAATTTCCTCTCGTCGGCTGCCCCCGTGACTGACATCTCCAATTTAGTTCATGCCCATACATCATGCATTTCTCACAGAATGGACTATTTTTCCTTACGAGACACTCGTCCCTAGTATGGCCTTTCCTTCCGCAGAAGCTACATACTATTCGCGCTTGGGCACTGGCTTCCCCATCTTGTGGACGTTCCATCCTTTTGCCGTCCCGCGTGATACTCTGGTTTTGCATGAAGTTATCGCCATGCTGTGTATTTAATTTCCCTAGGGCATCCATGGGTGTATGGCTTGCAGTCCTTTCGTTCATTTCTGCCGCCCAGACCGGATTTATGCTTGCTAAAAGGTTTGGTTGGGCTCCGAGAGATCTGCTGATGATCTCGTTTAGCTGTATTGCTTCTTCGATCAGTCTTTCCGTGTCGATCACGTTGGTTCCCAACATCTTCATCCTTACTGTTGGGTCTCTTAACCCCAACACGAATGTCCTTGCTAAGGATTTGTTAATTTCAAGTCGCAGACCATGATTCTTGGCCTCAGTATATTGTGATTTCGTTATGTCTTCAGCCTGTGTCCTTAGATTTATTAACCTTTCTCCGAACTCCACTATTTCTTCACCTGGGAGTTGGGACACTGTCTGTATTTCCGATATTATTGTGTCTAAAGATCTACACTTCAGATAGGACAGCTTTAAGGTACTGTATAACTCTTCTACGCTCGCTATTTTCTTTCCCCTAATTAACCCGTAAGCGTTCCCCTGAAACCTTTGTTTTACGCACGCTATGAAATCACCTATTTCAGCATCCGATATACGCCTTCTCGCAAGTTCACATCCCTCAATAAATTTATACACTTCATTTCTCAAATCTGGTGAACGGGTACCTGAGAAAAAAGGTACTAATCTGTTTACATTCTTTGCAATTGCTTCTATACTCATTTTTAACCCTGTGTTACTCCTGATGCTTTTTAAATCTGTTGCAGGTAGTGAAGGACGGCCAGTCGGATCTTTGTGTGGCAGGTCTTATCTGCTAACAATTCTTCCTGTTGCAGGAGTCTATTTTCTTCTTTTAACTCCTCTATTCTCCTATGAGCCTCTTTTAAAGATTCAAAACTTTCCCTGCTTTTTTGGTTTAAAACTGTTGAGAGCAAATTTCCCGAAACTCCTTTTTCTCAACCAACTTTCTCAATCTGATATTTTCGTCTTCTACTTCCTTTACTAAAATTGCCTCTAATTCTCTGTCCGTCAAGTAGTTGTCGTATCTGTTCTTTAAGGCGTGAAATTCAGCTTTCCACCTTTCTAATTCCTTTAGCGCACTTTTATTTTTATTTGATACAAAATTGAGCAATTCTTCTAAAATTGCATCCGCCTTCTCTACCTTGGAGAGATTACCTAGATCTTTAATTTTCTCCTTTATTAAAACCAAATTCTCTTTATTGTTAACAGTGGACGAAAGATTATCCCAAATTTTTTTCAATGAACCTATCTAACTGTCCAACCAAATCTTTATAATCCCTTCCTAAATCCCTTAATCGTGCCTCCAAATCGAATGAAATATCCATCAAGTAGAAAAACAAAAAGACAACGCTTGCAATTCTGCCAACACTTTGGGTCTGACGAGCAAGCGAGCAAACAATTAAAACCTCAGCAACGTTTTGCGCTGAAATCCAACCTCAAGCGTAAGCGCCACCGCCACTCTCAAGTTTCGTGTCACTTTTTAATTATATTTAGCTACACTTCGCGTATTTTCTTACAAAAAAAAAATTTTTTTTTTCCGTAGCAGTCGTAAAATTGCTAAATCTATTGTTCAAAAATTATCAGAAATTACTCGTTTTTCGATTCTTCTGATAATTTTTAAATTTGCTCAACAAATTATTATAATAATCCCCCTATAGCCAGACTCAGCCACAGGATTACGGGTAAGGGAGTCTTGCCCAGGATTATTTATGTGTGTTAGTATTTATATATGTCTGCTACAAATAATTTATACCACTTTTAAAATTTTTCTTTTAACACAAACTCACCTGAGCGAACGATTTTCGGTACTTAATAACCGGCTGCGCCAAATATGTTGTGAATCTCCTGGAAGTCCTCGCTGTGGGCTCCTCCAAAGTCCACAGTCCGTCCGAATAAAAACACTTTAATTCCGTTTTAGACACTTTATTGTATACGCTGGAGCTGCACACGTTTTGCAAGCCCTGCTTGACTAATCACTACTCACTGATTGACTTACGCAACTCAACTCTACTACTAACTCTCCATACCAGTCTTATTTATATTCATGCATGCGGAAACTTAAACACGGAAATAACAATAATACGCTGACTGTAGCGGAAAAGCGCCGCTTCAACACCTGAGCGCAAGAAAGTGGGTCACTAGTTCCATGGCCAACAATATTTAATGAAAACGAAACCGCGGCCTCAGCGACCTGCGATCATTCGACGAATTGCTCTAGAAACGGCAATGCGGAATTAAACCAACAAGCACAACGTGCAAAAAATGTTCAGTGCGAAGTCATAATTTTAAGTATCGCCCGAAAGTATGCCTAGCGGAACCAGTGACTCACAACACGCTGTTGCACTCTTAGAAAAGAAATAATCGTTTGTTGACGGTGTTAATCGCTAGTAATCATTTCTGTCGTCTCAGTTGCTCCAACGGTTCGGAGCTCCAATAAAATCTACATTTTTATTATCATTTTACTTTTGTTTGGTTTTCCTTTAAGCAACTGGAATGAATGAACATAACATATTTTTTTTACTGGTCATTCTCTTTTACAGTTTTCCAATTTCCTGAATTTCTTCACTAATTAACTGCTTCCCAATCTACGTTTTGGCACACACGCTCGTCTCCTTTTCTGCACTTTATAAATTTTTTTTCCCCATATTGTTGAACTCGATTCAACCAATTATTTTAACGTTTTAAACTTTATTTTAAACCAACCATTAAACCATTTATTTTAAAGTTTTCTCACAATCACCAATGCTTAAGTTTTTGTTTTATGTATTACTACAGTTTTTCTTGTTGTGGAAAACGTGTACAAGTTTCTCACAGACTTGTGTATGTTAAGCACATTTAATGTATGTTAAGCACATTTCGCAGTCTTTACCAAGTTTCCTCCGATTGAAGTAAATTTTTATCGTTTGCTTTTCTTTAGGTTGTCTTGAACACCGTTTTTAATTTGTTTTAACAAAGTTTTAAATATGTCGGTTATATCTTTCCACTTGCGTTTTTTGTTGTTGCGTGGCGCAAGCTTAGCACAGAAGTTATCGGCCTGTTTGCTCGGTTGGGAGTTTCGCCGAGTACCTGCCCCACTGTGAACGACCGAACCATCGACACGAGATTATAGGTTTTTCTACTCTTCTCGTAGGCCTGGCGAATCCGCTTCCTGACCAAATCGTGGATTACAGCATTGCTGTCTTGTCGATTTATTCTCACTGAATCCTCTCTCAGTTGCCCTAATCTCCTCAGACCCTCGTAATATTTCGGCCAAACAGCACGAAGTAGGGGACATAACCAATGGACTGGTGTAAACTGTTCTGTAGTGCACAACTGATGCTGCTTAAGTATTCGTCCCAGAGCCTATGGTCTCTCCGCATATACGAGCGAAGGGCTTCATTAATCGATCGGTTAACCCGCTCGGAGGCCTTGGGCGAATACACAGCAAGTCATGGGAAGTCATGGGCAGCGCGGATCACTGTTTCCCGAAGATCCGACGGCACGAAAAGCTTCCACTTAAGATCATCCGCGCCATCATCACCCGTGGCAAATTCATTGCGGTGATAGAGATAGTTGTCTATTCGAAAATCTTGGAATTGTTCACCAGAGAACTTCTCCTTAAAGTTGGTGAACTTAATTGATGTGAAGGCCGGAGACTTCAAGTCAATGACGGGCGCGTGATCGAGCTCGAGCAAGGACACTTCCACAAGTGGAGCGTACGCCATCGACCTCTACAACGCGTCCGCCACGACATTGGCATGTTATAATGGCTTGTCACTATGGTGAAGTCATAACCTTGAAGTTTCAATGCCCATTGAGCTAGCGGGTCCGCTAGGTACCGCTGACCTATCAGCCATTTCAAGCACGAATGGTCTGTGACCACCCTAAACTCGTGGTCTTCAATGTACATCATAAATTTCTTAATTGCCAAAATTACTGCCAAACATTCGAGTTCAGAGAATGTACAGATCGCTTATATTCGACATATAAGCGATCGTTCGCTCTTGCCCCCTTTCGTCGCATTGCGCTAATACAGCTCCAACTCCCACCTGATTTGCGTCACATTGAAAAGTAAATGGTTTCGTGTAATCCGGATGTCTAAAAAACGATGCCTCGGTAAGAAGCTGCTTGATTGCTTCAAGCGACTGCAGGGCCAATGGTCCCCAAGCGAGGTTTTTACTCTTCGTCAGCAACTCGGTCAGGTGATAAGTGACTGTTGAAAAATTAGGAATGAACTTCCGATACCAACCAACCATCCCTAGAAAACGGCGTAACTGTTTATTCACTGATCGCCTTGACCTTATCAGGATCCATTCGCAAGGTTCCGTTACGCACTACGTAACCCAAATAACTGACCTCAGACAGACAAAAGACGCTCTTCGACACGTTAATGGCCGAACCAGCCTTGCGCAGACAACTCACCACTTCTGCCAAGTGAATCAGATGCTCCTCATAGGAGCTTGATAGAATCACCAGGCCACCGTAAAAGCGGTCTTCTCCTTGGAGGTCTTTTCAAGGCAAATCTGCTAAAATACGTCTTTCAAGTCCACCTTCGAAATGAAGTTCACTGCAGGTAACCGACTCAATATGCTATCTATATTTGGCAATGGATAGGCATCCTTATCAGTGACTTCGTTCAATATACGGGAATTAAGACAGAAACGTACCTTGCCAGACTTGACTATCAAGACTCCAGGAGACGACAATGCCGATCCGCCTGCTTCCTCTATCACGCCCATCGACAGCATCCGATCAATCTCTTGACAGAGCAGTTTTTCTCGTGCTGACAAAACGGGATATCTTTCTCTAATCGGCTTGGCCATGCCTGTGTCGATTACATGCTCTACCAGAATGGTTTCCCCAGTCCGTCCCGGCCGGAGGACGGAAACGACTGAACCACGCCGCCCAGGCGTCGGCTCTGAACATCAGTCAGCACAGCCATCTTGGTGGCATCTTTATCCAAAGTTGCTAGTTCTGGCATTTGTAATCCAGTGATCTGCAGGTCGAATTCTTTCCAGAAATCAATTTCACATATCACGTTGGCCATAATTGATGGTATAATCAAAAATTTAAAATCTTTTACAATGTTATTGAATTGGACTTTCACCGCGTAATAACCAGCCACGGGTTGTACCTGACCATCGGCAGTTATTATGTTGTCTTTGAACTTCTCGACCGAAAGTGACACAGTCAGAACGGTTTGAGCTAAGGTGCCACCTATGACGCTCACATTTGCTGCGCTGTCCAGCGATGCCAGATGGAAACTGCCATTTAAAGACATGTTCATGTATGGCCGTTAATCGTGAGGTTTCGGAACGATAGAAGAAATGACCATCCTACTCATCCGCCTAACCCGCTTCCAGAAGTCGCGCAGACGTTCAGTTTTTCGTTTACGTCTTAAGCCCGTCGAGAAAATTTCAGCTCACCTAAGTTGGTAATTGGCAAGTCTAATATGGTACGGTACAATATCACGACTGGAAGAAGGTCCGATCGGTTGTTGAGCCGAAAAATGTATCTGTGGCTCAGGGGGTCTTTTAAAAATGGTGATCCATGATGAAGTTGTTGCTGAAGACGACTTCGATGCGGGAAGGCTCCGGTTGTCACGGTGGGAGCTCCCGTTCTCGAGTTTTCCGATCGAGAGAGGCATGTTTAGCATGAAGATTTGTAGGTATTCAGAGCACCACAGTCGTAATAGAACACGCGTCGAAGAACTACCTCACAGTCCTAGTACCGGTGGCCCACCGCATCACAATTCCAACATTTGGTGTGTTGGTGGTCCGTCATTGCGCACAGACCCTGCGGCTCGTCAATCACGAAATTCTCGTGCCTATGGCACTCGCGTCTCAGATCGCTCAGATCGATTATTCGGACATGTACAGGTGTCAACTTATGCGATAAAATCTCTAAAAGCTCAGGGTACCCCAACGGCAACTGCAATCGGTCGTTCATCCAAAGCACCTCGTCCAGGAAATCGTCAAATCTATCGCCGGTTCGCTGTTTCCGTCTGCGGATGTTTTCAATCAAACTAGCTTCGGAATTTAATTTTAAGATATTGACATAACGTCGGCCAATCCAGCCGGCTTACTTGGCGATGATGTCCCCAGAACCAATTCTCCGCTTTACAACCGAACAGCAAATGGGCGTATTGACATAGAGTCAAGTCTAATATGGTACGATACAATATCACGACTGGAAGAAGGTCCGATCGGTGGAAGAGCCGAAAAATGTATCTGTGGCTCAGGGGGTCTTTTAAAAATGGTGATCCATGATGAGGTTGTTGCTGAAGACGACTTCGATGCGGGAAGGCTCCGGTTGTCGCGGTGTGAGCCCCCGGTCGCGAGTTTTTCGATCGAGAGAGGCATGTTGGCATGAAGGTTTTCAGGTAGGTATTCAGAGCACCACAGCCGTAACAGAACACGCGTCGAAGAACTACCTCACAGTCCTTGTACCGGTGGCCCACCGCATCACAATTCCAACATTTGATGTGTTGGTGGTCCGTCATTGCGCACAGACCCTGCGGCTCGCCAATCACGAAAATTCTCGTGCCTATGGCACTAGCGTCTCAGATCGCTCAGATCGATTATTCGGACATGTAACGGTTCATTTCGGAAAACAGGTGTCAACTTATGCGATAAAATCTCTGAAAGCTCAGGGTCCCCAACGGCAACTGCAATCGATCGTTCATTCAAAGCACGTCGCCCAGGAAATCGTCAAATCTGTCGGTGGTTCGCTGTTTTCGTCTGCGGATGTTTTCAATCAGCTCGTAGTCTGTCAAATAGCTTCGAAATTTAATTTTAAGCTGGTGTCGTAAAGCAGACCAATACAGCCGGCTTACTTGGCGACGATATCGCCAGAACCAATTTTCCGCTTTACCACCGAACAGCAAATGAGCTTACTGACATAGAGCAGAAAAATCGCTGTTTAAACATTGTGATGTCAAGGCGTTTACTGGATAAGTGAACTCGTCGCCGTTTATTTCGCTCGGGTCAACAATAAACTTCAACCGCCAACCGGAAATCTGCGACGATACCTTATCCGAGTTACCTAGAGGAACGAACGGTCGCGGAACCCACGGTTCACTGTAACAGTTCGATTATTCCGCGTATTTGTAGGAATTACGCTCCGTCCCCTCTGGGATACGGTTGAGTCATAGGCACACCGGGTTCTGGCTGATTAATAAATGGTGATGCTTCAGGTGGCAACCTCAAACTCGCTACAGCCTCTCTACACTCTGCAATAACTGCACTAGACAATTCCCTTTCAATGCTCTACATGGAGTATGTGGCGGAGCTCTACAGGCGGAGTATGTGGCGGAGGTGTAGGTCGGTTACCTACCTCAGCAGCGCCCGCGCCCGACATCGATCTCGTCGATCCCTTCAAGCCCGTGAATTGTTTAGGTCGGTTCACGGTCATTGATCTAGTACTGGGTCCCGTCCTCTGACAGGTGTCTAAGCAACGCTTGTGAAAATTGTGGTGGCAGATAGTACGCGTCACAGGTCCTACCGAAGCGAGTTCACTATGACAAATAGTTCATATTGGCGTTACTCTCACGGTATCTGTAAACACGTCACGACTCGTAGCCATGATGGTCAATTAAAGTGATTTAAAAATTATGGTTAAATGTTCGCAAGAGAAACCGAAATTCGCTGGAGATCGAAACGAAACGTTGTGATAATTGCCGGCAGTATAAAAAAATTATATTTAATTGCTCTAATCGCGAGGGCTAGTAAAAAAAACCCCAACAAAACCAATACATTAACAGTTCGTAACATAATAAAGTAACAGTTCGATCATTCCGTGTATTTGTGGGATACGGTTGAGTCATAGGCACACCAGGTTTTGGTTGATTAATAGATGGTGATGCTGCAGGTGGCAACCTCAACCTCGCTGGAGCCTCTCTACACTCTGCAATAATTGCACTAGACAATTCCCTTTCAACGCTCTACATGGCCTGCGACACAATTTCCGAAATTCGCTGGAGATCGAAACGAAACGAGTATCAGGCGATGTGATTAATTGCCGGCAGTATAAAAAAATTAGATTTAATTGCTCTAGTCGCGAGGGCTAGTAAAAAAGATCCCCACAAAATCATTAAATTACTTCAATTGGAAGTCAAACGACTTATCGTGACGCAATTCTAATGCGGTTGAGTCTCAATCGATCTTCGTTATAAACTTCAAGAAAAATCAATTTACAGGCGATACAATATTTCTCCTCCCTCAAAACCATAAAATTGGAAAATAGTTTCATCATGCACTTCCGACTCCACCTCGTCCGCCAGGGGGTTTTCAATAGTAACCACTAGTTAAAACTTTAAAAAACAGGGGTTAAACTAAAAAAAATTTCAAATTGGGCGTCATACAACGAGTCACCAACGATCACTCACCATTAAGTGAAATCTCCAGTTGGATAAGGCCACAATGTAAAAAAAAATTTACCATAACAATTCTATTAAATGAAATGAGGAATATTGACGAGTTGCAAAACGGTGATAGCAACCCATTTGGCAAAATCTCGAGCCAAGAAATACTCAAGTCAAATATTTTTTTTTATGGCAGATGAAACCAAGCTCAGGGGATGCCCCCTATCAATGCAAAGCATTTGTTGATTCTGAAGGGATGACAGATTAGGGGGAAGGGGGAAGAGGGAGTAGTGACGGTTTACACTTCGCTTAAAGGTTTCGACGGTGTAAGTGGGCGGAAAGTGCATGCGCGGGGAGACTATTCTACAATGTAATGACGCGACCGAAAAACGAATTCTCACGGTAATGCGTGGTTCGTTGGAACGGAGTCGCGACGTAAAAGGCGTGCACCCCTCAGGAAAGACGATTAGTTCTGCTAAATACCTGAACCGGAGGAATCAGGCCGGTTACTTCAGAGGAACATTTACCATGAAAGTAACGGTAAAATAGTGATACACACAGTGCTCTCCATGACTTTGGAGAGCACTGAGCATATTGCTATGGGCCGGTAATTTGCAGGATTCGTAGCCTCACCTTTTTTGGGAGCTGGCTGCACATTGGCAATCTTCCAGGAAGTGGGAAAAACTCCTGAAGTAAAAGATAAATTAAAGAGATTGCGCAAAGGGCGAGCCACGGTTGAGGCGCACTTTCTACACACATTGGCTGAAATGCCATCCGGATCTCTTTTAACAGGTCGCGGTCCAAAATGCATCTCAGGCATAGCATGAGATGATACACCATCGACCGCGGGCTGTGGTTGGCTACTCTCAGGAAGAGAGCATTTTTCAACAAACATTTTGGCTAATAAGTTTGCCTTATCAACCGAGTAAGTGAAGATCTGATCATCCTTGAGGAGAGTTGAAATGGACGATCGCGTCTTATTCTTCACGCGAATCAGACGTGTAGAAAGTTCTTACTACCCTTATGGTATTCAAGAACTCTACGTCTAAGGCTCCAATTTTCTACCAATTTTGCTGCAGCATTTATGTTTCTATCTCTGAAACACAATTGCCAATTGAAACGGCTGAAAAAGCAGTTCAGCGCATCCCAATTAGCCTTCTCATAAAGCCACTATTTCCGCTTCGGAGCTGGTTGGTGAGCGGATTGAAGATTAGAATATGGGAAGGTAGCAGAAATTGTAACGTGGTCCGAATTACCGAAAATAATGGCAACATCATGCTCCAACTTTGCTTCGCGCAAATAGAAGTACGCCGAAATCCAAACGACAGACAAAATAAGCAGAAAAGTACAAGAACATTCACATCATACTTGCTGTGATATGAAGTTAGAAAAAGGTCCATAATATTTTGGGTTTGCTCATCAACGCAGGGATAGTGCGTTGGTTCCTTCACTAATTGAGTCAAATTATTAGACTCGGCAAATAACTCAACATACAAACCCTCGGGTGTCGTGTGACTTGAATGAATTAGCCAATTGGAATTATGAACATTGAAATCACCAGCAACAACAATTTCACTGTTCGGATACAATTCCAGAGTTTTAGAGATTGAATCAGAGAGGCTGTCCAGTTTATCAAAAGTTGGCAGCCTCCCTAGACCCGGGCTTCTATAAATGAAGCAGAAGTGCACGATGTGCGACTGGATTTTGAACTTAACCCACATGGAACTAAATTCGGCATCCGTCGTGCAAAGGTGTTGCTGACGCTGGTACGCAACATCACTGAGAAAGTATAAGGCGAGGCCTCTGTGTGGTAAAAACAATGGCAGTTAATTATACCCCCGCATGTGAAAATCCAGTGGATCTGCACCCTCAGACACCTGGGTCTCACTTAGTACCATTATATGCGGTTGGTGGGTACAAATATGCGCATAGACTGCGAAGAAATTCGCTCTCAAGCCACGTACATTAGTGGAGTCTATGTGGAATTTTGTCATCGCCATCCACTGTAAGGAAGTGTAAGGTCAGCTGTACAAGCGGCCACGCGTACGTCGCAAGCAAAGCAAAACGCGACAAGACCACGGTGCACTCACAGCCGCATGCATACCTAACGGGACCAGGAAGAAGGAGGAAGAGTGAAAGCAAACGAAATGTTGAGCTTTACTGCGGAGAGCATAAAAAAGCCCCTCGCATGGTTTTCTGCGTCCCGTTTGATTGCCTATTTATTTGTTGTAATTTGATCATGTTTTATTTATTTGTTATTAAGTTAAATTGTTATTCAGTAGTACACTATTGTTTGTTTGTTAAAAAGTGTTGTTTGGTGAAGTGTTATTGTTGTATTAAACGTATTTCACGGCGTGGGTTTTCACTATTGTTTTAGACTATTGTTTTAGATTTTATTTGCCCGAACACTGATTAAAAAAGTATCGGCGGGCGCACCGTCCGCCTCCGTCCGTGGTCACATCACAACTTGTATTAAAGAATATTAAAGAAAAACAAATACATTCTAATTTTAAAAAATTATTTAATTTACAAAGAAATTTAATGTTATTACTGAAGTTAGGGACCACTGTACAGGAACGCGATAGTAAACGGACAGATAAAAAAAATTTCATTTATACCGTGGCCCCACGTTGGGCGCAATTTTGTAACGTTATTAGGTTTGGTTTAGTACACCAAAAGAAAAACAAAAAAAAAATCAAATAACACTGTTACAAAAAAACCAGACCGGTCCAAGGCTTACGATGGCTTAACAGCCACGAGACACAGACGAGCTGATGGATACCCGGCGGACGGACATGGAGAACTCGGGGCGGCAGTCGCGTGGTTGTCCCACGGAGAGAGGAAGGAGGGAGGGGTGGCAGTATATGTTATTTCCCTCCCTCTTCATAAACCATTTTTGTTCATTATAATATTACAGGTAAGTGATTCAGTTAAGCATTAAAATATTATATGAAATTTTCAGTTAATCATTACGCCCTTAACGTAATAATCCTAATATCTTAATACATTATCTTTTGCTTCAAGACTATTGTAATAGCTTACCAAGAACTTAGCAGCTTTTCAGCCGGATCTCCGTGATTGGCGCCATCGGGGATCTCCTTAATCTGTAACGAAATTTTACCACAAAATATAATAAATAAAATATAAAGGTCGTTTTCCTCCATATTTCTTTGGTCTAGTTCCTATACTATATACTATTATTTAAATATTTCTTTACACTTATTAACAAAGAGTCTCTAAATGTGTACTTTTACCTTTAAAGGTAGAAAACTAGCACAAATTAATGACATTTCTATGAAATCGGGGCATTCGTCAATTTTAGCAGAAAACAAAAATTCAAATAAAGGGTAGACAAAAAATATTTTAAACAATTTTAACGTATCTGGAGCAAGGAACGAACTTCAACTGAAGACGGCGACAATTCATACACATAGAAAACGAAGGAACATGTGGAGTTTGTTGACGCGGTAGAATTCTGGCAGCTGTTTGACTCAAGTGTAGCCGCGAAATCTTCTGGTACAATTCTACCACACATTAAACCTTAAACTGCTCGCTATGAGTAGTCAGTGTTGTTGTTTAGACATTCGCTGGAATTAAAGTCTCTTTTAAATTGTTTCTTGACATTTTTATTTACATAATTAGGAAGAAATTATGTTGTCTGTTACTAATCAAAGATATGGTTCGTTTTGCTGCTGCACAATAATCTCTTTCTCTCAATTCTTTCACACTGTTACCAGCAGCTGTTGTTGCACTCTTAGAAAAGAAATAATCGTTTGTTGACGGTTGTTTTGTTTATTTAATAGGTGATTGAATTTGGAACTTGAACCAATTCCAATCCCTTTTTTATTTATTTATAAGTGTACATTCGGAACTTGAACCGAATCCACACCTTTTATTGTTTGAGTGATAATAGCTTGGGTTAATAGCTTGAGTTAAAACACTCTGATTCTGTGTTGAATACTGACAATTTCCTTATTGAATGGCTTAATTTATAGATAAAAACACTTAACCTAAGCATAAATAACAATAAAAATATATAAAAATATATAAGAGTATAAGAAATATTGCCTAATTGACAAAGAAATATTGCGAAACAATTATTAACTTAAAAAGAAAACCAAATTATTAAAAACGCTACATTAGTGCGCGTCAGCAAATTCGCAAGGTAAATTAATTGTTTTTAAATTCTGTCATCGACCGCCAGCGTAACATGAGTGCAGTCAATGACACTGAGCCATGCTCGCAGTCGATGACCCAGTTCAAGGTAGGAAAAGTGCTTCCGTTAGCATAGCGAATCGCGACATCCTCCCGCCCGTTGAATAGTATTCAAGCCTATACGTTGATTGAATATACGGCGCTCGGTCTCAAGCGGGGTGGTTTAGGTGGTCCTGGAGATCGTGGCTTCTTATGCCAAATTTTATAGCTGGTGTAAGCCAATAATAGCAGGCTCAGCACCAATGCAGAGTAGCTGATGATATGATGATGGATTGTTATTGGATTGGATATTTTCAATAGCTTCTGGAAAATGTATATTCTTCACGTGCTTGTTGGATTCCAAAACAGCGTCAAAATCTGAGGTGCCCTCGATAATTTTGTTACTATTGCTGCGGCCGTTTGAAGGTTTGTTGGTTATTAGGGATGCTGCTTCAACCGCGGCCTCAAAACGTGTGTAGGACGTGTGCATTACTGTAGCTATTGTGAAATGCCCCTTAAGGCTCAGCATTGCGTTTCGTATTGTGCAATTGCTGTTTAATGTCAACATTCCTGTGTTAACCAACGAGAGCTGTTGTAACTCAGTCCCACATACAGCTGTTAATTCGGTTTTAGTATGAACCGAAAAAATCCATTGATTGGCTTTGCTGGTAGGGAGCCATTCATCGTTGTTATTAGTGGGAATATAATTGCAATCTGCTGTTGGTTTATTGGTTAAAAGCAGCACTTCGCACCTGTGAGCCAGTGAGTTAATTCCGTAGGTGAGTTGTCTATTTGAGCAGATGTACATATCGTCATCCAATCGATTGCAAGCCCTTAATTCCTCCCACGTCATTGGAAAATATTTATCCCTAGGGTGAATTCTCATGAGTGTTCCATTGCGAACTGCGGGAATGGGCACCAGATTAAGTAGATGATACGACTCCAAGCCTACTAATGGAATCATTATTTTGAATATGGCATGTTGGTCTGTCAATGTGCCCTTGATGTTCATTGTTTTGTACAATTGTAAAAGGTTGTTATCGCCGTTGGGGAGCAGCAGTCCTGGCGATATATGGTTTTTAATTTCCTTTAATTGCTCTTGTAGTTGTTTTGGCGTTAGCAGTAGTGGACTGACGCGCTCATGATGTACAGCAGTCATTACATCCAAGATTGCGGTTTGAACTCTTCTTAGATTTACGGCCATTGCTGAGAGTTGTGTGGAAAGCGATATATACCATTGGAAGATTTTGTAATGGTCGATTTCATCCATTAGTTCAGCAAGTTGATCATTAATGTGTTTCAGATTAGCTTGTGATTCCAATTCCTTTTTCTTGACAATATTTATTGTTGAATCTATTATGGAGGTTTGATTTTTCACTAACTCCAGTAGGAATTCTTCATTGTTTCGGACTTTGTTGATGGTGGTGGACATTTCTTTAGCATATTCACTATCTAACACTCCAAATAGAGACCGGGCGACATTTCCAACAATGTCTAATGCTCCTCGTTTTTTGCGAGTACTATGTAGGATATCACTGTCAACTTGCATTTCGTTCCTTAATGTTCTAAAGTGCGCTGTTAAGGCGAGGCAAGGTTTATTATCCTTTAGTTTCCGACATATGTGGTCTAATGCATTTGTCCCGTTTTCAAAGGCCTTTAGTTCGTTTTGAAGTGGTAGAAGATCGTAATATACAATTAACGTCCAGGCTGTAGGAGAAATCTCAGTGAATCCTATTCCATCGAAATATATTCCAAGTCCGTTGTTGAAATTCGTTATACTTATGGAACCAGCGCATATAAGTGGCAGCAAGAAAAGAGCAATTATACAGTTGATCACCATTGAAGTGTGAGATATTCGTTTTCTTTTCGACGGGGTAGAAGATCCTTCGGTGAGCTCCTTCTGAGGCTTCGGTGGAATTTCAGCTCCTTCGCGTGAATGTTTCTGAGCCACTGAGGTAGTTGACCCTTCATCTGGGGTTGCAGCTGTGCCAGAATCCTCCTTCATTAATGGAGCTAAATTGTGGATTGGTCGACGAAGCATACCAGACGCGGTTTTTAGGTCCACAACTCGTACTGCTCCATCAGGACCGCGGTATATTTTGGTCACTCTACCCAGAGGCCAGTTGAGTACTGGAACGTTGTCAGTTTTAATGATTACTAGAGTGTCTTCCTTAATATCAGCGATCTGCTTCGTCCATTTTTGTCTGTGTTGTAATTGATTTAAATATTCCACGTTCCATCGTTTCGAAAATTCATGCTTTAGCTCAGACACTAATTTCCATCTTGTACTAAGGGTTGTAATCAGTTTAGGTGCGCACACATCTACCTGAGCAGTCAGGGGTTCGCCAATTACAAAATGACCAGGTGTTAATTTTGTGAGGTCATTAGGATCATTGGACATAGGAGTTAAAGGGCGTGAATTCAAAATTGCTTCGACTTCTACTATGACTGTTTCCAGTTCTTCATATGTCAGAGATGCTGTTGATACGCTTCTCAGCAACAGATGCTTTGCAGATTTCACCGCCGCTTCCCAAAGGCCTTCGAAATGTGGTGCCCTAGGAGGAATGAATTTGAACTCGATTCCCTTGGCGCCACATGCCCCCTTAATGCTGTTTTGCGCCTTATCCGAAAAAATCGTCTCACTTAACTCGGTCAACATGTTCTTGCTCCAATGAAATTTGTTGCATTATCAGAATATAATGTTTGAAATCTTCCCCGTCTGCTAATAAATCTTTTTATTGCGCCAATAAATGCTTCAGTGGTTAGATCGCTGACCAATTCCAGGTGAACAGCTTTAGTCGAGAAACAGCAAAATATTCCGAGATAAATCTTATGTGGTTTTTTACCTCGAATTTTATAATGCACCCAAAAGGGGCCACAATAATCTACTCCTGATGTAATAAACGGTCGCGCGGGCGATATTCTTTCTGCTGGTAGGTTTCCCATTATTTGCTTAAATAGGTGAGGCTTTGCTCGATTACATCGAACACAATTTTGAATAACACTTCTCGTCATATATTTGCCCTTTATGATCCAGAATTGTTGTCTGGATATAGCCAGAAGTGCCTGGGCTCCGCAATGTTTGTTGTCTTCATGCAGACCCTGGAGCAGTAACCTTACCAATGAATCATTATATGGTAAGAGTAGTGGATGTTTTGCATTGTATGATAGATTAGCTGCTTGTAGACGACCTCCCACTCGAAGAAGATTGTGTTCATCCATAAATGGTGATAAATTATTTATTGAATTTGCTTTGTCTAGTGTCTTGTGTTGAGTAAGTGCTTTTATTTCTGTTGCGAAGTCTGACTGCTGTATCGTTTGTACTATTAGTTGTAGGCCCTTTTGTAATTCTTGTGGTGATAATTCTCTTTCCTGTAACCGTGGTGCAGTATGACGTACGTTGCTGATGAACCGCAAGATATAGGCGACAATGCGTTGCAGTGTGCGAAAAGAATTCCTGTGATTGATACCATATATAAGTTCTTCTCTTTCCGCCGTGCTTATTAACGAGGTTGCTGTGATTGATTTCCTTTCTAATTCGGGTTCATGGCTTGAGGGTTTTGAAAATGACGCAGGCCAGTGAGATTCATTGCCGTGCAAGAAGAAGGGAGCGTAGAACCATATATCGCAATTTGGTAATTTATCCGCCGTTAGACCTCTTGATAGGACGTCTGCGGGATTTTCCTTCGTATTGACATACCGCCACTGCGTAGGTGTTGTTCTTTGTTGAATTTTTGCGATCCTAGTGGCCACAAAGGTGTGAAAGGATGACGCTGTTGAGTGTATCCAGCATAGTACCACCTGAGAGTCCGACCATAAGAAGGCCTTGGCGTCTTGCAATCTTAGATCAGTTCTTACCCTGGTTGTAAGTTCGGCGCCTAAAACAGCTGCACATAGTTCTAGGCGTGGTATAGTTTGCTTTTTAAGTGGAGCAACTTTAGATCTCGCACACAGCAATCGCAGTATAACCTGTCCGTTTCTGAATGTAGATCTTAGATATACCGCTGCCCCGTAAGCCTTTTCTGAGGCGTCTGCAAATGTGTGGATTTGCACTGAAGTTGGTATTTCCTTTCTGAAGACATGTCTATCAATTCTAATTTTATTTAGAGCTGCCGACATTTCTTGAAAGCTCCGCCATTCCTTTTCTAGTTGCTCTGGTAAAACGTCATCCCATGACAGCTTTAATTGCCAAAGCTGCTGGATGAATATTTTGGCAATTACCACTACAGGTGCGAGGATTCCCAGAGGATCAAAAATGCGACCTAGATCTGAAGTAACTAATCGCTTTGTTGAACATTGTGTGGGAGTCATTTTCACCCGCACTGAAAATTGATCATCCCTTGGTAGCCACATTACACCTAGTGTCTTTATGTAAGGAGAATGTGCAGAGTGGAGATCAAGATCTACTTCTTGGTCATGAGATGCAATGTTCTCGAGCAATTTCGCATCATTAGCGCACCACTTGCGCAGCTTAAACCCTGCGTTATCTAAGATGTGCCTCAGTTGCGCTTGAATTTCTAATGTTGTGGCAATAATGTTTGCACCGCTCAAGCAATCATCCATATAAAAGTCATCTAGTAGCACTTGAGATCCCGTTGGATGATCCAACTTGTTCTGCCTTGCTAGCGTTTGAAGGCATTTTGTAGCTAAGTACGGAGCGGCCGACGTCCCATATGTTACCGTTTGTAGGCGATAATACTTTAGCTCTTGTTTTCTATGGTTTCGCCAAATTATCAACTGATATCTCTGATCCTCACGATGTATTAAGGTTTGCCGATACATTTTTTCGATATCAGCGGAGAATGCATATTTGTGGAGACGAAAACGAATTAAAATGGAGAAGAGTTCTTCTTGAATCGTTGGTCCGACGTGTAGTATGTCATTTAAGGAGAGTCCTGAAGAAGACTTTGCTGAAGCATCGAAGACAACTCGTAATTTAGTGGTACTGCTATCCGGCTTTAGAACGCAATGATGAGGAATGAAATAGTGTTCCTTCGGTACATCTTTGAGTGCGATCTCTTCCATGTGTCCAAGTTGAGAATACTCTTTCATAAAGTTGCAATAGGCTGTGTTCAGAGTTTGATCTTTTTGTAATCGTCTCTCAAGAGCATAAAATCGGCTAAGAGCCATTGAAAATGACTCTCCCAATGCTTCGCTCTTTTCTGCTAATGGTAACCGGACTATGAAACGTCCAGTTGCGGATCTCGATACTGTTTGCGTAAAGCTGCTTTCACATAACTGCTCTGCCACCGTCAATTGTTTTTTCTCGTCCACAGTGTTCTCTAATAACCAAAATCTTTCGATTAACTCGTCTGTGGTCTCGTTGCTGTTAGGGAAGATTCCGCACGTAACAGGTTGATGAGTTGTTGAGTTCATTTTTCCTGATACTATCCATCCTAATTTTGTATTTTGTAGGATGGGCATATCCTTGCCGATGTGTAACTGTTCGATTTGCATTAAATCGTATAAGAACTCTGCTCCTAGGAGTACATCGATTTTGCCCGGTTTGTCGAAAGTTGGATCCGCTAATTTAACGTTACTTGGTATGGACCATTTTGATATGTCTAACGTCTGTGTCGGCTGTGGTGCCACAATTTGCGGTAATACATAAGCCTCGAGCCTGGTGTAGAAAGTTCCATCTTGTGATTGAAGTCCTACATTGACCCTGTTGCTAGAATTGCGAGTCTTACGTCCGATGCCTTCGATTTGAAGTGATGAAGTTCGAGGCGATAGAGATAGCTTCTTGATGAGCCTCTGAGTTACCAGATTAACTTCCGAACCGGAATCTAAAACAGCCTTAAAGTTTAATGAGTTGCCATTGGCTGCAGAAATTGAAACTACAGCGGTAGCTAATATAACATACGCCTGCCTGTTGCCTTGTTCATTGGCTGATGCTACTGTAGTTGGTGCGTTGTTTGCCTTAACATGTGTAGAGTTTGTTGGCCGAATGCTGTCCTTAAATTGCTGATTGTTCTGCCCTGTACTGAAGTTTTGAGTGTGCTCCAAATGTAATAACGTGTTGTGCTTTTTATTACACCGACTGCAACTTCGCGAAAGACACTGACCAGCCAGATGACCTGCCTTCAAACAATTCACACAAAGATTTTCCTTGCGCACAAAATTTAATCGGTCTGATGCTCCAAGCTGAAGAAAGTGTGGACACGCAAATAACGGATGCGTGCCACATTTGCATGATTGACATGTGTTCTTGCCCTGATGTTTCGAGACGAATGTTGCATGGACATGTGCAGTTTTCTGAGCTGCTGGAACCTTATCCCTTTGTCCTATCATTTCCAGTGATAAGAATTGTCCTTCCAAAAAGGTAAGAAAGTCGGGAATTGTATGCACTTCTCTGGGATTCGAAATTGTTTGCTCATATCGAATCAATGACTGTCTGTCCAGCTTTTTCGTAAGTAAATTTAATAATAAGGGATCCCACTGTGCCGTGGCAATTTCCAAATTGTTTAGGGCCAGAAGACATTCCTGAGTTGTATCGTGTAATCCTTTTAACGTCATTACTGATCCAGATACTGATGGTTGATCGACGATTTTTTGGATTAGAGTTGATACCAATACCCTTCTATTGTTGTAGCGCTGTCGCAGCATTGTCCAAGCAACATCATAATTTTCCTCAGTAGGGGCTAAGTGACTGATTAATCTTTCGGCTTCTCCAAGAAGGTTCGATTTCAAGTAAAACATTTTTTGAACTTTGGGAATTGGTTGTTGGTCCACCATTTGCAAAAAGAGATCGAAGAACTGACGCCAATGAAGATAACTTCCATCAAATTTAGGAATTGTTAGCTTAGGTAGATGTATTTTAGTTTGCAATGCTGAATTATTTGTAGTTGAAGTTGTTGATATATCGCTACTTGTTTTCTGTTGTTCTGCAATGACTGCTAAGTTGACTAATGTTTGCTGCACTTGTTCTTCCATATCGACATATGGCTGTATGTTATAACCGACGGATTCGGGACTTTCAAATTGAGTCCAGATCTCATCGTTTATTTTTTCAATTTGTTCCCATGCTTGTTTGATGGTTTTTATTTTGATGTCGTAGTATAGCTGTGGCTGAGGCTGCCTGTTGCTATTTACGTTTGACAGCAGTCGTTCTAGTGCATTGCATCTTGCGACAAGCTTTCGTACCAATCCACTATGATTTTTGATGTCTGTTTCTGAACCTTGTGCCTGACTGGCGGCATATTGTAATAGGTCCTTTGTTGGCGGCACCTGTTTCTTTTCTTTTTCGAAGATTTGGATGTAAGTTGCCGTTAACTTCTTCATTTGGTCGAAGAAGTCCGATGTGAAATAGGCGTCCTCCTGGTCCACATGTTCGTCCTCTCGAATTATCCTGTCTCTCGTCACGAAGTCGTTCCAGATTTCCCTCAGCCACTGCAGACGATCAGTGAAATATTTCACATTTTGTTTGCGTGAAGCCGAATCCTTCTTGTAGTTTCGTATGATAGTCTGTATTTGATTTCCAGCTCTCTTGTTGCTCCTTTATCAATTTAGTAAGCCCTTCCATGTTGGGTTTATCCTTGTAGACTCTTCTTGTAGACTCTGTGCTGCGGTGTGTGTTGTTTATGTGATCCCTTAAAGGATCACGTCGGGGTCACCAAATGTTTTGTTTATTTAATAGGTGATTGAATTTGGAACTTGAGCCAATTCCAATCCCTTTTTTATTTATTTATAAGTGTAAATTCGGAACTTGAACCGAATCCACACCTTTCATTGTTTGAGTGATAATAGCTTGGGTTAATAGCTTGAGTTAAAACACTCTGATTCTGTGTTGAATACTGACAATTTCTTTATTGAATGGCTTAATTTATAGATAAAAACACTTAACCTAAGCATAAATAACAATAAAAATACGTATAAGAAATATTGCCTAATTGACAAAGAAATATTGCGAAACAATTATTAACTTAAAAAGAAAACCAAATTATTAAAAACGCTACGCTCCAACGATTCGGAGCTCCACCAAAATCTACATTTTTATTATCATATACATTTTTTATATGATAATAATATACATTTTATACATTTATATACATAACACATTTTTTTACTGGTCGTTTTCTTTTAAAGTTTTCCAATTTCCTGAATTTCTTCACTAATTAACTGCTTTCCAATCTACGTTTTGGCACACACGCTCGTCTCCTTTTCTGTGCTTTATAAATTTTTTCCCCTTATTGTTGAACTCGATTCAACCAATTATTTTAAAGTTTTTAAACTTTATTTTAAACCAACCATTAAACCATTTATTTTAAAGTTTTTTCACAATCACCAATGCTTAAGTTTTTGTTTTATGTATTACTACAGTTTTTCTTGTTTGGAAAACGTGTACAAGTTTCTCACAGACGTTCGATTAGGCGACTCTTCTCAACCACGTTCTGTCAGCTTCTCAGTTAGTAGATATTCAGTTTACAGTGGAAAGTTTTAAAGTTGGAATTTTGCACGTTAAGCACATTTAATGTATGTTAAGCACATTTCGCAGTCTTTAGCAAGTTTCCTCCGATTGAAATAAATTTCTATCGTTTGCTTTTCTTTAGGTTGTCTTGAACACCGTTTTTAATTTGTTTTAACAAGGTTTAAATATGTTGGTTATATCCTTCCACTTGCATTTTTTGTTGTTGTGATATTATAGTCACTAAGTAGAGTATTTATTTAACCATGCAGCTTATATTAAATTGAATTTCGATGTACTTAATGCTTAAACGAGTATCAATTAGGAACTCCCATAAACACCAGAAACTTCTTCGATCGTCTGACTGATACTCTGCGCTCGTTTTCGCCACTTCCCACCGACTTTTTCTGAAAAATCCATTCGCTCGAATTTAACCACCGCATGGCAGGTATCACCATCCTGCTCTGCCACACCATGGTCGGCACTCTGAGCAAGTCCCGCAGGATGGCGTGATGTGAAGTTCATATGGAAAAAATCCAGTCTGGGAAAGGTAGCCTGTTGGGTTCACACCAGAGAGGGAAGAGAATAAATTCCATAAGAGTCATGGTCCATTGCGGATCCAGACAGTTTAGTTCAAATACTCTACTAAACGTTTTCGCATTAAACAGTCCCATCGGGGCGCCCTTCAACGTTTCTAGACGATAGCAGGTGTTCCCCAGAATCTCAACTACCTTGGCCGGTATTTCCGTCGGCGATAGCTTAGCACAGAAGTGATCGGCCTGTTTGCTCGGTTGGAAGTTTCGCCGAGTACCTACCTGCCCCACTGTGAACGACCAAACCATCGACCCGAGATTATAGGTTTTCCTATTCTTCTCGTAGGCCTGGTGGATCCGCTTCCTGACCAAATCGTGGATTACAGCGTTGCTGTCTTGTCGATTTATTCTCACTGAATCCTCTCTCAGTTGCCCTAATCTCCTCAGACCCTCGTAATAGTTGCCATTAGTAACCATGTTTCGGCCAAACAGCACGAAGTAGGGGACATAACCAATGGACTGGTGTAAACTGTTCTGTAGTGCACAACTGATGCTGCTTAAGTATTCGTCCCAGACCCTCTGGTCTCTCCGGATATACGAGCGGAGGGCTTCATTAATCGATCGGTTAACCCGCTCGGAGGCCTGGGGCGAATACACAGCAGTAAAAGCGTGGGTTACACCAAATTCATCCAAGAACGTCGTCATATCCCGTCTGACGAACTGTCCTCCGTTGCCCGACATTATGGTCTCAGGCACGTCGAAGTAAAAGAATACGTAATCCCGGAGAAATACAAATATATGAGGGGCAGTAAATTTTCGGAGAGGCTTCAAAAGTCTAATTTTAGAGAAATGATCCACTATTATGAGGATCCCGATGTTGTCCCGCTTGATAGGAGGATACGGCCCAATGGGTTTCATGCATAATCGCCGGAACGGTCGCTCAGTTGCACTCCATGATCCCATTGGTGGACGCAAGACTTGTATAGGCACTTTCGACGTGCGGCATAGTTCACACTGGGAGATGTATTGGCAGACCTGTTTACGCATCCCTGGCCAATACAGATGACGACGTGTTTTCTCTAACGTTTTCGCAATGCCGGCATGGGCTGACGTAGGCAAGTCATGGGCAGCGCGGATCAATGTTTCCCGAAGATCCGATGGCACGAAAAGCTTCCTCTTAAGGTCATCCGCCTCATCATCACCCGTGACAAATTCATTTCGGTGATAGAGATAGTTGTCTATTACTTGAAAATCTTGAAATTGTTCACCAGAGAACTTCTCCTTCAAGTTGGTGAACTTAATTGATGTGAAGGCCGGAGACTTCAAGTCAATGACGGGCGCGTGATCGAGCTCGAGCAAGGACACTTCCACAAGTGGAGCGTACGCCATCGACCTCTACAACGCGTCCGCCCGACATTGGCATGTCACTATGGTGAAGTCATAACCTTGAAGTTTCAAAATTCACGACGGAAAGGTGTTGCTGACACTGGTACGCAACATCACTGAGAAAGTATAAGGCGAGGCCTCTGTGTGGTAAAAACAATGGCAGTTAATTATACCCCCGCATGTGAAAATCCAATGGATCTGCACCCTCAGACGCCTGGGTCTCACATAGTACTATTATATTCGGCTGGTGGGTACAAATATGCGCATAGACTGCGAAGAAATTCGCTCTCAAACCACGTACATTAGTGGAGTCTATGTGGAATTTTGTCATCGCCACCCGCTGTAAGGAAGTGTAACGCGTACGTCGCAAGCAAAGCAAAACGCGACAAGACAAGTGTTATGCCTTTATCTTGCCGCGCTTCAGCCCACGGTGCACTCACAGCCGCATGCATACCTAACGGGACCAGGAAGAAGTAGGAGGAGTGAAAGCAAACGAAATGCTGAGCTTCACTGCGGAGAGCATAAAAAAGCCCCTTTCTACGTCCCGTTTGATTGCCTATTTATTTGTTGTAATTTGATCAAGTTTTATTTATTTGTTATTAAGTTAAATTGTTATTCAGTAGTGCACTATTGTTTGTTTGTTAAAAAGTGTTGTTTGGTGAAGGGTTATTGTTGTATTAAACGTATTTCGCGGCGTGGGTATTGTTTTAGATTTTATTTGCCCGAACACTGATTAAAAAAAGTATCGGCGGGCGCACCGTCTGCCTCCGTCCGTGGTCACATCAGAACTTGTATTAAAGAATATTAAAGAAAAATAAATACATTCTAATTTTAAAAAATTATTTAATTTACAAAGAAATTTAATGTTATTACTGAAGTTAGGGACCACTGTACAGGAACGCGATCGTAAACGGACAGATAAAAAAAATTCATTTATACCGTGGCCCCACGTTGGGCGCAATTTTGTAACGTTATGGGGTTTGGTTTAGTACACCAAAAGAAAAACAAAAAAAAAAAAAAATAACACTGTTACAAAAAAACCAGACCGTTCCAAAGCTTACGGTGGCTTAACAGCCACGAGACACAGACGAGCTGATGGATACCCGGCGGACGGACATGGAGAACTCGGGGCGGCAGTCGCGCGGTTGTCCCACGGAGAGAGGAAGGAGGGAGGGGTGGCAGTATATGTTATTTCCCTCCCTCTTCATAAACCATTTTTGTTCATTATAATATTACAGGTAAGTGATTCAGTTAAGCATTAAAATATTATATGAAATTTTCAGTTAATTTTGTTGGGGTTTTTTTTACTAGCCCTCGCGATTAGAGCAATTAAATATAATTTTTTTATACTGCCGGCAATTATCACAACGTTTCGTTTCAATCTCCAGCGAATTTCGGTTTCTCTTGCGAACATTTAACCATAATTTTTAAATCACTTTAATTGACCATCATGGCTACGAGTCATGACGTGTTTACAGATACCGTGAGAGTAACGCCAATATGAACTATTTGTCATAGTGAACTCGCTTCGGGAGGACCTGTGACGCGTACTATCTGCCACCACAATTTTCACAAGCGTTGCTTAGACACCTGTCAGAGGACGGGACCCAGTACTAGATCAATGACCGTGAACCGACCTAAACAATTCACGGGCTTGAAGGGATCGACGAGATCGATGTCGGGCGCGGGCGCTGCTGAGGTAGGTAACCGACCTACACCTCCGCCACATACTCCGCCTGTAGAGCTCCGCCACATACTCCATGTAGAGCATTGAAAGGGAATTGTCTAGTGCAGTTATTGCAGAGTGTAGAGAGGCTGTAGCGAGTTTGAGGTTGCCACCTGAAGCATCACCATTTATTAATCAGCCAGAACCCGGTGTGCCTATGACTCAACCGTATCCCAGAGGGGACGGAGCGTAATTCCTACAAATACGCGGAATAATCGAACTGTTACAGTGAACCGTGGGTTCCGCGACCGTTCGTTCCTCTAGGTAACTCGGATAAGGTATCGTCGCAGATTTCCGGTTGGCGGTTGAAGTTTATTGTTGACCCGAGCGAAATAAACGGCGACGTGTTCATTTATCCAGTAAACGCCTTGACATCACAATGTTTAAACAACGATTTTTCTGCTCTATGTCAGTAAGCTCATTTGCTGTTCGGTGGTAAAGCGGAAAATTGGTTCTGGCGATATCGTCGCCAAGTAAGCCGGCTGTATTGGTCTGCTTTATGACACCAGCTTAAAATTAAATTTCGAAGCTATTTGACAGACTACGAGCTGATTGAAAACATCCGCAGACGGAAACAGCGAACCACCGACAGATTTGACGATTTCCTGGGCGACGTGCTTTGAATGAACGATCGATTGCAGTTGCCGTTGGAGACCCTGAGCTTTTAGAGATTTTATCGCATAAGTTGACACCTGTTTTCCGACATGAACCGTTACATGTCCGAATAATCGATCTGAGCGATCTGAGACGCGAGTGCCATAGGCACGAGAATTTTCGTGATTGGCGAGCCGCAGGGTCTGTGCGCAATGACGGACCACCAACACATCAAATGTTGGAATTGTGATGCGGTGGGCCACCGGTACAAGGACTGTGAGGTAGTTCTTCGACGCGTGTTCTATTACGACTGTGGTGCTCTGAATACCTACAAACCTTCATGCTAAACATGCCTCTCTCGATCGGAAAACTCGAGAACGGGAGCTCCCACCGTGACAACCGTAGCCTTCCCGCATCGAAGTCGTCTTCAGCAACAACTTCATCATGGATCACCATTTTTAAAAGACCCCCTGAGCCACAGATACATTTTTCGGCTCAACAACCGATCGGACCTTCTTCCAGTCGTGATATTGTACCGTACCACATTAGACTTGCCAATTACCAACTTAGGTGAGCTGAAATTTTCTCGACGGGCTTAAGACGTAAATGAAAAACTGAACGTCTGCGCGACTTCTGGAAGCGGGTTAGGCGGATGAGTAGGATGGTCATTTCTTCTATCGTTCCGAAACCTCACGATTCACGGCCATACATGAACATGTCTTTAAATGGCAGTTTCCATCTGGCATCGCTGGACAGCGCAGCAAATGTGAGCGTCATAGGTGGCACCTTAGCTCAAACCGTTCTGACTGTGTCACTTTCGGTCGAGAAGTTCAAAGACAACATAATAACTGCCGATGGTCAGGTACAACCCGTGGCGGGTTATTACGCGGTGAAAGTCCAATTCAATAACATTGTAAAAGATTTTAAATTTTTGATTATACCATCAATTATGGCCAACGTGATATGTGAAATTGATTTCTGGAAAGAATTCGACCTGCAGATCACTGGATTACAAATGCCAGAACTAGCAACTTTGGATAAAGATGCCACCAAGATGGCTGTGCTGACTGATGTTCAGAGCCGACGCCTGGGCGGCGTGGTTCAGTCGTTTCCGTCCTCCGGCCGGGACGGACTGGGGAAACCATTCTGGTAGAGCATGTAATCGACACAGGCATGGCCAAGCCGATTAGAGAAAGATATCCCGTTTTGTCAGCACGAGAAAAACTGCTCTGTCAAGAGATTGATCGGATGCTGTCGATGGGCGTGATAGAGGAAGCAGGCGGATCGGAAGCATTGTCGTCTCCTGGAGTCTTGATAGTCAAGTCTGGCAAGGTACGTTTCTGTCTTAATTCCCGTATATTGAACGAAGTCACTGATAAGGATGCCTATCCATTGCCAAATATAGATAGCATATTGAGTCGGTTACCTGCAGTGAACTTCATTTCGAAGGTGGACTTGAAAGACGTATTTTCGCAGATTTGCCTTGAAAAGACCTCCAAGGAGAAGACCGCTTTTACGGTGGCCTGGTGATTCTATCAAGCTCCTATGAGGAGCATCTGATTCACTTGGCAGAAGTGGCGAGTTGTCTGCGCAAGGCTGGTTCGGCCATTAACGTGTCGAAGAGCGTCTTTTGTCTGTCTGAGGTCAGTTATTTGGGTTACGTAGTGCGTAACGGAACCTTGCGAATGGATCCTGATAAGGTCAAGGCGATCAGTGAATAAACAGTTACGCCGTTTTCTAGGGATGGTTGGTTGGTATCGGAAGTTCATTCCTAATTTTTCAACAGTCACTTATCACCTGACCGAGTTGCTGACGAAGAGTAAAAACCTCGCTTGGGGACCATTGGCCCTGCAGTCGCTTGAAGCAATCAAGCAGCTTCTTACCGAGGCATCGTTTTTTAGACATCCGGATTACACGAAACCATTTACTTTTCAATGTGACGCAAATCAGGTGGGAGTTGGAGCTGTATTAGCGCAATGTGACGAAAGGGGGCAAGAGCGAACGATCGCTTATATGTCGAATATAAGCGATCTGTACATTCTCTGAACTCGAATGTTTGGCAGTAATTTTGGCAATTAAGAAATTTATGATGTACATTGAAGACCACGAGTTTAGGGTGGTCACAGACCATTCGTGCTTGAAATGGCTGATAGGTCAGCGGTACCTAGCGGACCCGCTAGCTCAATGGGCATTGAAACTTCAAGGTTATGACTTCACCATAGTGACAAGCCATTATAACATGCCAATGTCGTGGCGGACGCGTTGTAGAGGTCGATGGTGTACGCTCCACTTGTGGAAGTGTCCTTGCTCGAGCTCGATCACGCGCCCGTCATTGACTTGAAGTCTCCGGCCTTCACATCAATTAAGTTCACCAACTTTAAGGAGAAGTTCTCTGGTGAACAATTCCAAGATTTTCGAATAATAGACAACTATCTCTATCACCGCAATGAATTTGCCACGGGTGATGATGGCGCGGATGATCTTAAGTGGAAGCTTTTCGTGCCGTCGGATCTTCGGGAAACAGTGATCCGCGCTGCCCATGACTTCCCATGACTTGCTGTGTATTCGCCCCAGGCCTCCGAGCGGGTTAACCGATCGATTAATGAAGCCCTTCGCTCGTATATGCGGAGAGACCATAGGCTCTGGGACGAATACTTAAGCAGCATCAGTTGTGCACTACAGAACAGTTTACACCAGTCCATTGGTTATGTCCCCTACTTCGTGCTGTTTGGCCGAAACATGGTTACTAATGGCAACTATTACGAGGGTCTGAGGAGATTAGGGCAACTGAGAGAGGATTCAGTGAGAATAAATCGACAAGACAGCAATGCTGTAATCCACAATTTGGTCAGGAAGCGGATTCGCCAGGCCTACGAGAAGAGTAGGAAAACCTATAATCTCGTGTCGATGGTTCGACGATCACTAAGACAATAGTGAAAACCCACGCCGCGAAATACGTTTAATACAACAATAACACTTCACCAAACAACACTTTTTAACAAACAAACAATAGTGCACTACTGAATAACAATTTAACTTAATAACAAATAAATAAAACTTGATCAAATTACAACAAATAAATAGACAATCAAAGGGGACGCAGAGAATCATGCGAGGGGCTTTTTTATGCTCTCCGCAGTAAAGCACAGCAATTCGTTTGCTTTCACTCCTCCTCCTTCCTACTGGTCCCGGTAGGTGTGCATGCGGCTGTGAGTGCACCGTGGGCTGAAGCGCGGCAAGATAAAGGCATAACACTTGTCTTGTCGCGTTTTGCTTTGCTTGCGACGTACGCGTGGCCGCTTGTACAGCTGACCTTACACTTCCTTACATTGGGTGGCGATGACAAAATTCCGCATAGACTCCACTAATGTACGTGGCTTGAGGGTGAATTTCTTCGCAGTCTATGCGCATATTTGTACCCACCAACCGCATATAATGGTACTAAGTGAGACCCAGGTGTCTGAGGGTGCAGATCTACTAGATTTTTACATGCCGGGGTACCATTTACTGCCATTGTTTTTACCACACAGAGGCCTCGCCTTATACTTTCTCAGTGATGTTGCGTACCAGTGTCAGCAACACCTTTGCACGACGGATGCCGAATTTAGCTCCATGTGGGTTAAGTTCAAAATCCAAACGCACATCCTGCACTTCTGCTTCATTTATATAAGCCCGAGTCTGGAGAGGCTGCCAACTTTTGCTAAACTGGGCAGCATCTCTGATTCAATCTCTAAAATTTTGGAATTGTAACCGAACAGTGAAATTGTTGTTGCTGCTGATTTCAATGTTCATAATTCCAATTGGCTAATGCATTCGAGTCACACGACACCCGAGGGTTTGTATGTTGAGTTATTTTCCGAGTCTAATAATTTGACTCAATTAGTGAAGGAACCAACGCACTTTCCCTGCGTTGATGGGCACACCCAAAATATTCTGGACCTTTTCTAATTTCACATCACAGCAAGTATGATGTGATTTTCTAATTTCACATCACAGCAAGTATAATGTGAATGTTCTTGCACCTCTTGGTAATTCGGACCACGTTACAATTTCTGCCACCTTCCCATATTCTAGTCTTCAATCCGCTCACCATCCAGCTCCGAAGCGGAAATTGTGGCTTTATGAGAAGGCTAATTGGGATGCGCTGAACTGCTTTTTCAGCCGTTTCAATTGGCAATTGTGTTTCAGAGATAGAAACATAAATGCTGCAGCAAAATTGGTAGAAAATTGGCGCCTTAGACGTAGAGTTCTTGAATACCATAAGGGTAGTAAGAACTTTCTACACGTCTGATTCGCGTGAAGAATCAGACGCGATCGTCCATTTCAACTCTCCTCAAGGATGATCAGATCACTCACTCTGTTGATAAGGCAAACTTATTGGCCAAAATGTTTGTTGAAAACTGCTCTCTTCCTGAGAGTAGCCAACCACAGCCCGCGGTCGATGGTGTATCATCTCATGCTATGCCTGAGATGCATTTTGGACCGCGACCTGTTAAAAGGGATCCGGATGGCATTTCAGCCAATGTGTGTAGAAAGTGCGCCTCAACCGTGGCTCGCCCTTTGCGCAATCTCTTTAATTTATCTTTTACTTCAGGAGTTTTTCCCACTTCCTGGAAGATTGCCAATGTGCAGCCAGCTCCCAAAAAAGGTGAGGCTACGAATCCTGCAAATTACCGGCCCATAGCAATATGCTCAGTGCTCTCCAAAGTCATGGAGAGCACTGTGTGTATCACTATTTTACCGTTACTTTCATGGTAAATGTTCCTCTGAAGTAACCGACCTGATTCCTCCGGTTCAGGTATTTAGCAGAACTAATCGTCTTTCCTGAGGGGTACACGCCTTTTACGTCGCGACTCCGTTCCAACGAACCGCGCATTACCGTGAGAATTCGTTTTTCGGTCGCGTCATTACATTGTAGAATAGTCTCCCTGCGCATGCACTTTCCGCCCACTTACACCGTCGAAACCTTTAAGCGAAGTGTAAACCGTCACTACTCCCTCTTCCCCCTTCCCCCTAATCTGTCATCCCTTCAGAATCAACAAATGCTTTGCATCGATAGGGGGCATCCCCTGAGCTTGGTTTCATCTGCCATAAAAAAAAAATATTTGACTTGAGTATTTCTTGGCTCGAGATTTTGCCAAATGGGTTGCTATCACCGTTTTGCAACTCGTCAATATTCCTCATTTCATTTAATAGAATTGTTATGGTAAATTTTTTTTTACATTGTGGCCTTATCCAACTGGAGATTTCACTTAATGGTGAGAGATCGTTGGTGACTCGTTGTATGACGCCCAATTTGAATTTTTTTTAGTTTAACCCCTGTTTTTTAAAGTTTTAACTAGTGGTTACTATTGAAAACCCCCTGGCGGACGAGGTGGAGTCGGAAGTGCATGATGAAACTATTTTCCAATTTTATGGTTTTGAGGGAGGAGAAATATTGTATCGCCTGTAAATTGATTTTTCTTGAAGTTTATAACGGAGATCGATTGAGACTCAACCGCATTAGAATTGCGTCACGATAAGTCGTTTGACTTCGAATTGAAGTAATTTAATGATTTTGTGGGGATCTTTTTTACTAGCCCTCGCGACTAGAGCAATTAAATCTAATTTTTTTATACTGCCGGCAATTAATCACATCGCCTGATACTCGTTTCGTTTCGATCTCCAGCGAATTTCGGAAATTGTGTCGCAGGCCATGTAGAGCGTTGAAAGGGAATTGTCTAGTGCAATTATTGCAGAGTGTAGAGAGGCTCCAGCGAGGTTGAGGTTGCCACCTGCAGCATCACCATCTATTAATCAACCAAAACCTGGTGTGCCTATGACTCAACCGTATCCCACAAATACACGGAATGATCGAACTGTTACTTTATTATGTTACGAACTGTTACTTTATTATGTTACGAACTGTTAATGTATTGGTTTTGTTGGGGTTTTTTTTACTAGCCCTCGCGATTAGAGCAATTAAATATAATTTTTTTATACTGCCGGCAATTATCACAACGTTTCGTTTCGATTTCCAGCGAATTTCTGTTTCTCTTGCGAACATTTAACCATAATTTTTAAATCACTTTAATTGACCATCATGGCTACGAGTCATGACGTGTTTACAGATACCGTGAGAGTAACGCCAATATGAACTATTTGTCATAGTGAACTCGCTTCGGGAGGACCTGTGACGCGTACTATCTGCCACCACAATTTTCACAAGCGTTGCTTAGACACCTGTCAGAGGACGGGACCCAGTACTAGATCAATGACCGTGAACCGACCTAAACAATTCACGGGCTTGAAGGGATCGACGAGATCGATGTCGGGCGCGGGCGCTGCTGAGGTAGGTAACCGACCTACACCTCCGCCACATACTCCGCCTGTAGAGCTCCGCCACATACTCCATGTAGAGCATTGAAAGGGAATTGTCTAGTGCAGTTATTGCAGAGTGTAGAGAGGCTGTAGCGAGTTTGAGGTTGCCACCTGAAGCATCACCATTTATTAATCAGCCAGAACCCGGTGTGCCTATGACTCAACCGTATCCCAGAGGGGACGGAGCGTAATTCCTACAAATACGCGGAATAATCGAACTGTTACAGTGAACCGTGGGTTCCGCGACCGTTCGTTCCTCTAGGTAACTCGGATAAGGTATCGTCGCAGATTTCCGGTTGGCGGTTGAAGTTTATTATTGACCCGAGCGAAATAAACGGCGACGAGTTCATTTATCCAGTAAACGCCTTGACATCACAATGTTTAAACAGCGATTTTTCTGCTCTATGTCAGTAAGATCATTTGCTGTTCGGTGGTAAAGCGGAAAATTGGTTCTGGCGATATCGTCGCCAAGTAAGCCGGCTGTATTGGTCTGCTTTATGACACCAGCTTAAAATTAAATTTCGAAGCTATTTGACAGACTACGAGCTGATTGAAAACATCCGCAGACGGAAACAGCGAACCACCGACAGATTTGACGATTTCCTGGGCGACGTGCTTTGAATGAACGATCGATTGCAGTTGCCGTTGGGGACCCTGAGCTTTTAGAGATTTTATCGCATAAGTTGACACCTGTTTTCCGAAATGAACCGTTACATGTCCGAATAATCGATCTGAGCGATCTGAGACGCGAGTGCCATAGGCACGAGAATTTTCGTGATTGGCGAGCCGCAGGGTCTGTGCGCAATGACGGACCACCTGTTGGTGGTCCGTCATTGCGCACAGACCCTGCGGCTCGCCAATCACGAAAATTCTCGTGCCTATGGCACTCGCGTCTCAGATCGCTCAAATCAAATCAAATGTTGGAATTGTGATGCGGTGGGCCACCGGTACAAGGACTGTGAGGTAGTTCTTCGACGCGTGTTCTGTTACGGCTGTGGTGCTCTGAATACCTACCTGAAAACCTTCATGCCAACATGCCTCTCTCGATCGAAAAACTCGCGACCGGGGGCTCACACCGCGACAACCGGAGCCTTCCCGCATCGAAGTCGTCTTCAGCAACAACCTCATCATGGATCACCATTTTTAAAAGACCCCCTGAGCCACAGATACATTTTTCGGCTCTACCACCGATCGGACCTTCTTCCAGTCGTGATATTGTATCGTACCATATTAGACTTGACTCTATGTCAATACGCCCATTTGCTGTTCGGTTGTAAAGCGGAGAATTGGTTCTGGGGACATCATCGCCAAGTAAGCCGGCTGGATTGGCCGACGTTATGTCAATATCTTAAAATTAAATTCCGAAGCTAGTTTGATTGAAAACATCCGCAGACGGAAACAGCGAACCGGCGATAGATTTGACGATTTCCTGGACGAGGTGCTTTGGATGAACGATCGATTGCAGTTGCCGTTGGGGTACCCTGAGCTTTTAGAGATTTTATCGCATAAGTTGACACCTGTACATGTCCGAATAATCGATCTGAGCGATCTGAGACGCGAGTGCCATAGGCACGAGAATTTCGTGATTGACGAGCCGCAGGGTCTGTGCGCAATGACGGACCACCAACACACCAAATGTTGGAATTGTGATGCGGTGGGCCACCAGTACTAGGACTGTGAGGTAGTTCTTCGACGCGTGTTCTATTACGACTGTGGTGCTCTGAATACCTACAAACCTTCATGCTAAACATGCCTCTCTCGATCGGAAAACTTGAGAACGGGAGCTCCCACCGTGACAACCGTAGCCTTCCCGCATCGAAGTCGTCTTCAGCAACAACTTCATCATGGATCACCATTTTTAAAAGACCCCCTGAGCCACAGATACATTTTTCGGCTCAACAACCGATCGGACCTTCTTCCAGTCGTGATATTGTACCGTACCACATTAGACTTGCAAATTACCAACTTAGGTGAGCTGAAATTTTCTCGACGGGCTTAAGACGTAAACGAAAAACTGAACGTCTGCGCGACTTCTGGAAGCGGGTTAGGCGGATGAGTAGGATGGTCATTTCTTCTATCGTTCCGAAACCTCACGATTCACGGCCATACATGAACATGTCTTTAAATGGCAGTTTCCATCTGGCATCGCTGGACAGCGCAGCAAATGTGAGCGTCATAGGTGGCACCTTAGCTCAAACCGTTCTGACTGTGTCACTTTCGGTCGAGAAGTTCAAAGACAACATAATAACTGCCGATGGTCAGGTACAACCCGTGGCGGGTTATTACGCGGTGAAAGTCCAATTCAATAACATTGTAAAAGATTTTAAATTTTTGATTATACCATCAATTATGGCCAACGTGATATGTGAAATTGATTTCTGGAAAGAATTCGACCTGCAGATCACTGGATTACAAATGCCAGAACTAGCAACTTTGGATAAAGATGCCACCAAGATGGCTGTGCTGACTGATGTTCAGAGCCGACGCCTGGGCGGCGTGGTTCAGTCGTTTCCGTCCTCCAGCCGGGACGGACTGGGGAAAACCATTCTGGTAGAGCATGTAATCGACACAGGCATGGCCAAGCCGATTAGAGAAAGATATCCCGTTTTGTCAGCACGAGAAAAACTGCTCTGTCAAGAGATTGATCGGATGCTGTCGATGGGCGTGATAGAGGAAGCAGGCGGATCGGCATTGTCGTCTCCTGGAGTCTTGATAGTCAAGTCTGGCAAGGTACGTTTCTGTCTTAATTCCCGTATATTGAACGAAGTCACTGATAAGGATGCCTATCCATTGCCAAATATAGATAGCATATTGAGTCGGTTACCTGCAGTGAACTTCATTTCGAAGGTGGACTTGAAAGACGTATTTTCGCAGATTTGCCTTGAAAAGACCTCCAAGGAGAAGACCGCTTTTACGGTGGCCTGGTGATTCTCTCAAGCTCCTATGAGGAGCACCTGATTCACTTGGCAGAAGTGGCGAGTTGTCTGCGCAAGGCTGGTTCGGCTATTAACGTGTCGAAGAGCGTCTTTTGTCTCTCTGAGGTCAGTTATTTGGGTTACGTAGTGCGTAACCCAACGAGAAGAGTAGGAAAACCTATAATCTCGTGTCGATGGTTCGGTCGTTCACAGTGGGGCAGGTAGTTACTCGGCGAAACTTCCAACCGAGCAAACAGGCCGATAACTTCTGTGCTAAGCTTGCGCCACACAACAACAAAAAACGCAAGTGGAAAGATATAACCAACATATTTAAAACTTTGTTAAAACAAATTAAAAACGGTGTTCAAGACAACCTAAAGAAAAGCAAACGATAAAAATTGATTTCAATCGGAGGAAACTTGATAAAGACTGCGAAATGTGCTTAACGTACATTAAATGTGCTTAACGTGCAAAATTCCAACTTTAAAACTTTCCACTGTAAACTCAATATCTAATAACTGAGAAGCTGACAGAACGTGGTTGAGAAGAGTCGCCTAATCGAACGTCTGTGAGAAACTTGTACACGTTTTCCATAACAAGAAAAACTGTAGTAATACATAAAACAAAAACTTAAGCATTGGTGATTGTGAGAAAACTTTAAAATAAATGGTTTAATGGTTTGTGTAAGATAAAGTTTAAAAACTTTAAAATAATTGGTTGAATCGAGTTCAACAATAAGGGGAAAAAATTTATAAAGCACAGAAAAGGAGACGAGCGTGTGTGCCAAAACGTAGATTGGGAAGCAGTTAATTAGTGAAGAAATTCAGGAAATTGGAAAACTGTAAAAGAGAAAGACCATTAAAAAAAAATGTGTTATGTTCGTTCATTCCAGTTGCTTAAAGGAAAACCAAACAAAAGTAAAATGATAATAAAAATGTAGATTTTGGTGGAGCTCCGAACCGTTGGAGCAACTGAGACAACAGAAATGATTACTAGCGATTAACACCGTCAACAAACGATTATTTCTTTTCTAAGAGTGCAACAGCGACAGCTGCTGGTAACAGTGTGAAAGAAGTGAGAGAAAGAGATTATTGTGCAGCAGCAAAACGAACCAGATCTTTGATTAGTAACAGACAACATAATTTCTTCCTAATTATGTAAATAAAAATGTCAAGAAACAATTTAAAAGAGACTTTAATTCCAGCGAATGTCAAAACAGCAACACTGACTACTCATAGCGAGCAGTTTAAGGTTTAATGTGTGGTAGAATTGTACCAGAAGATTTCGCGGCTACACTTGAGTCAAACAGCTGCCAGAATTCTACCGCGTCAACAAACTCCACATGTTCCTTCGTTTTCTATGTGTGTGAATTGTCGCCGTCTTCAGTTGAAGTTCGTTCCTTGCTCCAGTTACGTTAAAATTGTTTAAAATATTTTTTGTCTACCCTTTATTTGAATTTTTGTTTTCTGCTAAAATTGACGAATGCCCAGATTTCATGGAAATGTCATTAATTTGTGCTAGTTTTCTACCTTTAAAGGTAAAAGTACACATTTAGAGACTCTTTGTTAATAAGTGTAAAGAAATATTTGAACAATAGTATATAGGAACTAGACCAAACAAATTTGCAAGGAAAAACGACCTTTATATTTTATTTATTATACCTTGTGGTAACATTTCGTTACAGATTAAGGAGATCCCTGATGGCGCCAATCACGGAGATCCGGCTGAAAAGCTGCTAAGTTCTTGGTAAACTATTACAATAGTCTTGAAGCAAAAGATAATGTATTAAGATATTAGGATTATTATGTTAAAGGCGTAATGATTAACTGAAAATTTCATGTCATATTTTAATGCTTAACTGAATCACTTACCTGTAATATTATAATGAACAAAAATGGGTTATGAAGAGGGAGGGAAATAACATATACTGCTACCCCCTCTCTCCTTCCTCTCTCCGTGGGACAACCACGCGACTGCCGCCCCGAGTTCTCCATGTCCGTCCGCCGGATCAGCTCGTCTGTCTCGTGGCTGTTAAATCACCGTAAGCCTTGGATCGGTCTGGTTTTTTTTTTGTAACAGTGTTATTTGATTTTTTTTTGTTTTTCTTTTGATGTACTAAACCAAACCCCATAACGTTACAAAATTGCGCCCAACGTGGGGCCACGGTATAAATGAATTTTTTTTATCTGTCCGTTTACTATCGCGTTCCTGTACAGTGGTCCCTAACTTCAGTAGTAACATTAAATTTCTTTGTAAATTAAATAATTTTCTTGATTATCGTATTTGCTGTATGATTCTCTCTGGACTTACGCAATTGCCTTTATATATGTTCGGTGCGTAACGCTGAATCATTTCTTCCTGTGATTGCTTGACTCGACTAGACGTCATACGGCGGAAGAGGACTTTTTTAAAATTAGAATGTATTTGTTTTTCTTTAATATTCTTTAATACAAGTTGTGATGTGACCGCGGACGGAGGCGGACGGTGTGGCCGCCAATACTTTTTTTAATCAGTGTTCGGGCAAATAAAATCTAAAACAATAGTGAAAACCAACGCCGCGAAATACAATAAGACTTCACCAAACAACACTTTTTAACAAACAAACAATAGTGCACTACTGAATAACAATTTAACTTAATAACAAATAAATAAAACTTGATCAAATTACAACAAATAAATAGACAATCAAAGGGGACGCAGAGAACCATGCGAGGGGCTTTTTTATGCTCTCCGCAGTATGGCTCAGCATTTCGTTTGCTTTCACTCCTCCCCCTTCTTACTGGTCCCGGTAGTTGTGCATGCGGCTGTGAAGCACCGTGGGCTGAAGCGCGGCAAGATAAACGCATAACACTTGTGTTTAGTCGCAACGGTTGGGTGGTCTCCAAGCACAAATCCGGCTCGAAGGACGAAAATGTTTATATGAAACGCTTCCCAAATTCCATATTTTTATTAATTTCACTTCAATAGTTCAAGTTAAGTATTTACAATAATTTAAAATTCGGGTTTTACAAAGTCTATGTTGATGATGGGTATATTTCACACTATTTTTCACCAGTCACTCTGTCTGCACGCGTCAACGCTGAGTGAAGAAGTGTCAGTAAGTGAGTGCCTGGGTCCAGCGACGATTGCTGGAAGCCGGTCAAACAGCGCCAGTTGCCGCGGAGAGAGCCCGCAGCCGGGCTTACGCTCACGAGGGAGGCGCATCTCATGACCGGCAGGCTGACAGGAGAGAGACTGGAGTGCTCACTACTGACACCCTACCGATCGATGAGAGAGCACCTCTGGCGAGCGGCAGTTGGCGTTAACATACCGCCCCCCCTTGCAGGACTGCAAATCCCAAACCCCGACAACTGGCGCCGTGCCTCGTCTCCGGCCTAGTGGAGGAGCGTGTGGTGCTGATGGAGCCGGCGGTGCTGGTGGTGCACGTCGCGGCGCCGGTTCTGGTGGGACGGGGCGCAGACGTCTCGGGGCCAGTGTGGGTGGTGAGAGCGCACGTCTCGGGGCCAGCTCTGGTAGTGGCGCGTGGCGCGGCGGATACCGCACCGACATCGTGCGAGCTCGCAGACTTCCGCGATCTCGGAGGTCTTCGTGATAGATGGGCATCTGTGCTGGGGTCGGACCGGAGGAGGCTTCCTCAGGCCGGACGAGAGAACTCCGGAATGCTCCGGGTTGGCGGTGTGGGCGAGCGTCGTGTCGTGGCAAGCGCTTGTGCCTCGTCGGCCGAGACGTCGAGCACCAGGGCGTCAGCCGTTGGAGACAGCTCCCGAGGATGGTGGGCAGTAATAGGCGGCGCAGATGGACACCGCCCCGGGTGGTGCCAGCAGACGCCCTCTTCGGGTCCGCGCATATTACCAGCGGATTAAATACATGTGGGCTCTGTAATGAGAAAATGTGTTAATAATGGGCTGTCAGGTACAGGGTTCGTTGCTTGTTCCGATGTAGGATGCACGGCTTGCAAGTATGGGTCGTCGTTTTGATGAGGTTTTTCACCTTGGGGATCCAGAATTAGGTACGGACCAAACGAAAAACTAATTGGTTGCCCCCGTGTAGAGATATTTCGTGTATAAAACGAATGAGCAATCGCGAGAATTGGCAGCCGTATAGCAGAATAATCGGGTGCCGTTCGTCGAAAGGCAAGTTGGGACACGAGGACAACCGCCCGCCAACGCGCATCTTGTTATCCGTGTGGAGAAAGGGGGTTCAACGAAAGTAAGCTGCTTTTAGATCGCAGCATCGTGTGGTTTTCGAGCGGCGTACTCGTCCGCAAAATGAATCTTCTGGCAGGAGATGGCGAGGCAGCGTTTAGTTTCCTTTATTTCTCCCGGTGGGAGGTGCAGGTTGGGGTGCGAGTGCAGGCGACGCTGAGCTGGGTGAGCGTTGTGGAGTATACACGTACGTACGTATGAGTATACACGTAGGGCTCGTGGCAGCGACGAAAAACGTTCGAGAGGATCCTCATCGGTAGCGCAATGGTTGTGCAGCGTTGTGACAGCTTTCTGCTCGTTTGGTGACATATTCGTCGTAGGCGCGGAATTCGGGCCAGCGGTTCTTGTCGTGGGCGAGCCAAGCAGGTCCATTCCACCAGAGGGTGCTCTCAGCGAGATCTTGGGGCGTGGCACCGCGACTGACTAAATCCGCGGGGCTGTCCTGGGAATCCACATGAAAATATTGCGACTGTGGTACCTTCTCGATGATTTTGGCAACTCGATTTGCCACGAACGTCGCCCAAACGCAGGGGGATTTCTTCAGCCAGACCAAAAGAATGGTGGAGTCGCTCCAACAGTAGATCGTGTGATGGGGCAGCTGCAGCGTGGGCACGAGAGTGTTGATCAACAAAGTTTTAATTGGGGCTACACGAATTTGGGAGTACACAAGGAAAACTTGGACTTCCTGAGCGACCGTGATGCGGGCATAGATGACTCGTGCGTAGGCCTTTTCTGAGGCATTGCAAAAGGCATGGAGTTCGGCTTTCTGGGGCGTAACTCACCCATCGCGGGATGCGGATGGCGCGGATGTGCTGGTAATTCTGGAGAAAACTTAACCAGTTAGCGTGAGTTACCTGAGGCAGAGTGTCATCCCAGTCGATTTTGTCCAACCAGACTTGCTGAATCAGAATCTTTGCTGCAACCATGATCGGAGCCAGCCAATCGGCTGGGTCGAACAGCTTGGCGACCAGAGACAACATTTCTCGTTTCGTGTACGCAGCTTTGATGGCGATGGCTTGAACATCGAAGTAGAACTCATCATGGGTCGCGTTCCAGCGAATTCCAAGCATTTTGGCGGTGCTGGAATCTTCTAGAAAATCGTAATGGGGCAGATGGGATGCCGGTAAGTCTGAATGCCTTTATGGTGGGCAGTCCATTTTCGCAGGGCAAACCCTGCCGAGTCGAGAGCAGCTATGAGTTGGTCGCGGGTCTGGGTAGCTGTCACCAGGTCATGCGTGCCTGTTAACACATCATCCACGTACATGGAATGCTGTAGAATGTGTGCTGCAAGCGGGAACTGCTGCTTCACGTCGTCTGCCAATTGAAGAAGGGTGCGTATTGCCAGGAACGGGGCGCAATTAACTCCAAACGTTACGGTTGGAAGCTCGAAGTCGGTAAGTTCGGACTTGTACGGGTCTCGGAAGAGAATGCGCTGACATGGTGTATGCTTTGGGTCGACCAATATTTGGCGATACATTTTGAATGTCTCGAAGGCCCTGAGCGGAGCGTGTCTGGAAAGCCGACTTTAAAGGCAACGGCACGATGTAGCGGCCGTCATAGCGTCTTCGCGTATTTTTCTTCGCGAAACTTTTCGGAGTGGGATAGCAATCTAGTTTTGGGAAGTTCCTCCACCTCCCAAAAACGTTCGAACTGTTGTTTGAAGGTGACTTCGTTGTGTAAGCCACTTTTAGGGGTGCCGTGGCAGATTGTGTGTTGGGAACCGGGCCGGTTAGGATTCAACCGAACACGGTTTGCTGAGCCATGAGCGAGCCCAGCACTTGGCGGCGGATGCCGTCCAGCAGGATTGCTGGGTATAAATCGGCTCCGATGAGGACGTCGACCTGCTCGCTTTTGGAGAAGTTGACATCTGCGAGCTCGATGTCTTGAGGGAGGCCACTGAGAAGTGACCTGTCTAACGAGTGGGAGGGCAACCGCCCTGTGATTTGTGGTGCTTTGAGTGATTTGAGTGCTGCTTCTGGCAAAGAGGGCAGCTATCTTGGGACACCTTCAACTGGAAGGTGTTGACGCGTTTAGAGGCTGGAGTCGAGTGAGTCGGAGCTGGGAGCTGTGTTGACTTCGATGCGGGTGTGCATTTGATATCTTGCACCGTTTCAAGGGTCTGGAAGCGATGCGTGAGAAACGCATCCAGATCTGTCCATTTTGGGATCTCCGTTTTGTTCGTGAGAGATTGCTCCCAGAGGGAAAGCGTTGCTTCTGGGATCTTGCTGGAGCACAAAAAGACGATTATCGCGTCCCAATGCGAGGTATCGACACCTTGTAGCGCGAGTGCGGCGAGAATATTATTTATTTCGCGCTGCAGGTCTTTAATAGCGCCACCGGTTTCCTTCGTGATGGGGGACAGGCTGAAGAGCTTCTTCAAATGGGCGTTGGTGAGGACGCGCCCGTTCTCGTACCTGTCGGACAGATTTTTCCACGCTTGGGCAAAACCTTCATTCGTGAGAGGGGATTTCTGCACGATTTCTTTAGCTTCGCCGGTAGTTTTTTGATTCAGGTGGAAAAGCTTCTCAACCGGCTCAATTCTGGTGTTCTGAATTTAAAGGGCGGTGAACATATCCCTAAAAGAGGGCCACGAGAGGTAATCGCCGTGGAAGGCTTGGGTGTCGCAAGGGGGCAAACTGATGTTGTATCCAGATGCAGCATTTCAGCTGCTGCTGTATTGAGTGCGGAAGAAGTGAGACGAGTTTTTCGGCATGCGCCGATTTTCGTGGCGCAGCGAATATAAGTTCAGTAGCAGTTGCGTTGCTTCGTCTTAATCACTTCTACGTCAGCGGGTGCGGATTCTTCGGAGGCCATCAACTGGTCTAGGCACGTGTAGTAGACTTCCTTGGTCGCCTTCCACATCATCTTGAGCTCTTCCAGATGAGCATCTAATGAAAAGTCCGAGTGCTCTTGCTCAGGGATGGTCACGAAGTCGGCTTCGAATTCGACGATCGCGTCGGAGGCGCGTATAAATTTGTCGAGTGACGCCATTATATTTTTAGGGTTCGCTTAGGGGCGGCGAAGAAAGTCGAAAAACCAAAAGAAGACGCACCAAAAAACTATTTCGGAAAAAATTGTATTTTATTTAAGTGGAAAAAAGTCACAGAATATTTGCGCGTCGCTAGCTGATTGCGTTGGGGCTCGAGGAGCTTGCTTCCGAAAATCAACCACGCGTTGTCTCTAAAGTTGGCAACTAGTTACAAAGAGACTAGTTGCTGCGAACACTTCTGCCTACCGGGTGTCTCGCTTTTTCGATTTCGCGTTGGGTCACCGTTGAATAGTGAATTTCACACTGCTATCACTTGGGAGAGTGCAGACAGAAAAAACAGGTTTTTGTGTTCTGTGTGCACTCTGTATGACTGATCCACGCAAGCAGAAGAGCGCGAGCAGCAGAAAAAAATACCCGCAAAAACCAACCGGCAAAAGGTGGTGGTTTTCCAACTTGCACTAAGCGCACAAGTAATTCGCTCTTCGAGAAGCTAGACGAGCGCAGAACAAGAAAGCGAAAGTGTGAAATGTTTTCACTTTCTTGCGAAGACGGTCAGCAAACAAAAGCCTTGGTGCTGCCGTTACTTAAGGGGGACCGTTACTCACGAATCGACAATTCTCGTAAGGTTTGACGGTCAAGCCAAGGGTATATATATATATATATATATATATATATATATATATATATATATATATATATATATATATATATATATATATATATATATATATATATATATATATATATATATATATATATATATATATATATATATATATATATATATATACAATAAATATATAAAAATACGGGCTCGGGGCTAATAATTAGGCTAACGTATGGAGGTGTGTGAACTCACCGTTCCTTACTCGACTCACTTGATTAGGCGTCGGTGACGATGATTTGGGCGTCGGTGACGATTGTTACTGGGCGTCGTTGACGATGGTTCCTGGACGGCGGCAATCCGGCTCGTCTGGACCAATGTTTTTATTCAAATGAATGTTTATTTAACTTATTTATTATTTTATGCAACGATTTTACTTAAGTTTCACTTTAAAATAGTTTTTGGTTCTGGAGCACTGCGTCTTTTTTCACCTCTAGTCGCGTCCGTTGCTGAGAACGAAGTGGAGGTGTGGGTCCAGCGACGATCGCTGGAAGCCGGTCAAACCGCGCCAGTTGCCGCGGAGAGAGCCCGCAGCCTTACGCTCACGAGGGAGGCGCATCCCATGACCGGCAGGCTGACAGGAGAGAGACTGGAGTGCTCACTCCTGACACCCTACCGATCGATGAGGGAGCACCTCTGGCGATCGGCAGTTGGCGTTAACAATTTGTCTTGTCGCGTTTTGCTTTGCTTGCGACGTACGCGTGGCCGCTTGTACAGCTGACCTTACACTTCCTTACATTGGGTGGCGATGACAAAATTCCGCATAGACTCCACTAATGTACGTGGCTTGAGGGTGAATTGAGGGTGAATTTCTTCTATTTCGTCTATGCGCATATTTGTACCCACCAACCGCATATAATGGTACTAAGTGAGACCCAGGTGTCTGAGGGTGCAGATCTACTAGATTTTTACATGCCGGGGTACCATTTACTGCCATTGTTTTAACCACACAGAGGCCTTGCCTTATACTTTCTCAGTGATGTTGTGTACCAGTGTCAGCAACACCTTTGCACGACGGATGCCGAATTTAGCTCCATGTGGGTTAAGTTCAAAATCCAGTCGCACATCCTGCACTTCTGCTTCATTTATAGAAGCCCGAGTCTGGAGAGGCTGCCAACTTTTGATAAACTGGGCAGCATCTCTGATTCAATCTCTAAAATTTTGGAATTGTAACCGAACAGTGAAATTGTTGTTGCTGCTAATTTCAATGTTCATAATTCCAATTGGCTACGTCATTCGAGTCACACGACACCCGAGGGTTTGTATGTTGAGTTATTTTCCGAGTCTAATAATTTGACTCAATTAGTGAAGGAACCAACGCACTTTCCCTGCGTTGATGGGCACACCCAAAATATTCTGGACCTTTTTCTAATTTCACATCACAGCAAGTATGATGTGATTTTCTAATTTCACATCACAGCAAGTATGATGTGAATGTTCTTGCACCTCTTGGTAATTCGGACCACGTTACAATTTCTGCCACCTTCCCATATTCTAGTCTTCAATCCGCTCACCATCCAGCTCCGAAGCGGAAATTGTGGCTTTATGAGAAGGCTAATTGGGATGCGCTGAGCTCCTTTTTCAGCCGTTTCAATTGGCAATTGTGTTTCAGAGATAGAAACATAAATGCTGCAGCAAAATTGGTACAAAATATAATTTGATTTGGTATGAGGTCTTTCATACTAAATAAAAGAATTTCCATTAAACCAAAAGACCATTCCATTGGTTTAATGCGACTTGCAGACAAGCAGTCAGGTCTAAAGAGTAAGCATTTAGGAATTGGCATTTAAACACTGCTGATACTAAACTGCTGCGCAATCAGGCCAGAAATAAGTCCAATGCCACTCTAAAGCGCGAAAAAGTTATTTACGAACAGCGCCTTAGGCGTAGAGTTCTTGAATACCATAAGGGTAGCAAAGCTTTTGGTCGTTCGTGGGGAGAGTGAAGAATCAGACGCGATCGTCTATTCCAACTCTCCTCAAGGATGATCAGATCTTCACTCAATCGGTTGATAAGGCAAACTTATTAGCCAAAATGTTTGCTGGAAACTGCTCTCTTCCTGAGGGTAGCCAACCACTGCCCGCGGTCGATGATGTATCTCATGCTATGCCTGAGATGCATTTTCGAACACGAGCTGTCAAAAGAGTGCTTGCAGACCTCAATGTCAACAAGTCCTCGGACCGGATGGCATTTCAGGCCATGTGTTGAGAGAGTGTGCCTCAACACTGGCTCGCCCATTGCGCAATCTCTTTAATTTATTACGAGATTGCGTAGATATCTACGAACCCTGCAAATTACCGGCCCATAGCTATCTGTTCAGTGCTCTCCAAAATCATGGAGAGCATTGTAAATTTTAACTTGATGAGGTATCTAGAGAGCAACAAGTTGATCAGCGATCGCCAGTACGGCTTCCGTGCTCACCGTTCCACCGGCGATCTGATGGCGTTTCTCACTGAGCGGTGGAATAGTTGTATTCACAGGTTCGGTGAGAGCAAGGTTGTTGCTCTGGATATCTCCGAGGCATTTGACCGGGTGTGGCATAAAGCACTCGTGTCTAAACTGGCTGCTTATGGTGTCGGTAATACTTTCACTCGATGGATATCGAGTTTCCTCAGCGGCCGTTCTATTCGGGTCGTGATAGACGGCTTTGCTTCCGAAGAGCACTCCATTAATGCAGGGTTCGGTCCTGTCTCCGACACTTTCTCTTATTTTCATCAATGACCTTCTGTCATTGACATCAAACCCCGTCTATTCATTTGCTGACGACAGCAGCATTTGTCATTCATATTCATTCTCCAGACGTGCCTCTATTCTGGAGATCTCTAGTAAACGCAGAATTATTAATGACACACTCCAATCCGTCTTTAACAAAATTCACGAGTGGGGTCGAGCGAATCGGGTCGATTTTAATGCGCGGAAGACCCAATGCTGTTTGTTGACCCACAAGCGTCTGGCGGGTGACAACTTCCCACCTCTAAATATGGGTGGTGTGGATATTAATGAGTCGGAGGCTCTTGATGTTCTGGGCATGTCAATACAATGCGATCTTCGTTGGAACGATCACATTTTTGACGTGTCGAAAGAAGCAGCCAAGTGCTTATGCTTTCTTAAGCGGAGTAAGAAATACTGCACCCCAACCGATCTTCGTTGTATCTACACCACCTATATCCGTCCGAAAATGGAGTACAATTCGCATATATGGTTGGGAGCTTCGCGGGCATATCTTCAGCTTCTAGACCGTGTCTAATGTCGTGCGTTAAAACTTATAGGGGACAGTAGGGTATCCAGCTCTATTGAAGCCTTGGAGCGTCGTCGTGATGTAGGGTGTGTATCATTATTTTACCGTTACTTTTATGGTAAATGTTCCTCTGAAGTAGCCGGCCTCTTTCCTCCGGTTCAGGTATTTGGCAGAACTACTCGGCTTTCCAGAGTGGTGCACCCCTTTTATGTCGCGATTCCGTTCCAACGAACCACGCATTATCGTGAGAATTCGTTTTTCGGTCGCGTCGTTAGATTATGGAATAATCTCCCTGCGAATGTAACCGCGAAGTGTAAACCGTCACTACTCCCTATTTCCCTCGTCCAACTATCCTGTATCCCTTTGGAACCAACAAATGCTGTGCATGTATAGGGGGCATCCCCTTAGCTTGGTTTTATCTGCCATAAAAAAAAAAAAAAAAAAAAAAAATTATTGGTAAAAGGAGAAAGCGCTTTGTAACTTTATTAAGGGAAGTTCATGGTTTACACTATCAAATGCTTTCGAGTAATCAAACAGACAGAGTAGTGTTACATGTTTCAGGTCATAGGCATTTCGAATATCGTTAGTGACTTTAAGCAACGCAGTAGAACAACTGTGATAAGGCCGGAAACGCGATTGCAGTGGATGTAGAAGTAGTTTTTCGGTTAGGTATTTGCTAATTTGTCCAGACATAAGCCTTTCACAAACTTTGGAAAGCGATGAGAGAATGCTAATAGGTTGAAAGTCAGAAAGCGCAGAAGCAGTAAGTTTCTTTGTTATAGGAATGACAGAGGCTAATTTCCACATAAATGGAAAAGAGGAGGTAGTACATATGGAATTAAAGACAGCAGTAAGTGGGATAAACCAAAGGTACATGAAGTTTATTTTTTAGGCGAATAGCATTTCTAACACAAATGGTGAACCACTGGCAATCCTATCAGTTGTAAGAGGCACAAAACGATCGCACAAATCATCAATAATAGAACTAAAGTAGGTTACCTTGCCATCAACTAAATATAAATTATCAAATACTGACCAATTAATGGTAAAAACAGTTAAAAATAAGAGTGGCTGGTCTATGGCGTTCTAGTTACTGTTTTGCACAGAATTCACAATTTAATTTCACTATTTTATTTTTATTATATTTAATAAGTTCAACACAGTAATAATATTTTTTCCTCGGATGGCACTCGCTGTATACCTCTGCACGCGTTCGAAGATTTGAAGCAAGTCCCACGAAGTAAGCGATGTGGGTGCAGCGACGTTTGCTGGAGGCCGGTCAATTTTGGGCCAGTTGCCGCGGGGAGAGCCCGCAGCCGAGCTTACTCTCACGAGAGAGGTGCATCTCAGGACCGGCAGGCTGACAAGAGAGAGAACGGCAGTTCTCACTCCTGACACCCTACCGATCGATGAGGGAGCACCTCTGGCGAGCGGCAGTTGGCGTTAACATACCGCCCGCCTTGCAAGACTGCAAACCCCCAACCCCGACAACTGGCGCCGTGCCTCGTCTTCGGCCTAGTGAAGGAGCGTGTGGTGCGCCTCCCCGCACGTGCGGCAGCGCATGGGGCTCCGGCACTCTGCCAACCGGTGCGACCGCGCCAAACAGTTGCGGCACATGTGCCGCGCGCGTGCCGTTAAGTTCCGCTGCGCCGGTGTCTGCTGCAGAAACAGCCGGCAACGGCTCAGCACATGCCGCCCCGCACACAGGGGACAGCACAGCTCGCGCTCATGGCCCTCCGTATGAAGCCGCTGGGCTGGCGGGCACCAGGTGTGCCGTCGGGCCGGCATCACTGGCGCGCGTCGTGGGGCCGGACGACCTGGAGGCGCGTGTCTTGGGGCCGGAGGTGCTAGTGGGGCCGGAGGTGCTAGTGGGGCCGGAGGTGCTAGTGGGGCCGGAGGTGATAGTGGGGCCGGAGGTGATAGTGGGGCCGGAGGTGATAGTGGGGCCGGAGGTGCTAGTGGGGCGGTGCTGGTGGTATACGTCGCGGCGCCGGTGTTGGTGGGGCGGGCCGCAGACGTCTCGGGGCCGGTGTGGGTGGTGAGCGCGGCGGCGGATACTGCACCGACCTCGCGCGAACCCGCAGACAGCCACGGCCTCGGAGTTCCTCGCTATAAAGCGACATCTGTGCTGGGGCCGGACCGGAGGAAGCTTCCTCAGGCTGGACAAAAAAACTCCGGAAAGCTCGGGTCGGCGGGGTGGGCGAGCGTCGCGCCGTGGCAATCGCTTGTGCCTCCTCAGCCGAGACGTCGAGCACTAGGACGTCATCCGTGGGGGACGGCTCCCGAGGACGGGGGCAGCAATGGGCGGAGCGGCGTTGGGCGTGTCGCAGCTGGGCACAGCCCCGGGTGGTGCTAGCAGACGCCCTCGTCGGGTCAGCGAGTACTGCCGGCGGATCAAATACATTGTGGGCCTGTAATGAGAAAAAAGGGGGTTACTAATAGGCTGTCATGCACAGGGTAAGGGTACTAGTTTCGTAATGGGACGCGTGACGTGACCCCTTTCGGTTAAGAGGTCAGCCACGCGTACGCGGTTGTTTTGTCCGCGGTAGACAGCTGTAACCAAGCCTAAGCGCCACGCGTTAGACGGCAGGTTGTCGTCGCGAATGACGAGATCGTCGAGTTGGAAATCGCGTTGTAGAGTCTTCCACTTGGTACGGCGGGAAAGTTCGCGCAGGTATTCTGTCTTCCATCTCAGACAGAGATGCTGAGCGAGAGCTTGCACGCGTCGCCACCGATTGAGAATGGAGAGCGGGTTGTTATGCCGCTCGAGTTCGGCTGGTGCGAGTAAGGGCCAGGCAATTAGAAAATGGCCGGGGGTAATGGCTTCCATCACGGTTGGGTCTTCGGAGGAAGCAGTGAGGGGGCGTGAATTAAGCACGACTCGATCTTACTCAGAAGAGTGGAAAACTCTTCGAAGGTGATTTTTGTGGCTGGGGCCACCTTCCGGAGATGGGTCCCAGAGGGCCTCCCAGAGGCCAACCATGTGCGGGGCTCCTGGCGGCAAAAAATGCCAGGAGACGCCTTGATGTGAATACCGGGTTTCTATCAGCTCCTTTGTTCGAGACATGAAGTCCTGGAAGTCGCGCCGAAGCTCTTTGGTGGCGCCTACAAAATTGGTGCCGTTATCAGAGTAGAGGTTGGCGGGGCAGCCTCTACGGGCGGCGAACCGGGAAAAGGTGGCAAGGAAGGTAGCGGTTGAGAGATCGCTAGTGGGTTCCTAATGAATAGCCTTCGTTGTGAAACAGAAAAAGACACAAACATAGCTTTTGGTAATTAAACACGCGCGTCCCGTGTAATTTTTAATATCGAACGGGCCGGCGAAATCGGCTCCGGTATTGGCAAATGGGCGGGAGAACGTGATGCGTTCTGGTGGCAATGCTGCCATGAGTTGGGTTCGTTGCTTCTTCCGATGTAGGATGCACGGCTTGCAAGTATGGGTCGTCGTTTATATTTTAGTATGGGTCAACGCGCATCGTGTTGTCCGTGTGGAGGAACGGGTTCAACGAGAGTAGGCTGCTTTTAGATCGCAGCATCGCGTGGTTTTCTAGCGCGGCGTACTCGTCCGCAAAGTGAATCTTTTGGCAGAATATCGCGAGGCAGCGTTTCGTCTCCTTTATTTCTCCCGGTGGGAGGTACAGGTTGGGGTGCGAGCGCCGGTGACGCTTAGCAGGATGAGCGTTGTGAAGAAATCGATATACGTATGAGTATACGCGTAGGGCTCGTGGCAGCGACGAAACTCATTCGATGCGGGCATAGATGACTCCTGCATAGGCCTTCTGTGAGGCATCGCAAAAGGCATGGAGTTCGACTTCGCTTTCGGGGGTGTAACTCACCCATCGCGGGATGCGGATGGCGCGGATGTGCTAGTAATCATTTGCGGCACATGTGCCGCGCGCGTGCCGTTAAGTTCCTCTGCGCCTGTGTCTGCTGCAGAAACAGCCGGCAACGGCTCAGCACATGCCGCTCCGCACACAGGGGACAGCACAGCTCGCGCTCATGGCCCTCCGTATGATGCCGCTGGGCTGGCGGGCACCAGGTGTGCCGTCGGGCTGGCGGGCACCAGGTGTGCCGTCGGGCCGGCATCACTGGCGCGCGTCGTGGGGCCGGACGACCTGGAGGCGCGTGTCTTGGGGCCGGAGGTGCTAGTGGGGGCGGTGGTGCTAGTGGGGGCGGTGGTGCTAGTGGGGGCGGTGGTGCTGGTGGTATACGTCGCGGCGCCGGTGTTGGTAGGGCGTGCCGCAGACGTCACGGGGCCGGTGTGGGTGGTGAGCGCGGCGGATACTGCACCGACCTCGCGCGAACCCGCAGACAGTCACGGCCTCGGAGTTCCTCGCTATAAAGCGACATCTGTGCTGGGGCCGGACCGGAGGAGGCTTCCTCAGGCCGGACAAAAAAACTCCGGAAAGCTCGGGTCGGCGAGGTTGGCAAGCGTCGCGCCGTGGCAATCGCTTGTGCCTCCTCAGCCGAGACGTCGAGCACTAGGACGTCATCCGTGGGGGACGGCTCCCTAGGACGGGGGGCAGCAATGGGCGGAGCGGCGTTGGGCGTGTCGCAGCTGGGCACAGCCCCGGGTGGTGCTAGCAGACGCCCTCGTCGAGTCCGCGCGTACTGCCGGCGGATCAAATACATTGTAAGCCTGTAATGAGAAAAAAGGGGGTTACTAATAGGCTGTCATGCACAGGGTAAGGGTACTAGTTTCGTAATGGGACGCGTGACGTGACCCCTTTCGGTTAAGATGTCAGCCACGCGTACGCGGTTGTCTTGTCCGCGGTAGACAGCTGTAATCCGGCCTAAGCGCCACGCGTTAGACGGCAGGTTGTCGTCGCGAATGACAACGAGCTCGTCGAATTGGAAATCGCGTTGTAGAGTCTTCCACTTGGTACAGCGGGAAAGTTCGCGCAGGTATTCTGTCTTCCATCTCAGACAGAGATGCTGAGCGAGAGCTTGCACGCGTCGCCACCGATTGAGAATGAAGAGCGGGTTGTTATGCCTCTCGAGTTCGGCTGGTGCGAGTAAGGGCCCGCCAATTAGAAAATGGCCGGGGGTGATGGCTTCCATCACGGTTGGGTCTTCGGAGGAAGCAGTGAGGGGGTGTGAATTAAGGCACGACTCGATCTTACTCAGAAGAGTGGAAAACTCTTCGAAGGTGAATTTTGTGGCTGGGGCCACCTTCCGGAGATGGGTTTTGAGGCTCTTGACCCCCGCCTCCCAGTAGCCACCCATGTGCGGGGCTCCTGGCGGCAAAAAATGCCAGGAGACGCCTTGATGTGAATACCGGGTTTCCATTAGCTCCTTTGTTCGAGACATGAAGTCCTGGAAGTCGCGCCGAAGCTCTTTGGAGGCGCCTACAAAATTGGTGCCGTTATCAGAGTAGAGGTTGGCGGGGCAGCCTCTACGGGCGGCGAACCGGGAAAAGGCGGCAAGGAAGGTAGCGGTTGAGAGATCGCTAGTGGGTTCCTAATGAATAGCCTTCGTTGCGAAACAGACAAAGACACAAACATAGCCTTTGGTAATTAAACACGCGCGTCCCGTGTAATTTTTAATATCGAACGGGCCGGCGAAATCGGCTCCGGTATTGGCAAATGGGCGGGAGAACGTGATGCGTTCTGGTGGCAAAGCTGCCATGAGTTGGGTTCGTTGCTTCTTCCGATGTAGGATGCACGGCTTGCAAGTATGGGTCGTCGTTTTGATGAGGTTTTTCACCTTGGGAATCCAGAATTGGGTACGGACGAGACGAAGCACTAATTGGTTGCCCCCGTGTAGAGATATTTCGTGTATGAAACGAATGAGCAGTCGCGAGAGTTGACAGCCGTATGGCAGAATAATCGGGTGCCGTTCGTCGAAAGGCAAACTGGGACACGAGGACAACCGCCCGCCAGCGCCCATCGTGTTGTCCGTGTGGAGGAACGGGTTCAACGAGAGTAGGCTGCTTTTAGATCGCAGCATCGCGTGGTTTTCTAGCGCGGCGTACTCGTCCGCGAAGTGAATCTTCTGGCAGAATATCGCGAGGCAGCGTTTCGTTTCCTTTATTTCTCCCGGTGGGAGGTGCAGGTTGGGGTGCGAGCGCCGGTGACGCTTAGCAGGATGAGCGTTGTGAAGAAATCGATATACGTATGAGTATACGCGTAGGGCTCGTGGCAGCGACGAAAATCGTTCGATGCGGGCATAGATGACTCCTGCATAGGCCTTCTGTGAGGCATCGCAAAAGGCATGGAGTTCGACTTCGCTTTCAGGGGTGTAACTCACCCATCGCGGGATGCGGATGGCGCGGATGTGCTAGTAATTCTGGAGAAAACTTAACCAGTTTGCGTGAGTTACCTGAGTAACTGAGGCGTGTGTCTCGATGCCCCTAAGCGGAGCGTGTCTGTAAAACCGATCTTAAAGGGCAGTGATACGATGTAGCGGCCGTCATCGCGTCTTCGCGTCGTTTTCACGAAATTTTCTTCGCAAAACTTGTCGGAGGGGGATAGCCATTTAGTTTTGGGAAGTTCCTCCACCTACCAAAAACGTTCGAACTGTTGTTCGAAGGAGACTTCATTGAATTAAGTCACTTTTATGGGTGCAGTGGCAGATTGCATGTTGGGAACCGGGCCGGTTAGGATCCAACCGAACACGGTTTGTTTAGCCATGAGGGAGCCCAGCACTTGGCGGCGGATGCCGTCCAGCAGGATTGCTGGGTATAAATCGGCTCCGATGAGGACGTCGACCTGCTCGCTTTTGGAGAAGTTGACATCTGCGAGCTCGATGTCTTGAGTGAGGCCACTGAGAAGTGACCTGTCTAACGAGTGGGAGGGCAACCGCCCTGTGATTTGTGAGAGCACAAGCGCCGTCACGTTAACTTGAAAGTTGGGGTCAAGTGGCGAATTCAGGAGAAACTCGCACGACCTTTACCAATTAATGGTAAAAACAATTAAAAATAAGAGTGGCTGGTCTATGGCGTTATAGTTACTGTTTTGCACAGAATTCACAATTTAATTTCACTATTTTATTTTTATTATATTTAATAAGTTCAACACAGTAATAATATTTTTTCCTCGGATGGCACTCGCTGTATACCTCTGCACGCGTTCGAAGATTTGAAGCAAGTTCCAAGAAGTGAGCGATGTGGGTCCAGCGACGTTTGCTGGAGGCCGGTCAATTTTTCGCCCGTTGCCGCGGGGAGAGCCCGCAGCCGAGCTTACTCTCACGAGAGAGGTGCATCTCAGGACCGGCAGGCTACCAAGAGAGAGAACGGCAGTTCTCACTCCTGACCCCTACCTCCCTACCGATCGATGAGGGAGCACCTCTGGCGAGCGGCAGTTGGCGTTAACATACCGCGCGCCTTGCAAGACTGCAAACCCCCAACCCCGACAACTGGCGCCGTGCCTCGTCTTCGGCCTAGTGAAGGAGCGTGTGGTGCGCCTCCCCGCACGTGCGGCAGCGCATGGGGCTCCGGCATTCTGCCAACCGGTGCGACCGCGCCAAACAGTTGCGGCACATGTGCGCGCGCGTGCCGTTAAATTCCGCTGCGCCGGTGTCTGCTGCAGAAACAGCCGGCAACGGCTCAGCACATGCTGCTCCGCACACAGGGGACAGCACAGCTCGCGCTCATGGCCCTCCGTATGAAGCCGCTGGGCTGGCAGGCACCAGGTGGTCCGTCGGGCCGGCACCAGGTGTGCCGTCGGGCCGGCATCACTGGCGCGCGTCGTGGGGCCGGACGACCTGGAGGCGCGTGTCTTGGGGCCGGAGGTGCTAGTGGGGGCGGTGGTGCTGGTGGTATACGTCGCGGCGCCGGTGTTGGTAGGGCGGGCCGCAGACGTCACGGGGCCGGTGTGGGTGGTGAGCGCGGCGGATACTGCACCGACCTCGCGCGAACCCGCAGACAGCCACGGCCTCGGAGTTCCTCGCTATAAAGCGACATCTGTGCTGGGGCCGAACCGGAGGAGGCTTCCTCAGGCTGGACAAAAAAACTCCGGAAAGCTCGGGTCGGCGGGGTGGGCGAGCGTCGCGCCGTGGCAATCGCTTATGCCTCCTCAGCCGAGACGTCGAGCACTAGGACGTCATCCGTGGGGGACGGCTCCCGAGGACGGGGGGCAGCAATGGGCGGAGCGGCGTTGGGCGTGTCGCAGCTGGGCACAGCCCCGGGTGGTGCTAGCAGACGCCCTCGTCGAGTCCGCGCGTACTGCCGGCGGATCAAATACATTGTGAGCCTGTAATGAGAAAAAAGGGGGTTACTAATAGGCTGTCATGCACAGGGTAAGGGTACTAGTTTCGTAATGGGACGCGTGACGTGACCCCTTTCGGTTAAGAGGTCAGCCACGCGTACGCGGTTGTCTTGTCCGCGGTAGACAGCTGTAATCCGGCCTAAGCGCCACGCGTTAGACGGCAGGTTGTCGTCGCGAATGACAACGAGATCGTCGAATTGGAAATCGCGTTGTAGAGTCTTCCACTTGGTACAGCGGGAAAGTTCGCGCAGGTATTCTGTCTTCCATCCCAGACAGAGATACTGAGCGAGAGCTTGCACGCGTCGCCACCGATTGAGAATGAAGAGCGGGTTGTTATGCCGCTCGAGTTCGGCTAGTGCGAGTAAGGGCCCGCCAATTAGAAAATGGCCGGGGGTGATGGCTTCCATCACGGTTGTGTCTTCGGAGGAAGCAGTGAGGGGGCGTGAATTAAGGCACGACTCGATCTTACTCAGAAGAGTGGAAAACTCTTCGAAGGTGAATTTTGTGGCTGGGGCCACCTTCCGGAGATGGGTTTTGAGGCTCTTGACCCCCGCCTCCCAGAGGCCACCCATGTGCGGAGCTCCTGGCGGCAAAAAATGCCAGGAGACGCCTTGATGTGAATACCGGGTTTCTATCAGCTCCTTTGTTCGAGACATGAAGTCCTGGAAGTCGCGCCGAAGCTCTTTGGAGGCGCCTACAAAATTGGTGCCGTTATCAGAGTAGAGGTTGGCGGGGCAGCCTCTACGGGCGGCGAACCGGGAAAAGGCGGCAAGGAAGGTAGCGGTTGAGAGATCGCTAGTAGGTTCCTAATGAATAGCCTTCGTTGCGAAACAGACAAAGACACAAACATAGCCTTTGGTAATTAAACACGCGCGTCCCGTGTAATTTTTAATATCGAACGGGCCGGCGAAATCGGCTCCGGTATTGGCAAATGGGCGGGAGAACGTGATGCGTTCTGGTGGCAATGCTGCCATGAGTTGGGTTCGTTGCTTCTTCCGATGTACGATGCACGGCTTGCAAGTATGGGTCGTCGTTTAAGCTTATATAAGCTTCGTCGTTTAAGCTTATATAACAATTAAGCTTATATAAAATATTTGGAAATGGTCTTTAAATGTATAAATGGGTACAAAATAGATGTATGGCCTCTGATAGCCTTCACAGGTGGACGCTGTGGTGAAAGAACCTGTCCCCGCTCCACTGGGGTACGAGCGAACCGGGTGTTGGCTGCGGGAGTGCAACTCCGCAAGGCGACGTGCTGATGAGAATCGTCGGGCCGCGGGAGTGCAACTCCACAGGCGACGCTCTGATGCGAACTGTTGGCCGCGGGAGTACAACTCCACAGGCGACGTGCTAATGTGAGTGTTGGTCCGCGGGAGTACAACTCCACAGGCGACGCTCTGATGCGAACTGTTGGCCGCGGGAGTACAACACCACAGGCGACGTACTAATGTGAGTGTTGGCCGCGGGAGTACAACTCCACAAAGCGACGTGCTAATGAGAAACGTTGGGCCGCGGGAGTACAACTCCACAGGCGACGCTCTGATGCGAACTGTTGGCCGCGGGAGTACAACTCCACAGGCGACGTGCTAATGTGAGTGTTGGCCGCGGGAGTACAACTCCACAAGGCGACGCGCTGATGAGAATCGTTGGGCCGCGGGAATACAACTCCACAGGCGACGCTCTGATGCGAACTGTTGGCCGCGGGAGTACAACTCCACAGGCGACGTGCTAATGTGAGTGTTGGCCGCGGGAGTACAACTCCACAAGGCGACGCGCTGATGAGAATCGTTGGGCCGCGGGAGTACAACTCCACAGGCGACGCTCTGATGCGAACTGTTGGCCGCGGGAGTACAACTCCACAGGCGACGTGCTAATGTGAGTGTTGGCCGCGGGAGTACAACTCCACAAGGCGACGCGCTGATGAGAATCGTTGGGCCGCGGGAGTACAACTCCACAGGCGACGCTCTGATACGAACTGTTGGCCGCGGGAGTACAACTCCACAGGCGACGTGCTGATGTGAGTGTTGGCCGCGGGAGTACAACTCCACAAGGCGACGCGCTGATGAGAATCGTTGGGCCGCGGGAGTACAACTCCACAGGCGACGCTCTGATGCGAACTGTTGGCCGCGGGAGTACAACTCCACAGGCGACGTACTAATGTGAGTGTTGGCCGCGGGAGTACAACTCCACAAGGCGACGCGCTGATGAGAATCGTTGGGCCGCGGGAGTACAACTCCACAGGCGACGCTCTGATGCGAATAGTTGGCCGCGAGGCCCTGTTGGCGTCGACGTTGTGGCTCTGCCGAAGTCGAGGCTCTGCTGGCGTCGACGTTGTGGCTCTGCCGAAATCGAGGCTCTGCTGGCGTCGACGTTGAAATGACTTACCGAAGATGGACCTCCAAAAGACCACTGTCCAGGCCGGGATTTCACGACAAAAAGTCTCGATTCCTCGTGGTGAAGCGCCTTTTATAGTGACAATGGTATTCCTACGCGCTTATTGTAAGAAGCTTGTTGTCTCTTTCTTGCCCGCGTGGTCGTATCTGTGGTCGAGCTCTCTCGATCCACTCAGGCGATGGTGCTACTTTCTAACAACTCTCAATTTTTGTCAAATCTCTTTTCTACTTTGCTTGCTACTTTGCTACTTTGCTTACTTTGTTACATACATATTAATATGCAGAAACGGTAGTTTAAAATTAAATTGATGTATATTCTGGGCATATATATATACAAGTAAAAAAAACATGCAAATATGGAATTATGTTGGGGAAATTAAGTTGTCCTTAATTTGCTCCTGACATCTCCCTCTTACTTTATCGAGGGGGTGGTGGCGACGGCGATCCTGCCCGTCCGCGTGACCTTTATGTCGTAACGAATGCCCCCGCTGACACGGGCCAGCTTGAAGGCGTTCCTCGCTTGAAGGCCTCGCTTCCTCCGCTTGATGTCCTGGACTTCGTGCCGTATGGACTCTGGCAGCTCACCTAACGGATCTTCAGCCAAACCGGTTTGCCTCCGGACGCGTTTGCCAGGGATCACCGGCGGCCCTTCGGTTTTCCGCCCGTTCGATGCCTGGGGTGTCTTTTGTGCGGAGTTTTCTCGGAAGCCCCTCGCGGTGCTGCCCTCAGGGGTTCCCATGTCTCTGTTGTCTTCCCAGTCAGAGTCATCTGAAGCCAGTAGACTTATGCCGGAACTCGCGCGGTGGATGGGTTGTGGAGGAATACTCGGCGAACGCGCTCGCTGTCCCCTGGACGGTTGGTCAACTGCGTCACTTGGCCGTGGTTGCGTCGCGACCCTTGGTTGATATGACCGTGATGGGAGCGTGTTCGTGTGGGTGATTTCATGAGCCTTCGCACCGTCGTTGCTGCGGTTGTTGCTGTGAAGACGAACATTTCGATTGTGGTTACCACTGCGTCTGCGGCTGCTGGCACTGTTGTTGCTGCTGGTGTTATTGCCACTCCTGTTACTGCTGCTGCTGGTATGACTGTCACTACTGCCACTGCTGCTGCTGGTACTGCTGTCACTACTGCCACTGCTGTTGCTGTCAAGACTCGTACGGTTGTTGCTGGTATCGGTGGCTTTCTTCCCTGGCGCGCGGCTTGGGCATTCCGCTATAGGCCGGCTAGCTCTCGGCAAGTATAGGTGGGGCAGCTTCTCCAATGTTCCCTCCCTTACTCGCAACTGTATTGCCACTGCCAGGGCCGCCCTCTTTTCTTCTGCGTCGGCCGCTGGGTACCACTCACGGAGATCCTGGTGGCGGTAGTCAGAGAAAGGTTGGCCCAGGAACATGGACGCGTTATGTAACAAGAATACTCCGCAGTCGGTCGAGTTCCCTTGTTGTGGTGTTGGGACGCGGTGTACCGAGAGCATCCACTACTGGCGGCCTTCTCGTTGGAAACTCCCACTGTTACGCCTTCTGGAAGAATTTCCACCAGACCTCTGGCACAGGGTCGTTGTTGACAGTGCTCATAGAGTCGAAGACCAAAATTTCTCCTCGGAGTCTCGTCCCAGTCTCCTTCCATTCGCTGATTCGCCGGTAACAGGAGTGCAGATTTTTTGAAAATACTCTGGTTCCGGACCCACTTCCATAGCGGCTCCAGTTCGGACGTTGCATTGTATTTACACAATTCGGGAAAGAATTGCGCACTAAGAATCGCGACCCGGCGTTGTATCTCTAGTGGCTTCCGTCGTATCAAGACCGCTAAATAAAAGTCAATTGGAGAGTCATTGATGAACCGTCCGGACGAGATTCGGCGATAATCCTCCGGGTATAGCGTGACTCCGCCCGGTCCCGGCGGGTAAATGAGTAGGGCGTCTGAGACTCCTTCGTCCTCACTCGACACTTCTATAACGATTCGGTTGGCCTGGTGTTCCTCAGTCGACGGCACTGGCGACTGCGCGGCGGACGCCGGCTGCGACTGCGACTGCGCGGCGGACGTTGACTGCGACTGCGCGGCGGACGTTGACTGCGACTGCGCGGCGGACGTTGACTGCGACTGCGCGGCGGACGTCGACTGCGACGTTGGCTTGACGGCTTGCGACATCGCGTTCACTTTTCAGACGGCACTATTGGACAATAGTCAATTCTCTACGCGTGCTTCTCCGACGGCACTCACTTTTTGAATAAATGTGAAATATTTCCTTCTTGCAGCGATCTCCATAAATTTTGATAACGAAGGATCCCGTTATTTCGTGTGTCGGTTGGTTCCTTGGGTTTTGTTATTGCTTTGCATTCTGTGTGCTTGAGTTCGGGTCCTGTTGTGGTATGCATGTTACAAATTTTCCTGCTCGCAGCGATCTCCGCGAATTGTGATAACGGAGGATCCCGTTATTTCGTGTGTAGTTGGTTGCTGTTTGGTTGTTGCTTTGTGGTTTCTTCGTGCTCCCGTAATAAAAATCCCCTGTTTATTTTCTTATTATTTGAACATTTTCTTAATAAATTAGAATATTTTGGGTTTCATGTAATTCTTATATACTAATGATTTGCTGTGGCTTCTTTCTGTTATTTCAATATTATGTATTTATAGAAAGGGAGTTACCATGACCTCGCTGTGTTCTTCCTATTCTGCCGTGGTTGCATGCGTCGGCCGTGGGAGCTGCGTCGGTGGGTACGCTTTTGAGCTCGCTGATGTGTGCTGTCTTCGTCTTCTTGGAGGCACTATTTACTTCTTGGAGTTGTACAATCAACGGGGATGTGAACGCGATTACCTTGTAGGGGCCATCGTATTTTGGTGCCAATTTGGCTGCAAAGCTGTCGGCGGCCTTCGAGAGCGGATGGGTTCGTTTAAGGACGAGCTGCCCAATATTCGGTGTCCAGTGGCGTCGGCGTAAGTTGTAATGACGAGCCTGATCGGAGGCGGCTTGGGTCAGTCTTTTCCTGACGATCGCAAATATTTCTGTGAGTCGCTTGGCCTTGTCATCCGCCTCCTCGGGCGATTGTCCCGTGCCAAGTGTTTTCTGGTCGAATAAAGATCCCGGCAACCGCAGCTCTCGTCCTTGCGTGAGATAGGCAGGACTATAGCCAGTTACATCCGATCTGCTTGAATTCAGGGCCAGTGTGATTTCGGGAATCAACTCGTCCCAGGCGTTCTGTTGTCCATCAGCGAATTGGGCGATCATGGTCTTCAAAGTTCTGTTTGCTCGTTCCGCTGGGTTCTCTTGTGGGGTGTATGGGGCTGTATACTGGTGCTTGGTTCCTATTTCTGTGAGAAAGCTTTCGAACGCTCGGCTCGTGAACTGGACGCCGTTGTCTGAAATTAAAACTTTTGGGGTGCCGTAACGGGCCAGTATCCTCTCTCGGAAAGCCTTTATAAGATTCGGCGTTGAGGCTTTGCGCAGTGGTACGGCTTCAATCCACTTGGAGAACCTGTCGAAAAATACTAGAATCGTATTATTACCATGCTTTGACCGGGGAAGTGGTCCAATGAAGTCCGTGCAAACGTTGGCCCACGGCTCATCAGCGATTTGACTCAGCATTTTCCCAGCCTTCAGTTGTTGGTCCACTTTGAACTTCTGGCATGATTCACATCGTTGCACAAAGTTTTTGATGTCTCGCGACATGCCTGGCCAGTAGTATCTGTCCATGATCCTGGCGGTGGTCTTCCGAATTCCTAAGTGGCCTGCGCTGGGAAGACTGTGGTTCTCGTATAACACACGTTGGCGAAGGAAGCTGGGGACGCACATCTTCCACGGGGTGCATTCCTCGTCGTATTCGCGTTGCGCTATGTGCCTGTACAGATTCCCATCCTGCTCGGGTATTTCTCGGGGTTGTCGTGAATAGCGGCTATCTTCTTTTCTAACCAAGGACACTTCTTACACTTTTCTTCGTCAATTCCTGTGCGGCGGAAGGTGTCTACCGGTTGTCGCGACAATGCGTCGGCCACTGCGTTGAGTTTCCCTCTTCTGTATTGGACGTCGAACCTATATTGCTGCAGTTCTAACGCCCACCTTGCGATCCGGCCCGATGGATTCTCTATCGAATTGAGCCACTTAAGGGAAAGATGGTCTGTAACCACCGTAAACTGGTACCCCTCGAGGTAGCACCGCATTTTCCTGATGCCCCATATGATCGCCAAGCACTCCTTTTCCGTAGTGGTGTAATTTTGTTCGGCTGGGTTGAGGCGGCGACTGGCATAGGCGATTACCGCTTCTCTCCCATCGTCGTCTTGCGTTAACACGGCTCCCAGGCCGACCTCGCTGGCGTCAGTTTGGAGGATAAATCGCTTGGTGAAGTCCGGACAGGTCAGGACTGGTGCATTGACAAGCATTGCTTTCAGCTTATCGAAGGCCTTCTGTTGTTCGTCTTGCCACTTCCAATGTCTGCCCTTTTTCAGCAGAGTGGTCATCGGGTGTACTACAGTTGCGAATTCTGGTACAAATCGGCGATACCAGGACGCAATTCCCAGGCACTGTCGCAGTTCGCGTACGTTGGAGGGTGGTTTCAGCGTCTTGATGGCGGAAATTTTGTCTGGGTCCGTTTCGATGCCGCGATCACTTACCACGTGTCCCAAATACTTAGTGTGCTTTTTGAAGAACTCACATTTCTCTGGGTTCAATTTCAGGTTCGCCGACCGCAACCTTCGGAAGACTTCCTGCAGGTGGCCCACGTGTTCCTCCACTGAGCTGCTTGTAACTATAATGTTATCCAGATATGCGAAAGCATGTGGTTCTAAGTCAGGTCCGATGACTTTATCCAACGCCCTCTGGAATGTCGCCGGAGCAGAATGGAGTCCGAATGGCATGACCTTCCATTGGAAGAGGCCTCGCCCCGGGACCGTAAATGCTGTGTACTTCTTGCTGTCGTTGTCCATTGGTATTTGCCAATACCCGTTTTTAAGGTCCAGGCTGCTGATAACCTTTGCGTTTCGTAGTCGGTCGAGTATGTAATGTATACGCGGAAGTGGATACGCGTCAGGAATTGATCTGTCGTTTAGCTGCCGGTAGTCAATGCAGAGTCTCCAAGCGCCTGTTTTCTTTTTGACCAGGACTATCGGGGGCACTATAGGCACTGTGTGACGGCTCGATGCATCCTTTAGCCAGAAGTTCGTCGACCTCTCTGCTTATTACTTCCTGCATGGCCGGGTTGCGTGGGATGTATCTCTGCTTAATCGGCCGCTCATCTTTCATGGCAATCTTGTGCGACGTAATGTTGCATGTTCCTTGTACCTCATTGAATTTCGCGAGTTCGTGCCGCAGGAAATGATCGATGCTCAGCGACGGAGGGTCCTCCTCCTTGAGAGCCGTGCACGTCCACTCCTCTCGCCGTTTCTGTCCGTGTGTATCTCGCAGAGTGACCGTCTGTCCTCCGCAGCTGATGACGGCCCCCAGCCTTCGCCAAGAAGTCCAGGCCCAGAAGCAAGTCGTCCGATGCCCCGGCCATAATCAACAGCTCCACATCGATCTCACATGTGCCGAGTTTGATTCTTACCTGGAGGCATTCGTTGGTCATCCTTCGTGTGTTGTCGACTAGGCGAATGTAGTTGGTGGAAGTAGTTCGGCTCACCTGAAGACCGAGCTCCTGCACAAAAGCTTGGCTGGCAAAGCTCCTTGTCGCTCCCGTGTCCAACACCGCTCTTTTCTTGAGGTGTTCCACTATGACTTCTGCAGTTAAATGAGTACTGTCGTTGGGGGAGGTCGTTGGCAGCATTCGATAGTGCGGAGTCCGCGACGTCCGCAAGTCCAACAAAACAGGATACGGCGGTTGTGACAATACCGTTCCGTGTGGCCGTCTTGCCCGCATCGTCGACATGCAGTGGCTGGGTTTATACTCACTTCGGCCGGGGGTGCCAGCTGTGGATGCTTCACTTCTCGCTCACGTGGCCGGTGGTTTGTGGGTTCCGGTTGCCGTCCATGTATTTCTTCAAGGTCCTCTGCTAGAACGATGAGTTCCTCGAGGCTCATGAAGTCGCGCCGTTTCACGTAAAGTTGCACGTCCTTCCGCGCGTTTCGATAGAGGCGTTCAAGCTTCACCTCCTCGGCCCAGTTGACATGACGCATAGCGTCGTACAGGTCGAGCACGTAGTCCTTGAAGGGTTCGTCTGGTTTTTGGTGCCGGTTACGTATGTGGTCCTCGAGTCCCTCGAAATAACGGGTGGACAGAAAGAATTTCAAAAACGCCGTTTTGAATTGACCCCAGGTTTGCCAATCCATTATTCTGTTGCGGAACCAGATCAGAGCTCGGTCTCGAAGAAGTTCCGGCATTGTCCTTGGTAGCAAATCTCGGCTTATCCCATACGCGGTGGCCAGTTCTTCCAACCTTTCGATAAAAGCGAGAGGATCGCGACCACCGTCATATCTAACTGACCACTTCCGCACTTTGTCCATGACGTCGGCGTGATCTGTCGTGCGTTCCCTCGACGGTGGCCCGCATTCACCCCCTTGACTTGCTGTTGAAATGGTGGTGGGCAGTTGCAGAGTTTCCACTGTTTCGGGCTGATGCGTCTGTGCCGTCCCCATTCGGTGCGGGGACTTCGCTTGCTGGTGAATCCTTTCCAGTTGTTCTAATCGCGCCGTGACCTTTTCGTCGTCCTTCGAGTCTGATGCAAACGTGGCCAGCCGTTTTCTTAAATCCTCGACGGTTCCACCTTCGTCGAGTTCAAATTCCTTCGCGTAGGTTACTAGCTCGTCCTTGCGTAATGAGTAAATCCAGGCGATCTTCATGGCGTGCGTCTTCTTACGGCACTCTGTGATGAGTTATTTCGATGTTCGTGTCTCGTCGAGATGATGGAAGCCTTAATGTCCCTGCTCGGGCGCCACTGTAACGAAACTTTTCCCTCTCTGGCCAGGGTATGTGACTCAGCCGAGTCCAGGATCCGTCCAGTTATTTATTTGATTGAGACACAAGGCTTCCTTCAATGAATTCTCTTTTATTAATTTCTAGATTAGTTCAATAAATTCGTAATTCTAATTCAACAATTAAGCTTATATAAAATATTTGGAAATGGTCTTAAAATGTATAAATGGGTACAAAATAGATGTATGGCCTCTGATAGCCTTCACAGGTGGACGCTGTGGTGAAAGAACCTGTCCCCGCTCCACTGGGGTACGAGCGAACCGGGTGTTGGCTGCGGGAGTGCAACTCCGCAAGGCGACGTGCTGATGAGAATCGTCGGGCCGCGGGAGTGCAACTCCACAGGCGACGCTCTGATGCGAACTGTTGGCCGCGGGAGTACAACTCCACAGGCGACGTGCTAATGTGAGTGTTGGGCCGCGGGAGTACAACTCCACAGGCGACGCTCTGATGCGAACTGTTGGCCGCGGGAGTACAACTCTACAGGCGACGTACTAATGTGAGTGTTGGCCGCGGGAGTACAACTCCACAAAGCGACGTGCTAATGAGAAACGTTGGGCCGCGGGAGTACAGCTCCACAGGCGACGCTCTGATGCGAACTGTTGGCCGCGGGAGTACAACTCCACAGGCGACGTGCTAATGTGAGTGTTGGCCGCGGGAGTACAACTCCACAAGGCGACGCGCTGATGAGAATCGTTGGGCCGCGGGAGTACAACTCCACAGGCGACGCTCTGATGCGAACTGTTGGCCGCGGGAGTACAACTCCACAGGCGACGTGCTAATGTGAGTGTTGGCCGCGGGAGTACAACTCCACAAGGCGACGCGCTGATGATAATCGTTGGGCCGCGGGAGTACAACTCCACAGGCGACGCTCTGATGCGAACTGTTGGCCGCGGGAGTACAACTCCACAGGCGACGTGCTAATGTGAGTGTTGGCCGCGGGAGTACAACTCCACAAGGCGACGCGCTGATGAGAATCGTTGGGCCGCGGGAGTACAACTCCACAGGCGACGCTCTGATGCGAACTGTTGGCCGCGGGAGTACAACACAGGCGACGTGCTAATGTGAGTGTTGGACGCGGGAGTACAACTCCACAAGGCGACGCGCTGATGAGAATCGTTGGGCCGCGGGAGTACAACTCCACAGGCGACGCTCTGATGCGAACTGTTGGCCGCGGGAGTACAACTCCACAGGCGACGTGCTGATGTGAGTGTTGGCCGCGGGAGTACAACTCCACAAGGCGACGCGCTGATGAGAATCGTTGGGCCGCGGGAGTACAACTCCACAGGCGACGCTCTGATGCGAACTGTTGGCCGCGGGAGTACAACTCCACAGGCGACGTACTAATGTGAGTGTTGGCCGCGGGAGTACAACTCCACAAGGCGACGCGCTGATGAGAATCGTTGGGCCGCGGGAGTACAACTCCACAGGCGACGCTCTGATGCGAACTGTTGGCCGCGGGAGTACAACTCCACAGGCGACGTACTAATGTGAGTGTTGGCCGCGGGAGTACAACTCCACAAGGCGACGCGCTGATGAGAATCGTTGGGCCGCGGGAGTACAACTCCACAGGCGACGCTCTGATGCGAATAGTTGGCCGCGAGGCCCTGTTGGCGTCGACGTTGTGGCTCTGCCGAAGTCGAGGCTCTGCTGGCGTCGACGTTGTGGCTCTGCCGAAGTCGAGGCTCTGCTGGCGTCGACGTTGTGGCTCTGCCAAAGTCGAGGCACTGCTGGCGTCGACGTTGTGGCTCTGCCGAAATCGAGGCTCTGCTGGCGTCGGCGTTGAAATGACTTACCGAAGATGGACCTCCAAAAGACCACTGTCCAGGCCGGGAGTTCACGACAAAAAGCCTCGATTCCTCGTGGTGAAGCGCCTTTTATAGTGACGATGGTATTCCTACGCGCTTATTGTAAGAAGCTTGTTGTCTCTTTCTTGCCCGCGTGGTCGTATCTGTGGTCGAGCTCTCTCGTTCCACTCAGGCGATGGTGCTACTTTCTAACAACTCTCAATTTTTGTCAAATCTCTTTTCTACTTTGCTTGCTACTTTGCTACTTTGCTTACTTTGTTACATACATATTAATATGCAGAAACGGTAGTTTAAAATTAAATTTATGTATATTCTGGGTATATATATATACAAGTAAAAAAAACATGCAAATATGGAATTATGTGGGGGAAATTAAGTTGTCCTTAATTTGCTCCTGACAGTGCAGTGGCAGATTGCATGTTGGGAACCGGGCCGGTTAGGATCCAACCGAACACGGTTTGCTTAGCCATGAGGGAGCCCAGCACTTGGCGGCGGATGCCGTCCAGCAGGATTGCTGGGTATAAATCGGCTCCGATGAGGACGTCGACCTGCTCGCTTTTGGAGAAGTTGACATCTGCGAGCTCGATGTCTTGAGTGAGGCCACTGAGAAGTGACCTGTCTAACGAGTGGGAGGGCAACCGCCCTGTGATTTGTGAGAGCACAAGCGCCGTCACGTTAACTTGAAAGTTGGGGTCAAGTGGCGAATTCAGGAGAAACTCGCACGACCTTTACCAATTAATGGTAAAAACAGTTAAAAATAAGAGTGGCTGGTCTATGGCGTTATAGTTACTGTTTTGCACAGAATTCACAATTTAATTTCACTATTTTATTTTTATTATATTTAATAAGTTCAACACAGTAATAATATTTTTTCCTCGGATGGCACTCGCTGTATACCTCTGCACGCGTTCGAAGATTTGAAGCAAGTTCCAAGAAGTGAGCGATGTGGGTCCAGCGACGTTTGCTGGAGGCCGGTCAATTTTTCGCCCGTTGCCGCGGGGAGAGCCCGCAGCCGAGCTTACTCTCACGAGAGAGGTGCATCTCAGGACCGGCAGGCTGACAAGAGAGAGAACGGCAGTTCTCACTCCTGACACCCTACCGATCGATGAGGGAGCACCTCTGGCGAGCGGCAGTTGGCGTTAACATACCGCCCGCCTTGCAAGACTGCAAACCCCCAGCCCCGACAACTGGCGCCGTGCCTCGTCTTCGGCCTAGTGAAGGAGCGTGTGGTGCGCCTCCCCGCACGTGCGGCAGCGCATGGGGCTCCGGCATTCTGCCAACCGGTGCGACCGCGCCAAACAGTTGCGACACATGTGCCGCGCCCGTGCCGTTAAGTTCCGCTGCGCCGGTGTCTGCTGCAGAAACAGCCGGCAACGGCTCAGCACATGCTGCTCCGCACACAGGGGACAGCACAGCTCGCGCTCGGCCCTCCGTATGAAGCCGCTGGGCTGGCGGGCACCAGGTGGTCCGTCGGGCCGGCACTGGCGCGCGTCGTGGGGCCGGACGACCTGGAGGCGCGTGTTTTGGGGCCGGAGGTGCTAGTGGGGGCGGTGGTGCTGGTGGTATACGTCGCGGCGCCGGTGTTGGTAGGGCGGGCCGCAGACGTCACAGGGCCGGTGTGGGTGGTGAGCGCGGCGGATACTGCACCGACCTCGCGCGAACCCGCAGACAGCCACGGCCTCGGAGTTCCTCGCTATAAAGCGACATCTGTGGTGGGGCCGGACCGGAGGAGGCTTCCTCAGGCCGGACAAAAAAACTCCGGAAAGCTCGGGTCGGCGGGGTGGGCGAGCGTCGCGCCGTGGCAATCGCTTATGCCTCCTCAGCCGAGACGTCGAGCACTAGGACGTCATCCGTGGGGGACGGCTCCCGAGGACGGGGGGCAGCAATGGGCGGAGCGGCGTTGGGCGTGTCGCAGCTGGGCACAGCCCCGGGTGGTGCTAGCAGACGCCCTCGTCGAGTCCGCGCGTACTGCCGGCGGATCAAATACATTGTGAGCCTGTAATGAGAAAAAAGGGGGTTACTAATAGGCTTTCATGCACAGGGTAAGGGTACTAGTTTCGTAATGGGACGCGTGACGTGACCCCTTTCGGTTAAGAGGTCAGCCACGCGTACGCGGTTGTCTTGTCCGCGGTAGACAGCTGTAATCCGGCCTAAGCGCCACGCGTTAGACGGCAGGTTGTCGTCGCGAATGGCAACGAGATCGTCGAATTGGAAATCGTGTTGTAGAGTCATCCACTTGGTACAGCGGGAAAGTTCGCGCAGGTATTCTGTCTTCCATCTCAGACAGAGATGCTGAGCGAGAGCTTGCACGCGTCGCTACCGATTGAGAATGAAGAGCGGGTTGTTATGCCGCTCGATTTCGGCTGGTGCGAGTAAGGGCCCGCCAATTAGAAAATGGCCGGGGGTGATGGCTTCCATCACGGTTGGGTCTTCGGAGGAAGCAGTGAGGGGGCGTGAATTAATGCACGACTCGATCTTACTCAGAAGAGTGGAAAACTCTTCGAAGGTGAATTTTGTGGCTGGGGCCACCTTCCGGAGATGGGTTTTGAGGCTCTTGACCCCGCCTCCCAGTGGCCACCCATGTGCGGGGCTCCTGGCGGCAAAAAATGCCGGGAGACGCCTTGATGTGAATACCGGGTTTCTATCAGCTCCTTTGTTCGAGACATGAAGTCCTGGAAGTCGCGCCGAAGCTCTTTGGAGGCGCCTACAAAATTGGTGCCGTTATCAGAGTAGAGGTTGGCGGGGCAGCCTCTACGGGCGGCGAACCGGGAAAAGGCGGCAAGGAAGGTAGCGGTGAAGAGATCGCTAGTGGGTTCCTAATGAATAGCCTTCGTTGCGAAACAGACAAAGACACAAACATAGCCTTTGGTAATTAAACACGCGCGTCCCGTGTAATTTTTAATATCGAACGGGCCGGCGAAATCGGCTCCGGTATTGGCAAATGGGCGGGAGAACGTGATGCGTTCTGGTGGCAATGCTGCCATGAGTTGGGTTCGTTGCTTCTTCCGATGTAGGATGCACGGCTTGCAAGTATGGGTCGTCGTTTTGATGAGGTTTTTCACCTTGGGAATCCAGAATTGGGTACGGACGAGACGAAGCACTAATTGGTTGCCCCCGTGTAGAGATATTTCGTGTATAAAACGAATGAGCAGTCGCGAGAGTTGACAGCCGTATGGCAGAATAATCGGGTGCCGTTCGTCGAAAGGCAAACTGGGACACGAGGACAACCGCCCGCCAGCGCGCATCGTGTTGTCCGTGTGGAGGAACGGGTTCAACGAGAGTAGGCTGCTTTTAGATCGCAGCATCGCGTGGTTTTCTAGCGCGGCGTACTCGTCCGCGAAGTGAATCTTCTGGCAGAATATCGCGAGGCAGCGTTTCGTTTCCTTTATTTCTCCCGGTGGGAGGTGCAGGTTGGGGTGCGAGCGCCGGTGACGCTTAGCAGGATGAGCGTTGTGAAGAAATCGATATACGTATGAGTATACGCGTAGGGCTCGTGGCAGCGACGAAAATCGTTCGATGCGGGCATAGATGACTCCTGCATAGGCCTTCTGTGAGGCATCGCAAAAGGCATGGAGTTCGACTTCGCTTTCAGGGGTGTAACTCACCCATCGCGGGATGCGGATGGCGCGGATGTGCTAGTAATTCTGGAGAAAACTTAACCAGTTTGCGTGAGTTACCTGAGTAACTGAGGCGTGTGTCTCGATGCCCCTAAGCGGAGCGTGTCTGTAAAACCGATCTTAAAGGGCAGTGATACGATGTAGCGGCCGTCATCGCGTCTTCGCGTCGTTTTCACGAAATTTTCTTCGCAAAACTTGTCGGAGGGGGATAGCCATTTAGTTTTGGGAAGTTCCTCCACCTACCAAAAACGTTCGAACTGTTGTTCGAAGGAGACTTCATTGAATTAAGTCACTTTTATGGGTGCAGTGGCAGATTGCATGTTGGGAACCGGGCCGGTTAGGATCCAACCGAACACGGTTTGCTTAGCCATGAGGGAGCCCAGCACTTGGCGGCGGATGCCGTCCAGCAGGATTGCTGGGTATAAATCGGCTCCGATGAGGACGTCGACCTGCTCGCTTTTGGAGAAGTTGACATCTGCGAGCTCGATGTCTTGAGTGAGGCCACTGAGAAGTGAACTGTCTAACGAGTGGGAGGGCAACCGCCCTGTGATTTGTGAGAGCACAAGCGCCGTCACGTTAACTTGAAAGTTGGGGTCAAGTGGCGAATTCAGGAGAAACTCGCACGACCTTTACCAATTAATGGTAAAAACAATTAAAAATAAGAGTGGCTGGTCTATGGCGTTATAGTTACTGTTTTGCACAGAATTCACAATTTAATTTCACTATTTTATTTTTATTATATTTAATAAGTTCAACACAGTAATAATATTTTTTCCTCGGATGGCACTCGCTGTATACCTCTGCACGCGTTCGAAGATTTGAAGCAAGTTCCAAGAAGTGAGCGATGTGGGTCCAGCGACGTTTGCTGGAGGCCGGTCAATTTTTCGCCCGTTGCCGCGGGGAGAGCCCGCAGCCGAGCTTACTCTCACGAGAGAGGTGCATCTCAGGACCGGCAGGCTACCAAGAGAGAGAACGGCAGTTCTCACTCCTGACCCCTACCTCCCTACCGATCGATGAGGGAGCACCTCTGGCGAGCGGCAGTTGGCGTTAACATACCGCGCGCCTTGCAAGACTGCAAACCCCCAACCCCGACAACTGGCGCCGTGCCTCGTCTTCGGCCTAGTGAAGGAGCGTGTGGTGCGCCTCCCCGCACGTGCGGCAGCGCATGGGGCTCCGGCATTCTGCCAACCGGTGCGACCGCGCCAAACAGTTGCGGCACATGTGCGCGCGCGTGCCGTTAAATTCCGCTGCGCCGGTGTCTGCTGCAGAAACAGCCGGCAACGGCTCAGCACATGCTGCTCCGCACACAGGGGACAGCACAGCTCGCGCTCATGGCCCTCCGTATGAAGCCGCTGGGCTGGCAGGCACCAGGTGGTCCGTCGGGCCGGCATCACTGGCGCGCGTCGTGGGGCCGGACGACCTGGAGGCGCGTGTCTTGGGGCCGGAGGTGCTAGTGGGGGCGGTGGTGCTGGTGGTATACGTCGCGGCGCCGGTGTTGGTAGGGCGGGCCGCAGACGTCACGGGGCCGGTGTGGGTGGTGAGCGCGGCGGATACTGCACCGACCTCGCGCGAACCCGCAGACAGCCATGGCCTCGGAGTTCCTCGCTATAAAGCGACATCTGTGCTGGGGCCGGACCGGAGGAGGCTTCCTCAGGCTGGACAAAAAAACTCCGGAAAGCTCGGGTCGGCGGGGTGGGCGAGCGTCGCGCCGTGGCAATCGCTTATGCCTCCTCAGCCGAGACGTCGAGCACTAGGACGTCATCCGTGGGGGACGGCTCCCGAGGACGGGGGGCAGCAATGGGCGGAGCGGCGTTGGGCGTGTCGCAGCTGGGCACAGCCCCGGGTGGTGCTAGCAGACGCCCTCGTCGAGTCCGCGCGTACTGCCGGCGGATCAAATACATTGTGAGCCTGTAATGAGAAAAAAGGGGGTTACTAATAGGCTGTCATGCACAGGGTAAGGGTACTAGTTTCGTAATGGGACGCGTGACGTGACCCCTTTCGGTTAAGAGGTCAGCCACGCGTACGCGGTTGTCTTGTCCGCGGTAGACAGCTGTAATCCGGCCTAAGCGCCACGCGTTAGACGGCAGGTTGCCGTCGCGAATGACAACGAGATCGTCGAATTGGAAATCGCGTTGTAGAGTCTTCCACTTGGTACAGCGGGAAAGTTCGCGCAGGTATTCTGTCTTCCATCCCAGACAGAGATGCTGAGCGAGAGCTTGCACGCGTCGCCACCGATTGAGAATGAAGAGCGGGTTGTTATGCCGCTCGAGTTCGGCTAGTGCGAGTAAGGGCCCGCCAATTAGAAAATGGCCGGGGGTGATGGCTTCCATCACGGTTGTGTCTTCGGAGGAAGCAGTGAGGGGGCGTGAATTAAGGCACGACTCGATCTTACTCAGAAGAGTGGAAAACTCTTCGAAGGTGAATTTTGTGGCTGGGGCCACCTTCCGGAGATGGGTTTTGAGGCTCTTGACCCCCGCCTCCCAGAGGCCACCCATGTGCGGAGCTCCTGGCGGCAAAAAATGCCAGGAGACGCCTTGATGTGAATACCGGGTTTCTATCAGCTCCTTTGTTCGAGACATGAAGTCCTGGAAGTCGCGCCGAAGCTCTTTGGAGGCGCCTACAAAATTGGTGCCGTTATCAGAGTAGAGGTTGGCGGGGCAGCCTCTACGGGCGGCGAACCGGGAAAAGGCGGCAAGGAAGGTAGCGGTTGAGAGATCGCTAGTGGGTTCCTAATGAATAGCCTTCGTTGCGAAACAGACAAAGACACAAACATAGCCTTTGGTAATTAAACACGCGCGTCCCGTGTAATTTTTAATATCGAACGGGCCGGCGAAATCGGCTCCGGTATTGGCAAATGGGCGGGAGAACGTGATGCGTTCTGGTGGCAATGCTGCCATGAGTTGGGTTCGTTGCTTCTTCCGATGTAGGATGCACGGCTTGCAAGTATGGGTCGTCGTTTAAGCTTATATAAGCTTCGTCGTTTAAGCTTATATAACAATTAAGCTTATATAAAATATTTGGAAATGGTCTTTAAATGTATAAATGGGTACAAAATAGATGTATGGCCTCTGATAGCCTTCACAGGTGGACGCTGTGGTGAAAGAACCTGTCCCCGCTCCACTGGGGTACGAGCGAACCGGGTGTTGGCTGCGGGAGTGCAACTCCGCAAGGCGACGTGCTGATGAGAATCGTCGGGCCGCGGGAGTGCAACTCCACAGGCGACGCTCTGATGCGAACTGTTGGCCGCGGGAGTACAACTCCACAGGCGACGTGCTAATGTGAGTGTTGGTCCGCGGGAGTACAACTCCACAGGCGACACTCTGATGCGAACTGTTGGCCGCGGGAGTACAACACCACAGGCGACGTACTAATGTGAGTGTTGGCCGCGGGAGTACAACTCCACAAAGCGACGTGGTAATGAGAAACGTTGGGCCGCGGGAGTACAACTCCACAGGCGACGCTCTGATGCGAACTGTTGGCCGCGGGAGTACAACTCCACAGGCGACGTGCTAATGTGATTGTTGGCCGCGGGAGTACAACTCCACAAGGCGACGCGCTGATGAGAATCGTTGGGCCGCGGGAATACAACTCCACAGGCGACGCTCTGATGCGAACTGTTGGCCGCGGGAGTACAACTCCACAGGCGACGTGCTAATGTGAGTGTTGGCCGCGGGAGTACAACTCCACAAGGCGACGCGCTGATGAGAATCGTTGGGCCGCGGGAGTACAACTCCACAGGCGACGCTCTGATGCGAACTGTTGGCCGCGGGAGTACAACTCCACAGGCGACGTGCTAATGTGAGTGTTGGCCGCGGGAGTACAACTCCACAAGGCGACGCGCTGATGAGAATCGTTGGGCCGCGGGAGTACAACTCCACAGGCGACGCTCTGATACGAACTGTTGGCCGCGGGAGTACAACTCCACAGGCGACGTGCTGATGTGAGTGTTGGCCGCGGGAGTACAACTCCACAAGGCGACGCGCTGATGAGAATCGTTGGGCCGCGGGAGTACAACTCCACAGGCGACGCTCTGATGCGAACTGTTGGCCGCGGGAGTACAACTCCACAGGCGACGTACTAATGTGAGTGTTGGCCGCGGGAGTACAACTCCACAAGGCGACGCGCTGATGAGAATCGTTGGGCCGCGGGAGTACAACTCCACAGGCGACGCTCTGATGCGAATAGTTGGCCGCGAGGCCCTGTTGGCGTCGACGTTGTGGCTCTGCCGAAGTCGAGGCTCTGCTGGCGTCGACGTTGTGGCTCTGCCGAAATCGAGGCTCTGCTGGCGTCGACGTTGAAATGACTTACCGAAGATGGACCTCCAAAAGACCACTGTCCAGGCCGGGATTTCACGACAAAAAGTCTCGATTCCTCGTGGTGAAGCGCCTTTTATAGTGACAATGGTATTCCTACGCGCTTATTGTAAGAAGCTTGTTGTCTCTTTCTTGCCCGCGTGGTCGTATCTGTGGTCGAGCTCTCTCGATCCACTCAGGCGATGGTGCTACTTTCTAACAACTCTCAATTTTTGTCAAATCTCTTTTCTACTTTGCTTGCTACTTTGCTACTTTGCTTACTTTGTTACATACATATTAATATGCAGAAACGGTAGTTTAAAATTAAATTGATGTATATTCTGGGCATATATATATACAAGTAAAAAAAACATGCAAATATGGAATTATGTGGGGGGAAATTAAGTTGTCCTTAATTTGCTCCTGACATCTCCCTCTTACTTTATCGAGGGGGTGGTGGCGACGGCGATCCTGCCCGTCCGCGTGACCTTTATGTCGTAACGAATGCCCCCGCTGACACGGGCCAGCTTGAAGGCGTTCCTCGCTTGAAGGCCTCGCTTCCTCCGCTTGATGTCCTGGACTTCGTGCCGTATGGACTCTGGCAGCTCACCTAACGGATCTTCAGCCAAACCGGTTTGCCTCCGGACGCGTTTGCCAGGGATCACCGGCGGCCCTTCGGTTTTCCGCCCGTTCGATGCCTGGGGTGTCTTTTGTGCGGAGTTTTCTCGGAAGCCCCTCGCGGTGCTGCCCTCAGGGGTTCCCATGTCTCTGTTGTCTTCCCAGTCAGAGTCATCTGAAGCCAGTAGACTTATGCCGGAACTCGCGCGGTGGATGGGTTGTGGAGGAATACTCGGCGAACGCGCTCGCTGTCCCCTGGACGGTTGGTCAACTGCGTCACTTGGCCGTGGTTGCGTCGCGACCCTTGGTTGATATGACCGTGATGGGAGCGTGTTCGTGTGGGTGATTTCATGAGCCTTCGCACCGTCGTTGCTGCGGTTGTTGCTGTGAAGACGAACATTTCGATTGTGGTTACCACTGCGTCTGCGGCTGCTGGCACTGTTGTTGCTGCTGGTGTTATTGCCACTCCTGTTACTGCTGCTGCTGGTATGACTGTCACTACTGCCACTGCTGCTGCTGGTACTGCTGTCACTACTGCCACTGCTGTTGCTGTCAAGACTCGTACGGTTGTTGCTGGTATCGGTGGCTTTCTTCCCTGGCGCGCGGCTTGGGCATTCCGCTATAGGCCGGCTAGCTCTCGGCAAGTATAGGTGGGGCAGCTTCTCCAATGTTCCCTCCCTTACTCGCAACTGTATTGCCACTGCCAGGGCCGCCCTCTTTTCTTCTGCGTCGGCCGCTGGATACCACTCACGGAGATCCTGGTGGCGGTAGTCAGAGAAAGGTTGGCCCAGGAACATGGACGCGTTATGTAACAAGAATACTCCGCAGTCGGTCGAGTTCCCTTGTTGTGGTGTTGGGACGCGGTGTACCGAGAGCATCCACTACTGGCGGCCTTCTCGTTGGAAACTCCCACTGGTACGCCTTCTGGAAGAATTTCCACCAGACCTCTGGCACAGGGTCGTTGTTGACAGTGCTCATAGAGTCGAAGACCAAAATTTCTCCTCGGAGTCTCGTCCCAGTCTCCTTCCATTCGCTGATTCGCCGGTAACAGGAGTGCAGATTTTTTGAAAATACTCTGGTTCCGGACCCACTTCCATAGCGGCTCCAGTTCGGACGTTGCATTGTATTTACACAATTCGGGAAAGAATTGCGCACTAAGAATCGCGACCCGGCGTTGTATCTCTAGTGGCTTCCGTCGTATCAAGACCGCTAAATAAAAGTCAATTGGAGAGTCATTGATGAACCGTCCGGACGAGATTCGGCGATAATCCTCCGGGTATAGCGTGACTCCGCCCGGTCCCGGCGGGTAAATGAGTAGGGCGTCTGAGACTCCTTCGTCCTCACTCGACACTTCTATAACGATTCGGTTGGCCTGGTGTTCCTCAGTCGACGGCACTGGCGACTGCGCGGCGGACGCCGGCTGCGACTGCGACTGCGCGGCGGACGTTGACTGCGACTGCGCGGCGGACGTTGACTGCGACTGCGCGGCGGACGTCGACTGCGACGTTGGCTTGACGGCTTGCGACATCGCGTTCACTTTTCAGACGGCACTATTGGACAATAGTCAATTCTCTACGCGTGCTTCTCCGACGGCACTCACTTTTTGAATAAATGTGAAATATTTCCTTCTTGCAGCGATCTCCATAAATTTTGATAACGAAGGATCCCGTTATTTCGTGTGTCGGTTGGTTCCTTGGGTTTTGTTATTGCTTTGCATTCTGTGTGCTTGAGTTCGGGTCCTGTTGTGGTATGCATGTTACAAATTTTCCTGCTCGCAGCGATCTCCGCGAATTGTGATAACGGAGGATCCCGTTATTTCGTGTGTAGTTGGTTGCTGTTTGGTTGTTGCTTTGTGGTTTCTTCGTGCTCCCGTAATAAAAATCCCCTGTTTATTTTCTTATTATTTGAACATTTTCTTAATAAATTAGAATATTTTGGGTTTCATGTAATTCTTATATACTAATGATTTGCTGTGGCTTCTTTCTGTTATTTCAATATTATGTATTTATAGAAAGGGAGTTACCATGACCTCGCTGTGTTCTTCCTATTCTGCCGTGGTTGCATGCGTCGGCCGTGGGAGCTGCGTCGGTGGGTACGCTTTTGAGCTCGCTGATGTGTGCTGTCTTCGTCTTCTTGGAGGCACTATTTACTTCTTGGAGTTGTACAATCAACGGGGATGTGAACGCGATTACCTTGTAGGGGCCATCGTATTTTGGTGCCAATTTGGCTGCAAAGCTGTCGGCGGCCTTCGAGAGCGGATGGGTTCGTTTAAGGACGAGCTGCCCAATATTCGGTGTCCAGTGGCGTCGGCGTAAGTTGTAATGACGAGCCTGATCGGAGGCGGCTTGGGTCAGTCTTTTCCTGACGATCGCAAATATTTCTGTGAGTCGCTTGGCCTTGTCATCCGCCTCCTCGGGCGATTGTCCCGTGCCAAGTGTTTTCTGGTCGAATAAAGATCCCGGCAACCGCAGCTCTCGTCCTTGCGTGAGATAGGCAGGACTATAGCCAGTTACATCCGATCTGCTTGAATTCAGGGCCAGTGTGATTTCGGGAATCAACTCGTCCCAGGCGTTCTGTTGTCCATCAGCGAATTGGGCGATCATGGTCTTCAAAGTTCTGTTTGCTCGTTCCGCTGGGTTCTCTTGTGGGGTGTATGGGGCTGTATACTGGTGCTTGGTTCCTATTTCTGTGAGAAAGCTTTCGAACGCTCGGCTTGTGAACTGGACGCCGTTGTCTGAAATTAAAACTTTTGGGGTGCCGTAACGGGCCAGTATCCTCTCTCGGAAAGCCTTTATAAGATTCGGCGTTGAGGCTTTGCGCAGTGGTACGGCTTCAATCCACTTGGAGAACCTGTCGAAAAATACTAGAATCGTATTATTACCATGCTTTGACCGGGGAAGTGGTCCAATGAAGTCCGTGCAAACGTTGGCCCACGGCTCATCAGCGATTTGACTCAGCATTTTCCCAGCCTTCAGTTGTTGGTCCACTTTGAACTTCTGGCATGATTCACATCGTTGCACAAAGTTTTTGATGTCTCGCGACATGCCTGGCCAGTAGTATCTGTCCATGATCCTGGCGGTGGTCTTCCGAATTCCTAAGTGGCCTGCGCTGGGAAGACTGTGGTTCTCGTATAACACACGTTGGCGAAGGAAGCTGGGGACGCACATCTTCCACGGGGTGCATTCCTCGTCGTATTCGCGTTGCGCTATGTGCCTGTACAGATTCCCATCCTGCTCGGGTATTTCTCGGGGTTGTCGTGAATAGCGGCTATCTTCTTTTCTAACCAAGGACACTTCTTACACTTTTCTTCGTCAATTCCTGTGCGGCGGAAGGTGTCTACCGGTTGTCGCGACAATGCGTCGGCCACTGCGTTGAGTTTCCCTCTTCTGTATTGGACGTCGAACCTATATTGCTGCAGTTCTAACGCCCACCTTGCGATCCGGCCCGATGGATTCTCTATCGAATTGAGCCACTTAAGGGAAAGATGGTCTGTAACCACCGTAAACTGGTACCCCTCGAGGTAGCACCGCATTTTCCTGATGCCCCATATGATCGCCAAGCACTCCTTCTCCGTAGTGGTGTAATTTTGTTCGGCTGGGTTGAGGCGGCGACTGGCATAGGCGATTACCGCTTCTCTCCCATCGTCGTCTTGCGTTAACACGGCTCCCAGGCCGACCTCGCTGGCGTCAGTTTGGAGGATAAATCGCTTGGTGAAGTCCGGACAGGTCAGGACTGGTGCATTGACAAGCATTGCTTTCAGCTTATCGAAGGCCTTCTGTTGTTCGTCTTGCCACTTCCAATGTCTGCCCTTTTTCAGCAGAGTGGTCATCGGGTGTACTACAGTTGCGAATTCTGGTACAAATCGGCGATACCAGGACGCAATTCCCAGGCACTGTCGCAGTTCGCGTACGTTGGAGGGTGGTTTCAGCGTCTTGATGGCGGAAATTTTGTCTGGGTCCGTTTCGATGCCGCGATCACTTACCACGTGTCCCAAATACTTAGTGTGCTTTTTGAAGAACTCACATTTCTCTGGGTTCAATTTCAGGTTCGCCGACCGCAACCTTCGGAAGACTTCCTGCAGGTGGCCCACGTGTTCCTCCACTGAGCTGCTTGTAACTATAATGTTATCCAGATATGCGAAAGCATGTGGTTCTAAGTCAGGTCCGATGACTTTATCCAACGCCCTCTGGAATGTCGCCGGAGCAGAATGGAGTCCGAATGGCATGACCTTCCATTGGAAGAGGCCTCGCCCCGGGACCGTAAATGCTGTGTACTTCTTGCTGTCGTTGTCCATTGGTATTTGCCAATACCCGTTTTTAAGGTCCAGGCTGCTGATAACCTTTGCGTTTCGTAGTCGGTCGAGTATGTAATGTATACGCGGAAGTGGATACGCGTCAGGAATTGATCTGTCGTTTAGCTGCCGGTAGTCAATGCAGAGTCTCCAAGCGCCTGTTTTCTTTTTGACCAGGAATATCGGGGGCACTATAGGCACTGTGTGACGGCTCGATGCATCCTTTAGCCAGAAGTTCGTCGACCTCTCTGCTTATTACTTCCTGCATGGCCGGGTTGCGTGGGATGTATCTCTGCTTAATCGGCCGCTCATCTTTCATGGCAATCTTGTGCGACGTAATGTTGCATGTTCCTTGTACCTCATTGAATTTCGCGAGTTCGTGCCGCAGGAAATGATCGATGCTCAGCGACGGAGGGTCCTCCTCCTTGAGAGCCGTGCACGTCCACTCCTCTCGCCGTTTCTGTCCGTGTGTATCTCGCAGAGTGACCGTCTGTCCTCCGCAGCTGATGACGGCCCCCAGCCTTCGCCAAGAAGTCCAGGCCCAGAAGCAAGTCGTCCGATGCCCCGGCCATAATCAACAGCTCCACATCGATCTCACATGTGCCGAGTTTGATTCTTACCTGGAGGCATTCGTTGGTCATCCTTCGTGTGTTGTCGACTAGGCGAATGTAGTTGGTGGAAGTAGTTCGGCTCACCTGAAGACCGAGCTCCTGCACAAAAGCTTGGCTGGCAAAGCTCCTTGTCGCTCCCGTGTCCAACACCGCTCTTTTCTTGAGGTGTTCCACTATGACTTCTGCAGTTAAATGAGTACTGTCGTTGGGGGAGGTCGTTGGCAGCATTCGATAGTGCGGAGTCCGCGACGTCCGCAAGTCCAACAAAACAGGATACGGCGGTTGTGACAATACCGTTCCGTGTGGCCGTCTTGCCCGCATCGTCGACATGCAGTGGCTGGGTTTATACTCACTTCGGCCGGGGGTGCCAGCTGTGGATGCTTCACTTCTCGCTCACGTGGCCGGTGGTTTGTGGGTTCCGGTTGCCGTCCATGTATTTCTTCAAGGTCCTCTGCTAGAACGATGAGTTCCTCGAGGCTCATGAAGTCGCGCCGTTTCACGTAAAGTTGCACGTCCTTCCGCGCGTTTCGATAGAGGCGTTCAAGCTTCACCTCCTCGGCCCAGTTGACATGACGCATAGCGTCGTACAGGTCGAGCACGTAGTCCTTGAAGGGTTCGTCTGGTTTTTGGTGCCGGTTACGTATGTGGTCCTCGAGTCCCTCGAAATAACGGGTGGACAGAAAGAATTTCAAAAACGCCGTTTTGAATTGACCCCAGGTTTGCCAATCCATTATTCTGTTGCGGAACCAGATCAGAGCTCGGTCTCGAAGAAGTTCCGGCATTGTCCTTGGTAGCAAATCTCGGCTTATCCCATACGCGGTGGCCAGTTCTTCCAACCTTTCGATAAAAGCGAGAGGATCGCGACCACCGTCATATCTAACTGACCACTTCCGCACTTTGTCCATGACGTCGGCGTGATCTGTCGTGCGTTCCCTCGACGGTGGCCCGCATTCACCCCCTTGACTTGCTGTTGAAATGGTGGTGGGCAGTTGCAGAGTTTCCACTGTTTCGGGCTGATGCGTCTGTGCCGTCCCCATTCGGTGCGGGGACTTCGCTTGCTGGTGAATCCTTTCCAGTTGTTCTAATCGCGCCGTGACCTTTTCGTCGTCCTTCGAGTCTGATGCAAACGTGGCCAGCCGTTTTCTTAAATCCTCGACGGTTCCACCTTCGTCGAGTTCAAATTCCTTCGCGTAGGTTACTAGCTCGTCCTTGCGTAATGAGTAAATCCAGGCGATCTTCATGGCGTGCGTCTTCTTACGGCACTCTGTGATGAGTTATTTCGATGTTCGTGTCTCGTCGAGATGATGGAAGCCTTAATGTCCCTCAACAACTCTACAGGCGACGTACTAATGTGAGTGTTGGCCGCGGGAGTACAACTCCACAAAGCGACGTGCTAATGAGAAACGTTGGGCCGCGGGAGTACAACTCCACAGGCGACGCTCTGATGCGAACTGTTGGCCGCGGGAGTACAACTCCACAGGCGACGTGCTAATGTGAGTGTTGGCCGCGGGAGTACAACTCCACAAGGCGACGCGCTGATGAGAATCGTTGGGCCGCGGGAGTACAACTCCACAGGCGACGCTCTGATGCGAACTGTTGGCCGCGGGAGTACAACTCCACAGGCGACGTGCTAATGTGAGTGTTGGCCGCGGGAGTACAACTCCACAAGGCGACGCGCTGATGATAATCGTTGGGCCGCGGGAGTACAACTCCACAGGCGACGCTCTGATGCGAACTGTTGGCCGCGGGAGTACAACTCCACAGGCGACGTGCTAATGTGAGTGTTGGCCGCGGGAGTACAACTCCACAAGGCGACGCGCTGATGAGAATCGTTGGGCCGCGGGAGTACAACTCCACAGGCGACGCTCTGATGCGAACTGTTGGCCGCGGGAGTACAACAACACAGGCGACGTGCTAATGTGAGTGTTGGACGCGGGAGTACAACTCCACAAGGCGACGCGCTGATGAGAATCGTTGGGCCGCGGGAGTACAACTCCACAGGCGACGCTCTGATGCGAACTGTTGGCCGCGGGAGTACAACTCCACAGGCGACGTGCTGATGTGAGTGTTGGCCGCGGGAGTACAACTCCACAAGGCGACGCGCTGATGAGAATCGTTGGGCCGCGGGAGTACAACTCCACAGGCGACGCTCTGATGCGAACTGTTGGCCGCGGGAGTACAACTCCACAGGCGACGTACTAATGTGAGTGTTGGCCGCGGGAGTACAACTCCACAAGGCGACGCGCTGATGAGAATCGTTGGGCCGCGGGAGTACAACTCCACAGGCGACGCTCTGATGCGAACTGTTGGCCGCGGGAGTACAACTCCACAGGCGACGTACTAATGTGAGTGTTGGCCGCGGGAGTACAACTCCACAAGGCGACGCGCTGATGAGAATCGTTGGGCCGCGGGAGTACAACTCCACAGGCGACGCTCTGATGCGAATAGTTGGCCGCGAGGCCCTGTTGGCGTCGACGTTGTGGCTCTGCCGAAGTCGAGGCTCTGCTGGCGTCGACGTTGTGGCTCTGCCGAAGTCGAGGCTCTGCTGGCGTCGACGTTGTGGCTCTGCCAAAGTCGAGGCACTGCTGGCGTCGACGTTGTGGCTCTGCCGAAATCGAGGCTCTGCTGGCGTCGGCGTTGAAATGACTTACCGAAGATGGACCTCCAAAAGACCACTGTCCAGGCCGGGAGTTCACGACAAAAAGCCTCGATTCCTCGTGGTGAAGCGCCTTTTATAGTGACGATGGTATTCCTACGCGCTTATTGTAAGAAGCTTGTTGTCTCTTTCTTGCCCGCGTGGTCGTATCTGTGGTCGAGCTCTCTCGTTCCACTCAGGCGATGGTGCTACTTTCTAACAACTCTCAATTTTTGTCAAATCTCTTTTCTACTTTGCTTGCTACTTTGCTACTTTGCTTACTTTGTTACATACATATTAATATGCAGAAACGGTAGTTTAAAATTAAATTTATGTATATTCTGGGTATATATATATACAAGTAAAAAAAACATGCAAATATGGAATTATGTGGGGGAAATTAAGTTGTCCTTAATTTGCTCCTGACAGTGCAGTGGCAGATTGCATGTTGGGAACCGGGCCGGTTAGGATCCAACCGAACACGGTTTGCTTAGCCATGAGGGAGCCCAGCACTTGGCGGCGGATGCCGTCCAGCAGGATTGCTGGGTATAAATCGGCTCCGATGAGGACGTCGACCTGCTCGCTTTTGGAGAAGTTGACATCTGCGAGCTCGATGTCTTGAGTGAGGCCACTGAGAAGTGACCTGTCTAACGAGTGGGAGGGCAACCGCCCTGTGATTTGTGAGAGCACAAGCGCCGTCACGTTAACTTGAAAGTTGGGGTCAAGTGGCGAATTCAGGAGAAACTCGCACGACCTTTACCAATTAATGGTAAAAACAGTTAAAAATAAGAGTGGCTGGTCTATGGCGTTATAGTTACTGTTTTGCACAGAATTCACAATTTAATTTCACTATTTTATTTTTATTATATTTAATAAGTTCAACACAGTAATAATATTTTTTCCTCGGATGGCACTCGCTGTATACCTCTGCACGCATTCGAAGATTTGAAGCAAGTTCCAAGAAGTGAGCGATGTGGGTCCAGCGACGTTTGCTGGAGGCCGGTCAATTTTTCGCCCGTTGCCGCGGGGAGAGCCCGCAGCCGAGCTTACTCTCACGAGAGAGGTGCATCTCAGGACCGGCAGGCTGACAAGAGAGAGAACGGCAGTTCTCACTCCTGACACCCTACCGATCGATGAGGGAGCACCTCTGGCGAGCGGCAGTTGGCGTTAACATACCGCCCGCCTTGCAAGACTGCAAACCCCCAGCCCCGACAACTGGCGCCGTGCCTCGTCTTCGGCCTAGTGAAGGAGCGTGTGGTGCGCCTCCCCGCACGTGCGGCAGCGCATGGGGCTCCGGCATTCTGCCAACCGGTGCGACCGCGCCAAACAGTTGCGACACATGTGCCGCGCCCGTGCCGTTAAGTTCCGCTGCGCCGGTGTCTGCTGCAGAAACAGCCGGCAACGGCTCAGCACATGCTGCTCCGTACACAGGGGACAGCACAGCTCGCGCTCGGCCCTCCGTATGAAGCCGCTGGGCTGGCGGGCACCAGGTGGTCCGTCGGGCCGGCACTGGCGCGCGTCGTGGGGCCGGACGACCTGGAGGCGCGTGTTTTGGGGCCGGAGGTGCTAGTGGGGGCGGTGGTGCTGGTGGTATACGTCGCGGCGCCGGTGTTGGTAGGGCGGGCCGCAGACGTCACGGGGCCGGTGTGGGTGGTGAGCGCGGCGGATACTGCACCGACCTCGCGCGAACCCGCAGACAGCCACGGCCTCGGAGTTCCTCGCTATAAAGCGACATCTGTGGTGGGGCCGGACCGGAGGAGGCTTCCTCAGGCCGGACAAAAAAACTCCGGAAAGCTCGGGTCGGCGGGGTGGGCGAGCGTCGCGCCGTGGCAATCGCTTATGCCTCCTCAGCCGAGACGTCGAGCACTAGGACGTCATCCGTGGGGGACGGCTCCCGAGGACGGGGGGCAGCAATGGGCGGAGCGGCGTTGGGCGTGTCGCAGCTGGGCACAGCCCCGGGTGGTGCTAGCAGACGCCCTCGTCGAGTCCGCGCGTACTGCCGGCGGATCAAATACATTGTGAGCCTGTAATGAGAAAAAAGGGGGTTACTAATAGGCTTTCATGCACAGGGTAAGGGTACTAGTTTCGTAATGGGACGCGTGACGTGACCCCTTTCGGTTAAGAGGTCAGCCACGCGTACGCGGTTGTCTTGTCCGCGGTAGACAGCTGTAATCCGGCCTAAGCGCCACGCGTTAGACGGCAGGTTGTCGTCGCGAATGGCAACGAGATCGTCGAATTGGAAATCGTGTTGTAGAGTCATCCACTTGGTACAGCGGGAAAGTTCGCGCAGGTATTCTGTCTTCCATCTCAGACAGAGATGCTGAGCGAGAGCTTGCACGCGTCGCTACCGATTGAGAATGAAGAGCGGGTTGTTATGCCGCTCGATTTCGGCTGGTGCGAGTAAGGGCCCGCCAATTAGAAAATGGCCGGGGGTGATGGCTTCCATCACGGTTGGGTCTTCGGAGGAAGCAGTGAGGGGGCGTGAATTAATGCACGACTCGATCTTACTCAGAAGAGTGGAAAACTCTTCGAAGGTGAATTTTGTGGCTGGGGCCACCTTCCGGAGATGGGTTTTGAGGCTCTTGACCCCGCCTCCCAGTGGCCACCCATGTGCGGGGCTCCTGGCGGCAAAAAATGCCGGGAGACGCCTTGATGTGAATACCGGGTTTCTATCAGCTCCTTTGTTCGAGACATGAAGTCCTGGAAGTCGCGCCGAAGCTCTTTGGAGGCGCCTACAAAATTGGTGCCGTTATCAGAGTAGAGGTTGGCGGGGCAGCCTCTACGGGCGGCGAACCGGGAAAAGGCGGCAAGGAAGGTAGCGGTGAAGAGATCGCTAGTGGGTTCCTAATGAATAGCCTTCGTTGCGAAACAGACAAAGACACAAACATAGCCTTTGGTAATTAAACACGCGCGTCCCGTGTAATTTTTAATATCGAACGGGCCGGCGAAATCGGCTCCGGTATTGGCAAATGGGCGGGAGAACGTGATGCGATCTGGTGGCAATGCTGCCATGAGTTGGGTTCGTTGCTTCTTCCGATGTAGGATGCACGGCTTGCAAGTATGGGTCGTCGTTTTGATGAGGTTTTTCACCTTGGGAATCCAGAATTGGGTACGGACGAGACGAAGCACTAATTGGTTGCCCCCGTGTAGAGATATTTCGTGTATAAAACGAATGAGCAGTCGCGAGAGTTGACAGCCGTATGGCAGAATAATCGGGTGCCGTTCGTCGAAAGGCAAACTGGGACACGAGGACAACCGCCCGCCAGCGCGCATCGTGTTGTCCGTGTGGAGGAACGGGTTCAACGAGAGTAGGCTGCTTTTAGATCGCAGCATCGCGTGGTTTTCTAGCGCGGCGTACTCGTCTGCGAAGTGAATCTTCTGGCAAAATATCGCGAGGCAGCGTTTCGTTTCCTTTATTTCTCCCGGTGGGAGGTGCAGGTTGGGGTGCGAGCGCCGGTGACGCTTAGCAGGATGAGCGTTGTGAAGAAATCGATATACGTATGAGTATACGCGTAGAGCTCGTGGCAGCGACGAAAATCGTTCGATGCGGGCATAGATGACTTCTGCATAGGCCTTCTGTGAGGCATCGCAAAAGGCATAAAGTTCGACTTCGCTTTCGGGGTGTAACTCACCCATCGCGGGATGCGGATGGCGCAGATGTGCTGGTGATTCTGGAGAAAACTTAACCAGTTAGCGTGAGTTACCTGAGTAACTGAGGCGTGTGTCCCGATGCCCCTAAGCGGAGCGTGTCTGTAAAACCGATCTTAAAGGGCAGTGATACGGTGTAGCGGCCGTCATCGCGTCTTCGCGTCGTTTTCACGAAATTTTCTTCGCAAAACTTGTCGGAGGGGGATAGCCATTTAGTTTTGGGAAGTTCCTCCACCTACCAAAAACGTTCGAACTGTTGTTCAAAGGAGACTTCATTGAAGTAAGCCACTTTTATGGGTGCAGTGGCAGATTGCATGTTGGGAACCGGGCCGGTTAGGATCCAACCAAACACGGTTTGCTGAGCCATGAGGGAGCCCAGCACTTGGCGGCGGATGCCGTCCAGCAGGATTGCTGGGTATAAATCGGCTCCGATGAGGACGTCGACCTGCTCGCTTTTGGAGAAGTTGACATCTGCGAGCTCGATGTCTTGAGGGAGGCCACTGAGAAGTGACCTGTCTAACGAGTGGGAGGGCAACCGCCCTGTGATTTGTGGGAGCACGAGCGCCGTCACGTTAACTTCAAAGTTGGGATCAAGTGGCGAATTCAGCAGAAAATCGCGATATTTTTGCAGCAACAGTCTCGTTGAGACCTGAAACTACAGCTATAGTTGGCTGCACTGGGAGCTTTAAGAGCTTTTGTATGCGCTCAGAGATGAACGACACTTCGGATCCAGGATCAATCAAGGCGCGCGCGATGTAACATGTACCGTGATGGCGTATTGTTACCATAGCAGTCCCTAACAGTACCTGTTTTGGTGCTTTCGCGAAGCACACCTGATGCGTGTCCTGTGGATTTCGCTGTTGCGCGGGGGGAGAAGTGGACTGTATATGCGTGGGAGGTCGCATCGAAGGATGCGGCCTTTCTTGCTGAGAAGCATGATGAGTCGAACCGGGAATAAAGTTCGAATAGGCAGGGGCTTGAGCACGCGGAGCGTTTTCAAACCGCCGCTCTTGATGTGAGACACGTGGGGTCGAATCTGATACAGCATTCGAGGAGGATGGAGCGTGCTCACGATGCATGAGGGTGTGATGCCTGCCATTACATTTGACGCAATTGAATCTGCTTGGACAGTTTTTCACGGAATGAGATCTGGCCAAGCAGTTGCTGCACAAGCGGTTTTTCTGAACGGTATTCAGCCGCTGTGGGACGGGCAAACTGAGAAACTGAGCGCAGGATCTCAGCCTGTGCTGCTTCTGGCAAAGAGGGCAGCTATCTTGGGACACCTTCAACTGGAAGGTGTTGACGCGTTTAGAGGCTGGAGTCGAGTGAGTCGGAGCTGGGAGCTGTGTTGACTTCGATGCGGGTGTGCATTTGATATCTTGCACCGTTTCAAGGGTCTGGAAGCGATGCGTGAGAAACGCATCCAGATCTGTCCATTTTGGGATCTCCGTTTTGTTCGTGAGAGATTGCTCCCACAGGGAAAGCGTTGCTTCTGGGAGCTTGCTGGAACACAAAAATACGATTATCGCGTCCCATTAGGAGGTATCAACACCTTGTAGCGCGAGCGCGGCGAGAATATTATTGATTTCGCGCTGCAGGTCTTTAATAGCGCCACCGGTTTCCTTCGTGATGGGGGACAGGCTGAAGAGCTTCTTCAAATGGGCGTTGGTAAAGACGCGCCCGTTCTCGTACCTATCGGACAGATTTTTCCACGCTTGGGCAAAACCTTCATTCGTGAGAGGGGATTTCTGCACGATTTCTTTCGCTTCGCCCGTAGTTTTTTGATTCAGGTGGAACAACTTCTCCACCGGCGCAATTCGGGTATTCTGAATATACAGGGCCGTGAACATATCCCTGAAAGAGGGCCACGAAAGGTAGTCGCCATGGAAGGCTTGGGTGTCGCAGGGGGGCAGGGTGATATTGTAGCCAGACTGGGGCATCTCAGCTGGCACCGGCGAAGGGTTTCGCGGCAACTGGAGGGGACGCGGCGGCTTCGGCCAGTTGGTCAATTTTTCCCGCGCAGCGCAGATATACCGCATAGCATTGGCGCCGCTTCTCTTTTACGCCTTCTAGTTCTCGGTCTTTATCCTTCGTCGAGTCGAGCTCCGTAAGCACCCTTTCATAGGCGCTTTTAATCAGCAGCCACTGCGATCGTATTTCTTCCCGCTGAATTGTAAGAGTGTAAACGGTGTGGTCCGTGGTGGGTGTCTTGTCGAAGTCCACCTCGAACTCGATCAGCACATCGGCTATGCGAATGAAGGATGCGAGCGCAGCCATTATATGTGTGGGTTTCGGTTAGGGGCGGCGAAGGAGGTCGCAAAATCGAAATAAAAACGAAATAAAACGCACCGAAAACTGATTTCGGAAACACAAAAAACTTTTTATTATATTTGTAAAAATCACAAAAATGTTTTCGGGTCGCTAGGCGGTGGCGTTGGGGCTCGAAAAGCTTGCGGCAGACGGTTGACTACCTGTTCTCTAAAGTGCTTGCAACTAGTTAAAAAATGACTAGTTGCTGCAAACACTTCTGCCTACTGGGTATGCAGCTTTGCGTATTCACTGCAGGGTCACTGTTGAATTCCCAAACCCACGCTGCTTTCACACTTTTGAGAGTGCAAAACGACACGAAAACTGGTTCTGTGTTCTGTGTGCACACTCACAGCGCGTGTGTATGGGCACCCAAGTAGCGAAAAGTCAAGCCGGCTGCGTCTGTATCGATGCACAAGCAGAAGAGCTCGAGCTCGAGAAAAAAAAAATACCCGCCTAAACCAACCAACTTTGCACTGAGCGCAATTACGGAGCACTCAGATGACTTGGTGCAAAAATGTGAGAGCGTGAAACCAAAGCAATCTCTCGGGAGAGCTCAGCAGAAGGCTGCTCTAAACTTTAGAGTCTAAAGATTTCTTGTGCGAGAGCACGGGGCTTGCTTATGCGCCAAGCGGTAAATTTTTGCGAAAAATATGGGCTCGCAGCAAGCGATGCTTGCGAAGACGGTCAGCAACAAAAATTTAAGCTTTGGTGCTGCCGTTACTCTTGGGGACCGTTACCCACGAATCGTCGATTCTCGAAGGTTTGACGGTCAAATGAAGAGTATATATATAAGGAGGACATTTCCATATGTATATATATATATATATATATATATATATATATATATATATATATATATATATATATATATATATATATATATATATATATATATATATATATATATATATATATATATATATATATATATATATATATATATATATTTATATATATATATATATATATATATATTTATATATATATATATATATATATATATTTATATATATATATATATATTTATATATATATATATATATATATATATATATATATATATATATATATATATATATATTTATATATATATATATATATATATATATTTATATATATATATATATATATATTCCATATATATATATATATAAATGGATATAGATAAGTATGGTTGAACGGGCTCGGGGCTAATAATTAGGCTAACGTAAAACTTACCGCTTCGTACCAAAATGTTTTGCACAGAATTCACAATTTAATTTCACTATTTTATTTTTATTATATTTAATAAGTTCAACACAGTAATAATATTTTTTCCTCGGATGGCACTCGCTGTATACCTCTGCACGCGTTCGAAGATTTGAAGCAAGTCCCACGAAGTGAGCGATGTGGGTCCAGCGACGTTTGCTGGAGGCCGGTCAATTTTTCGCCCGTTGCCGCGGGGAGAGCCCGCAGCCGAGCTTACTCTCACGAGAGAGGTGCATCTCAGGACCGGCAGGCTGACAAGAGAGAGAACGGCAGTTCTCACTGCTGACACCCTACCGATCGATGAGGGAGCACCTCTGGCGAGGGGCAGTTGGCGTCAACAGTTACGAAATGAGAAAGATGAGGGTGCTACCCTCCCCCACTATACCTGAGCACAGCCGAGCGACCCCAGCAGCGGGAGAGTTAGTGTTATTTGATTTTTTTTTGTTTTTCTTTTGGTGTACGAACCAAACCCTATAACGTTACAAAATGGCGCCCAACGTGAGGCCACGGTATAAATGAATTCTTTTTTATCTGTCCGTTTACTATCGCGTCCCTGTACAGTACACCCTAACTTCAGTAGTTATATTAAATTTCTTTGTACATTAAATAATTATCTTGATTATCGAATTTTCTGGGTGATTCTCGCTAGACTTACGCAATTGCCTTTATATATGTTCGGTGCGTAACGCTGAATCATTTCTTCCTGCGATTGCTTGACTTAAGCGTCATACCGCGGAGGAGGAATTTTTTTTTTCAAATTAGAATATATTTGTTTTTCTTTAATATTTAACTTGAGTATTTCTTGGCTCGAGATTTTGCCAAATGGGTTGCTATCACCGTTTTGCAACTCGTCAAGATTGCTCATTTCATTTAATAGAATTGTTATGGTAGATTTTTTTTTACATTGCGGCCTTGTCCAACTGGAGATTTCATTTATTGGTGAGTGGTCGTTGGTGACGCGTTGGATGACGCCCAATTTGAAATTTTTTTTTAGTTTAACCCCTGTTTTCTAAAGTTTTCACTAGGGGTTACTACTGGAAACCCCCTGGTGGACGATGTGGAGTCGGAAGTGCATGATGAAACCATTTTCCAATTTTATGGTTATGAGAGACGAGGAGGATTGTGTCGCCTGGTGTGGCTTAGGATCGCCACTTCACCATATTATCGCGTCATCGCAAATAATTTTCTCGCTTGCAATAAGTTTTTTGGCGATCGAGTTTACATACATTTAGTTGGATAGGGTGTCGTAATTCGTTGGCGATTTATATTTACATTAATTCATTGGCGATTTACTTTAACTAATTAGATTTTTCTTGTAGTTTATAACGAAGATCGGTTGAGACTCAACCGTCACAAACTATGGAACGTTTAACCATAATTTTTAAATCACTTTATGACGTGGTTATAGATAGCGTGACGTGGTTATGGATACCGTGAGAGTAACGCCCATATGCACTATTTGTCATAGTGAACTCGCTTCGGGAGGACCTGTGAGGCGCACTATCTGCCACCACAAGTTTTACAAGCGTTGCTTATACACCTGGCTACGTTTAATTCCCGATAACAACGATAGTGATGTGTCACAGAGGACGGGACCCAGTACTAGATCAATGACCGTGAACCGACCTAAACAATTCACGGGCTTGAAGGGATCGACGAGATCGATGTCGGGCGCGGGCGCTGCTGAGGTAGGTAACCGACCTACACCTCCGCCACATACTCCGCCTGTAGAGCTCCGCCACATACTCCATGTCGAGCGTTGAAAGGGAATTGTCTAGTGCAATTATTGCAGAGTGTAGAGGGCTCTAGCGAGTTTGAGGTTGCCACCTGCAGCATCACCATCTATTAATCATCCAGAACTCGCTATGACTCTACCGTATCAATCCAAGCCACACTAAGTCAACTTACTTGAAAATTCCAGCCAAAAGTAAAATTCCGATGTAGGCGTCAAAGATATCCGTATCTAAATTTATCCAATTGTCCACTTTTCGAAGGCCATATTCGTTCGTATACTTTATAATGATATCATATATCATTTTTGGCAGCAACGCTTTGAAGGCAGATAGGATAGAATCTATGCGGGAAATTGCATATCGTGTTATTCCTGGTTTCACTGTCAAAACGTTTTCTGCCCGCCGATGATATGTGGATTGAAAGTTGGGGGGACTTCCCACATGATACCATTCTTCAAAACCATTGCGGAAACAACGTGGTCTTAGAAGTTATAAGCAAAGCCCTCTTTGGGTCCAAATGGACCCAATAAGCGTAGCCGGGTTAAGAATTAACCTTTTGAATGTTCTGATATTCTTGAGAACAATCTAATTGTAGAAAATGTATTCCTACTAAAGACAGTTTCAATTCGATTTAGTTGGAGAGATCAATTTATTATTAAATATTACGAACAAAATTAAGGAAACAAAAATTGAACAAATTACTTGCTTTGAATAACTTGAACCTAAATATAATTTCATAAAAACAAACCTAAGACAGGCCTATTTTCATTCTTATCAGTTGTGGTAAAAGTGTTATTAGTTTAGAAGTTCACATACTCGACATCGTCAATTCCAATGCAACTCATGTCTATTTTTGGTTTATTGAAGCTCACTTCCATCGACTTTGAATCATATTTTGCTTTCCAGCTCCTATTCTTCCCAGTTGTGCTGCAGCTTTTCTTCCTCTACCTTAATTTGAATTTCTTTAAGCCTTCGATTATGTGTCCTCCTCCTTTATTTGGTTTATTCTACCTTCAACATTACTTCATCCATTCAATTTTGCTTTACAACATTCATTCAATTTTGCTTTGTCTTGCGTTTTGTTTCCAAACAGACGCTTTGGTTGTGATTAACTCCCTACTCCCTACATGATTTGAATTGGTGTTTTAGTAACCTTAGACAAAAATCCAGATTAAAACTCCTTGTAATACTTTCTTGGACTACCACAAGAATACAAATTTTGAAATACTAACTGAGGAATTCGATCGCTTTAGCTCTGTTGAACAAGCATCTGTTTGGCATAGGGTTCTGGTGACCTTTAATAATAATATAGCTTGAAGGTTATTGTAATGCTTTCGAATTCCGCCAAATCTTCTATCGCAGCTATAGGTTCGGTTTCCAATACATTAAAATGTATTTCTGCTGACATTCTTGGCGGTGTTCCTCCACCAGTTGCAAAAGTCGCCCTTTGATAGGTCTGCACCTCTGTTCTCGCCAGGCACTTCATCCGCACCCACATCTCGTGCATTTTTTTCACCGCTACGTTGAAACCAATTGAAGCCATTTTAGTGCCAACATTCCGCCACGCTTCAGCTTTGGCCGCTATTAATTATTGAGGCATTTACAGAAACGCGGAAATACAACATCAGCGTCAGTTTCTTTTACCTGCTAAGAATACAAACACGTAGACATTAAACACTGAACATGTATTTCCGCGTTTCTGTAAAAAACCACGTTTTAGTATCGACTTGGTTCCGAATTTGGCGCGGCCGCGGAGAATAATTTGGGAATCTCTGGACGAGTGTTTCTAGTTGCATGCGGGGGCATATGTAGTGAGAAATTTTGAAGGACCGTACCGCGGCTGGGGCTTTCTATGTCGCTTGGCTGTCGCTTGCAGCTTTGTCATCGCCCTTTGCACCACAACAATATGTTTACCCTACTCTATCTTATCGATTTCCTATCTATCTCACTTGCTCCAACTGTCTGCCAATATACGTAATGCAGGGGTTAGAATTAATAAAGTGGCGGGAAATCTAAATTAAAATTCTAACGTGCTATTCTATACAAGAGACCCACTATTTGAATCAATTGAATAATATTCCGAACGATGCAATATAAAATCTTGCTGCCTGGTATCTTTGATTATGGTATTTATATTTAATTGAATTAATTAATTAACTCCTGACTAGTATGCATGACGCAATTGGCTTTCTGCAACGAAATGCGTCATTACAGTCATCTATAATAATATGCGGTATATAAAGTTAGCTTGAGGGTTAAAATTTTCAAAAAGCTCTCGTCCATGGCATAATTGTTTGTGGAATTGAACGTTAAAATAGTTGACGCATACGTCCGATTGTTCCTTAGCTTCTGCTATTTGTCACGCCTGGATAGTTAAAACACAACTACGTTCTTGGTTAAGCTAGGCCTTTAATACATACATTGAATTTCAGTCCTTCTTTTTATAATGAAAATATTTCAATTGAAGTTATCTGACAAAAAATTTAGATTAACCAATTTTACTATCTGATATTGTTACTCGCGACTTCGTCTATATTGTCTTCAATTCAATGCGATAACATATTTAGTACCAGCATCCAACGTAAATGTAATTCTGGCAATTTAAGTTTTAACTCTCGCAGCACATACTAGCTGTTTCATTCTTAAATTTAAGGGCACTGCAATACACGCATAATTTATACCTTTTACAATAACCACACCTGGTTGAAGACTGTAATCATAATTAAGATCGTAATGGAATGCACCAAGATTTAAATCAGCTTGCATTGCTTACTCAAACGGATTATAGTCTTGCTTTCCGTTGCTCGTATATTTCAAACGAACGGGCTTGAGCAGTTCTTACTCAAATGTTCTCCAATTCTGCTTCCCGTTGCTCGTATGTTTTAAACGAACAGGCTTGAGTAGTGCGTACTCATATGGTTTCCAGTCTTGCTTTCCTTCCCGTTGCTAGTCTGTTTTTAAAGCTCGCTTTTCGTGTGCGGCATAATTTATTTGAAAGCGAAACTAATGTTTTGTGACGACTATTAAAAATGTACTCATAAATAGACATAAATAATTATATTTATATCTTTATAGGTAATATTTATATTTATATATATTAATTAAATTTATATCTAAAAACAATATATAAACTCTTTACTAGATCAACAATTATATTCATGAGAGGCATGTACTTTCTCGTCTCTATTTATGTCAACTTAACTCGAAAGATGAAATTTTAACTACTGCTAATTTTGGCTACTTAGAAAAACTTTTAATTTTTTACTTTCGCTTTTAATTTTTTTTAAGGCAACTTAGCCTAAATTAAAATTTATTAAGTAATAATTTTATAATTAAACCTGTTTTTTTACATTTCTTTACGTGACGTGCAGACAGGGGGTATCAGAATCGCTGCTACCATACGGTTTTCGGAATTTAAGAAATTAAACGTGGCACATGCCTATTAAAGAAATATTATTTTTACATTAATATAAATATTATTAACACTATAAGTAAGATAAGGTAAGTAAGAACTTACCCGTTCCGTAGGCAAAATTTCTATGTTGACTTTAAATTTGGTAATAAATGTTTTTATTTTCTGCGAGAATTCTGACGTAGTCATTTGATCTGCCATACCAATGACAAGAATATCGATTTTTGGATCCAACATATTAAATAAGCTTAAACTGTCTTCAGTGATGTCATTGAAGGATAAAATATTGCAAGAAAAAACAGATCTAAAAAAAACAAATAAAATCGGCTTAAAAACATTTCATTAACTATAATTGACAATCATTCTAATCCTCCAGTGAAAAGTATATCAAAAACAAGTTCACAGAAGTTTATTTAATCCATATATAAACGTGTTGAAAACACTCACTAGACGCAGAAACACGAACGTACTAGTTTTACAATCGTGACAATTTTGGAAGTTTATCCACTGATGAACAGTGTTCAGCAGCACAGCTTAGTCCTTGCACAAAAAACTGTTCTGTCTTTCCACTTGCAAAGCCCTTAGCAATGTTCAGCGCTAAAAATCTACTCCACCAGCACTTATGTGTTATGTGTTTCATGTGTTCTTTTAAACAGCACGATCACATTTCTTGCATGCTAAGGGCGAACGCTAAGCGCTGAGACTATTTCGAATTTAATATCCAACCCTTTTTATACCCTACACTCGAAGGGAGGATGGTATATTCACTTTGTTCTTCCGTTTGTAACGCAGAGAAGTTTTTTTTAAAAAAAAAAAAAAAAAAACTTTCCACTCCCCTCCCTCTATCAACCCTCTTAACAGGAGCTCGTGCTATCAGCACAAAAAGCTTTGAAGCTTAGCAGCTCCTGAACTCTGATATAAAAAAAAGAAAAAAAAAATCGATTTTGGCACAAATATTCTTTGTTATGTAGGGCAGTTTGGGATTGAGGCGAGTTCGGTTAACAACCACGCCTACTTCACATACGGAATGTAAAGGCACCTCGTTTGAAAAATTGTTATAATGTGAATATCTCATAAACCGTGGGAAATATTAAGGTATAATTTTATTCCGGAACATATAATGCCATAACTAAAATTTTTGCGTGCCACGCCCACTCATGGCAAAGTTGGCAATATCTCATGAACGGTATAATGTATTGAGATGTAATTTATCACAATGTATGCGGAAGCATTACCAATAAGCTTGCAAAAAATGGGCGTCCCACGCCCACTCATACAAAAGTTGTGAATATCTTGCAAACGGTATAAGATATTAACACGTAATTTTATCACGAGGTATCTACAGGTATTACCATTTGAACGTAGTCCGCCCACTGGTATACAAATTGGTCAAATACAAACTTGTTAATATCCCATAAACGGCTCAAAATATTAATACGTGATTCTATCCAGCAGTATCTACACATTACAAAAATATTTGCCCAAAATGGTCCGCCTACCTATACAAAAGGTGTTAAGTGACGAAATTATATTGTAAGAAAAAATATTTTTTCTTACAACTCCGGGTGTAGAACCTGGCCTGCATCGCAACCGAGCCCGTTTTTAATAAACGTAAACTGAAAACGCGGTGACCTGGGTTGTGCGGACCCAACTTCAGGTGGAATTAATTCTATCAACAACAATAAAAAGAAAAAAAGGCAACGTAGCAAAGGCGAATATATGCAAAGCTAATAATAAAAACAACAACCACATTAACTCGCTTGCCAACAAAGAGGGGAAAAAAACAACAGTCACACATGAACCACATACTTTTTACAACAATTACAACACAGACCGAGACGCGAAACCAGCAGCAAGAATTAAAGCAGAGCCTTGGGAAATTACCCATAAAATCGGGTGGAATACTGTTTACAACAACTACAACAGAGACTGAGACGCGAAACCAGCAAGCAAAAATTAAATTAGAGCGTGGGAAGCTACCAACAAAACCACAAGAAATATTTCTAGAAATAAGCACAACAACAACAAGTACGTTGTGTGCCGCTATGCACATTAGAAAATTCTGGAATGTGCACAAAAACTACCAACAAAATCACAAGAAATATTTCTACAAATAAGCACAACAACAATAAGTACGTTGTGTGCCGCTATGCACATTAGAAAATTCCGGAATATGCACAAGAACAACGACTGCAGCGGAGTTGTTTTGATCGGTGTATAAAAGGGCCCACCGCGCTGAATTCGATCTCTTTTGGAATCTCGTGCTCCAAGTGGTAGGTCGTCAAATCTTGAACCTCTAGTACCTCGTAGTGGCTGAGTACTCTTAAGCGGACGCCAATCCCAATTCCAAGTAAATTTTAGTACCTCGTCCTGGCCGAGTGCTCTTAAGCGGACGCCAATCCCAATTCCAAGTAAATTTTAGTACCTCGTCCTGGCTGAGTGCTCTTAAGCGGACGCCAATCCCAAATCCAAGTAAATTTTAGTACCTCGTCGTGGCCGAGTGCTTTTAAGCGGACGCCAATCCCGAATCCAAGTAAATTTTAGTACCTCGTCGTGGCCGAGTGCTTTTAAGCGGACGCCAATCCTGAATCAAAGTAGTACCTCGTAGTGGCTGACGCCGACAATCATAAAACCTCGTATTCTGGAAATCTGTGTGTATATAGATTTTGTATTTTTACGGACTGAGTGCTATTCAGCGGACGTTAGAATTAAAGGAACTAGTTTTAAGAAATACTGTTAGTTCGTATAGTTAATGTATAGCAATAAAGACCGAAAAATACAACTTTAAATAACGGTGAATAAATAGTCGAAAACTATCAAAAGAAAACCGAAAGTCTTTAATTTAAGTGTTCGGTACAGAACTCCTGGCAAGACTAAGTATACCCCGGCAAGAAACTTCGTTACAAAATGGCGCCCGAACAGGGACAATAGTTTTCGAGAAAAATCAAAAACTATAGTGCAGTGCTGAATCGCAAAAAAAACGGTACTTTAGAAAAAAACGGTATTATAAACAGTTACGCGAAGCGAACGGTAAATCGAACAAATAATTGAACGCTAAACTGTGCTAACGGCGAATTCAAATAAAAAAAAACATTGTGCCAAAAATAACTCGGTATTTCAAAGGAACAGTTACGCGAAATAAACGGAACAAAATAGAAAAACATCGTGCAAGGAAATAACGCGGAAACTGTTACACGAAATAAACGGAAAATCGAAGTGGGTAAACGGTGGATTTATAATGTTCCGAAAGAAAATCTGCAGGAAATTTTACGTGAATTCGGTGTGGAATCAAAAGGCACGGTCGACGAACTTCGTAAAGTGCTCTCCGGGTTTATGATGTCGCCTGATCTGACCGACGAAGTGATCGACAGGTTACGCGAACTTAAAGTGCAGTGGAATCGCGGTATTTCTCCACGTGCGCGACCGTCGACGCCACGTCATCATTGCAAGGTGCGGTTCCGAAACACAGCGAACAGAGGGCAAATGCAACAGAAGTGCTTAACATGAACCCCGGTAATCAAGTTTCCATGTCAACAGGTGGTTGCATAGCAGCGAGGTGCGAGCCAGAGAGTGTGGCCCATAACAGCATGTGCTACTCTGAGGTAATTGACAAGGTACGTAAATGGTCTTGTAGGTACTACAGTGGTAGGGATCCAATAGGCTTCATCGAGAGAGTCGAGGAGCTCACAGAGGCATATGAATTGCCTAAGCATATGCTGCCACGAACCATGCCGGAGTTGCTGAAGGACAAAGCTCTTTGTTGGTACAGGAATAACAATAGGAGCTGGTCAAGATGGGAATTGTTTAAAACCGATTTCCTGAAATTCTTCTTGCCATCGAGATATTTCGAAGAACTGGAGGACAACATTAGGAAAAGGATCCAAGGGCCACGCGAGAAGTTCAAGGACTATGTACTGGCCATGCAGACATTAATGCGACATGTGAATTATACAGAGGAGCAAAAACTACAGAGGATTTACAAGAATTGCCATAGGGATTATCTTCTTCACATAAGGAGATCCGATTTCTCTGCCTTGGAGGATCTCATTGAATTGGCTGAAGATTTTGAAGGCATACGAAGGGAACCCGAACCTCCACGAGAAATTCATAATCAGCACCGACAATTACCAGGGACGCACAGGATGATGACCATAGAGACCACAGGAAAACAGCGAGACCTTCGAACAGCCTGTAGAAGATGCGGCGAAAGTCGTCGAAGCCGTCGAAGTCTGCGTGCGTTTGGGGACTGCAGAGTGTAAGCTCCCACTTCTAATTCTACAAGATGTGACAGACCATGTACTCCTGGGTTTGGACTTCCTGACAAGCATAGGAGCTTCTATTAGCTGTGGTGGTGAGACGATTACGCTGGGAGACTTGAAAGCCGAGCGAGCGACTTGCTCGACAGTTTACACGGATTGCGCCCAAGTTCCTGAGGCAAAAACGTTGGAGAAGACTGACGTCGTCCGGGGGACGAACAACACTCTGAACCAGGCGTAGAAACCAACAACTCGCGAAAAGAAGACCAACACATCATCAACGAATTCCTAAAAACAGAGCATGAGAAATTCGAGATGCTGGAAGGACCTTCCAACATAACGACCCATAAAATCGTCATGAGAGATGATAGGCCAATAAAGCAGAGGTATTACCCCAAGAACCCTGCAATGCAAGCAATAATTAACAAGGAGATAGACGAGCTGCTGGAAAAAGGCTGTATCAAGCCCTCACATAGCCCTTACAGTGCAGCAATTGTTCTTGTTAAAAAGAAGAATGGGCAATGGCGACTTTGCGTGGATTCAGCTAAATGCAAGATCAGTGCCTGACGAATTCCTGACCCACTTTCGAGGATACAACATATTCTAGATCGACTCCGCGACGCGCAATACATTAGTACACTTGATCTCAAGAACGGTTACTGACAAATACCCATGAGTCCAGAAAGCAAGCAATACACCGCGTTCACAGTACCAGGAAGGGGACTCTTTCAATGGAAAGTTATGCCATTCGGCCTACATTCGGCACCCGCGACGTTCAAAGGGCATTGGACCAAGTCATTGGACCGGAAATGGAACCACACGCGTTTGCTTACCTGGACGACATCACCGTAATAGGAAAGACGGGGGAACAACACATGAACAATTTACAGAAAGTATTTCGACGTTTAAGGGCGGCTAATTTGAAAATCAACAAGGAGAAGTGCGAGTTTTTCCAGCAAGATTTGAAATATTTAGGTCACGTCGTGAGCCGCAGAGGAATTCACACAGATCCAGACAAGGCAGCGGCTATTCAGGAACTGGCGGACCCACCAAATGTCAGAGGCGTTAGGCGATTCCTCGGGATAGCATCCTGGTACCGGCGGTTCGTACCGGATTTCGCCAAATTGGTAGTCCCACTCACCAGCCTTCTTAAGAAGGGCAAACGCTGGCAATGGACCGACGAGCAACAGCAGGCGTTCGAGAACCTCAAGGAAAAGCTCACTAAGGCACCAGTACTGGCGTGCCCAGATTTTTCCAAACCGTTTACGCTGCAGACTGACGCGAGCAACCACGGGTTAGGAGCTGTTCTCACGCAAGAAATCGATGAGGGAGAGAAGGTTATCGCCTACGCAAGCCAGCATTTAAACAAGGCCAAAATCAACTACTCAACGACAGAGAAGGAGTGCCTCGCGATCGTTTGGGGAATCAGAAAAATGCGACCGTACTTAGAAGGCTACAAGTTCTGCGTCGTCACAGACCACCTCTCACTGAAGTGGTTGAACTCATTGGAAAATCCTTCAGGGCGTATAGCAAGATGGGCGCTCGAGTTACAACAGTACATGTTCGACGTGAAATACCGCAAGGGCAATTGGAACGTGGTCGCAGACGCACTTACCAGGCAGCCAGTAGAAAAACTGAGCACGGTTGCGACTAACGGAGAAAAGTGCAACTGGATAGAAACAAAGATGGCAGAAATTAAGAGGAATCCAGAGAAGTTGGCCGATTATACTATGGAAAACGGTCAAATGTATCGACATATCTCAGGGCAGGTAAGCGACGAGGATTGTGCCGCATGGAAGCTCTGTGTTCCGAGGTATCTTCGTGCCCGAGTCCTTAAGGAAAACCACGATGACCCCAGCGCTGGACATCCAGGCATTAGAAAAACCGTCACCAGGATAGCCAACAGATACTACTGGCCAGGCATATTCAGGGACATAAGAAAACACGTGCGCTGCTGTGAATCGTGTCAGCGATATAAACCACTGCAGAGCAAAGCCGCCGGTAAAATGCTGACACAGTTACCAGAGGAGCCTTGATCAGTCGTCTGTGCCGATTTCATTGGACCATTACCCCGAAGCAAAAGAGCCAACCGAAACGTGAAAAGAATTCTTGCACAAGTGGCCGATAATAGGCAAACCCAATGGGGTGAGTTGATCCCAGAAATTTCTTTGGCAATCAACAACATGGCATCGGAGACGACAGGTTTCAGCCCCGATTTCCTCACACAGGGACGAGAACTGCGGCTTCCAGGATTGCTTTTCGATGAGGTTACCATAGGTACAGGGTCAGCACCACAGAGTCCCGAACACAAGGGTAACCGGCTGCAGGAGATCTTCAACATCGTGGGGAGAAACATCGAACGAGCATATAAGGACCAAGCCCGACACTATAACCTTCGGCGAAGACAATGGAACCCGGCAGTAGGAACGTGGGTATTATTGAGAAGCCATCCCCTATCGAAAGCAGTGGACAAGTTTACCGATAAGCTGGCTCCAAAATACGACGCGCCATACCAGATCCAGAGATACACATCACCCTTATCGTCGAGCTCAACTCCCAGGGAAATACGAAAACTCGCACGGCTCAAATTGGGGAGCTCAAAGAATACCACCATGCAACCGAAGTATCGCGTGACACTGACCCCTAAGCGGATCACTGTCCTGCTATCCGAAAGAAAGGGGGGAGTGTAAGAAAAAATATTTTTTTTTACAACTACGGGTGTAGAACCTGGCCGTAACGTAGACGTAAACTGAAAACGCGTTGACGTGGGTTGTGCGGACCCAACTTCAGGTGGAATTAATTCTATCAACAACAATAAAAAGAAAAAAAGGCAACGTAGCAAAGGCGAATATATGCAAAGCTAATAATAACAAAAACAACCACATTAACTCGCTTGCCAACAAAGGGGAAAAAAACAACAGTCACATTCTGTGTGACATGAACCACATACTTTTTACAACAATTACAACACAGACGCGAAACCAGCAAGCAAAAATTAAAGCAGAGCCTTGGGAAATTACCAATAAAATCAGGTGGAATACTGTTTACAACAACTACAACAGAGACTGAGACGCGAAACCAGCAAGCAAAAATTAAATTAGAGCGTGGGAACCAACAACTCGCGAAAAGAAGACCAACACATCATCAACGAATTCCTAAAAACAGAGCATGAGAAATTCGAGATGCTGGAAGGACCTTCCAACATAACGACCCATAAAATCGTCATGAGAGATGAGAGGCCAATAAAGCAGAGGTATTACCCCAAGAACCCTGCAATGCAAGCAATAATTAACAAGGAGATAGACGAGCTGCTGGAAAAAGGCTGTATGGAGCCCTCACATAGCCCTTACAGTGCACCAATTGTTCTTGTTAAAAAGAAGAATGGGCAATGGCGACTTTGCGTGGATTATCGTCAGCTAAATGCAAGATCAGTGCCTGACGGATTCCTAACCCACTTTCGAGGATACAACATATTCTAGATCGACTCCGCGACGCGCAATACATTAGTACACTTGATCTCAAGAACGGTTACTGACAAATACCCATGAGTCCAGAAAGCAAGCAATACACCGCGTTCACAGTACCAGGAAGGGGACTCTTTCAATGGAAAGTTATGCCGTTCGGCCTACATTCGGCACCCGCGACGTTCAAAAGGGCATTGGACCAAGTCATTGGACCGGAGATGGAACCACACGCGTTTGCTTACCTGGACGACATCACCGTAATAGGAAAGACGGGGGAACAACACATGAACAATTTACAGGAAGTATTTCGACGTTTAAGGGCGGCTAATTTGAAAATCAACAAGGAGAAGTGCGAGTTTTTCCAGCAAGATTTGAAATATTTAGGTCACGTCGTGAGCCGCAGAGGAATTCACACAGATCCGGACAAGGCAGCGGCTATTCAGGAACTGGCGGACCCAACAAATGTCAGAGGCGTTAGGCGATTCCTCGGGATAGCATCCTGGTACCGGCGGTTCGTACCGAATTTCGCCAAATTGGTAGTCCCACTCACCAGCCTTCTTAAGAAGGGCAAACGCTGGCAATGCACCGACGAGCAACAGCAGGCGTTCGAGAACCTCAAGGAAAAGCTAACGAAGGCACCAGTACTGGCGTGCCCAGATTTTTCCAAACCGTTTACGCTGCAGACTGACGCGAGCAACCACGGGTTAGGAGCTGTTCTCACGCAAGAAATCGATGAGGGAGAGAAGGTTATCGCCTACGCAAGCCAGCATTTAAACAAGGCCAAAATCAACTACTCAACGACAGAGAAGGAGTGCCTCGCGATCGTTTGGGGAATCAGAAAAATGCGACCGTACTTAGAAGGCTACAAGTTCTGCGTCGTCACAGACCACCTCTCACTGAAGTGGTTGAACTCATTGGAAAATCCTTCAGGGCGTATAGCAAGATGGGCGCTCGAGTTACAACAGTACATGTTCGACGTGAAATACCGCAAGGGCAATTGGAACGTGGTCGCAGACGCACTTACCAGGCAGCCAGTAGAAAAACTGAGCACGGTTGCGACTAACGGAGAAAAGTGCAACTGGATAGAAACAAAGATGGCAGAAATTAAGAGGAATCCAGAGAAGTTGGCCGATTATACTATGGAAAACGGTCAAATGTATCGACATATCTCAGGGCAGGTAAGCGACGAGGATTGTGCCGCATGGAAGCTCTGTGTTCCGAGGTATCTTCGTGCCCGAGTCCTTAAGGAAAACCACGATGACCCCAGCGCTGGACATCCAGGCATTAGAAAAACCGTCACCAGGATAGCCAACAGATACTACTGGCCAGGCATATTCAGGGACAGAAGAAAACACGTGCGCTGCTGTGAATCGTGTCAGCGATATAAACCATTGCAGAGCAAAGCCGCCGGTAAAATGCTGACACAGTTACCAGAGGAGCCTTGATCAGTCGTCTGTGCCGATTTCATTGGACCATTACCCCGAAGCAAAAGAGCCAACCGAAACGTGAAAAGAATTCTTGCACAAGTGGCCGATAATAGGCAAACCCAATGGGGTGAGTTGATCCCAGAAATTTCTTTGGCAATCAACAACATGGCATCGGAGACGACAGGTTTCAGCCCCGATTTCCTCACACAGGGACGAGAACTGCGGCTTCCAGGATTGCTTTTCGATGAGGTTACCATAGGTACAGGGTCAGCACCACAGAGTCCCGAACACAAGGGTAACCGGCTGCAGGAGATCTTCAACATCGTGAGGAGAAACATCGAACGAGCATATAAGGACCAAGCCCGACACTATAACCTTCGGCGAAGACAATCGAACCCGGCAGTAGGAACGTGGGTATTATTGAGAAGACATCCCCTATCGAAAGCAGTGGACAAGTTTACCGATAAGCTGGCTCCAAAATACGACGCGCCATACCAGATCCAGAGATACACATCACCCTTATCGTCGAGCTCAACTCCCAGGGAAATACGAAAACTCGCACGGCTCAAATTGGGGAGCTCAAAGAATACCACCATGCAACCGAAGTATCGCGTGACACTGACCCCTAAGCGGATCACTGTCCTGCTATCCGAAAGAAAGGGGGGAGTGTAAGAAAAAATATTTTTTCTTACAACTACGGGTGTAGAACCTGGCCTGCATCGCAAAGGAGCCAGTTTTTAGTAGACGTAAACTGAAAACGCGTTGACGTGGGTTGTGCGGACCCAACTTCAGGTGGAATTAATTCTATCAACAACAATAAAAAGAAAAAAAAGGCAACGTAGCAAAGGCGAATATATGCAAAGCTAATAATAACAACAACAACCACATTAACTCGCTTGCCAACAAAGGGGAAAAAAACAACAGTCACATTCTGTGTGACATGAACCACATACTTTTTACAACAATTACAACACAGACGCGAAACCAGCAAGCAAAAATTAAAGCAGAGCCTTGGGAAATTACCAATAAAATCAGGTGGAATACTGTTTACAACAACTACAACAGAGACTGAGACGCGAAATCAGCAAGCAAAAATTAAATTAGAGCGTGGGAACCAACAACTCGCGAAAAGAAGACCAACACATCATCAACGAATTCCTAAAAACAGAGCATGAGAAATTCGAGATGCTGGAAGGACCTTCCAACATAACGACCCATAAAATCGTCATGAGAGATGAGAGGCCAATAAAGCAGAGGTATTACCCCAAGAACCCTGCAATGCAAGCAATAATTAACAAGGAGATAGACGAGCTGCTGGAAAAAGGCTGTATGGAGCCCTCACATAGCCCTTACAGTGCACCAATTGTTCTTGTTAAAAAGAAGAATGGGCAATGGCGACTTTGCGTGGATTATCGTCAGCTAAATGCAAGATCAGTGCCTGACGGATTCCTGACCCACTTTCGAGGATACAACATATTCTAGATCGACTCCGCGACGCGCAATACATTAGTACACTTGATCTCAAGAACGGTTACTGACAAATACCCATGAGTCCAGAAAGCAAGCAATACACCGCGTTCACAGTACCAGGAAGGGGACTCTTTCAATGGAAAGTTATGCCGTTCGGCCTACATTCGGCACCCGCGACGTTCAAAAGGGCATTGGACCAAGTCATTGGACCGGAGATGGAACCACACGCGTTTGCTTACCTGGACGACATCACCGTAATAGGAAAGACGGGGGAACAACACATGAACAATTTACAGGAAGTATTTCGACGTTTAAGGGCGGCTAATTTGAAAATCAACAAGGAGAAGTGCGAGTTTTTCCAGCAAGATTTGAAATATTTAGGTCACGTCGTGAGCCGCAGAGGAATTCACACAGATCCAGACAAGGCAGCGGCTATTCAGGAACTGGCGGACCCACCAAATGTCAGAGGCGTTAGGCGATTCCTCGGGATAGCATCCTGGTACCGGCGGTTCGTACCGGATTTCGCCAAATTGGTAGTCCCACTCACCAGCCTTCTTAAGAAGGGCAAACGCTGGCAATGGACCGACGAGCAACAGCAGGCGTTCGAGAACCTCAAGGAAAAGCTCACTAAGGCACCAGTACTGGCGTGCCCAGATTTTTCCAAACCGTTTACGCTGCAGACTGACGCGAGCAACCACGGGTTAGGAGCTGTTCTCACGCAAGAAATCGATGAGGGAGAGAAGGTTATCGCCTACGCAAGCCAGCATTTAAACAAGGCCAAAATCAACTACTCAACGACAGAGAAGGAGTGCCTCGCGATCGTTTGGGGAATCAGAAAAATGCGACCGTACTTAGAAGGCTACAAGTTCTGCGTCGTCACAGACCACCTCTCACTGAAGTGGTTGAACTCATTGGAAAATCCTTCAGGGCGTATAGCAAGATGGGCGCTCGAGTTACAACAGTACATGTTCGACGTGAAATACCGCAAGGGCAATTGGAACGTGGTCGCAGACGCACTTACCAGGCAGCCAGTAGAAAAACTGAGCACGGTTGCGACTAACGGAGAAAAGTGCAACTGGATAGAAACAAAGATGGCAGAAATTAAGAGGAATCCAGAGAAGTTGGCCGATTATACTATGGAAAACGGTCAAATGTATCGACATATCTCAGGGCAGGTAAGCGACGAGGATTGTGCCGCATGGAAGCTCTGTGTTCCGAGGTATCTTCGTGCCCGAGTCCTTAAGGAAAACCACGATGACCCCAGCGCTGGACATCCAGGCATTAGAAAAACCGTCACCAGGATAGCCAACAGATACTACTGGCCAGGCATATTCAGGGACATAAGAAAACACGTGCGCTGCTGTGAATCGTGTCAGCGATATAAACCACTGCAGAGCAAAGCCGCCGGTAAAATGCTGACACAGTTACCAGAGGAGCCTTGATCAGTCGTCTGTGCCGATTTCATTGGACCATTACCCCGAAGCAAAAGAGCCAACCGAAACGTGAAAAGAATTCTTGCACAAGTGGCCGATAATAGGCAAACCCAATGGGGTGAGTTGATCCCAGAAATTTCTTTGGCAATCAACAACATGGCATCGGAGACGACAGGTTTCAGCCCCGATTTCCTCACACAGGGACGAGAACTGCGGCTTCCAGGATTGCTTTTCGATGAGGTTACCATAGGTACAGGGTCAGCACCACAGAGTCCCGAACACAAGGGTAACCGGCTGCAGGAGATCTTCAACATCGTGGGGAGAAACATCGAACGAGCATATAAGGACCAAGCCCGACACTATAACCTTCGGCGAAGACAATGGAACCCGGCAGTAGGAACGTGGGTATTATTGAGAAGCCATCCCCTATCGAAAGCAGTGGACAAGTTTACCGATAAGCTGGCTCCAAAATACGACGCGCCATACCAGATCCAGAGATACACATCACCCTTATCGTCGAGCTCAACTCCCAGGGAAATACGAAAACTCGCACGGCTCAAATTGGGGAGCTCAAAGAATACCACCATGCAACCGAAGTATCGCGTGACACTGACCCCTAAGCGGATCACTGTCCTGCTATCCGAAAGAAAGGGGGGAGTGTAAGAAAAAATATTTTTTTTTACAACTACGGGTGTAGAACCTGGCCGTAACGTAGACGTAAACTGAAAACGCGTTGACGTGGGTTGTGCGGACCCAACTTCAGGTGGAATTAATTCTATCAACAACAATAAAAAGAAAAAAAGGCAACGTAGCAAAGGCGAATATATGCAAAGCTAATAATAACAAAAACAACCACATTAACTCGCTTGCCAACAAAGGGGAAAAAAACAACAGTCACATTCTGTGTGACATGAACCACATACTTTTTACAACAATTACAACACAGACGCGAAACCAGCAAGCAAAAATTAAAGCAGAGCCTTGGGAAATTACCAATAAAATCAGGTGGAATACTGTTTACAACAACTACAACAGAGACTGAGACGCGAAACCAGCAAGCAAAAATTAAATTAGAGCGTAGAAACCAACAACTCGCGAAAAGAAGACCAACACATCATCAACGAATTCCTAAAAACAGAGCATGAGAAATTCGAGATGCTGGAAGGACCTTCCAACATAACGACCCATAAAATCGTCATGAGAGATGATAGGCCAATAAAGCAGAGGTATTACCCCAAGAACCCTGCAATGCAAGCAATAATTAACAAGGAGATAGACGAGCTGCTGGAAAAAGGCTGTATCAAGCCCTCACATAGCCCTTACAGTGCAGCAATTGTTCTTGTTAAAAAGAAGAATGGGCAATGGCGACTTTGCGTGGATTCAGCTAAATGCAAGATCAGTGCCTGACGAATTCCTGACCCACTTTCGAGGATACAACATATTCTAGATCGACTCCGCGACGCGCAATACATTAGTACACTTGATCTCAAGAACGGTTACTGACAAATACCCATGAGTCCAGAAAGCAAGCAATACACCGCGTTCACAGTACCAGGAAGGGGACTCTTTCAATGGAAAGTTATGCCATTCGGCCTACATTCGGCACCCGCGACGTTCAAAGGGCATTGGACCAAGTCATTGGACCGGAAATGGAACCACACGCGTTTGCTTACCTGGACGACATCACCGTAATAGGAAAGACGGGGGAACAACACATGAACAATTTACAGAAAGTATTTCGACGTTTAAGGGCGGCTAATTTGAAAATCAACAAGGAGAAGTGCGAGTTTTTCCAGCAAGATTTGAAATATTTAGGTCACGTCGTGAGCCGCAGAGGAATTCACACAGATCCAGACAAGGCAGCGGCTATTCAGGAACTGGCGGACCCACCAAATGTCAGAGGCGTTAGGCGATTCCTCGGGATAGCATCCTGGTACCGGCGGTTCGTACCGGATTTCGCCAAATTGGTAGTCCCACTCACCAGCCTTCTTAAGAAGGGCAAACGCTGGCAATGGACCGACGAGCAACAGCAGGCGTTCGAGAACCTCAAGGAAAAGCTCACTAAGGCACCAGTACTGGCGTGCCCAGATTTTTCCAAACCGTTTACGCTGCAGACTGACGCGAGCAACCACGGGTTAGGAGCTGTTCTCACGCAAGAAATCGATGAGGGAGAGAAGGTTATCGCCTACGCAAGCCAGCATTTAAACAAGGCCAAAATCAACTACTCAACGACAGAGAAGGAGTGCCTCGCGATCGTTTGGGGAATCAGAAAAATGCGACCGTACTTAGAAGGCTACAAGTTCTGCGTCGTCACAGACCACCTCTCACTGAAGTGGTTGAACTCATTGGAAAATCCTTCAGGGCGTATAGCAAGATGGGCGCTCGAGTTACAACAGTACATGTTCGACGTGAAATACCGCAAGGGCAATTGGAACGTGGTCGCAGACGCACTTACCAGGCAGCCAGTAGAAAAACTGAGCACGGTTGCGACTAACGGAGAAAAGTGCAACTGGATAGAAACAAAGATGGCAGAAATTAAGAGGAATCCAGAGAAGTTGGCCGATTATACTATGGAAAACGGTCAAATGTATCGACATATCTCAGGGCAGGTAAGCGACGAGGATTGTGCCGCATGGAAGCTCTGTGTTCCGAGGTATCTTCGTGCCCGAGTCCTTAAGGAAAACCACGATGACCCCAGCGCTGGACATCCAGGCATTAGAAAAACCGTCACCAGGATAGCCAACAGATACTACTGGCCAGGCATATTCAGGGACATAAGAAAACACGTGCGCTGCTGTGAATCGTGTCAGCGATATAAACCACTGCAGAGCAAAGCCGCCGGTAAAATGCTGACACAGTTACCAGAGGAGCCTTGATCAGTCGTCTGTGCCGATTTCATTGGACCATTACCCCGAAGCAAAAGAGCCAACCGAAACGTGAAAAGAATTCTTGCACAAGTGGCCGATAATAGGCAAACCCAATGGGGTGAGTTGATCCCAGAAATTTCTTTGGCAATCAACAACATGGCATCGGAGACGACAGGTTTCAGCCCCGATTTCCTCACACAGGGACGAGAACTGCGGCTTCCAGGATTGCTTTTCGATGAGGTTACCATAGGTACAGGGTCAGCACCACAGAGTCCCGAACACAAGGGTAACCGGCTGCAGGAGATCTTCAACATCGTGGGGAGAAACATCGAACGAGCATATAAGGACCAAGCCCGACACTATAACCTTCGGCGAAGACAATGGAACCCGGCAGTAGGAACGTGGGTATTATTGAGAAGCCATCCCCTATCGAAAGCAGTGGACAAGTTTACCGATAAGCTGGCTCCAAAATACGACGCGCCATACCAGATCCAGAGATACACATCACCCTTATCGTCGAGCTCAACTCCCAGGGAAATACGAAAACTCGCACGGCTCAAATTGGGGAGCTCAAAGAATACCACCATGCAACCGAAGTATCGCGTGACACTGACCCCTAAGCGGATCACTGTCCTGCTATCCGAAAGAAAGGGGGGAGTGTAAGAAAAAATATTTTTTTTTACAACTACGGGTGTAGAACCTGGCCGTAACGTAGACGTAAACTGAAAACGCGTTGACGTGGGTTGTGCGGACCCAACTTCAGGTGGAATTAATTCTATCAACAACAATAAAAAGAAAAAAAAGGCAACGTAGCAAAGGCGAATATATGCAAAGCTAATAATAACAAAAACAACCACATTAACTCGCTTGCCAACAAAGGGGAAAAAAACAACAGTCACATTCTGTGTGACATGAACCACATACTTTTTACAACAATTACAACACAGACGCGAAACCAGCAAGCAAAAATTAAAGCAGAGCCTTGGGAAATTACCAATAAAATCAGGTGGAATACTGTTTACAACAACTACAACAGAGACTGAGACGCGAAACCAGCAAGCAAAAATTAAATTAGAGCGTGGGAACCAACAACTCGCGAAAAGAAGACCAACACATCATCAACGAATTCCTAAAAACAGAGCATGAGAAATTCGAGATGCTGGAAGGACCTTCCAACATAACGACCCATAAAATCGTCATGAGAGATGAGAGGCCAATAAAGCAGAGGTATTACCCCAAGAACCCTGCAATGCAAGCAATAATTAACAAGGAGATAGACGAGCTGCTGGAAAAAGGCTGTATGGAGCCCTCACATAGCCCTTACAGTGCACCAATTGTTCTTGTTAAAAAGAAGAATGGGCAATGGCGACTTTGCGTGGATTATCGTCAGCTAAATGCAAGATCAGTGCCTGACGGATTCCTGACCCACTTTCGAGGATACAACATATTCTAGAACGACTCCGCGACGCGCAATACATTAGTACACTTGATCTCAAGAACGGTTACTGACAAATACCCATGAGTCCAGAAAGCAAGCAATACACCGCGTTCACAGTACCAGGAAGGGGACTCTTTCAATGGAAAGTTATGCCGTTCGGCCTACATTCGGCACCCGCGACGTTCAAAAGGGCATTGGACCAAGTCATTGGACCGGAGATGGAACCACACGCGTTTGCTTACCTGGACGACATCACCGTAATAGGAAAGACGGGGGAACAACACATGAACAATTTACAGGAAGTATTTCGACGTTTAAGGGCGGCTAATTTGAAAATCAACAAGGAGAAGTGCGAGTTTTTCCAGCAAGATTTGAAATATTTAGGTCACGTCGTGAGCCGCAGAGGAATTCACACAGATCCAGACAAGGCAGCGGCTATTCAGGAACTGGCGGACCCACCAAATGTCAGAGGCGTTAGGCGATTCCTCGGGATAGCATCCTGGTACCGGCGGTTCGTACCAGATTTCGCCAAATTGGTAGTCCCACTCACCAGCCTTCTTAAGAAGGGCAAACGCTGGCAATGGACCGACGAGCAACAGCAGGCGTTCGAGAACCTCAAGGAAAAGCTCACGAAGGCACCAGTACTGGCGTGCCCAGATTTTTCCAAACCGTTTACGCTGCAGACTGACGCGAGCAACCACGGGTTAGGAGCTGTTCTCACGCAAGAAATCGATGAGGGAGAGAAGGTCATCGCCTACGCAAGCCAGCATTTAAACAAGGCCGAAATCAACTACTCAACGACAGAGAAGGAGTGCCTCGCGATCGTTTGGGGAATCAGGAAAATGCGACCGTACTTAGAAGGCTACAAGTTCTGCGTCGTCACAGACCACCTCTCACTGAAGTGGTTGAACTCGTTGGAAAATCCTTCAGGGCGTATAGCAAGATGGGCGCTCGAGTTACAACAGTACATGTTCGACGTGAAATACCGCAAGGGCAATTGGAACGTGGTCGCAGACGCACTTACCAGGCAGCCAGTAGAAAAACTGAGCACGGTTGCGACTAACGGAGAAAAGTGCAACTGGATAGAAACAAAGATGGCAGAAATTAAGAGGAATCCAGAGAAGTTTGCCGATTATACTATGGAAAACGGTCAAATGTATCGACAAGCTAATAATAACAACAACAACCACATTAACTCGCTTGCCAACAAAGGGGAAAAAAACAACAGTCACATTCTGTGTGACATGAACCACATACTTTTTACAACAATTACAACACAGACGCGAAACCAGCAAGCAAAAATTAAAGCAGAGCCTTGGGAAATTACCAATAAAATCAGGTGGAATACTGTTTACAACAACTACAACAGAGACTGAGACGCGAAACCAGCAAGCAAAAATTAAATTAGAGCGTGGGAAGCTACCAATAAAACCACAAGAAATATTTCTAGAAATAAGCACAACAACAACAAGTACGTTGTGTGCCGCTATGCACATTAGAAAATTCTGGAATGTGCACAAGAACAACGACTGCAGCGGAGTTGTTTTGATCGGTGTATAAAAGGGCCCACCGCGCTGAATTCGATCTCTTTTGGAATCTCGTGCTCCAAGTGGTAAGTCGTCAAACCTTGAACCTCTAGTACCTTGTAGTGGCTGAGAGCTCTTAAGCGGACGCCAATCCCAATTCCAAGTAAATTTTAGTACTTCGTCCTGGCCGAGTGCTCTTAAGCGGACGCCAATCCCAATTCCAAGTAAATTTTAGTACCTCGTCCTGGCCGAGTGCTCTTAAACGGACGCCAATCCCAATTCCAAGTAAATTTTAGTACCTCGCCCTGGCCGAGTGCTCTTAAGCGGACGACAATCCCAATTCCAAGTAAATCTTAGTACCTCGTCCTGGCTGAGTGCTCTTAAGCGGACGCCAATCCCAATTCCAAGTAAATTTTAGTACCTCGTCGTGGCCGAGTGCTCTTAAGCGGACGCCAATCCCGAATCCAAGTAAATTTTAGTACCTCGTCGTGGCCGAGTGCTTTTAAGCGGACGCCAATCCTGAATCAAAGTAAATTCTTGTACCTCGTAGTGGCTGACGCCGACAATCATAAAATCTCGTATTCTAGAACTCTGTGTGTATATAGATTTTGTATTTTTACGGACTGAGTGCTATTCAGCGGACGTTAGAATTAAAGGAACTAGTTTTAAGAAATACTGTTAATAACGCGGAAACTGTTACACGAAATAAACGGAAAATCGAAATGGGTAAACGGTGGGTTTATAATGTTCCGAAAGAAAACCTGCAGGAGATTTTACGTGAATTCGGTGTGGAATCAGAAGGCACAGTCGACGAACTTCGTAAAGTGCTCTCCGGGTTTATGATGTCGCCTGATCTGACCGACGAGGTGATCGACAGTTTACGCGAACTTGACGTGCAGTGGAATCGCGGTGTTTCTCCAAATGCGCGACTGGCGACGCCATCATTGCAAGGTGCGGTTCCGAAACACAGCGAACAGAGGGCAAATGCAATAGAAGTGCTTAACATGAACCCCGGTAATCAAGTTTCCATGTCAACAGGTGGGTGCATAGCAGCGAGGTGCGAGCCAGAGAGTGTGGCCCATAACAGCATGTGCTACTCTGAGGTAATTGACAAGGTACGTAAATGGTCTTGTAGGTACTACGGTGGTAGGGACCCAATAGGCTTCATCGAGAGAGTCGAGGAGCTCACAGAGGCATATGAATTGCCTAAGCATATGCTGCCACGAACCATGCCGGAGTTGCTGAAGGACAAAGCTCTTTGTTGGTACAGGAATAACAATAGGAGCTGGTCAAGATGGGAATTGTTTAAAACCGATTTCCTGAAATTCTTCTTGCCATCGAGATATTTCGAAGAACTGGAGGACAACATTAGGAAAAGGATCCAAGGGCCTCGCGAGAAGTTCAAGGACTATGTACTGGCCATGCAGACATTAATGCGACATGTGAATTATACAGAGGAGCAAAAACTACAGAGGATTTACAAGAATTGCCATAGGGATTATCTTCTTCACATAAGGAGATCCGATTTCTCTGTCTTGGAGAATCTCATTGAATTGGCTGAAGATTTTGAAGGCATACGAAGGGAACCCGAACCTCCACGAGAAATTCATAATCAGCACCGACAATTACCAGGGACGCACAGGATGATGACCATAGAGACCACAGGAAAACAGCGAGACCTTCGAACAACCTGTAGAAGATGCGGCGAAAGTCGTCGAAGCCGTCGAAGTCTGCGTGCGTTTGGGGACTGCAGAGTGTAAGCTCCCACTTCTAATTCTACAAGACTTGACAGACCATGTACTCCTGGGTTTGGACTTCCTGACAAGCATAGGAGCTTCTATTAGCTGTGGTGGTGAGACGATTACGCTGGGAGACTTGAAAGCCGAGCGAGCGACTTGCTCGACAGTTTACACGGATTGCGCCCAAGTTCCTGAGGCAAAAACGTTGGAGAAGACTGACGTCGTCCGGGGGACGAACAACACTCTGAACCAGGCGTAGAAACCAACAACTCGCGAAAAGAAGACCAACACATCATCAACGAATTCCTAAAAACAGAGCATGAGAAATTCGAGATGCTGGAAGGACCTTCCAACATAACGACCCATAAAATCGTCATGAGAGATGATAGGCCAATAAAGCAGAGGTATTACCCCAAGAACCCTGCAATGCAAGCAATAATTAACAAGGAGATAGACGAGCTGCTGGAAAAAGGCTGTATCAAGCCCTCACATAGCCCTTACAGTGCAGCAATTGTTCTTGTTAAAAAGAAGAATGGGCAATGGCGACTTTGCGTGGATTCAGCTAAATGCAAGATCAGTGCCTGACGAATTCCTGACCCACTTTCGAGGATACAACATATTCTAGATCGACTCCGCGACGCGCAATACATTAGTACACTTGATCTCAAGAACGGTTACTGACAAATACCCATGAGTCCAGAAAGCAAGCAATACACCGCGTTCACAGTACCAGGAAGGGGACTCTTTCAATGGAAAGTTATGCCATTCGGCCTACATTCGGGCCCCGCGACGTTCAAAGGGCATTGGACCAAGTCATTGGACCGGAAATGGAACCACACGCGTTTGCTTACCTGGACGACATCACCGTAATAGGAAAGACGGGGGAACAACACATGAACAATTTACAGAAAGTATTTCGACGTTTAAGGGCGGCAAATTTGAAAATCAACAAGGAGAAGTGCGAGTTTTTCCAGCAAGATTTGAAATATTTAGGTCACGTCGTGAGCCGCAGAGGAATTCACACAGATCCAGACAAGGCAGCGGCTATTCAGGAACTGGCGGACCCACCAAATGTCAGAGGCGTTAGGCGATTCCTCGGGATAGCATCCTGGTACCGGCGGTTCGTACCGGATTTCGCCAAATTGGTAGTCCCACTCACCAGCCTTCTTAAGAAGGGCAAACGCTGGCAATGGACCGACGAGCAACAGCAGGCGTTCGAGAACCTCAAGGAAAAGCTCACTAAGGCACCAGTACTGGCGTGCCCAGATTTTTCCAAACCGTTTACGCTGCAGACTGACGCGAGCAACCACGGGTTAGGAGCTGTTCTCACGCAAGAAATCGATGAGGGAGAGAAGGTTATCGCCTACGCAAGCCAGCATTTAAACAAGGCCAAAATCAACTACTCAACGACAGAGAAGGAGTGCCTCGCGATCGTTTGGGGAATCAGAAAAATGCGACCGTACTTAGAAGGCTACAAGTTCTGCGTCGTCACAGACCACCTCTCACTGAAGTGGTTGAACTCATTGGAAAATCCTTCAGGGCGTATAGCAAGATGGGCGCTCGAGTTACAACAGTACATGTTCGACGTGAAATACCGCAAGGGCAATTGGAACGTGGTCGCAGACGCACTTACCAGGCAGCCAGTAGAAAAACTGAGCACGGTTGCGACTAACGGAGAAAAGTGCAACTGGATAGAAACAAAGATGGCAGAAATTAAGAGGAATCCAGAGAAGTTGGCCGATTATACTATGGAAAACGGTCAAATGTATCGACATATCTCAGGGCAGGTAAGCGACGAGGATTGTGCCGCATGGAAGCTCTGTGTTCCGAGGTATCTTCGTGCCCGAGTCCTTAAGGAAAACCACGATGACCCCAGCGCTGGACATCCAGGCATTAGAAAAACCGTCACCAGGATAGCCAACAGATACTACTGGCCAGGCATATTCAGGGACATAAGAAAACACGTGCGCTGCTGTGAATCGTGTCAGCGATATAAACCACTGCAGAGCAAAGCCGCCGGTAAAATGCTGACACAGTTACCAGAGGAGCCTTGATCAGTCGTCTGTGCCGATTTCATTGGACCATTACCCCGAAGCAAAAGAGCCAACCGAAACGTGAAAAGAATTCTTGCACAAGTGGCCGATAATAGGCAAACCCAATGGGGTGAGTTGATCCCAGAAATTTCTTTGGCAATCAACAACATGGCATCGGAGACGACAGGTTTCAGCCCCGATTTCCTCACACAGGGACGAGAACTGCGGCTTCCAGGATTGCTTTTCGATGAGGTTACCATAGGTACAGGGTCAGCACCACAGAGTCCCGAACACAAGGGTAACCGGCTGCAGGAGATCTTCAACATCGTGGGGAGAAACATCGAACGAGCATATAAGGACCAAGCCCGACACTATAACCTTCGGCGAAGACAATGGAACCCGGCAGTAGGAACGTGGGTATTATTGAGAAGCCATCCCCTATCGAAAGCAGTGGACAAGTTTACCGATAAGCTGGCTCCAAAATACGACGCGCCATACCAGATCCAGAGATACACATCACCCTTATCGTCGAGCTCAACTCCCAGGGAAATACGAAAACTCGCACGGCTCAAATTGGGGAGCTCAAAGAATACCACCATGCAACCGAAGTATCGCGTGACACTGACCCCTAAGCGGATCACTGTCCTGCTATCCGAAAGAAAGGGGGGAGTGTAAGAAAAAATATTTTTTTTTACAACTACGGGTGTAGAACCTGGCCGTAACGTAGACGTAAACTGAAAACGCGTTGACGTGGAATTAAACGCGTTGACGCGTTCAGGTGGAATTAATTCTATCAACAACAATAAAAAGAAAAAAAAGGCAACGTAGCAAAGGCGAATATATGCAAAGCTAATAATAACAAAAACAACCACATTAACTCGCTTGCCAACAAAGGGGAAAAAAACAACAGTCACATTCTGTGTGACATGAACCACATACTTTTTACAACAATTACAACACAGACGCGAAACCAGCAAGCAAAAATTAAAGCAGAGCCTTGGGAAATTACCAATAAAATCAGGTGGAATACTGTTTACAACAACTACAACAGAGACTGAGACGCGAAACCAGCAAGCAAAAATTAAATTAGAGCGTGGGAACCAACAACTCGCGAAAAGAAGACCAACACATCATCAACGAATTCCTAAAAACAGAGCATGAGAAATTCGAGATGCTGGAAGGACCTTCCAACATAACGACCCATAAAATCGTCATGAGAGATGAGAGGCCAATAAAGCAGAGGTATTACCCCAAGAACCCTGCAATGCAAGCAATAATTAACAAGGAGATAGACGAGCTGCTGGAAAAAGGCTGTATGGAGCCCTCACATAGCCCTTACAGTGCACCAATTGTTCTTGTTAAAAAGAAGAATGGGCAATGGCGACTTTGCGTGGATTATCGTCAGCTAAATGCAAGATCAGTGCCTGACGGATTCCTGACCCACTTTCGAGGATACAACATATTCTAGAACGACTCCGCGACGCGCAATACATTAGTACACTTGATCTCAAGAACGGTTACTGACAAATACCCATGAGTCCAGAAAGCAAGCAATACACCGCGTTCACAGTACCAGGAAGGGGACTCTTTCAATGGAAAGTTATGCCGTTCGGCCTACATTCGGCACCCGCGACGTTCAAAAGGGCATTGGACCAAGTCATTGGACCGGAGATGGAACCACACGCGTTTGCTTACCTGGACGACATCACCGTAATAGGAAAGACGGGGGAACAACACATGAACAATTTACAGGAAGTATTTCGACGTTTAAGGGCGGCTAATTTGAAAATCAACAAGGAGAAGTGCGAGTTTTTCCAGCAAGATTTGAAATATTTAGGTCACGTCGTGAGCCGCAGAGGAATTCACACAGATCCAGACAAGGCAGCGGCTATTCAGGAACTGGCGGACCCACCAAATGTCAGAGGCGTTAGGCGATTCCTCGGGATAGCATCCTGGTACCGGCGGTTCGTACCAGATTTCGCCAAATTGGTAGTCCCACTCACCAGCCTTCTTAAGAAGGGCAAACGCTGGCAATGGACCGACGAGCAACAGCAGGCGTTCGAGAACCTCAAGGAAAAGCTCACGAAGGCACCAGTACTGGCGTGCCCAGATTTTTCCAAACCGTTTACGCTGCAGACTGACGCGAGCAACCACGGGTTAGGAGCTGTTCTCACGCAAGAAATCGATGAGGGAGAGAAGGTCATCGCCTACGCAAGCCAGCATTTAAACAAGGCCGAAATCAACTACTCAACGACAGAGAAGGAGTGCCTCGCGATCGTTTGGGGAATCAGGAAAATGCGACCGTACTTAGAAGGCTACAAGTTCTGCGTCGTCACAGACCACCTCTCACTGAAGTGGTTGAACTCGTTGGAAAATCCTTCAGGGCGTATAGCAAGATGGGCGCTCGAGTTACAACAGTACATGTTCGACGTGAAATACCGCAAGGGCAATTGGAACGTGGTCGCAGACGCACTTACCAGGCAGCCAGTAGAAAAACTGAGCACGGTTGCGACTAACGGAGAAAAGTGCAACTGGATAGAAACAAAGATGGCAGAAATTAAGAGGAATCCAGAGAAGTTTGCCGATTATACTATGGAAAACGGTCAAATGTATCGACAAGCTAATAATAACAACAACAACCACATTAACTCGCTTGCCAACAAAGGGGAAAAAAACAACAGTCACATTCTGTGTGACATGAACCACATACTTTTTACAACAATTACAACACAGACGCGAAACCAGCAAGCAAAAATTAAAGCAGAGCCTTGGGAAATTACCAATAAAATCAGGTGGAATACTGTTTACAACAACTACAACAGAGACTGAGACGCGAAACCAGCAAGCAAAAATTAAATTAGAGCGTGGGAAGCTACCAATAAAACCACAAGAAATATTTCTAGAAATAAGCACAACAACAACAAGTACGTTGTGTGCCGCTATGCACATTAGAAAATTCTGGAATGTGCACAAGAACAACGACTGCAGCGGAGTTGTTTTGATCGGTGTATAAAAGGGCCCACCGCGCTGAATTCGATCTCTTTTGGAATCTCGTGCTCCAAGTGGTAAGTCGTCAAACCTTGAACCTCTAGTACCTTGTAGTGGCTGAGAGCTCTTAAGCGGACGCCAATCCCAATTCCAAGTAAATTTTAGTACTTCGTCCTGGCCGAGTGCTCTTAAGCGGACGCCAATCCCAATTCCAAGTAAATTTTAGTACCTCGTCCTGGCCGAGTGCTCTTAAACGGACGCCAATCCCAATTCCAAGTAAATTTTAGTACCTCGCCCTGGCCGAGTGCTCTTAAGCGGACGACAATCCCAATTCCAAGTAAATCTTAGTACCTCGTCCTGGCTGAGTGCTCTTAAGCGGACGCCAATCCCAATTCCAAGTAAATTTTAGTACCTCGTCGTGGCCGAGTGCTCTTAAGCGGACGCCAATCCCGAATCCAAGTAAATTTTAGTACCTCGTCGTGGCCGAGTGCTTTTAAGCGGACGCCAATCCTGAATCAAAGTAAATTCTTGTACCTCGTAGTGGCTGACGCCGACAATCATAAAATCTCGTATTCTAGAACTCTGTGTGTATATAGATTTTGTATTTTTACGGACTGAGTGCTATTCAGCGGACGTTAGAATTAAAGGAACTAGTTTTAAGAAATACTGTTAATAACGCGGAAACTGTTACACGAAATAAACGGAAAATCGAAATGGGTAAACGGTGGGTTTATAATGTTCCGAAAGAAAACCTGCAGGAGATTTTACGTGAATTCGGTGTGGAATCAGAAGGCACAGTCGACGAACTTCGTAAAGTGCTCTCCGGGTTTATGATGTCGCCTGATCTGACCGACGAGGTGATCGACAGTTTACGCGAACTTGACGTGCAGTGGAATCGCGGTGTTTCTCCAAATGCGCGACTGGCGACGCCATCATTGCAAGGTGCGGTTCCGAAACACAGCGAACAGAGGGCAAATGCAATAGAAGTGCTTAACATGAACCCCGGTAATCAAGTTTCCATGTCAACAGGTGGGTGCATAGCAGCGAGGTGCGAGCCAGAGAGTGTGGCCCATAACAGCATGTGCTACTCTGAGGTAATTGACAAGGTACGTAAATGGTCTTGTAGGTACTACGGTGGTAGGGACCCAATAGGCTTCATCGAGAGAGTCGAGGAGCTCACAGAGGCATATGAATTGCCTAAGCATATGCTGCCACGAACCATGCCGGAGTTGCTGAAGGACAAAGCTCTTTGTTGGTACAGGAATAACAATAGGAGCTGGTCAAGATGGGAATTGTTTAAAACCGATTTCCTGAAATTCTTCTTGCCATCGAGATATTTCGAAGAACTGGAGGACAACATTAGGAAAAGGATCCAAGGGCCTCGCGAGAAGTTCAAGGACTATGTACTGGCCATGCAGACATTAATGCGACATGTGAATTATACAGAGGAGCAAAAACTACAGAGGATTTACAAGAATTGCCATAGGGATTATCTTCTTCACATAAGGAGATCCGATTTCTCTGCCTTGGAGGATCTCATTGAATTGGCTGAAGATTTTGAAGGCATACGAAGGGAACCCGAACCTCCACGAGAAATTCATAATCAGCACCGACAATTACCAGGGACGCACAGGATGATGACCATAGAGACCACAGGAAAACAGCGAGACCTTCGAACAGCCTGTAGAAGATGCGGCGAAAGTCGTCGAAGCCGTCGAAGTCTGCGTGCGTTTGGGGACTGCAGAGTGTAAGCTCCCACTTCTAATTCTACAAGATGTGACAGACCATGTACTCCTGGGTTTGGACTTCCTGACAAGCATAGGAGCTTCTATTAGCTGTGGTGGTGAGACGATTACGCTGGGAGACTTGAAAGCCGAGCGAGCGACTTGCTCGACAGTTTACACGGATTGCGCCCAAGTTCCTGAGGCAAAAACGTTGGAGAAGACTGACGTCGTCCGGGGGACGAACAACACTCTGAACCAGGCGTAGAAACCAACAACTCGCGAAAAGAAGACCAACACATCATCAACGAATTCCTAAAAACAGAGCATGAGAAATTCGAGATGCTGGAAGGACCTTCCAACATAACGACCCATAAAATCGTCATGAGAGATGATAGGCCAATAAAGCAGAGGTATTACCCCAAGAACCCTGCAATGCAAGCAATAATTAACAAGGAGATAGACGAGCTGCTGGAAAAAGGCTGTATCAAGCCCTCACATAGCCCTTACAGTGCAGCAATTGTTCTTGTTAAAAAGAAGAATGGGCAATGGCGACTTTGCGTGGATTCAGCTAAATGCAAGATCAGTGCCTGACGAATTCCTGACCCACTTTCGAGGATACAACATATTCTAGATCGACTCCGCGACGCGCAATACATTAGTACACTTGATCTCAAGAACGGTTACTGACAAATACCCATGAGTCCAGAAAGCAAGCAATACACCGCGTTCACAGTACCAGGAAGGGGACTCTTTCAATGGAAAGTTATGCCATTCGGCCTACATTCGGCACCCGCGACGTTCAAAGGGCATTGGACCAAGTCATTGGACCGGAAATGGAACCACACGCGTTTGCTTACCTGGACGACATCACCGTAATAGGAAAGACGGGGGAACAACACATGAACAATTTACAGAAAGTATTTCGACGTTTAAGGGCGGCTAATTTGAAAATCAACAAGGAGAAGTGCGAGTTTTTCCAGCAAGATTTGAAATATTTAGGTCACGTCGTGAGCCGCAGAGGAATTCACACAGATCCAGACAAGGCAGCGGCTATTCAGGAACTGGCGGACCCACCAAATGTCAGAGGCGTTAGGCGATTCCTCGGGATAGCATCCTGGTACCGGCGGTTCGTACCGGATTTCGCCAAATTGGTAGTCCCACTCACCAGCCTTCTTAAGAAGGGCAAACGCTGGCAATGGACCGACGAGCAACAGCAGGCGTTCGAGAACCTCAAGGAAAAGCTCACTAAGGCACCAGTACTGGCGTGCCCAGATTTTTCCAAACCGTTTACGCTGCAGACTGACGCGAGCAACCACGGGTTAGGAGCTGTTCTCACGCAAGAAATCGATGAGGGAGAGAAGGTTATCGCCTACGCAAGCCAGCATTTAAACAAGGCCAAAATCAACTACTCAACGACAGAGAAGGAGTGCCTCGCGATCGTTTGGGGAATCAGAAAAATGCGACCGTACTTAGAAGGCTACAAGTTCTGCGTCGTCACAGACCACCTCTCACTGAAGTGGTTGAACTCATTGGAAAATCCTTCAGGGCGTATAGCAAGATGGGCGCTCGAGTTACAACAGTACATGTTCGACGTGAAATACCGCAAGGGCAATTGGAACGTGGTCGCAGACGCACTTACCAGGCAGCCAGTAGAAAAACTGAGCACGGTTGCGACTAACGGAGAAAAGTGCAACTGGATAGAAACAAAGATGGCAGAAATTAAGAGGAATCCAGAGAAGTTGGCCGATTATACTATGGAAAACGGTCAAATGTATCGACATATCTCAGGGCAGGTAAGCGACGAGGATTGTGCCGCATGGAAGCTCTGTGTTCCGAGGTATCTTCGTGCCCGAGTCCTTAAGGAAAACCACGATGACCCCAGCGCTGGACATCCAGGCATTAGAAAAACCGTCACCAGGATAGCCAACAGATACTACTGGCCAGGCATATTCAGGGACATAAGAAAACACGTGCGCTGCTGTGAATCGTGTCAGCGATATAAACCACTGCAGAGCAAAGCCGCCGGTAAAATGCTGACACAGTTACCAGAGGAGCCTTGATCAGTCGTCTGTGCCGATTTCATTGGACCATTACCCCGAAGCAAAAGAGCCAACCGAAACGTGAAAAGAATTCTTGCACAAGTGGCCGATAATAGGCAAACCCAATGGGGTGAGTTGATCCCAGAAATTTCTTTGGCAATCAACAACATGGCATCGGAGACGACAGGTTTCAGCCCCGATTTCCTCACACAGGGACGAGAACTGCGGCTTCCAGGATTGCTTTTCGATGAGGTTACCATAGGTACAGGGTCAGCACCACAGAGTCCCGAACACAAGGGTAACCGGCTGCAGGAGATCTTCAACATCGTGGGGAGAAACATCGAACGAGCATATAAGGACCAAGCCCGACACTATAACCTTCGGCGAAGACAATGGAACCCGGCAGTAGGAACGTGGGTATTATTGAGAAGCCATCCCCTATCGAAAGCAGTGGACAAGTTTACCGATAAGCTGGCTCCAAAATACGACGCGCCATACCAGATCCAGAGATACACATCACCCTTATCGTCGAGCTCAACTCCCAGGGAAATACGAAAACTCGCACGGCTCAAATTGGGGAGCTCAAAGAATACCACCATGCAACCGAAGTATCGCGTGACACTGACCCCTAAGCGGATCACTGTCCTGCTATCCGAAAGAAAGGGGGGAGTGTAAGAAAAAATATTTTTTTTTACAACTACGGGTGTAGAACCTGGCCTGCATCGCAAAGGAGCCAGTTTTTAGTAGACGTAAACTGAAAACGCGTTGACGTGGGTTGTGCGGACCCAACTTCAGGTGGAATTAATTCTATCAACAACAATAAAAAGAAAAAAAAGGCAACGTAGCAAAGGCGAATATATGCAAAGCTAATAATAACAACAACAACCACATTAACTCGCTTGCCAACAAAGGGGAAAAAAACAACAGTCACATTCTGTGTGACATGAACCACATACTTTTTACAACAATTACAACACAGACGCGAAACCAGCAAGCAAAAATTAAAGCAGAGCCTTGGGAAATTACCAATAAAATCAGGTGGAATACTGTTTACAACAACTACAACAGAGACTGAGACGCGAAACCAGCAAGCAAAAATTAAATTAGAGCGTGGGAACCAACAACTCGCGAAAAGAAGACCAACACATCATCAACGAATTCCTAAAAACAGAGCATGAGAAATTCGAGATGCTGGAAGGACCTTCCAACATAACGACCCATAAAATCGTCATGAGAGATGAGAGGCCAATAAAGCAGAGGTATTACCCCAAGAACCCTGCAATGCAAGCAATAATTAACAAGGAGATAGACGAGCTGCTGGAAAAAGGCTGTATGGAGCCCTCACATAGCCCTTACAGTGCACCAATTGTTCTTGTTAAAAAGAAGAATGGGCAATGGCGACTTTGCGTGGATTATCGTCAGCTAAATGCAAGATCAGTGCCTGACGGATTCCTAACCCACTTTCGAGGATACAACATATTCTAGATCGACTCCGCGACGCGCAATACATTAGTACACTTGATCTCAAGAACGGTTACTGACAAATACCCATGAGTCCAGAAAGCAAGCAATACACCGCGTTCACAGTACCAGGAAGGGGACTCTTTCAATGGAAAGTTATGCCGTTCGGCCTACATTCGGCACCCGCGACGTTCAAAAGGGCATTGGACCAAGTCATTGGACCGGAGATGGAACCACACGCGTTTGCTTACCTGGACGACATCACCGTAATAGGAAAGACGGGGGAACAACACATGAACAATTTACAGGAAGTATTTCGACGTTTAAGGGCGGCTAATTTGAAAATCAACAAGGAGAAGTGCGAGTTTTTCCAGCAAGATTTGAAATATTTAGGTCACGTCGTGAGCCGCAGAGGAATTCACACAGATCCGGACAAGGCAGCGGCTATTCAGGAACTGGCGGACCCAACAAATGTCAGAGGCGTTAGGCGATTCCTCGGGATAGCATCCTGATACCGGCGGTTCGTACCGAATTTCGCCAAATTGGTAGTCCCACTCACCAGCCTTCTTAAGAAGGGCAAACGCTGGCAATGCACCGACGAGCAACAGCAGGCGTTCGAGAACCTCAAGGAAAAGCTAACGAAGGCACCAGTACTGGCGTGCCCAGATTTTTCCAAACCGTTTACGCTGCAGACTGACGCGAGCAACCACGGGTTAGGAGCTGTTCTCACGCAAGAAATCGATGAGGGAGAGAAGGTTATCGCCTACGCAAGCCAGCATTTAAACAAGGCCAAAATCAACTACTCAACGACAGAGAAGGAGTGCCTCGCGATCGTTTGGGGAATCAGAAAAATGCGACCGTACTTAGAAGGCTACAAGTTCTGCGTCGTCACAGACCACCTCTCACTGAAGTGGTTGAACTCATTGGAAAATCCTTCAGGGCGTATAGCAAGATGGGCGCTCGAGTTACAACAGTACATGTTCGACGTGAAATACCGCAAGGGCAATTGGAACGTGGTCGCAGACGCACTTACCAGGCAGCCAGTAGAAAAACTGAGCACGGTTGCGACTAACGGAGAAAAGTGCAACTGGATAGAAACAAAGATGGCAGAAATTAAGAGGAATCCAGAGAAGTTGGCCGATTATACTATGGAAAACGGTCAAATGTATCGACATATCTCAGGGCAGGTAAGCGACGAGGATTGTGCCGCATGGAAGCTCTGTGTTCCGAGGTATCTTCGTGCCCGAGTCCTTAAGGAAAACCACGATGACCCCAGCGCTGGACATCCAGGCATTAGAAAAACCGTCACCAGGATAGCCAACAGATACTACTGGCCAGGCATATTCAGGGACAGAAGAAAACACGTGCGCTGCTGTGAATCGTGTCAGCGATATAAACCATTGCAGAGCAAAGCCGCCGGTAAAATGCTGACACAGTTACCAGAGGAGCCTTGATCAGTCGTCTGTGCCGATTTCATTGGACCATTACCCCGAAGCAAAAGAGCCAACCGAAACGTGAAAAGAATTCTTGCACAAGTGGCCGATAATAGGCAAACCCAATGGGGTGAGTTGATCCCAGAAATTTCTTTGGCAATCAACAACATGGCATCGGAGACGACAGGTTTCAGCCCCGATTTCCTCACACAGGGACGAGAACTGCGGCTTCCAGGATTGCTTTTCGATGAGGTTACCATAGGTACAGGGTCAGCACCACAGAGTCCCGAACACAAGGGTAACCGGCTGCAGGAGATCTTCAACATCGTGAGGAGAAACATCGAACGAGCATATAAGGACCAAGCCCGACACTATAACCTTCGGCGAAGACAATCGAACCCGGCAGTAGGAACGTGGGTATTATTGAGAAGACATCCCCTATCGAAAGCAGTGGACAAGTTTACCGATAAGCTGGCTCCAAAATACGACGCGCCATACCAGATCCAGAGATACACATCACCCTTATCGTCGAGCTCAACTCCCAGGGAAATACGAAAACTCGCACGGCTCAAATTGGGGAGCTCAAAGAATACCACCATGCAACCGAAGTATCGCGTGACACTGACCCCTAAGCGGATCACTGTCCTGCTATCCGAAAGAAAGGGGGGAGTGTAAGAAAAAATATTTTTTCTTACAACTACGGGTGTAGAACCTGGCCTGCATCGCAAAGGAGCCAGTTTTTAGTAGACGTAAACTGAAAACGCGTTGACGTGGGTTGTGCGGACCCAACTTCAGGTGGAATTAATTCTATCAACAACAATAAAAAGAAAAAAAAGGCAACGTAGCAAAGGCGAATATATGCAAAGCTAATAATAACAACAACAACCACATTAACTCGCTTGCCAACAAAGGGGAAAAAAACAACAGTCACATTCTGTGTGACATGAACCACATACTTTTTACAACAATTACAACACAGACGCGAAACCAGCAAGCAAAAATTAAAGCAGAGCCTTGGGAAATTACCAATAAAATCAGGTGGAATACTGTTTACAACAACTACAACAGAGACTGAGACGCGAAATCAGCAAGCAAAAATTAAATTAGAGCGTGGGAACCAACAACTCGCGAAAAGAAGACCAACACATCATCAACGAATTCCTAAAAACAGAGCATGAGAAATTCGAGATGCTGGAAGGACCTTCCAACATAACGACCCATAAAATCGTCATGAGAGATGAGAGGCCAATAAAGCAGAGGTATTACCCCAAGAACCCTGCAATGCAAGCAATAATTAACAAGGAGATAGACGAGCTGCTGGAAAAAGGCTGTATGGAGCCCTCACATAGCCCTTACAGTGCACCAATTGTTCTTGTTAAAAAGAAGAATGGGCAATGGCGACTTTGCGTGGATTATCGTCAGCTAAATGCAAGATCAGTGCCTGACGGATTCCTGACCCACTTTCGAGGATACAACATATTCTAGATCGACTCCGCGACGCGCAATACATTAGTACACTTGATCTCAAGAACGGTTACTGACAAATACCCATGAGTCCAGAAAGCAAGCAATACACCGCGTTCACAGTACCAGGAAGGGGACTCTTTCAATGGAAAGTTATGCCGTTCGGCCTACATTCGGCACCCGCGACGTTCAAAAGGGCATTGGACCAAGTCATTGGACCGGAGATGGAACCACACGCGTTTGCTTACCTGGACGACATCACCGTAATAGGAAAGACGGGGGAACAACACATGAACAATTTACAGGAAGTATTTCGACGTTTAAGGGCGGCTAATTTGAAAATCAACAAGGAGAAGTGCGAGTTTTTCCAGCAAGATTTGAAATATTTAGGTCACGTCGTGAGCCGCAGAGGAATTCACACAGATCCAGACAAGGCAGCGGCTATTCAGGAACTGGCGGACCCACCAAATGTCAGAGGCGTTAGGCGATTCCTCGGGATAGCATCCTGGTACCGGCGGTTCGTACCAGATTTCGCCAAATTGGTAGTCCCACTCACCAGCCTTCTTAAGAAGGGCAAACGCTGGCAATGGACCGACGAGCAACAGCAGGCGTTCGAGAACCTCAAGGAAAAGCTCACGAAGGCACCAGTACTGGCGTGCCCAGATTTTTCCAAACCGTTTACGCTGCAGACTGACGCGAGCAACCACGGGTTAGGAGCTGTTCTCACGCAAGAAATCGATGAGGGAGAGAAGGTCATCGCCTACGCAAGCCAGCATTTAAACAAGGCCGAAATCAACTACTCAACGACAGAGAAGGAGTGCCTCGCGATCGTTTGGGGAATCAGGAAAATGCGACCGTACTTAGACGGCTACAAGTTCTGCGTCGTCACAGACCACCTCTCACTGAAGTGGTTGAACTCGTTGGAAAATCCTTCAGGGCGTATAGCAAGATGGGCGCTCGAGTTACAACAGTACATGTTCGACGTGAAATACCGCAAGGGCAATTGGAACGTGGTCGCAGACGCACTTACCAGGCAGCCAGTAGAAAAACTGAGCACGGTTGCGACTAACGGAGAAAAGTGCAACTGGATAGAAACAAAGATGGCAGAAATTAAGAGGAATCCAGAGAAGTTTGCCGATTATACTATGGAAAACGGTCAAATGTATCGACATATCCCAGGGCAGGTAAGCGACGAGGATTGTGCCGCATGGAAGCTCTGTGTTCCGAGGTATCTTCGTGCCAGACTCCTTAAGGAAAACCACGATGACCCCAGCGCTGGACATCCAGGCATTAGAAAAACCGTCACCAGGATAGCCAACAGATACTACTGGCCAGGCATGTTCAGGGACATAAGAAAACACGTGCGCTGCTGTGAATCGTGTCAGCGATATAAACCATTGCAGAGCAAAGCCGCCGGTAAAATGCTGACACAGTTACCAGAGGAGCCTTAATCAGTCGTCTGTGCCGATTTCATTGGACCATTACCCCGAAGCAAAAGAGCCAACCGAAACGTGAAAAGAATTCTTGCACAAGTGGCCGATAATAGGCAAACCCAATGGGGTGAGTTGATCCCAGAAATTTCTTTGGCAATCAACAACATGGCATCGGAGACGACAGGTTTCAGCCCCGATTTCCTCACACAGGGACGAGAACTGCGGCTTCCAGGATCGCTTTTCGATGAGGTTACCATAGGTACAGGGTCAGCACCACAGACTCCCGAACACAAGGGTAACCGGCTGCAGAAGATCTTCAACATCGTGAGGAGAAACATCGAACGAGCATATAAGGACCAAGCCCGACACTATAACCTTCGGCGAAGACACCCGTAAACGTAGACGTAAACTGAAAACGCGTTGACGTGGGTTGTGCGGACCCAACTTCAGGTGGAATTAATTCTATCGACAACAATAAAAAGAAAAAAGGCAACGTAGCAAAGGCGAATATATGCAAAGCTAATAATAACAACAACAACCACATTAACTCGCTTGCCAACAAAAGGGGAAAAAACAACAGTCACATTCTGTGTGACATGAACCACATACTTTTTACAACAATTACAACACAGACGCGAAACCAGCAAGCAAAAATTAAAGCAAAGCCTTGGGAAATTACCAATAAAATCAGGTGCAATACTGTTTACAACAACTACAACAGAGACTGAGACGCGAAACCAGCAAGCAAAAATTAAATTAGAGCGTGGGAAGCTACCAACAAAACCTCAAGAAATATTTCTAGAAATAAGCACAACAACAACAAGTACGTTGTGTGCCGCTATGCACATTAGAAAATTCTGGAATGTGCACAAGAACTACCAACAAAATCACAAGAAATATTTCTACAAATAAGCACAACAACAACAAGTACGTTGTGTGCCGCTATACACATTAGAAAATTCCGGAATGTGCACAAGAACAACGACTGCAGCGGAGTTGTTTTGATCGGTGTATAAAAGGGCCCACCGCGCTGAATTCGATCTCTTTTGGAATCTCGTGCTCCAAGTGGTAAGTCGTCAAACCTTGAACCTCTAGTACCTTGTAGTGGCTGAGAGCTCTTAAGCGGACGCCAATCCCAATTCCAAGTAAATTTTAGTACCTCGTCCTGGCCGAGTGCTCTTAAGCGGACGTCAATCCCAATTCCAAGTAAATTTTAGTACCTCGTCCTGGCCGAGTGCTCTAAAGCGGACGCCAATCCCAATTCTAAGTAAATTTTAGTACCTCGCCCTGGCCAAGTGCTCGTATTCTAGAACTCTGTGTGTATATAGATTTTGTATTTTTACGGACTGAGTGCTATTCAGCGGACGTTAGAATTAAAGGAACTAGTTTTAAGAAATACTGTTAGTTCGTATAGTTAATGTATAGCAATAAAGACTGAAAAATACAACTTTAAATAACGGTGAATACTATAAATAGTCGAAAACTATCAAAAGAAAACCGAAAGCCTTTTATTTAAGTGTTCGGTACGGGACTCTGGCGAGACTGAGTATACCCCGGCAAGAAACTTCGTTACAATATTTTTTATAGTATTTACAACAGATTGGACGCATTTCGACTTTCGACGCTTGGCGTTTTCTCTACTCTTAGGTATGTTTAATTCGTTGAAGCTAATGAAGAGTGTTCTATTGTATTCTTGTGATGCAGGCTAGTATCCGATAGCGAGTCTTCCTGACGAAGTAGCCTCTTCGCTTCCTTTAACTCCTCTACTCTCCTGTGAGCCTCTTCAAGGTGGAATCAAATTTTTCTTTACTTTTTCGGTTTAAGAAATTCGATGGAAAACCTTCAGAAAGCCCTTCTTCACTAACTTTATTTTCATGTTTTCCTCCTCTGATTTGTCTCCAAATCTCTTTCTAGTTATTGTATCTATTTTTAAGAGCGCGAAATTTGTCCACCTTTCTAATTCTTTCAGCGCACTTTTATTTTTGTTGCCTATGTAGTCGAGCAATTCTTCTAGAATCACGTCCGCTTTTTCTACTTTAGATAGACTTCCTAAACTTCAAAGTTCTTCTTTTATTAGACTTAAATTCTCCTTGTAACGTCTCATTTCTACATTTACTTGTTTTTATGTATTAAAACCAGTCAACTTTTTGCTTCGCAGCCAACGTACAAAACTCTACCGCTAGCAAAAGCCGGTTTTTAAAATATTTTATCCATTTTTCGGTGAGAAGGCTATGTTAATGCATGTTTAGCAAGGCAACTTGAACCCAAAATGGGATATATTATTACTTTTAACGCGTTTAAATACGCGCTTTAAACGTGTTTAAATTTAAAGCGCTTTTTTAAACACGTTTAAATACGCGCTTTAATTTTAAACGTGTTTAAATACGCGCTTTTATTGATATCAAAATAATAGCCACTTATTATGTAACGAACCTTCTTGCCTCTTTCTATGGCTTGGATTAGCTCGCCGGGATTCCAGGGTTCGTTTATAAGACAAGAGTATATATAGGTTCAATATCTTTATTCACCTGTTTGTGTTTAGTTTGCTTATACAATTGGTAATCGTACTAGAAATACAATAATATAATGTCGTTGGTACCTCTACGCGCTTTGCGCTCTATGCTGCTGGGTTGTGGATATCTCACCGCGTTTGTGAGTTCACTGGTATTCTACTGGGTTGTTGATATTTCACTGCGTTTCTGAGATCACTGGAATTCTACTGGATCGTGGATATCTCACTGCGTTTTGAGATCACTGGTACTCTGGTGAACCGATATCTCGCCGAGTTTTCGAGATCGCGGTTAGTTCACTGAGAGGGTGATATTTTCCGCTAAGTCGCTCGATATTCTGATGATGATGCACTGACGGAAAGGTCTACAAGTCACTGCAACCGTTCTCTGGTATATCTGATGAGTTTGGTTACTGAAGCTTTCTATAGGAGAGCACACCAGCCACTGTACTAAAACTTCTCTGCTTCTAGTTTTACCCCAGTTTGCCAGGGAACAGGAGGGCGTACATGCCACTACAACTGTGTATTTCTGGTACTTCGACTCGTGCAACAGGAGGCGTACAAGCCACTACGACTGTGTGCTTCTGTCGCTTGAGCTTTCACGACAGGAGGGCGTATAAGCCACTACAACTGCATGTTTCTGGCGCTTCGACTTCGATACAAGCCACTGCGACTGTGTGCTTCTAGCGCTTGAGCTTCTACGATAGGAAGGCGTACAAGCCAATGCAACTGCGTATTTCTGGCGCTTCGACTATTGAAACAGGAGGCGTACAAGCCACTGCGACTGTGTGCTTCTGGCGCTGTTAGTTTTTACGACAGGAGGGCGTACAAGCCACTGCAACTGCGTATTCCCGGTGCTTTATCTTTTTAAAATTTATATTCTAAATAAAGTACAGTACCTTGGCTTCTGGCTGGGTGTCGTTGAACTATTCTCTCTGCCTTTTCCTGAAGGTAAGGTTTCGAACTTTGTCGACAGGTTTAAAAGACTTTGTTTATTTCCACCGTGTTCGCCGTACTTCTCTAGGATAGCTGGCACACTGCTCGATTTCAGCCAATAATTTTGCACTTTGTAACTTTATTTTGAACCAACTGAACTAAACTTCTCAACTGAATTGCACTGACTGTCTTGACCGACTTGACTGACTTGACTCACTTGACTGACTTAGCTGAACTGAACCATCGACTGAACCGGCTTGACTGAAATGATTGCACTGAAAGACCCCGAGCTCTGCTTTGCAGTTGGTTATATACTCGCTTGAGTCTCCTTCTGGAATTTTATATTTTAACGTAGTACGGTAGTTCGTACTCTTTATCCTTAGTAACGCTTTCAGTTCAACGTTTACACCGTGTTTGATAAATCTGGATAACTTGACGAATCGGGACTAACTCCACCATGAGTGGCACGGATTTGTTGGCTTAACTCAGCCTTATACACAAAGCTTTCTCCGCAGCTAATGAAAGGAAACCGGTGGTCAACAGCATGCACCCCCACCAAGCAATTAAAATGCTCAGTCCGTTTGTATCGGTGGTTGCCGAAACCGCCTATGGGGTGCTCGTCGCAAGAGTTTCGCCTCCGGGGACCCAGGAGATGAACTCGGTGATCCAGAAGCTGATGTCGACGATCCAGTAGCTGCTCATCGCACGACTCACTCCTGCGATCAGGTGATTGTCGACAAGTCATGACGTTCAAATATCTTTGATGGGATTTCTCTAGAATGCATCAGGTCACGAGGTAAGGCAGCGCAATGATGTCCACCAGTTCAGTCATTTTTGCAGTCTAAAACTGCGGATACCAATCGCTAACGAACACGTTGGCAGGCAAGTCGAAGTCGAATTGTTCCACTTCCCAAACTTATATAAACTACGTCATTAGGAGCGTCCATAATAAATTTGTGCAAACGCGCCGGTGACCGCAACTCATTGTCCTCTAAACTCAAACGAGTACCACCGATTTCATTCATATCTGGCGGATAAGCATGCGGATACTGAACGATAGAATGTGAATTCCAAAACACCAAACTAATATTCTGTGTGAGATCGCAATGATGAGGTAAGAAAGCGTTGCCGTCAGTGGCGTTGCGCTGGCAGAGATGTTGATGCTTTGCTGGGTAATTATATGAAAGAAATTGTAGGTAAGTTTCTCGAAGACGCTCATCATCGTGTTGACGCTGCGTTGCCAAACCGTAAGCTTTCCATCGCCGATATCTGGCGCAGCTGCTCGACGTTAAACTCAGGCCCATCTCCACCCAATTGTCGTGCATACCAGGCACGCATATTCCGCGGCTGTTCTGCATCATCGACCCGTTGCTGCCGCCAAAAGGACTCACCACCGTCACCGTGTGATTGTGTAGTGCGACATACTGCTGTATCAGTCTCCTTCTGTACAGATAGTGTGATTTCCACATACTAGAGAACACTGCTAGCACGCTGGCAGCCAACACTGCAAATGTAATCGTTTGCGAGTTCAAAGCGGCGAATAGCAAGAAATGCCAGAGACTAGCCATTGTGGGACTAGTTAATTAACCTCATGTACTCCTCTAAGGTCATCTAAACGTGGTTTCAAAACATTTTAACATTCGAAAGGCCGTTCTCCAGCATGAAATTTTCTGTGTGTCACTAAGCGTCTCTTTAGTGGAATCGCTCGACCGCATTCCTGACACACAAAGAGCCGACTTCGTCTTTTGACAGGTGAACACGACCTCGACTATGGACACATTGTTAAACGATTTCCTTCCACAAATTCCAGGAGTTCGCTTAGAGCACTTTTTCCACTTCAAATTGTGAGCCCTTGATGTGACAGGTCTGTGTGGGCTTTGGTATGTGTGGTGAGGTGAGGCCTTAAAAGGAACGATGTTCCACACTCGTCACGATCCTGCAATTCCGACGATACTTCCAATGAGCCAGGTTCTATATTCAGGGTTTGTGTGTTGCTTTGATTCATTTAGGATTGATTAAAGAAAAATTTAACAGAAGTTTGGTTGTCCAAGTTTACGTTAAATTTTAAATTTTGGGTTGAGACCCAACACCTTGTTGGGATTTTTTTCCCTGTAGTTCGGCTTTTGTTTTGATTCGCGAAGCTGATAGCTGGGAGGGCAATTCGTCGTAAAATAATGCCTTCATTTCTTCCGGTGTTAAGTCGCCGAATATCAAGTGCACGCAATCGAGTCGTTTGTTTTTCACCCGTGGAATGTGTGGCCTTCTGCTTCTTTATTATGTCTGCGCCACGGGTGTCCACCTATGGCCTGTGTTTTGCTTTTCGGTCGTCGCTGAATTCTTCGGTGGCTGTGGCTATCTTTGCTGAAGCTAGTTTCCTCTAACTATAGTCAGTTTCTGGGTGACACAGTTTCGTTTGAGCGTCAGCGTCTGTGGTTAGCGGGCTTCCTGTACTCTGAACCAAACGTTCACTGCTAGAAACTCCCTCGGGAGTATGGTCATTTTTCACTGCCGCCTGTTGGTACACCGTTAGCTCGCTCACATGAGCCGTTCTTGACCGAGTCTCACCTTCTTTCTGTAAACGGACGATCACTGGTGACACGAATCCGATTACCTGGTATGGACCGACGAACTTCGGAGACAATTTCGCCGCGAAGCTGTGGATTGCTTTTGACAGCGGGTGCTGTCGAACAAATACTGACTGTCCAATTTCTAGTTTCCATTGTCGGCGTCGCAAGTTATAGTGGTGCGCCTGATCCTGCGTTGCCTTCTCCAAATTTCTCACCACCAATTTGAAAACTTCTTTTAGATTTTTCCCCTTCTCCGCGGATTGTATGGGTGCCTGACCGCTACCTGTGGTCTCAAATACGCTGCTATTGATGGCCAGCGTAAATTCTGGAAGCAGTTCGTCCCAGTTCCGGTGCTTGTTGTCCGAAAGTTGTGCTATTACCGTTTTTATCGTCCTGTTGATTCTCTACGTGGGGTTTTCCTATGGCGCGTATGGAGCAGTAAACTGTTGCTTCACACCCATTTCCTGGAGGAAACGACGAAAATTGCGACTCGTAAACTGTGTCCCATTATCCGTTACTAGTATCTTGGGTACTCCGAACCGGCCTTGAATGCGTTCTCGGAACGCTCGCTGCAAGTGTTCTGTTGAGGCTTTGCGTAAGGGTATCATTTCCGCCCATTTTGAAAATTTATCAAAGAATACTAGAAGAGTTTTGTTTCCGTGTGTAGAACGCGGTAGCGGACCCACAAAATCCGCACAGAGTATCGCCCAAGGTTCTTCTGCCAATTGTGTGAGCATTTTTCTTGCTGCCTTTTGCTGGTTCGGCTTGTAACGTTGGCACGATTCACATTGCCACACATATCTTCTAGCATCGTGAAACATTTCTGGCCAGTAATATTTATTCGTCAACAGGCATATGGTCTTGCGGACTCCTACGTGGCCAGCGCACAGATGGTCGTGATTTTCTTTAAGTACTCTGCCTCTCATTGTCCTAGCCACGCACAGTTTCCACGGCGTGCAGTCCTCGTCTCCAAGTCGATTCGGAATATGACAGTATAGATTCCCATTCTCGAAAGTATAGTCTGGGAACTTCTCCGGATTTCGTCCCACTTCTCTAACCTGTGCTAGTAACCACTTGCAGGGCTGTCCGCGTGTCTCCTCTGTTGCTATTCTGGCGACGGTTTCTTGCGGATGTCGGGGCAGTGCATCCGCGATTACATTCAGCATCCCCTTCCGGTATCCCTCAAGGTAAGCGCGCATCTTGCGAATACCCCACACTATGGCCAGGCATTCTTTCTGTTGCCGCGTAATTCTTTGCGGCTTTGTTGAGATGTCGGCTGGCGTACGCGAAAACACGCTTCTGACATTCCAATTGTTGAGTGAGCACGGCTCCAAGTCCAAAGTCGCTCGCGTCCGTTTGAAGTTGAAATTTCTCGTTGAAATCCGGGCGCGTCAGTATTGGTGCCTCCGTAAGTTTTTGCTTGAGGGCTTCGAACGCTTCCTGTTGTGCCTCGCCCCATTTCCAATGTTTTCCTTTTCGTAGTAGCGTGGTCATTGGCTGGACGGGTTTCGCGAAATCTGGCACGAACGTGCGGTACCAGGAGACAATGCCCAAGCATCCTCGCAGTTCAAATAAATAAAAAAAACCATTAATTTAATAATTGTAGGAAATGGAATGCAGCAACCCCCGAAACTCAACAGCTACCATGTGTCCCGTTATTATTTTGACCTAAAATGTGACTTCTAAGTTTTTTATTATTTTTTGCCTTTATGTTAATATATATGATTTTTGTTTTTTAATATTATAAATTGATAGTATGAACATTCCAATTCGATAGCTCTTTCCTATATAACATTCATAAGTTCCTAGAAAATAAATAACATTTTTCACATTAATAAGTGTCCCATTATAATGTTGAGCCACTGTAGGCCCCTATTGCGAGTAAATCAACGATTGACACGATAAAAGTTGATTGCGACGACAAGTCGATTGTTCATTGGGTATTGCGAATCGAAATTGACTAATTTTTGCAATATTGTGAACTGCCACACCCTATTGTAAACTTCTACGCACTGTTGTAGGGGGGAGTTTGCACTTCAGACAAAGTTAAAGTTTAAAGACACGTGTATTTGTTGTTGCTTTCGAAAACCAACGAGTTATCTTGTTTTGGCACCGAAGATTTCTTGTGAAAGCAGCAAATTCGGCGAAATAAAAAGTGGACATCTTCATTGTTGCTCTACGGAAAATAATGACATTTAGTAGCAACAGATTATAAATCTTTAATCTGTCTTAAGATTGGCTGTGAAAATGTTTATCAAAACATTGTCCTTAATTAGTAAATTTCTTATTATAATTAATAAGTTTGCTTTGATTAATAAAAATTAGCACTGTAGAGTTATGGTTTGGTGAAGGTGATAATAACAATGCTGTTGTTTGTTGCTCACAACCTTTTGTCCTATGCAAACAGGAATTTTTTAATATTTTTTGACTTAATAAAACGAATTTTTATATCTATAACCAATTCTAATGTAAAAAACTTACAGTTTGTAGCAATTTCTAGTAATCATTTAACACCAATTTCAAAATTTGTAGTAATCATTCAATACCAACATTAAAAATTGACAATGGAAACCACTCGCAATCTGGTTCTAGTTAAATTTTACAGAATTTAACCAGAACCAGAATTTAACTCGAGGTATCTGGAGAACAACCAATTTGTCAGTAATCGCCAGTACGGTTTCCCTGCTCACCGCTCCACAAGATTTTATGGCGTTCCTCACTGAGCGGTGTAAAAGTTGTGTTCACCAATTCGGTGAGAGTAAGGTTGTTGCTTTGGATATCTCCAGGGCATTTGACCGGGTGTGGCATAAAGCACTCGTGTCTAAACTGGCTGCTTAGGGTGTCGGTAATACATTCACTCGATGGATATCGAGTTTCCTCAGCGGCCGTTCTATTCGGGTTGTGATAGACGGCTTTGCATCTGAAGAGCACTCCATTAATACTGGAGTTCCACAGGGTTCGGTCCTGTCTCCAACATTGTTTCTTATTTTCATCAATGACCTTCTGTGATTGACATCAAACCCCGTCTACTCGTTTGCTGATGACAGCAGCATTTGTCATTCACATCGATTCTCCAGGCAACCTTCTATTCTGGAGATCATTGAAAAACGTAGAACTATGAATGACACACCCCAAACTGACCTCAATAAAATTCAAGAGTGGAGTCGAGCGAGTCGGGTCGATTTTAATGCGCGTAAAACCCAATGCTGCCTGTTGACACACGAGCATATAGCGGATGAAAATTTTCCACCTCTAAATATGGGTGGTGTGGATATTAATAAGTCGGAGGCTCTTGATGTTCTAGGCATGTCAATCCAATGCGATCTTCGTTGGAACGATCACATTTTTGACGTGTCGAAAGAAGCAGCCAAGTGCTTAGGCTTTCTTAAACGGTCTAAGAAATACTTCACTCCAACCGATCTTCATTGTCTACACCATCTACGTCATCTACACCACCTATATGCGTCCGAAAATGGAGTATCTCGCATATATGGTCGGGAGCTTCGCAAACATATCTTCAGCTTCTGGACCGTGTCCAATGTCGTGCGTTAAAACTTGTAGGGGACAGTAGGGTATCCAGCTCTATTGAAACATTGTAGCGTCGTCATGATGTAGGGTGTGTATCATTATTTTACCGTTACTTTCATAGTAAATGTTCATCTGAAGTAGCCAGCCTGATTCCTCCGGTTCAGGTATTTAGCATAACTACTCGGCTTTCCAGAGTGGTGCACCCCTTTTATTTCGCGATTCCGTTCCAACGAACCATGTATTATCGTGGGAATTCGTTTTTCGGACGCGTCATTGGATTGTGGAATAATCTCCCTGCGCATGTCTTCCCGCCCACTTACAGCGTCGAAACCTTTAAGCGAGGTGTAAACTATCACTACTTAATCTTTCCCCCTTCCCGCTAACCAGTCATCCCTTCGGAGGCAACAAATGCTTTGCCTGGATAGGGGGCATCCCCTGAGCTTGGTTTCATCTGCCATAAAAATCTGCATCTGCACTTACCTGAATAAAACGATCTTAGGTTCATGTAGCCTGCTGGACAAAATATGTTTTTATCCTCTTGTTTACTTCCACACGTTATAGTTATCTACCTCGGCACTTGAACCGATGTAGATGAGTGTGGAAGGGCTGAGTTCAACTCTGGCACTTGAACCAGGATGAATTGTTTGTCAAAACGCGAGTCAAAAGCAAAACAATAACACAAAGCTTTGAATTCTGATTGACTGTTTATTTTGAAAGGTTTTCAATTTATAGTTAAAATTGACAACACACAGACGCTAACATACATATAAGTGTAGCGTGGGAAACTGTAGCGCTGGCCAAGCGACGCTGCGTAGACAAATTTTGGCTGCGTTCCTTGGCAAGCGCAAACAAAACTGTTACGTGACCCCTTAATTTTTACTGCGGATGGTTCTCACACTTTTTGCCGGCAAAAAAGATGCAATTCTGAAAAATTGTGTGAGAACCAAACGCCGTGGCAAATATTTACAAATAATATAATAATTATGTTATGAAGTAACATGACGCGTAATTATGTTATGAAGTAACTGACGTAGACCCGTCAGTTACTTGGTGCAAAGACAAGACTGGAAACTCCTCTCATGTCGTGAGCGAGCTTAAAAACATATCCGTCCGGGCACTCACGTACAGCGTATGTGAGTTTTACGGTGAAATTGTCTCCTTTTTACAAGCTAAAACTGGCTATTACAAAGGAAATTAGCTTGAAAAGTAAACCTTTACCGCTTGTTACCACACCGTCACAAGATGATGGTGTGAGTTCATGATAGGGATACCAACGAGACACAATTATTAAATGTTACTTGTATGGATTTTTAAGTAAGCATTAATAGAAAAACTTCATCGCATTTACGAGCCCTCGCGGTTCCTACGCAAAATTTTTAAAAGAACGCAGCTACATGACTTGCAAAAGATTTCATGTGCATTTTTAGAAGCATAAGTTGGTTTAAAGCCCATCTCCTTGTCTTCTTTACGTATGTGGTCTCTTGTCTTTTCCACTAAATCAAACGCCGCGGTTTTTAAATATTAATAACTATTTATTTATTTGGTTATTTAATTAATACACTTTATTCTCTAAACTCGACTAAACCTATCGCGAATCGCTGACTTATCTTTAACACTCGATTTATATATCGCGAGTCGAAACTACCCGTCGCTGTTTTAAAACTACACGCTTTGAGAAAACTCGGCAGACTAAAAACTGTGTCTTCGTCACTTATGGTGTTGGCAGCATATCCCAGAGGGAATGCCACCACCACCATTGCAGAATGTATTTCACGACGAAGTACAGGACGGCTGATGCAAACAAGCCGACGGTCACGTACTTCCACATTGTTGCAATGCTCCCACGATGCTTCGCGGTGGCCTTTATAAACAACCCTCCCTTCGTCAGCGCCAACGATAGGAGAGCTGCGCCGGCCAGCGCTCGCATGCTGACGCTGCGTCTTCACAATAGACGAAAGTGAGCTCGCTGCGTTGGTGAGTCGCGTCGGCGGGTAGCTACTCCGTCGCCTCAAATCGCAGCGCCGACACTCGACAGCGTCAGCAATGAGCGCGCCACGCGACGGCCTGAAGCGAGTCGGATGACTGTCGCCGATCGTCATTGTACACCGCGATAAGCAACAATGTTGGATGCCGGCAAGGAAAAGGAAACGAAGATGAACTAATTTGAGTTCAGCGACTCGCGCCTTCGATGCTTGTTGGGATCACCAATACGCCACAATACTCGCCCCCTAATAACGCATTTGCGATACCACAAATCTCGCTGGAATCTTAACATGCCGGCCGCTTCTCGTCTTCTTCTCTGGGCCCTCGGGTCTTGGGGAAACTTCGCGTGAAGTCGTCGGTCACGCTGGGCTGCTGTTGTCGCTTGTGTCTCAGATCCTTGACGAATTCGGACTCCGACATACTCGACGGCGTGGGCGTTAGGAACTCGCCTGGTAACCGGAGTGTCGTCGCATAGTGTCGCATTTCGCAACCCGAAGGTCATATATTTTAACTGACACAATCCGAAAAACCTCATAATAGCCGATTTTGGGACGTCGCCGGGTTTGATTGAGATTTGGTGATAGGAGCACTGCAGTTCAATGGTGGAAAAAACTCGCTGTCCGTACAAAATATAGGTGAAATCCTGAATGTACGGGATTGGATAGCGATCGGGAACGGTTATCGAGTTAAGCTCTCGGTAGTCGCCGCATGGTCGCTAGGAACCGTCTTATTTCCTTACCATGTGCAACGGACTCGCCCAGCTGCTGTCCGATGCTTCGCAAATTCCCTTCTCTATTAAATAGCGAAATTCTTCCCGCGCCGCTTCAAGTTTCTCCGAAGATAGGCGCGGGGGGCGCGCTTAAACCGGAGGTTCCTGCGTGACTATGTGATGCGTGACGTCTGACTTACTCGCTCCGCTTAAGGGTCGCATCACGGTTATGTCGCGGAACACTCGGACCATACTGGAGAAAGGTGCGTTGCCGCTAAACGTAGAAATGCTTTCCGTTACTTCCGTCGGTGCGCCGCTGCATTCCAGTTTTGTCACCGATCAGTTTGTTGGTTTTCGCATCCACCAACAACCCGTAGTGTCTTAGGAAATCCATCCCTAATATCGGAGCTTTGACCGTTGCTATTATGAGCCAGGTAAATTTTCGTCGCAACCCAAGATCGAGCCCGATTCGCTTCCAGCCGTACGTAAGAATGGGCGTTCCGTTCGCTACGTAAAGTTGGTAAGAATCGGGTCGATCGAGCAGCTCGTGTTGCGTGGGTGGTAAGACGGAGACGTCGGCACCTGTACTTCGAGGAATCGCTTCTTCGTCGCTGCATCCATTACGTACACTAGGTTTACTACGCTCGCTTCACTAGCCCCCGCTAGCGGAATCTGGAGGTTCTTAGTTTTTTTTGGGTCGCATGCTTCGCGAAATCGCATGGAGGTCTGCATAGCTTCGCGCGCTCTCCGTGGACGTGATGGTACAAACAAACCACTCGTCCCCGGTTGTTGTCGTCGTCCCGGCGTCGCTCTTGCGCTGATGTTGCGCGCGAGAGGGACTTGTGATTTCGGCTTTGATACATTGTCGTCTTCGCCGGTTGCGGCGCCCTGCCACGACCACCGCAATATAGTCCAACCTCCTCGTGCGCCGCTGGCAGCCCAATTCGTCGTGGATCGGTCACAAATGACGTCGGCGGGTGTCGTCCGCGAACGTTGAGCGAGTCCAGTGCTGACTCGATGCGCTGCACCCGCTGCTGGATTTCGTCAGCTGGACGCGCTTCTTGCATAAGATTCGCTTCCGGTTCGCTGGTTACCTCGGCACCTTGCTCTGCTGGCACGGGCCGCAGCAGCGGACGAACTCACGTATGTCCTTATTCATGCCCGGCCACACAAAACGTCGTTTAATAAGCTCCACAGTTGCTTTCGCGCACGGGTGCGCCAGTCCGTGCATATTCTCCATGACCGATTTTCTGCATCGGAATGGTACCCAAGGTCGGATCTTACCGTGGGCAACGTCGCCGACTAACGCCGTTCTTGATTGCGGGAGCGTGAGGGGTTGAAGCTGCAGTGTTGACGTTGGCTTCGTCGCTCTGGACCAATCCGAAATTTCTGCGTCGCGCTGCTGTTCCCTCGCGAGCTCCTCGTAGTCGATGCTGCCGCCTGCGTAAGTGATCGACTGGGCCCGTGATAATGCGTCGGCCACCTCGTTCTCCCGTCTCGCTGCATGTTGGATGTCTGTCGTGAACTGACCGATGTAATCCAGCTGGCGGGCCTGTCGCGGCGCTGTTGAGCTTTGCTTGAAAGCGAACGTCAAGGGCTTATGGTCCGTAAAATCTCTAAACCGCCTGCCCTCGACCATATGTTTGAAATGTCGCACCGCTTGGTAGATTGCCGTCAACTCTCGATCGTAGATGCTGTATTTCCGCTGGGCGTCAGTCAGCTTTTTCGAGTAGAACTCCAACGATTGTAGCTCGTCGCATACTTGCTGCTGTAGGACTGCTCCAACGGCTGTATCCGATGCGTCGACAATTAGGCATAAAGTCGCATTCGGCGCGGGCTGGAATAACATAGTCGCCTGAGACAACGCTTTTTAGCACCTCTAGAAAGCATCTGCCGCGTCGGATGTCCATTCAATCTGCGTGATGTCGATCTTTCGGTTGCCGCACATCAAACTTTGCAGGATCATTCTGCAAGGGATGGAACGACGGTAGAAGTTGATCATGCCAAGGAAACGTTTTAGTTCGCGGCCCGTCGCTGGTCTCTTGAAGTCGTTGATCGCTTTTACCTTGTCATCATCCGGTACTATGCTTTGGCTGGAGACCGTATGACCAAAAAATTTCACTGTCGTTTGCCCGAGAATGCACTTCGCCAAATTGATTGTGAGTCCGTTTTCGAGCAGTAGCTGGAATATTCGCCGTAGGTGCCACTCAAGCTGTTCCATAGACTCGGACGCGACGCAAATGTCGTCTATGCATACGAATGCGTATGGCGTCTCGCCTGCCAACAAATAATCTATATGGCGCTAGAAGGTTTGCGCCGCATTTCGCAACTCGAAGGTCATATATTTGAACTGATACAATCCGAAAGACGTCATAATAGCCGATTTTGTGACGACGTCGGGTTCGATTGGGATTTGGTGATAGGCGCGCTGCAGGTCAATGGTGGAGAAACCTCGCTGTCCGTACAAAATATAGGTGAAATCCTGAATATACGGGATTGGATAGCGATCGGGAACGGTTATCGCGTTAAGCGCTCGGTAGTCGCCGCATGGTCGCTAGGAACCGTCTTATTTTCTTACCATGTGCAACGGACTCGCCCAGCTGCTGTCCGATGCTTCGCAAATTCCCTTCTCTATTAAATAGCGAAATTCTTCCCGCGCCGCTTCGAGTTTCTTCGAGGATAGGCGCCGGGGGCGCGCTTAAACCGGAGGTCCCTGCGTGACTATGTGATGCGTGACGTCTGACTTACTCGCTCCGCTTAATGGTCGCATCACGGTTATGTCGCGGAACACTCGGACCATACTGGAGAAAGGTGCGTTGCCGCTAAACGTAGAAATGCTTTCCGTTACTTCCGCCGGTGCGCCGCTGCATTCCAGTTTTGTCACCGATCAGTTTGTTGTTTTTCGCATCCACCAACAACCCGTAGTGCCTTAGGAAATCCATCCCTAGTATCGGAGCTTTGACCGTTACTATTATGAACCAGGTAAATTTTCGTCGCAACCCAAGATCGAGCCCGATTCGCTTCCCGCCGTACGTAAGAATGGGCGTTCCGTTCGCTGCGTAAAGTTGGTAAGAATCGGGTCGATCGAGCAGCTCGTGTTGCGTGGGTGGTAAGACGGAGACGTCGGCACTTGTACTTCGAGGAATCGCTTGTTCGTCGCTGCATCCATTACGTACACTAGGTTTACTACGCTCGCTTCACTAGCCCCCGCTAGCGGAATCTTGAGTTTCTTAGTTTTTTTGGGTCGCGTGCTTCGCGAAATCGCATGGAGGTCTGCATAGCTTCGCGCGCTTTCCGTGGACGTGATGGTACAAACAAACCACTCGTCCCCGGTTGTTGTCGTCGTCCCGGCGTTGCTCTTGCGCTGATGTTGCGCGCGAGGGGGACTTGTGATTTCGGCTTTGATACATTGTCGTCTTCGCCGGTTGCGGCGCCCTGCCACGACCACCACAATATAGTCCAACCTCCTCGTGCGCCGCTGGCAGCCCAATTCGTCGTGGATCGGTCACAAATGACGTCGGCGGGTGTCGTCCGCGAACGTTGAGCGAGTCCAGTGCTGACTCGATGCGCTGCACCCGCTGCTGGATGTCGTCGGCTGGGCGCGCTTCTTGCATAAGATTCGCTTCCGGTTCGCTGGTTACCTCGGCGATCTTGTCCGCGAGGTTCGCCTTCTCCTCTAACGATTGGCTGGAAACCTGGAGGATCGCACGGATGTGTCGTGGGAGATGGCTCATTCACATACTGTTCAGCATTTGGTGCTTGCAAACCGCAGCATTTCGCCGAGTAACTGGGAGGGTCGCCTGCCGTCTAGCTCGACCCTCGAGAACAATATTTTAAGTTTTTGTTGCTCAGGCCCCAAACTGCTCCAGTAAGCGCTTCTTCAGGTTCGCGTAGCGCTCGCGTGCTGGTAGCTGTGTAACCGCGTCGTATACCTGCTCCAGGATCCAACTCTCCATGGCACCGACAACCAGGTTGAAGCTTGCTACGTCCGAGGAAATACGCGCTGTTGCAAATTGCGCCTCCACTTGTGCGAACCAGATTTCCGGGTTCGTTTGCCAGAAGGGCGAACCTTAACCGAGATTCTACTCACCTCATCGCTTGCCGGGGATGATTCCATAATCCCTGCGTTGGTCGCTGTCGCTCCAGCCGGTTCTCCTGAGTCGGTGTTCGCTGCGGCCTCCACGGTGGCCGTGTTTGTCGCCGAGCTCACCGCCGCTGCGTCGTCCTTCACTTCTGACATCGTTCGTGCCCGGTTTGTTCCTTCAAAACCCGTAAAATTACCGCGATAACTAAGAGCGCAACGCACTGGCTTAATGCGTTGTAAATTTGTTTCATAAAACTGACGTGTTCACTTCCCTCGGTCGGGGTCACCAGTTGTGGTCTTTTGTCTTTTCCACTAAATCAAACGCCGCGGTTTTTAAATATTAGTAACTATTTATTTATATTGTTATTTAATTAATACACTTTATTCTCTAAACTCGACTAAACCTATCGCGAGTCGCAGACTACTTATTTTTAACACTCGATTTATATATCTCGAGTCGAGACTAGCGGTCGCTGTCTTAAAACTCCACGCTTTGAGAAAACTCGACAGACTAAAATCTGTGTCTTCGCCACTTATGGTGTTGGCAGCATATCCCAGAGGGAATGCCACCACCACCAATGCAAAATGTATTTCACGGCGAAATACAAGACGGCTGATGCAAACAAGCCGACGGTCACGTACTTCCACATTGTTGCAATGCTCCCAAGATGCTTCGCGCTGGCCTTTATAAACAACCCTCCCTTCGTCAGCACTAACGATAGGAGAGCTGCGCCGGCCAGCGCTCGCATGCTGACGCTGCGTCTTCACAATAGACGAAAGTGAGCTCGCTGCGCTGGTGAGTCGAGTCGGCGGGTAGCTACTCCGTCGCCTCAAATCGCAGCGCTGACACTCGACAGCGTCAGCAATGAGCTCGCCAGGCGACGGCCTGAAGCGAGTCGGATGACTGTCGCCGATCGTCATTGTACACCGCGATAAGCAACAATGTTGGATGCCGGCAAGGAAAAGGAAACAAAGATGAACTAATTTGAGTTCAGCGACTCGCGCCTACGATGCTTGTGGGGATCACCAGGTCCGCCACACGTATTTTACAAATTATGTTTCTGGTCTAGTGCGGTGAAGAACAAGACTGACCGGTAAGCAAATATCGCATCATCAGCTGCCGGCGTGTGCTCGATGAATTCACCCAGAACACGCAATGCGGAACTAAATGCAGTGGTTATTACGGGGATCGCCTAAAAGTATGCATAGCGGCATTGGTGACTCACAACATATTATTATAAATTAATAAAATAATTAAAGTTTCATAACTTACAATTCCAGACACGATTTTTATGCCTTTCACCCGAAGGGAGTAGGGTATATTCACTTTGTTCTTCCGTTTGTAACGCAGAGAAGAAGACGAGATAGATATAGAAAAGTATATATATTCTTGCTCAGTGTCACCTCCTGAATCGACTTAGCCGTATCCGTCCGTCTGTCTCTATGTCTGTCTGTTGAAATCACGATTACGGGAGAACGAAAAGATATCGCAATGAATTTTGGAACAAATATTCTTTGTTATGTAGGGCAATTTGGAATTGAAAATGGGAGAGATTGGTTAACAACCACGCCTACTTTACATTCGGAATATAAAGGCCCCTCGTTTTAAAAAATGTTATAATGTGAATATTTCATAAACCGTTCGAGATATTGAGGTATAATTTTATTCCGGAACATATAGCGCCATTAATGAAATTTTTGCAAAAAATGGGCGTTCCACGCCCACTTATAACAAAGTTGGCAATATCTCATGAACGGTATAAGATATTGAGACGTAAATTTATCACGATGTATCCGGAATTACCAATTAGCTTGCCAAAAACGGGCGTGACACGCCCACTCATACTAAAGTTGTCAATATCTTGTAAACGGTATGACATTAAAAATATTTGCCAAAAAATGGACGTGGTCCTTACACAAAAGTTGTTAAGTGGCGAAATTATAATTTTTTTAGTTACTCTAATTTTAATTTTTACTGGTAAGTATTTAGACTTTGGCCAGGCCGAAATCCAATTTCTCTATAGGTAAATAACAGAAGACACGGTGCTGTAACAAACTTTTCTATAATTTCCGGCGAATTATGTCTATCCATCAGATTTTGCATGGATTAGTTAATTACAAAACTTTACATAAAATAGTTTTTATGCTATTAAAAGATAATTTTAGCTTTATTTAAAGGAATCTTCAAATTATTTCTTAATTATGACTGAACTGACTGATTGACTGTGAACCATTTTTCCATTTAAGGTGTCTGATAATTATAATAGGATTACTCACACAAGCTACCAAAATTAAAACAGAAAAGTGAAAAAAAAACAAAATCTGGAAATTAATTTCCGCTTGAAAAATGCCAATTCGAAAAAAAATTAAAAACAATATACGAGTATAGATTGTACCAAAAAACTGTCTAACAAAATTTGGGAAACATTTTAATGTCTAACAAAATGTCTTATGTCAACTTAACTAATTATGCGACTGTAATAGCACCCATCAATCCGTTTCCCGACCGAGCCGGAAGAGATAAAAAATTACTTTCTGTTCGCCTGTTCCTTGTGTCCGAAAGGTATTTTTAGAACAAGCCTTCCATTCGACAAGAATTTTATAAAAGATCAGCTCTTTTTTCGTTTAGCGTTAGCAGTGGGAATCATCAAGGATTTAAAGCCTGGTTCTAAACACATTTTCTGGGTGTAGAGAAGCGAAATAAAGCTGGAGCCAATTTCAGCCACTTTTTTTTAAACCAATCGATTCGGGCAAAAAATACAAAACGTAATATTTATATTTCGTTTACATCGACCTCGAATGAGAATATTGAATCAGTCATTCGCAAACCGTTTACATCACCTTTCTCGATCGTTTTGGCAAAACTATCAGCTGTTCTAAAAAATCGATTGAAAATAATTTACAACATAGTCAAATAATTTATTGATTGCGAAAAATGGAAGAATTATCAAAAACAGCATTATTAATTCCAAGTATGCAAACAGAAAGTCTTGCAACAATTTGTAACGCCGATTTTATACATTTGTATACATTTAAATTGGAATTCACTATTCATTATAGATAACGTTTCCTTTATGTTAAGGTAGGTTGTCCCCACACTTGTAAATCGTGTAAAACAGCTGATTGCAATTATTTGCGTTCCATTTCCACTGTTTTTGTTTTGAGATTTTTTTGATCCCAGCTTTAGGGTGTTTCAAAATCTTTATTTTGTTCTCATTCGATTCTCATTCAAAACGAATGAGATGGATTCTCATTTGTCAAATCGTATGGAAATTATTCTCATTCGGCTTCTCACTCGCGAAATCTGAGGCGAATGAGTCATTCGAGGTCGATGTAAACGTACTATTAAATTTTTTTACAAGTATTACATGCCTTATAATTTTTCTGGAAGAGTTAGTTCTATAAAAGATATGTATATAAACGATATTTCAAATAATTATCCGATACCCATAAATGCAAATATCCCTTAAGCATTGGGACAAGACCGCAAATTTCCTGACTGCAAGCTTTGAAGTTTTATAGCTCGACATCAATGTCCTTCAACTGTTCCTCAAATCCCTTCAGTGTACTTAAAAAGCTAATAAAATACAAACCTAGGAAATACCATCAGTGCGCCTATGATAGAAATTCCATTATTCAGACGAAACCCATACTGACTATATCCGTTTATCATTAAACCCTCGAAGTCCTTGTTTAAAACGGTAGCTTTTGTTCTACCTTCGCCATATGCGATGTGTGGCTTTGCTCTTTTATGAAAAAGAATTGTGTAAGCACTATACGTAATAATTCCGTTGGCGCTCGATGCTTTTCCAAGCCCGCATTTTAGAATCCTTCCTGCCATATCGGTTTGCTGCCTGATAATAAGCTTCGCAACCGCAACCTGAATATGTTGTTATTACTAGTGATGGGAACTATCGAATAAAAACAATTGAGTTGTTCTATATTTGAAAACAAATCAATTATTTGAAAGTTTGGTAAACCGATAGTTTAGTTAAACTATCGAATAATTCATTCTTTTATTGATTTTCATAATGACTAAATACTATTGAATAATTCATTCATTCAGTTACTAAATCTATCCACTCCTTAAATTTATTCGAAAACTGTTAGTAATTCCAAAAATCATTCAGAGTAAATTATTCGATATTTGAAGGAGCCACACAACAGAGCGTTGAACACACACTGAAAAGAAACACTGCATTATTTAAATTCAACTCTTACATTTTTTGTGATATAACGGAGCTCTTCGGATATACGTACAAATACTATTTTTGCGTGAAACGTAGTGAACAATTTTATTTTTAATTCTTCTGCAACTCGAAGATTTGCAATTATAGGAGGAATTAATTTATATTATTTATTGGGGAATTCTTAAACACTATGGCCAGAAACATGCGTCCAGGCTTATGGAGGTTATCTGCGTGGGAGCATTTCACAAGAAATAGAGACATCGTTCGATGCAATTTGTGCCAATACAGATGTCACAGCATGTTATGAAATTAATGTTAGTTAGTTGTACACCAGGGAATATAGTGTTGGGAACTATCAAATAAAACCTATTCAATAATTTGATTGTTGAAAAATATTCATACATTCGATAGTTTCACTAAAAACTGACCAGTAATTCACTCATTGAACAATTTTCTGAATTACTAGAAACTATCAAATAATTCACTCTTTCACTCATTACATTCATTCGACAGTTTTTAGTAATACAGAAAATCATTCAATGAGTGAATTATTCGATAGATTTTAGTAATACAAAAAATCATTCAATGAGTGAATTCTTCGATAATTTTTAAGAAAAATTTCAATTAGCACATGATACACACACGAACATGTAAGAAGCACTTCTATTTGAAATTCAACTATGGGTTTTTATAAAACCGAAGGGTGTAGGCTATATTAATTTTGTTCTTCCGTTTGTAACGCAGAGAAGGAGACGAGATAGATATAGAAAAGTATATATATTCTTCCGGCACCTCCTGAGTCGATTTATCTCTGTCCGTCCGTCCGTCCGTCTGTCTGTCTGTCTGCCTGCCTGTCTGTTGAAGTCACTATTACGAGAGAACAGAAAGAGATATGGCGATGAAATTTGGCACAAATATTCTTTGTTTTGTACGGGAGTTTGGGATTGGTAAAATGAATGAAATCGGTTAACATCCACGCCTATTTTATATACTAATGTAAGGCATTTTTTTTAAAAAATCTTATAAGGCGAATATCTCATAAACCGTGTGAGATATTGAGGCATAATTTTACTTCGGTACATAGCACCACTACTTGTTAATATAACTTAAACAGTTTAAAATATTACTACGTGATTTTATCCTGGAAACATCACCGAAATGTTTGTAAAAAATGAGCGAGGTCCATCTACTTATACAAAAGTTGTTAATTGGTTGAGTATGAAAATTGAGAATTATACTATACGAAATTTATTTACTTAATATTGTATACCCTGTATAATGATATTCATACACCATATATCTATTATAAAAGTACACGACAAAAAAGAAAAGTTTCAACACAAAAATAAAAAGGATGATTAAATGAGTGAAAATAATCAATCGAATTAGAAATTATTAATATACCAAATATCGACAGTTGAAATCAATCGATAGTTCCCAACACTAGTTATTACTAGAATCTCAACCTGCGCTAAGATAGCAACGTTGCTGGAACTGTCAAACCAGCAACGCTACAAAATGGAATTGGGCCACAGAGGCGCTCATAACATTGAAAAACCTTATATACCTTGAAGTATATAAGCCAGCAACGTTGCTGAAACTTTGTAAACAGCTGTTTTTCATAGCAAGTAGGGATGTAGAAATTTGGTTCCGCGCTGTTAGTATGAAAATTCGCGGGAGACAAAAATACGAAGAAGCCAAATGATTCTACATAATTTTAGAAATTTTTCGGTGCGGTTGTCATCTACGGCACTCACTTAGAAACTATAAGGACTCGACTTTTAAGGATATAAAAACTTTGAGCCGCGTAAAGGCTCAAACCGTCGAGTGACAAAAATTTGAAAGTGCCGCCTCATCCTACACAATTTTAGAAATTTTTTGGTGCGGTTGTCATCTTCGGCAATCACTTAGTATAGAAGTTATTTGTTTGAAGTATTATATAGTACACAAGTTTTTTGTTTGCCAATATTTTATTTCCCTTTCCTTAGAAATTTTTATGGTTGAATGAATTAATTTGTACATGTTTTAATATAATTGTTAATGTAATGTAAGTTTAATATTGCGAGTACATTTGTTTGCTGAAATTTGAGTTTGCTCAAATTGCGAGTACATTTGTTTGCTGAAATTTGAGTTTGCTGAAATAATTATATATTTGACAATCTATTGTATTATCAATGTGGTTACATCTATCGAACAAGTTTGTAGAATTATTATATACTCGTAAATATAATTCTTGATATTGATATATTTTAAAGAACTAGAAAACTAAACTAAGAACTATTTTAAACTAAAAACCTAAATAAACTAACTAAAAAACTATTTTAAAACTATTATACTAAAACTGAAATCATTTTTCAATTCAATTCCAAAAGAAAATTCGAAATTTTTAACATATTTTTCTTAAAATTAAACAGCGCTGGCATCAGTTTTCGAAATGATTCCTGATTTCCCGTCGGACGTCTGACGAATGCACAGCAACATCCGGGCGTCAGAAATGGTACTGGATGATGCAGAACAGTTTGTTGATGCAGTTCCATACGTAATTACAGCGTACGCCAAGCGAGCTTGATGATCTGGCCAATGAGGATGGCTTGTGGATGGAAGTGATCTCAGTGGACCAAGAATCGTAGTAACTAACAATGATGATCTGTAAGGATATCATACATAATATTTGGCGATGAAATTTTAGGCTTTTCCTGTGCAGAAATGCTGGTTACCTTCTTAGTATATCTACTCAGCCGCTGCCCGTATCCAACACCATTCAACGTTCCATCACGGAGGATCACTTCTCAGCCGGAGGCTCCATGGCTTCGAACAATATGCCGTCCAACCATCTTCCAGTCAGGAGTTGAACCTAGGTTTTCTCTTTGAGTGAATCATACTTTTCTTGTTTACTACAATAATAAATAGAGTTTTCAAGTTTATTATAAACAGTGTTTTTAATTGAATTGAATTGAAATTTTATTGAGCCTTTTTTTCAACAACATTATAAGTTTACAAAAATTCAAATTACAATTGTGGATAAAAATTAAAGACTATAATGTATTATCTAAAAAACATATATGTACAGCAGTATCAAACTTATTAATAAGAAGAGAACATTGAAGAAAACAATAACATGAACATTAAACGCTCTTGCTCCCGGAGCTGACATGCAGTGTTTTTAAACAGAGTTTTCATGTTTACTACTATTTCTTTACTTTCTTGCAACTGCTGTAGCTGCTTAATAAGTTTCTTACGTTTATGAGACGAGGTCTGGCAATTGGATTCGTGCATAATAATTACAAATAGCTGCTCAGACATTACATAATAAGATAGACGTTAAGACAATAACTTTTAAAATAACCCGGGTGAGCCGACACTTATGTACATAAATCGACATCTAAAGAAATACTTTTAATACATCACTTTTGCTTTGAATTTATAGACATACCTTGCATCCACTAAGGCCAGAAGTACAGTGGAATACTTTTATAATTATGGTAATCCATAGCACCCTTTTTACGCGGATGTACAGCTATATGGCAGCTATGTATTGAATATCATTAGTTGTTAGTCTACAGCGCTTACCAATTGCACAAAAACACAATTGTGCACACCGTACTCTTTCCACTTCCAAACTGCGGTAATACTGCGGAAATACTGCGGTATTCTGCGTAAGATCCCAAGGCACATAAATCCATAGCAACTTGCTTTTCTAGGATGAGGGCTTTCTGCATATTTGTGTCCAACTTCTGGATAGGTTTCAAAAAATTGCAGAGAGCGATGAAATTAGCACGATCTATCCGAAAATTCATTTTGAACCGTTCATTGCTTAACTAATCCCAATCGATTTCCAAAAAATTATTTGATATTTGCTTTAAAAAAGATGAAATCTATTTAATATCTGCAGGTAATTGTATATAATTCTACTTACCTTTTCCGAGTATAGACGCCTACTTGGATTGCGAAGACCACTAGTAGCCGCAAGTACAGGTAGCTGCTTACTCTGCAATGCAGCTATTTGCTCCAATCCAATAACAATACTTGCACTGCATCTAGCTGATTGTTTGTCCAACAACTGCTTTAAAACTGTACTATATAGACCTTGGCTACATCATTCTTCTTGAAGCGGCTTCTTAAAGCTTGCATCTTGAAGAACGCGTGGCTATACGTAGTTTCTTCTTTGATGTTAAAAGTGGTATACGTGTGATACCTCAATGTGCGTGAGTAAAATTTACGTTCGAGAAACTGCGTTGAAAAACCGGTTCATGCGGGCAACTGTTTAATTATGTGCGTAAGAAGAACTCAGAATACGACAGAATTTGGGCTTTACGAAATCTCTACATTTGAAGAATGTGTGGAGGCTTTTCTCCCATAAGCCTTTGAAAAATTAAGAAAAGAAGAATCGTGTAGCCAGGCGGAATATGTAACACACACATATTCTGTCTACATCAGTGGTGTCCAAACACATACTATCACAATTGATCGTGTGTTGGAAATTTTTGTCACTCAGCACTGAGAAAAATAGATGCGCTGAAACGCAAATCATGGATTTTTTTTTGGATTTATGATTGTTTGCACACTACATTTTTGTATTATTGCAGCAGATAATTCAGAAAATATTTTTACCCGTTCTTGCCCAGAATACAAAATATAGTCAGAACGCATACTATAATAGTGTCTTTTCAAAGAATATCTATTTATTTTGATAAGTGAAGTAAAGCAAACCAGGCATTGTGCTTCAGTGAGAGCATTACAAATACTTAAAAATTCGATTTGATATTTTATATCAATCATTTTATTTTTTATTAAATAATTTTTTTGGGTGTAGCATAATCAAATGAGCGCAGCATACAGTCCTACTTCATTGATAGTTTGATGGGTACTGACGTATTTCGGCAAATATACTCAATGTATACATATTATGCCACTCAAAAATTGAGTGCCCAAATGGCTGCTCTTGGACATCACTGGTCTACATACATATGAAGTGAGAAACTAACGGACTCTTGTTATTCTTACTCCATGGATGCAGTCAAGTGGCAACTCAGAGCGCAATTTTCACTGTGCTCTGATGAGATGACGAGATACCTCGTTGGATAGCTAATAGATTATAATATTAATGAACGGAAAATCGAGGGGCCCCTATTACCGGATTTTTAAAATAATTTTCAAAGTTACCACTTTTGCAAGTCAACAGCTGTAATAAGTGATGCATTCCATTGGTGACGTCCTAGAAAAGTTACGTTACGTTAGTACGTCCTAGAAAAGAATATACAATATTACTTATTGTATATTATTTGGTCTTAGGCGTTTGAAAAAGGTGACAAATATTTGTACTTGATGCGAACTCCTTCTCATATAACCCCTATGGGTTACTCTTCACGGAAGGTGAATGAAACCGCGATGATCACGGTTGAAATTCCAACAATCCTCCTTTTCGTCAATGTATGCATTTGCATTTATTTTGCTCACACTAAAGAAAAGTTACAAATGCTTTCAGTGCAAGTGCATCATATTTTTCCTTTTTCCTAAAAGCAATGGAAAAAGTTTGAATGCAATAGTGCAAAGGGGACGATATGAATGAATGATATCATATGATTTAATTAATATGACTTCTAAAATTGTGTAGAATCAGGCGGCATTTTCAAATTTTTGTCACTCGACGGTTTTCATATCCTTTAGGCGGCTCGAAGTTTTCATATCATTAAAAGTCGAGCCCTTATAGCTTCTATACTAAGTGAGTGCCGAAGATGACAACCGCACCGAAAAATTTCTAAAATTGTGCAGAATCTGGCGGCACTTTAAAATTTTTGTCACTCGACGGTTTTCATATCCTTTACGCGGCTCGAAGTTTTCGTATCCTTAAAAGTTGAGTCCTTATAGCTTCTATACTGAGTGCCGAAGATGACAACCGCACCGAAAAATTTCTAAAATTGTGTAGAATGAGGCGGCACTTTCAAATTTTTGTCACTCGACCGTTTTGATATCCTTTACGCGGCTTAAAATTTTCGCGCCATAAAATTCGAGATCTTATAACGCCTATACTAAGTGAGTGCCGAAGGTGACAACCGCACCTAAAAATTTCTAAAATTATGTAGAATCATTTGGCATATTCATGTTTTTGTCACGCGCGAATTTTCATATTAACAGCGCGGAAACAAATTTCTACATCCCCACTTGCTATGAAAAACAGCTGTTTACAAAGTTTCAGCAACGTTGCTGGCTTATATACTTCAAGGTATATAAGGTTTTTCAATGTTCTGAGCGCCTCTGTGGCCCAATTCCATTCTGTAGCGTCGCTGGTTTAACAGTTCCAGAAACGTTGCTATCTTAGCGCAGGTGAAAAGTTTATACTTTTTACAACGTCCTCGTCCTCCTGGTCACTTAAATCATAAAGCCAGCCAATAATTTGTTCAGTTGTTGCTGGTCTAAAACAAAATATCCGATTATTTTATTCCCATAGCTCAAAACCTGTGTTAACGCTTACGTATGATATAACATACGTTGTATTACACTAGCTTTAAAAACACATTAGAAATTAAATGTTTCACTGCACTTTATATTTATTTTGTAGCTTAATATTTAAACTTTAAGTTAATAAACAAATATGCTCTCATTATTTTGCCTTTCCATGTTTTTTTAACAAAAGTACTTACCGACGAGGCACATTTCACTTTTTTGTAAAACAGTATAAATTGACGCCAAAAATTTTAAACAAACAAGCTTTTAATGGTATTGCAACAAATTTTTTAGTCAAAGCAGTCTTCTGTCTCATGCCGTTGACAGCTGAATCTTTCACGTAAAAGCTAGTTTTTAGGAATTTTTTAAGACGTTTTTTAGCTCGCTTACGAAATGAGATGAGTTTCCTGTTTTGTTGACATTGATTCAGACTATGAAGCATGAGTAAGAAGTTGAAGTTAGCTTCAATACTTATACGTTAAGTTCAGATCGAATGACGAACATGAGTAAGTAGTACTGCACGAAAAAAGTAAATTATATTAGAGAACACTATATTTTGTGGTATTCGTCAGAGATAACGAGATGCGAAACTCCCCACTTCTACATGCACATTTCTTCAGATTTCTTTGATGAAGTTAGTGAAATCAGGAAAAATTAGTCGGAATTCTGTACTCTATTCCCGGAATTCTGTACTTTGCATTTCGCATGGTAGCAGTCCATTTCGCATCAAACATATACATCCTACATTATTGTTATGATAATTATAAGAAATTAAAATCTAAGAACGGAAATAGACACTGAAGATTGCACAACGCCGAAATTGGTGTGTCTACAAACCAAATTTGACGAGAGAAAACGGCAATTCGTTCCAACACTACAATTATAAGAAATTATTTATTAAATTTCCAAAAATAGGAATTTATAAATTAACTACTTAAAGAAATGTCGTTGGAGTTTATACCGCCGATAAAAGATATAAAGGCGAAGGTAGATTTATAAATTTTTTCTAAAATCGATGAAAATTATTTTTTAGGTACACCGGGAGCATACATTTTTTTCGGTACCTCTTGTTCGAGACCAGAAAAGTTTTCACCACTTCTGTTTACATGTTGTTACGCGTGTTCCTTTGACTGAGCTTGCTCAGCAATATTGATAATGCAACCATGGTTCAACCTTGATCGTGTGATTCAGTTCTAGAGCTGCATCAAAATTTAACCAAGTGACTGCGATATATTTTTTTCTTTTTGGCTCTAACAAATTATTGATTACTCTTTTACATATGAAAGCAACAATACTTGATTCTTGTTGCTCAAATTATCGTCGTGTGAGCTTACCCTTATTTTTTTGCCATGCTCTTTCCGTGGTTAATAATCAGGGATTGAAAGACAAAAACAACAATGTGGAATATCTCACGTACAGGCTACGTGAATTCAACAGTGCATAAAAAATAGACGTCCGAGCGATTTTTATCAGCTGTGAAAGCAGAGTTTCGCATCTAGTTATCTCTGATCTTCGTTGCAGATCTCTGCTTAAAACCAATTTACATCGAAGCGTGGTTAAACTATCTCTCGGTAAAAATTAGCAATTCTACTCAAAACATAAGGCCTACAAAGTGCGTTCACTTATATCCACAGTGTGCATATATTTTCGAGCGTCGTTGTTTTTTTCCGAAATAATGCTATAGACGCCTTTCTTGACGTATGGATGTTCAGAAGTCAGCTCTGGAACCTTTACTATTTGCTTGCGATCCTTCGCCGTCTTCTTGAAGTTGCTGATCGCTTTCTGGAGGGCGATGACTTTTTCATCCTGCTGTTGGATGAGTCCTTCCAAATTGCTCATATTGGTTGTTGTTGAACTCCAAGCTGGAGTAATCTTTTTGGTTATTGCAGATGTAGAAGTGAGTAAGATCTGGCCGAGGCCTCCAACATTTCTTCCACACGTTGTTCGTATCTACCTCGACACTTAAACCAATGTAGATGGGTGTGAATGGGGTGGTTTGGTTTTCAGCTCTAACACTTTAACCAAAATAAAATAATCTTGCTTCATAAATGAAATCGGATTGACCGCTTATTTTTGGTGTTTATCATTTTATAGCTAAAATTTCCAACACACATACGTCAACACACACGTCGGGCGTGGGAAACTGTAGCGCTGGCCAAGGTCCGCTGCATGGACAAATTTTTGCTACATTCCTTGGCCAGCACAAACAAGTGTCTCGTGACACAAGGTGTCTTTGCACTGCGAATGGTTCTCACTTCTTTGCAGGAATGCAGTAAATTATATGACGTATTACATATAACGCACGTACAAATATGCGCACAGACCGCGAAAAAATTCGCCCTCAAGCCACGCACGTTAGTGAAATCTATGCGGAATTTTGTCATCGCCACCCACTATAAAGAAGTGTAATCTTCGTGGTTGTCGCTTGAAGTATTCTGCGATCGTACACATCGCCGAATACGGAGACCGGTCTTCGATGCTGCTGCCAAAGTTTATGGAGTGTCCTTGAATTCATATCTACTGAAGGGACTACAGCAATATCAGTCTATGCCGCCAGTTCTTTTTAACTTACGAGTCGGCGCTGTAGCAGCTTCGCCGATATAAGGGACCACCACCAAGTGCTGGTGCGGCCAAAATATCGGTATTCCTATAGGTTTTGTGGCGGGACGGCAACTCAATACGCCCAATAGATGGGTATGAGATAAATGTGATGAACCTTTGGAGCCTTCACCTTCCGTGGCCTAACATATTATAGCGATAAATGTGAAAGACCATCGGGGTTATGATTCACGAGCTAATAAAGTCATATTGCAGCACCACTATGTCGACGATTTCATCGATGGCTTCGATTCCGTGAGTAGCGCCGTTAATATAGGCGAACAGTGTATATATATGAGTGATTACTCCTGCAATTCCGGTCGAACTAGCATCGCATTTGTAGCGAACCAACAGGTTGCTACAAATTTGATATATATTTTATGTTTGTTTAAACTAAAATATACCTGAATTACGAATAATTATTAGATTTAATAAGCTAAACAACAACAAACCAGAATTAACTAAACCACAAAACCAGCATTGAACCCGGAAATTGTAAAAACAAATTAAGCCCCGTAACACACGATAATATATATATACGCTCAGAGATAAGACATACGCACAAGTAGAGCAGCGGCAATTCTAAAAATAGAATCATGCGACAAGCTTATTTTCACTTTCTCTTTTCCTTTGCGCTTTCGCTGCCGCTGATCTAAAAATAGAAACAAGCATTCAGCTTACACATGTTTTCTTTCGTCGCGCAAGCGCTGCATACAGTTCTCATTTAGTTTTGATCAGCATGCGCTTTTAACAACTAGTTTGTGCAAGCTCAAGTCAGCCTTCTGCCGGCAAGCAACGACTCAATTCGTGCTTGCTTTTACAGAAACTCCTTTTGCATGGAGCAGTTGACCACCTGGTTCGACAGCCCCAAAATTGCATAACGAGTGGCTCACATATTTTGAACGGATTCACCAACCCTATTTATACATCCCGTAGAGTAGAAGTAGTTGCCGGCGTAGCATAAACGTATTTTTGAAGTATATTTGGGCGTATTTAGGACTAGCCGGAATCACTCCTTCTGGAGTTACCGTATTTAGGACTAGCCGGAATCACTCCTTTGGAAGTTACCGTATTTAGGACTAGCCGGAATCATTCCTTCGGGAATTTCAAGGCTTCGGCCGGAATCATTCCTTCGGGAATTTCAAGGCTTCGGCCAGAATCAGTTCTTCGGAGCTTTCAACCGTATTGTGAGCGGCCTTCTGCCGCGGAGCACTCAGCTTCCCCGAACTTGGCATTCAACAGTTGTAAGCGGCCTTCTGCCGCGGGGCATTCGGTCCCTCCGTCACCTGTACACCCGCAACAGTTGTAAGCGGCCTTCTGCCGCGGAGCACTCGGCTCCGGTACTCACAAATCATTGTACGCGGCCTTCTGTCGCCAGGCATTCGGCCTGACAAAAGCATTTGTAACCAGTAGCAAGTAAGATTGTAAAGGACTTTTGTGAATTGGAACAAATAAAAGAATAAATAAAAGGAAAAAACGAACACCAACCCGCATACGTCCGAGCTGAATATTTCAGTGATAGATTTGCTTAACAGCAAATCGTGTGCAATTCTTGACCGTCGCGGTGTTTGGTAATTTGAGGGTTACGAGATCCCCCAAAATGGACCCTGGGGCGACTGACGCTACCCCAGCTGGGAACAAAAACTCGTTACACATTCGAGATGTAGCGGTAACTCTGGATTAAAAGGCATTAAAACTCGGTCGCTGGCTTACTCCTCTTTGAATTTTGTGAACGCTTTTTTACATTGATTTGACCATTTGAACTTTTTGTTTTTCTGTAAAGCTGACGTAAAGGTGTTGTCATAGTTGACGCGCCTGGTATGAATCTTGAATATGTTACCATACTTAAGAATCGCCTGACTTTATCATTCGAAGTTGGCGTCAGCATTTCAATAATTGCCGCAACCTTGGATGTTGATTTGGATATCTTATTGAATTCAATAATGTGCCCTAAGAATTCTATGCATTCTTGAAAAAATTAGCATTTGTTGCTGTTTAAATGCAAGTCGAATTTCCGCAGTTGGTCAAAACATTTACATAAATTATGTTTGCATTCTTCGTTTGTAGCTCCTTGTACAATAATGTCGTCGAAATATGACTCGGTATTAGGAACATCTCGTCTTGCGACTGCTGCAATTGCCTTTGACACTATTTCGTTGAAGTCTGGTATATCCAACTGAAGGAGATGCTCTCGAATGTTGTTGTCTTGAATCCCCCTTATAAATTGTGCTCGAAGAAACATATCGGCAACTGATACCTTACAGTCACACGGCGAAACGAATTCGCAATCTAATACGTTAGTCTGCAATGTAGCTACGAAGTCGGCAATTGATTGCTTAGAATTCTGATATTTCGTTAGGAATTGATGTTGCGACACTAGCACATTCTTTTTGGGAACCAAATGGTTTTCGAGTAATGTTCTTTAGCTCTTTGTACTCTAAATCACTTAGAATTTTTGGTGCTGATAAAGCTGTAATTAAATTGAAGTTGCTTGCGCCTATGGAATTTAGCAATAATTTAGAACAGTATGGTTTGTTAGAAAAAATGCTTTTTATATGTAAATAATTTTCAAACCGCTGCTTATAATTCCGAAAAGATTATTTTTTCGACCCGTGCTTGCCGCTGCTGTACTTTGCGACTGTGCTGCTCCCCCCTGCAGCGCCTGTGCCATCCTCACCATGAACTGCTTGAACTGTTGCGCATCCATTTTGAAGATATTGTATGTAATTCGATATATTGTACTTGATGAAGTTGCAATGCATTACTTTTTTGCATCCACTCGATTCCCCTTTCCTCTTCTTTCACCTTGTCGCCAATTTGTTGTGGCTATTTATTCACTTATCATACTTATAATTAGTAATTACATCAAAAAGAATTGAAATTATACAAGTTGAACTTTCTATGTAAGAAGTAGAAGGAAAAGTAGATATGTGTGTTCATACACAAAAACTAGAGATGTGTCTATTGTTGGAAGTACTCAATTATGCGTTAAGAATAGTAAAGCAGCAGAAGATTGCGAAATATACCTTCGTTAGTCTCTTTCCGCGCGATATATAAATTTTAGTACGTTTTTGTATTCGTTTTCCACCATTGCATTACATCAAAATATTCACTCATTTTGACATTTTCCCCACAATATCTATATCATCGTTTTCTTCGCAAATGCGGAAATTTTTAAATGCAAAAATTACTTCAAAATTAGAGCATAGTTGTGTTAGACTTCGTAGGGTTGATATATTTACATTCAGCAACCGTTCACATTCAACACTGTCAGCAAGAACCTCATTAATTTTAAGCCAATTGTGTACAATTGATTCGAACATGATAAAATGAGAATTCCATCGCGTAGGGAAATGATTTTTAAATGATGTACGCTGCATGTATCGCATGTTCGCTTTCTTGAAGTATTTTACTACTTTCTTACAAGAAGTTACAATTTCTTCAAGCTCTTCTGTAGGCTCAAACGAGGAATTCAAAATATTTGAAAACAAATGGCTAATGCAGTTTATCCTTTTATAATTTTTAAGAACACTTATTATGTTACTTCCTCTGTCAATTGTAACTGAGGCCTCTCCCGTATTCACCAATTCCTGTATTACTAATTTTAGTTCATTAATTTTCTCCCGCGCATACTGTGGTTGCATCAGGCAATAAATCCCTTACGCTAACATTTTCGCCATATTCAGCGCCAATTTTTATAAAAAATTCAACCATTCCCAAAAATCCCACACCCCCAACCGCTGTAAATGGGCGATAATCCCGAAAAATCCAAGTTAAGCATTTCCTGTCCTCCTAACCTTCTTGGAAAATCCTACACGGCCATGGAAACATTTGTGGCGATTTAGTTAGAATTCTTTTCATTAAATTCCAAGAATTTTCGACATGCGCGTCAGCACACAAATCCCTTTAAAATGGATACGTCTTCCTCTTTTATTTCAGCAAAAGGCATACAAATTTACCCTGTCGCCGTTGAACCAAGGAGTAAGCGCCAGTGTCGATTTTATGTACCACACATTCCAAGTTATCCACTGTTATTCTGTAAAAACTGCTTTCTAATATCTAGAGAAATATTTACACCTGGTGGACTTAATCAAAATATACTCCCGCTTTTGGCCGATAAATGTTGTCCATCAACAGTGCTAGATATTAAATTGCTACCTTTTAAATTATAAATTGTAAAACTTGCGCTGATTTTAATACTTCTAGTGTGTTATTATTTCATTAATCTTGAGATAGTGGCATTTTTAAATAAATTCTGGAATGTCTAATTTTAATCTGCGGTCTAAAATGAGTGCAAAGTCAGCTGCGGGTGATCTCCTGACTTCAAGATTGTTGCAGTCCCCGTCAACTAGTAATACCGACTCTTCATCGCTACTACGCATGCTTGATGAGCATGAGGATGTATATGAGAAAGCACTAAAGGAGCTATGTTGCTTAGGTGAAGAATTTAAAAAATTCATGGAAAAAAATTATTGATAATACCAAAGAATCTATGGCTGCTTTGTCTGTGCGCATTGATGCATTGGAAGCTATCTCTAATGATTGTAATAATCTCCAACTAAAGGGTGCTGAAATTCTGGATCGAGTAGACGCATTGGAAAAACGTGATATTCATCCTTCATATTAGTATTTCGAAGATGACCACATAATTTAGGTCATCTTCGAAATACTAATATAAATGATGAATCTTTAAATAGCATCTACAGTAAATTATGCTCTGAAATTGCGAGCATGAATTTTCAGCTTTGCCGTATTTTTCGTACCGGTGGTAGAGTGCAGCCAAAAATTTATAGTAATAGACAAACCCCTAAAAGGGTTTAAGCTTTTCCGAGCAGATCGAATTGGGCGCTTGGGGGGTCGTGTAGCAATATAAATTGTAGGCTTGTTAATTGTATTGTAGATTTCTAAATCGACTGCAGATTCCCCTATTGAATTTATCTTTCTGGAAATATATCAAAACAGTCATAAAATACTGCTCTCTACAGTGTACAGGCCTACTAAGCGAATCAGTTTTGATGCTTTTTTGACTGTTTCCGAAGATCTTTCTTGTATTATATCTGAAATAAAAATCTGTGGGGATTTTAACCACAATTTTTTGAATAATAGTGAATCAAATCAGTTGATTCAATCAATGCTATCATTAAAACTGAATCTTACGAATAACACTACCCCCTCTCATTTTTCTAAATCGTCCTGCAGTCTCATTGACCTAGTATTTGTTAGCAACTTGCCAAATGTACTATTATATCAGCAATTGGTGGCTCCAGAGTTTTCCATGCATGACCTGTTATTCATGACGTATCCTTTCGTCCGTGCTGCATTATCAAATGTTACCAACAAATTCTATTATAGAATATTTTAAAGTGTTGATTTCTTTTGATTGCATAAAGATTTTGATTGCACAAATCTTATCAACTGGAAAAGTATTTACCAGATACCCCTAGTCAATGACCAAATTGAATTCTAAACCCAAAACATCAATTACTTGTATGATAAACATGTTCCTCTCGTCACTAAAGTGGCAAAGTTTAATATAGCCGCTTGGCTAACACCTAATATACTTGTACTAATGCGCCAACGTGGAAATGGAAGAAATTCAACTTGATATCTAAATGTGTTTGTCAACTGCGCAATAAAATTGTTACTAAAATTAGAGCCTCAAAGTCTAAATATTTTCAAACCAAATTTGGCCAAACACTATCTACCAAATCTTTTCGGAACAGTGTTAAAAATATTGGTATTGGTAAGTACTCCTCTGTAACCTCTTCAAATATAGACTGTAATGAGCTCAATGCCAGATTTCTGGCACACTCACCTAATTCTTCTACACCAGCTATTGTTTCGCAAGATACTCTTATCATCGATGAATATAGCAATGCCTCTTTTTCGTTAACAACTACATGCGAGCATGATGTCCTATACGCAATTCTATCCATTAAATCCAATGCCACTGGGCTAGATGGTATCAGCCCGAAATTTATTAGGGTAATAGTACCATACATACTGAAAATTATCACTTACATCTTTAGTTCAATTATAACCACCTTAACTATCCCCAATGCATGGAAATATACGAAAATTATATCAATTCCAAAAAATTCTAATTCACGTATGCAGGACTATAGCCCAATTGCAATAGTGCCTTTCCTCTCTAAGGTTTTTGAAAAATTAACTTCTAAACAAATCCATGACTTTGTAACTAGAGAAATCCTTCTGACAAATCTCCAACCTGGTTTCCGTTCCGGTAGAAGCTGCATTACTGTTTTAACCTTAGTCATAGAAGAGTTGCGAAAAGCCATGGATAAGTCCTACATATCTTGACCTTATTAAACTTTTCTAAAGCCTTTGACACTGTCAATCACAAAGTACTACGCCGCAAACTAGTAAACAATTTTAACTTTTCGATTCAATCAAGCAACGTGATTCAATCCTACCTAGCTAATAAGCATCGAAGTGTGGTTGTTAAAGGCAAAATTTCGGCTTCCCTCTTGGTTCACTCAGGTGTGCCTCAAGGTTCTATTTTGGGTCCGCTTCTGTTCCTGCTTCATGTGAATGATATAACGCACGCCATAAAGAATGGTTTTTTTCATACGTATTCAGATGACGTCAAGCTAATTTTAAGTTATCCATACTACGAAGCTTCTTCCAGTGCTCGCTTAATCAACGAGGACCTTTCATCGATCAAAATCTGGGCGGATTATAATAAACTAAGCCTCAATCCGGTAAAGTCCAAAATTTTGTTTTCGTAACGTATGAATAACGTAATTCAATATGTTGCTTCAACGGAAAATCTTGGAATAATTCTCAATAATACTCTAACTTGATCCACACACAATAATGCTAGTACTGGCAAAGTCTACGGTGGTCTCAGATTGCTGTGGAACACTCAGCATTTTTTGCCGAAAACGAAACTACATTTATCTAAAACCCTTCTATTTCCCATACTTGCCTACGGACGTAAAATTTTTAGCGACCTGGATTCAATAACCCAAAGGAATTATGTTGTTACTTATAATAGAATAGCGCGTTTTATTTTCAATTTAAAACGTAATGATCATATCTCAGATAGTTCTTTCTCTATTTTCGGATGCTTGCCACTAAGCTTCTGAAGTTACGAACTGTAATTTTTATGCATAAAATAATTCATTTGGGTCAACCAGATTACCTTTTTATTAATCTGAAATTTTCTCTGTCCAAAGTTCCATTACGTTGGTACTCCCTAGATTATCAACCTTAACATCTAAAAGACAGTTTTTCATTAGCAGCACTAATGGAAATCCCTACTGCCACTTATTTTAGTAGTGGATTAGTAACAAAAGTAAATTCAAGATAGTTGTGTGTAATTATCTTAACCCTACGTAATTCTTGCCTTCCTCTCCTTTCCACCCACTATACTATATAATTTCCCCAATGTTCTCATTCTTTTACTGAACTTCACTCTTAATCAGTCCTCCTTCTTGTTAGTTTAACTTTAGTCTAATTTAACTTATTTATATAATCTTTTATTATTACTGTAACAAATTCCAGGCTAACATTATTTTTATAAGATTGTCAATCTTACAATGGTTAGTAGTTTAAATAAATAAATGAAATTAACACCGATCTAAGTGACGTCCATTCGAACACTATTTTTCGCAAAAATCAAAACCACTCCCAAGAGCAGCATCTTAGCCAGAGTTCACTAGAAACAGCATTTCTAGGAATATACTGCACAACAAAAACGCGAACAACAATTGAAAACTAACATTTATTTTGCGCCATGGATGGCAACTCTGATTCTTTTTGTACTCTGTGTATATCTTTTTTTCTTTAGTATTTGCGTTCATATATATTCGAACTCCCTCTATATTCGAACTCCTTTGCACAAGACCGTTGATTCACTCAACTCTCAATCATTACTCAAAACAGAGATAACGAGATGCGAAACTCCCCACTACTACATACACATTTATTCAGATTTCTTTGATGATGTTAGTGAAATCAGGAAAAATTAGTCAATTTAGGATTAGGAGGGTTATTAGTTCAAAAGATCAAACATATACATCCTACATTATTGTAAGCTCACACGACGATCATTTGACCAACGAAAATCAAAAATTTTACTATCTTTTATCGCTTTCTCGGGAAAATTACTGAAACGTTGTTACACGTGTTCGTTTGTCTGAGCTTGCTCAAACCGAAACTTACTACTACTAATTTGCTACTTTTCCAGTACTTACTTTTTCTTCTTTCAACGTTTGACCAAATAAGAGCCATAACTTTTTGGATATGAAGTATAATATAAAGAAATCATTACGTTTGCGTAAATATTTTTCATATATCTTTTTTATTTATAATAATGAAATTCCTTTAGTGATTTCTTCACTTCACTTTTTTTACTTTTCACTGTCGGTTTCGGAAATGCACTAAGTGTATACATCCGTATACACTACATGTATACACTATGTATAGAAAACAAAAAGGTTGAAAGCCAAAGTATCAGGAAAACCATTTTACGCACGAAACGATGTTCACAGAAAAGTTTCTTTGCACGTATATTTTACTACAAAACAATATTTAAAAAAAACAATATTGATAATGTAACCATGGTTCAGCCTTGATCGTGTGATTCAGTTCTAGAGCTGCATCAAAATTTGACCAAGTGATTGCGATATATTTTTTTCTTTTTGGCTCTCACAAATTATTCATTACTCTTTTACATATGAAAGCAACAATACTTGATTCTTGTTGGTCAAATTATAGTCGTGTGAGCTTACCCTTATTTTTTTGCCATGCTCTTTCCGTGGTTAATAATCAGGGATTGAAAGACAAAAACAACAATGTGGAATATCTCACGTACAAGCTACGTGAATTCAACAGTGCATAAAAAATAGACGTCCGAGCGATTTTTATCAGCTGTGAAAGCAGAGTTTCGCATCTAGTTATCTCTGGTCTTCGTTGCAGATCTCTGCTTAAAACCAATTTACATCGAAGCGTGGTTAAACTATCTCTCGGTAACAATTAGCAATTCTACTCAAAACACAAGGCCTGAAAAGTGCGTTCCTGGCTCTTGCATAATTGTTATCATGTGATGGAAACGCCACTTCATACGAAATATTACTTATTAAAATATATTATAATTACTTTTAATTATTTTTTAATCATCGGTTGAGATTTTGCCTTTTTCTTGTAGTTCCATGAGCTGATCATGAACATCAGCCTCGATCTGAAGGTACCTGTTGAAATCGTATTAAGCTGTAGTGCTGTCATCCATACGTTTCCAAATTTTGTCGTGTAGATCTTGTACTGCTTGCCAGTGGTGTTCGATGATTTTTTACTTCGTGTTGTAGAACTTGGTTACCATGGTGTGCCAGTTAAAGCAGTTTTCAGCATATCCTGCACCATTGAAGCCAGCACCTGTTGTTTGGAAGTAAGTGTAGCCACTCTTTGTTGCATAGGCAACAATAATAATATATAATATTTGTTGATTTTATAGATTCATGTTTGTTTATTGATTTTACTAATAAAGGCTTGCAATAGGGCCATCGTGTCAAGAGGAAGATGGTTCATTGACATCCTTGGCAGCTGACGTTGACGGTCTCGGATCTTGGTCGGCCTAGAATTTTATAGCTTGAGAATATATCCACAGTGTGCATATATTTTCGAGCGTCGTTGTTTTTTTTTCCGAAATAATGCTATAGACGCCTTTCTTGACGTATGGATGTTCAGAAGTCAGCTCTGGAACCTTTATTATTTGCTTGCGATCCTTTGCCGTCTTCTTGAAGTTGCTGATCGCTTTCTGGAGGGCGATGACTTTTTCATCCTGCTGTTGGATGAGTCCTTCCAGATTGCTCATATTGGTTGTTGTTGAACTCCAAGCTGGAGTAATATTTTTGGTTATTGCAGATGTAGAAGTGAGTAAGATCTGGCCGGGCCTCCAACATATATTCCACACGTTGTTCGTATCTACCTCGACACTTAAACCAATGTAGATGGGTGTGAATGGGGTGGTTTGGCTTTTAGCTCTGACACTTTAACCAAAATAAAATAAACTTGCTTCATAAATGAAATCTGATTGACCGCTTAATTTTGGTGTTTATCATTTTATAGCTAAAATTTCCAACACACATACGTCAACACACACGTTGGGCGTGGGAAACTGTAGCGCTGGCTAAGGTCCGCTGCATAGACAAATTTTTGCTACATTCCTTGGACAGCACAGACAAGTGTCTCGTGACACAAGGTGTCTTTGCACTGCGAATGGTTCTCAATTTTTTGCAGGAATGCAGTAAATTATATGACGTATTACATATAATGCACGTACAAATATGCGTACAGACCCCGAAAAAATTCGCCCTCAACCCACGCACGTTAGTGAAATCTATGCGGAATTTTGTCATCGCCACCCACTATGAAGAAGTGTAATCTTCGTGATTACGGAAGATTCCAGTGTGGGTTTCTTTGGGCGTAGGACAGGTTGGAGTTTCCGGATAGCTGTGCCATGGCAAAGAATCGACTGTTGGGACTTGAGCGCAAATTGAAAAACAACGAGCAGATTGCGCCGGCTTACAAAGCAATTCTGAGCGCTTATGTAGAGAAAAAGTACGCACGAAAGCTGCAACCAAGCGAAGCCGTTGTTTGAACACCAAGGACGTGGTATCTGCCTCACTTCCGTGTCATCAATATTAATAAGCCTGACAAGTTACGGCCGGTCTTCGATGCTGCTGCCAAAGTTTATGGAGTGTCCTTGAATTCATATCTACTGAAGTGACTACAGCAATATCAGTCTATGCCGCCAGTTCTTACTTACGAGTCGGCACTGTAGTAGTTTCGCCGATATAAGGGAAACGTTCCACCAAGTGCTGGTGCGGCCAAAATATCGATATTCCCACAGGTTTTGTGGCGGGACGGCAACTCAACACGCCAAATAGATGGGTACGAGATGAATGTGATGAACCTTTGGAGCCGAGTGTTCACCTTTCAAGGCCTAACATATTATAGCGATAAATGTGAAAGACCATCGGGGTTATGATTCACGAGCTAATAAAGTCGTGCAGATATAGATATAGCAGAACCACTATGTCGACGATTTCATCGACGATTTCGATTCCGTGAGTCGCGCCGTTAATATAGGCGAACAGGTGCGCTCAATACACCGCGACGCAGGGTTTGACTTGCGCAACTTCCGTTCTAGTTCGTCAAAGGTCGTTGAAGTTTTGGAAGGCCCCATGCAAGTAAAAGACCCTACGAAGATGGCTTATTAACAGAGAAAAAACTGGGAATGAGACTTTCCGATATAAAGTGATACTTTCCGATATAAACTTAAATTCCATAATATCGACGCAGCCGTAATTTCAGGGAAAGAACACCTGAAAAAGAGGTAACTATTGAGCATCGCGATGTCAGTTTTCGACCCTCCAGGTTTGTTAGTCAACTTTATTATCGTCACGAACTTAAGTCGCCCACAATCTCTAAATGCCTTGACGTTAAATGTTGTGGCACTTATCATACTTATAATTAGTAATTACATCAAAGAGAATTAAACAAGTTGAAATTTCTATGTAAGAAGTAGAAGGAAAAGTAGAGATGTGTGTTCTTACAGAAGAACTAGAGATGTGTCTAAAGTTGGAAGTACTCATTAATGCGGTTATAAGAGTTCTACTATGCTATTAAATGAATCATCGTAGTCATTTAAATATGCTGGAATTTGACGTTGTCTGCTCGTTCTGCGCACTTGTGGGACTAATAGCTCTTCTGGTCTCATCGGTTCTTTCACATCTTCAATTGGTACTTGCACTAAATCGTCCATAAAAGCTCGAATCTTTCTAAATCCTGTACTCGATTCAGGAGTCTGCTCGATACATTCTTCTAGTATATGCGTTTCCTGCTTTCTTGTGACATCAGGATCCGTTTCTTGCTGGATGACCCGGCGCAATGAACCTTTGGAAAATACCCGATTGTGTGCAGAACGATTAAAATCTTCACTGGAAAGAATTGTTGCGTTGTCAGATACCATTACATCTATGTATCCATTTATGGCGAAAAAGTTAAGAAGAATATCTATTGTTACTGTCGATACTTCGATTTCAGCTCATTTCGATTTTGCGTCGATACACACAAGGAAGTAATATCCTTGAAGAGGTTACCTGCGTAGTCGACCTGAGTAGTCGATGTGAATTCTTTGTCAATTATCATCTGGCTCGTCCCACGGGTGTAATTGAACTTTAACTGGACTATTCTTGATATGCACACATGCTGAACATTCGCGAAACTCTTTATCGATTCCATCCCAATAAACGTAACGTCGAGCAAGTTGCTTCACTTTTGCTATGCAAACGAGTGTTCGATGTAATTCTTCTAAAATTAACGCTTGTAGCGACCGTGGAATAACAACACGCTGACCTCTAAAAACAATGTTCTCATTGATTATGAATTAATTTTCAGTTTTTATCAGTGTGAAGATCGTTTAGTATTTTTGAAAGTGTATCTTCGATTGTTTCCTCTCGTAATATGTTAAAATTTAATTTGTGATTTCCAATTCGATATACTGATGCTTGACAAATTTGATGTACTTCTTCATTCATAACACTGTCGTATACAGGTTTTTAATTGATTGGAGCTCGTGAAAAACAATCAGCATTGACATTGTCAGCTTCTAAACACAACTTTATAGTTAAATCCTGATAAGAGAGCTGCATACCTCTGTAAATGAGCTGAAGTCATGATTAGATTAAAAGGACGACAAAACAAATACTGATAGAAACAATCAACGGCAAATACAATCGCTAAAGCCTCTCTGTCAAGTGGCGAGTAGTTTTGTTCTGCCTGTGTTAACGTTCGTGAAACGAACGCAATAGGTCTCTCAATGCCGTTCACTATATGAGAGATTACTCCTGCAATTCCGGTCGGACTAGCGTCGCATTCAAGATGTAGCGGTAAATCTGGATTAAAAGGCATTAAAACTCGGTCGCTGGCTTACTCCTCTTTTAATTTTGTGAACGCTTTTTTACATTGATTTGACCATTTAAACTTTTTGTTTTTCTGTAAAGCTGACGTAAAGGTGTTGTCATAGTTGACGCGCCTGGTATGAATCTTGAATAGTATGTTACCATACTTAAGAATCGCCTGACTTTATCATTCGATGTTGGCGTCAGCATTTCAATAATTGCCGCAACCTTGGATGTTGATTTGGATATTTTATTGAATTCAATAATGTGCCCTAAGAATTCTATGCATTCTTGAAAAAATTAGCATTTGTTGCGGTTTAAATGCAAGTCGAATTTCCGCAGTTAGTCAAAACATTTACATAAATTATGTTTGCATTCTTCCTTTGTAGCTCCTTGTATAATAAAGTCGTCGAAATATGACTCGGTATTAGGAACATCTCGACTTGCGACTGTTGCAATTGCCTTTGACACTATTTCGTTGAAGTCTAGTATATCCAACTGAAGGAGATGTTCTCGAATGTTGTTGTCTTGAATCCCTCTTATAAATTGTGCTCGAAGAAACATATCGGCAACTGATACCTTACAGTCACACGGCGAAACGAATTCGCAATCTAATACGTTAGTCTGCAATGCAGCTACGAAATCGGCAATTGATTGTTTAGAATTCTGATATTTCGTTAGGAATTGATGTTAGCACATTCTTTTTGGGAACCAAATGGTTTTCGAGTAATGTTATTAGCTCTTTGTACTCTAAATCACTTGGAATTTTTAGTGCTGCTAAAGCTGTAATTAAATTGAAGTTGCTTGCGCCTATGGAATTTAGCAATAATTTAGAACAGTATGGTTTGTTAGAAAAAATGCTTTTATATGTAAATAATTTTCAAACCGCTGCTTATAATTTCGAAAAGATTATTTTTTCGAGTCAAAAGATTGGAATTTTGGCAACAATGCAAAATACATTCCCGTGCTTGCCGCTGCTGTACTTTGCGACTGTGCTGCTCCCCCTTGCAGCGCCTGTGCCATCCTCACCATGAACTGCTTGAACTGTTGCGCACCCATTTTGAAGATATTGTATGTAATTCGATATATTGAACTTGATGAAGTTGCAATGCATTACTTTTTTGCATCCACTCGATTCACTTTTCCTCTTCTTTCACTTTGTCGCCAATTTGTTGTGGCTATTTATTCACTTATCATACTTATAATTAGTAATTACATCAAAAAGAATTGAAATTATACAAGTTGAACTTTCTATGTAAGAAGTAGAAGGAAAAGTAGATATGTGTGTTCATACACAAAAACTAGAGATGTGACTATTGTTGGAAGTACTCAATTATGCGTTAAGAATAGTAAAGCAGCAGAAGATTGCGAAATATGCCTTCGTTAGTCTCTTTCCGCGCGATATATAAATTTTAGTACGTTTTTGTATTCGTTTTCCACCATTGCATTACATCAAAATATTCACTCATTTTGACATTTTCCCCACAATATCTATATCATCGTTTTCTTCGCAAATGCGGAAATTTTTAAATGCAAAAATTACTTCAAAATTAGAGCATAGTTGTGTTAGACTTCGTAGGGTTGATATATTTACATTCAGCAACCGTTCACATTCAACACTGTCAGCAAGAACCTCATTAATTTTAAGCCAATTGTGTACAATTGATTCGAACATGATAAAATGAGAATTCCATCGCGTAGGGAAATGATTTTTAAATGATGTACGCTGCATGTATCGCATGTTCACTTTCTTGAAGTATTTTACTACTTTCTTACAAGAAGTTACAATTTCTTCAAGCTCTTCTGTAGGCTCAAACGAGGAATTCAAAATATTTGAAAACAAATGGCTAATGCAGTTTATCCTTTTATAATTTTTAAGAACACTTATTATGTTACTTCCTCTGTCAATTGTAACTGAGGCCTCTCCCGTATTCATCAATTCCTGTATTACTAATTTTAGTTCATTAATTTTCTCCCGCGCATACTGTGGTTGCATCAGGCAATAAATCCCTTACGCTAACATTTTCGCCATTTTCAGCGCCAATTTTTATAAAAAATTCAACCATTCCCAAAAATCCCACACCCCCAACCGCTGTAAATGGGCGATAATCCCGAAAAATCCAAGTTAAGCATTTCCTGTCCTCCTAACCTTCTTGGAAAATCCTACACGGCCATGGAAACATTTGTGGCGATTTAAGTTAGAATTCTTTTCATTAAATTCCAAGAATTTTCGACATGCGCGTCAGCACACAAATCCCTTTAAAATGAATACCTCTTCCTCTTTTATTTCAGCAAAAGGCATACAAATTTACCCTGTCGCTTTGAACCAAGGAGTAAGCGCCAGTGTCGATTTTATGTACCACATATTCCAAGTTATCCAATGTTATTCTGTAATAACTGGTTTTTAATATCTAGAGAAATATTTACACCTGGTGGACTTAATCAAAATATACTCCCGATTTTGGCAGATAAATGTTGTCCATCAACAGTGCTAGATATTAAATTGCTACCTTTTAAATTCTAAATTGTAAAACTTGCGCTGATTTTAATACTTCTAGTGTGTTATCATTTCATTAATCTTGAGATAGTGGCATTTTTAAATAAATTCTGGAATGTCTAATTTTAATCTGCGGTCTAAAATGAGTGCAAAGTCAGCTGCGGGTGATCCCCTGACTTCAAGATTGTTGCAGTCCCCGTCAACTAGTAATACCGACTCTTCATCGCTACTACGCATGCTTTATGAGGAAGAGGATGTATATTAGAAAGCACTAAATGAGCTATGAGGCTTAGGTGAAGAATTTAAAAAATTCATGGAAAAAAATTATTGATAATACCAAAGAATCTATGGCTGCTTTGTCTGTGCGCATTGATGCATTGGAAACTATCTCTAATGATTGTAATAATCTCCAACTAAAGGCTGCTGAAATTCTGGATCGAGTAGACGCATTGGAAAAACCTGATACCTTAAATGATGTGGTCATCTTCGAAATACTAATATGAAGGATGAATATTTAAATAGCATCTACTGTAAATTATGCTCTGAAATTGCGAGCATGAATGTTCAGCTTTGCCGTATTTTTCGTACCGGTGGTAGAGTGCAGCCCTCCCAGACCACAAATTTTAACTCTTTTCCTGTTTTTCTCAAATTTTTACATTTGCTTGAGAAAAACCAGTTCCTGAAGGCTGCTGCAGATTATCGTAAGGCTGTCAAACGCTCTCTCCGGCTCAGTGATATTGGTTTCTCTTCAAATATAAGCTTTTATATAAATGAAAGCCTTACAAAAGGAATCGTAAACTTCTTACTCGAGCGACAAACCTTGAGAGGAGAAACCAACTTGCCGCTGTTTATACCCGGCGTGGATCTGTTTTTATAAAACTAACTGTGAGTGGAGCTAGTTAAAATTAAAAATCCTGAAATACCTAACGCTGCTGTTTTAGATAATTCTGTCATCGTGGATGAAAACATCTCAGAAGCGGGCCGTAATACTAGTATTTAAATATAAAGAAGTGTAATCTTCGTGGTTGTCGCTTGAAGTATTCTGCCGAATACGGAGATGTGTACGCTCGTAGAATACTTCAAGCGACAACCACGAAGATAGACGGAAGATTCCAGTGTGGGCTTCTTTGGGCGTAGGACAGGTTGGAGTTTCCGGATAGCTGTGCCATGGCAAAGAATCGACTGTTGGGACTTGAGCGCAAAATCAAAAACAACGAGCAGATTGCGGCGGCTTACAAAGCAATTCTGAGCGCTTATGTAGAGAAAAAGTACGCACGAAAGCTGCAACCAAGCGAAGCCGTTGTTTGAACACTAAGAACGTGGTATCTGCCTCACTTCCGTGTCGTCAATATTAATAAGCCTGGGAAGTTACGGCCGGTCTTCGATGCTGCTGCCAAAGTTTATGGAGTGTCCTTGAATTCATATCTACTGAAGGGACTACAGCAATATCAGTCTATGCCGCCAGTTCTTTTTAACTTACGAGTCGGCACTGTAGTAGTTTCGCCGATATAAGGGAAACGTTCCACCAAGTGCTGGTGCGGCCAAAATATCGATATTCCCACAGGTTTTGTGGCGGGACGGCAACTCAACACGCCAAATAGATGGGTACGAGATGAATGTGATGAACCTTTGGAGCCGAGTGTTCACCTTCCAAGGCCTAACATATTATAGCGATAAATGTGAAAGACCATCGGGGTTATGATTCACGAGCTAATAAAGTCATATAGCAGAACCACTATGTCGACGATCTCATCGACGGCTTCGATTCCGTGAGTCGCGCCGTTAATATAGGCGAACAGGTGCGCTCAATACACCGCGACGCAGGGTTTGACTTGCGCAACTTCCGTTCTAGTTCGTCAAAGGTCGTTGAAGTTTTGGAAGGCAGCCCCATGCAAGTAAAAGACCCTACGAAGATGGCTTATTAACAGAGAAAAAACTGGGAATGAGATTTTCCGATATAAAGTGATACTTTCCGATATAAACTTAAATTCCATTCCATTCCCTACGAAGATGGCTTATTAACAGAGAAAAAACTGGGAATGAGATTTTCCGATATAAAGTGATACTTTCCGATATAAACTTAAATTCCATAATATCGACGCAGCCGTAATTTCAGGGAAAAAACACCTGAAAAAGAGGTAACTATTGAGCATCGCGATGTCAGTTTTCGACCCTCCAGGTTTGTTAGTCAACTTTATTATCGTCACGAACTTAAGTCGCCCACAATCTCTAAATGCCTTAACGTTAAATGTTGTGGCACTTATCATACTTATAATTAGTAATTACATCAAAGAGAATTAAACAAGTTGAAATTTCTATGTAAGAAGTAGAAGGAAAAGTAGAGATGTCTGTTCTTACACAAGAACTAGAGATGTGTCTAAAGTTGGAAGTACTCATTAATGCGGTTATAAGAGTTCTACTATGCTATTAAATGAATCATCGTAGTCATTTAAATATGCTGGAATTTGACGTTGTCTGCTCGTTCTGCGCACTTGTGGGACTAATAGCTCTTCTGGTCTCATCGGTTCTTTCACATCTTCAATTGGTACTTGCACTAAATCGTCCATAAAAGCTCCCATATTTCTAAATCCTGTACTCGATTCAGGAGTCTGCTCGATACATTCTTCTAGTATATGCGTTTCCTGCTTTCTTGTGACATCAGGATCCGTTTCTTGCTGGATGACCCGGCGCAATGAACCTTTGGAAAATACCCGATTGTGTGCAGAACGATTAAAATCTTCACTGGAAAGAATTGTTGCGTTGTCAGATACCATTACATCTATGTATCCATTTATGGCGAAAAAGTTAAGAAGAATATCTATTGTTACTGTCGATACTTCGATTTCAGCTCATTTCGATTTTGCGTCGATACACACAAGGAAGTAATATCCTTGAAAAGGTTACCTGCGTAGTCGACCTGAGTAGTCGATGTGAATTCTTTGTCAATTATCATCTGGCTCGTCCCACGGGTGTAATTGAACTTTAACTGGACTATTCTTGATATGCACACATGCTGAACATTCGCGAAACTCTTTATCGATTCCATCCCAATAAACGTAACGTCGAGCAAGTTGCTTCACTTTTGCTATGCAAACGAGTGTTCGATGTAATTCTTCTAAAATTAACGCTTGTAGCGACCGTGGAATAACAACACGCTGACCTCTAAAAACAATGTTCTCATTGATTATGAATTAATTTTCAGTTTTTATCAGTGTGAAGATCGTTTAGTATTTTTGAAAGTGTATCTTCGATTGTTTCCTCTCGTAATATGTTAAAATTTAATTTGTGATTTCCAATTCGATATACTGATGCTTGACAAATTTGATGTACTTCTTCATTCATAACACTGTCGTATACAGGTTCTTAATTGATTGGAGCTCGTGAAAAACAATCAGCATTGACATTGTCAGCTTCTAAACACAACTTTATAGTTAAATCCTGATAAGAGAGCTGCATACCTCTGTAAATGAGCTGAAGTCATGATTAGATTAAAAGGACGACAAAACAAATACTGATAGAAACAATCAACGGCAAAAACAATCGCTAAAGCCTCTCTGTCAAGTGGCGAGTAGTTTTGTTCTGCCTGTGTTAACGTTCGTGAAACGAACGCAATAGGTCTCTCAATGTCGTTCACGATATGAGAGATTACTCCTGCAATTCCGGTCTGACTAGCGTCGCATTCAAGATGTAGCGGTAACTCTGGATTAAAAGGCATTAAAACTCGGTCGCTGGCTTACTCCTCTTTTAATTTTGTGAACGCTTTTTTACATTGATTTGACCATTTAAACTTTTTGTTTTTCTGTAAAGCTGACGTAAAGGTGTTGTCATAGTTGACGCGCCTGGTATGAATCTTGAATAGTATGTTACCATACTTAAGAATCGCCTGACTTTATCATTCGATGTTGGCGTCAGCATTTCAATAATTGCCGCAACCTTGGATGTTGATTTGGATATCTTATTGAATTCAATAATGTGCCCTAAGAATTCTATGCGTTCTTGAAAAAATTAGCATTTGTTGCGGTTTAAATGCAAGTCGAATTTCCGCAGTTGGTCAAAACATTTACATAAATTATGTTTGCATTCTTCGTTTGTAGCTCCGTGTACAATAATGTCGTCGAAATATGACTCGGTATTAGGAACATCTCGACTTGCGACTGTTGCAATTGCCTTTGACACTATTTCGTTGAAGTCTAGTATATCCAACTGAAGGAGATGCTCTCGAATGTTGTTGTCTTGAATCCCCCTTATAAATTGTGCTCGAAGAAACATATCGGCAACTGATACCTTACAGTCACACGGCGAAACGAATTCGCAATCTAATACGTTAGTCTGCAATGTAGCTACGAAATCGGCAATTGATTGTTTAGAATTCTGATATTTCGTTAGGAATTGATGTTGCGACACTAGCACATTCTTTTTGGGAACCAAATGGTTTTCGAGTAATGTTATTAGTGCTTTGTACTCTAAATCACTTGGAATTTTTGGTGCTGCTAAAGCTGTAATTAAATTGAAGTTGCTTGCGCCTATGGAATTTAGCAATAATTTAGAACAGTATGGTTTGTTAGAAAAAATGCTTTTTATATGTAAATAATTTTCAAACCGCTGCTTATAATTTCGAAAAGATTATTTTTTCGAGTCAAAAGATTGGAAATTTGGCAACAATGCAAAATTCATTCCCGTGCTTGCCGCTGCTATACTTTGCGACTGTGCTGCTCCCCCTTGCAGCGCCTGTGCCATCCTCACCATGAACTGCTTGAACTGTTGCGCACCCATTTTGAAGATATTGTATGTAATTCGATATATTGAACTTGATGAAGTTGCAATGCATTACTTTTTTGCATCCACTCGATTCCCTTTTCCTCTTCTTTCACTTTGTCGCCAATTTGTTGTGGCTATTTATTCACTTATCATACTTATAATTAGTAATTACATCAGAAAGAATTGAAATTATACAAGTTGAACTTTCTATGTAAGAAGTAGAAGGAAAAGTAGATATGTGTGTTCATACACAAAAACTAGAGATGTGTCTATTGTTGGAAGTACTCAATTATGCGTTAAGAATAGTAAAGCAGCAGAAGATTGCGACATATGCCTTCGTTAGTCTCTTTCCGCGCGATATATAAATTTTAGTACGTTTTTGTATTCGTTTTCCACCATTGCATTTCATCAAAATATTCACTCATTTTGACATTTTCCCCACAATATCTATATCATCGTTTTCTTCGCAAATGCGGAAATTTTTAAATGCAAAAATTACTTCAAAATTAGAGCATAGTTGTGTTAGACTTCGTAGGGTTGATATATTTACATTCAGCAACCGTTCACATTCAACAATGTCAGCAAGAACCTCATTACTTTTAAGCCAATTGTGTACAATTGATTCAAACATGATAAAATGAGAATTCCATCGCGTAGGGAAATGATTTTTAAATGATGTACGCTGCATGTATCGCATGTTCACTTTCTTGAAGTATTTTACTACTTTCTTACAAGAAGTTACAATTTCTTCAAGCTCTTCTGTAGGCTCAAACGAGGAATTCAAAATATTTGAAAACAAATGGCTAATGCAGTTTATCCTTTTATAATTTTTAAGAACACTTATTATGTTACTTCCTCTGTCAATTGTAACTGAGGCCTCTCCCGTATTCACCAATTCCTGTATTACTAATTTTAGTTCATTAATTTTCTCCCGCGCATACTGTGGTTGCATCAGGCAATAAATCCCTTACGCTAACATTTTCGCCATATTCAGCGCCAATTTTTATAATAAAATTCAACCATTCCCAAAAATCCCACACCTCCAACCGCTGTAAATGGGCGATAATCCCGAAAAATCCAAGTTAAGCATTTCCTGTCCTCCTAACCTTCTTGGAAAATCCTACACGGCCATGGAAACATTTGTGGCGATTTAAGTTAGAATTCTTTTCATTAAATTTCAAGAATTTTCGACATGCGCGTCAGCACACAAATCCCTTTAAAATGGATACGTCTTCCTCTTTTATTTCAGCAAAAGGCATACAAATTTACCCTGTCGCCGTTGAACCAAGGAGTAAGCGCCAGTGTCGATTTTATGTACCACACATTCCAAGTTATCCATTGTTATTCTGTAAAAACTGCTTTTTAATATCTAGAGAAATATTTACCCCTGGTGGACTTACTTAATCAAAATATACTCCCGATTTTGGCAGATAAATGTTGTCCATCAACAGTGCTAGATATTAAATTGCTACCTTTTAAACCTAAATTGTAAAACTTGCGCTGATTTTAATACTTCTAGTGTGTTATCATTTCATTAATCTTGAGATAGTGGCATTTTTAAATAAATTCTGGAATGTCTAATTTTAATCTTCGGTCTAAAATGAGTGCAAAGTCAGCTGCGGGTGATCCCCTGACTTCAAGATTGTTGCAGTCCCCGTCAACTAGTAATACCGACTCTTCATCGCTACTACGCATGCTTGATGAGCAAGAGGATGTATATGAGGAAGCACTAAATGAGCTATGATGCTTAGGTGAAGAATTTAAAAAATTCATGGAAAAAAATTATTGATAATACCAAAGAATCTATGGCTGCTTTGTCTGTGCGCATTGATGCATTGGAAACTATCTCTAATGATTGTAATAATCTCCAACTAAAGGCTGCTGAAATTCTGGATCGAGTAGACGCATTGGAAAAACCTGATACCTTAAATGATGTGGCCATCTTCGAAATACTAATATGAAGGATGAATATTTAAATAGCATCTACTGTAAATTATGCTCTGAAATTGCGAGCATGAATTTTCAGCTTTGCCGTATTTTTCATACCGGTGGTAGAGTGCAACCCTCCCAGACCATAAATTTTAACTCTTTTCCTGTTTTTCTCAAATTTTTACATTTGCTTGAGAAAAACCAGTTCCTGAAGGCTGCTGCAGATTATCGTAAGGCTGTCAAACGCTCTCTCCGGCTCAGTGATATTGGTTTCTCTTCAAATATAAGCTTTTATATAAATGAAAGCCTTACAAAAGGAATCGTAAACTTCTTACTCGAGCGACAAACCTTGAGAGGAGAAACCAACTTGCCGCTGTTTATACCCGGCGTGGATCTGTTTTTATAAAACTAACTGTGAGTGGAGCTAGTTAAAATTAAAAATCCTGAAATACCTAACGCTGCTGTTTTTGATAATTCTGTCATCGTGGATGAAAACATCTCAGAAGCGGGCCGTAATACTAGTATTTAAATATAAAATATTTTACATAATAAAAATTATGTTAACTTTTCCCTCCTTTTAGTAGCCTCTTTCACCCTTTTCGCACTCACTAAATTCTTTGTTTATTTCCATAACTTCTCTGTTATGTGTTTTTCTTGTTTATCGTCTAAGATATTTACATAGTATCATGCTTTTGTTATATAATCAAATATTCTTTTTCCTAATTAGCTTTTGTGGTGACTACTCCAATTTATAGTAACAGTGTGTTCCATGGCCATGGTAATAGTACTCAAAGTCAGCTACTGAAAGTGCTTTGTGCTCAAAACAATGGGCTTCATATTTGACATCTTAATGCTCAGAGTTTGGTAAAATTGATGAGTTCCGGTGTCTCTTTGCTATGTGTTGACATAATCTATGTATCTGAGACGTGGTTCCATCCAGAGATAGACAAAAATTTTTATACGCTAAAAGGGTTTAAGCTTTTCCGAGCAGATCGAACGGGGCGCTTTGTTTGGTCGTGTAGCAATATAAATTGTAGGCTTATTGTATATAAATTGTAGGCTTATTAATTGTATTGTAGATTTCTAAATCGACTGCAGATTCCCCTATTGAATTTATCTTTCTGGAAATATATCAAAACAGTCATAAAATACTGCTCTCTACAGTGTACAGGCCTACTAAGCGAATCAGTTTTGATGCTTTTTTGACTGTTTCCGAAGACCTTTCTTGTATTATATCTGAAATAATAATCTGTGGGGATTTTAACCACAATTTTTTGAATAATAGTGAATCAAATCAGTTGATTCAATCAATGCTATCATTAAAACTGAATCTTACGAATAACACTACCCCCTCTCATTTTTCTAAATGGTCCTGCAGTCTCATTGACCTAGTATTTGTTAGCAACTTGCCAAATGTACTATTATATCAGCAATTGGTGGCTCCAGAGTTTTCCATGCATGACCTGTTATTCATGACGTATCCTTTCGACCGTGCTGCATTATCAAATGTTACCAACAAATTCTATTATAGAAACTTCAAAAGTATTGATTTCTTTTGATTGCATAAAGATTTTGATTGCACAAATCTTATCAAGTGGAAAAGTATTTACCAGATACCCCTAGTCAATGACCAAATTGAATCCTAAACCCAAAACATCAATTACTTGTATGATAAACATGTTCCTCTCGTCAATAAAGAGGCAAAGTTTAATGTAGCTGCTTGGCTAACACCTAATATACTTGGTACTAATGCGCCAACGTGGCACCATCTATAGGAAATGGAAGAAATTCAAACTTGATGAATATCTAAATGTGTTTGTCAACTGCGCAATAAAATTGTTACTAAAATTAGAGCCTCAATGTCTAGATATTTTCAAACCAAATTTAGCCAAACACTATCTACCAAATCTTTTTGGAACAGTGTTAAAAATATTGTTATTGGTAAGCACTCCTCTGTAACCTCTTCAAATATAGACTGTAATGAGCTCAATGCCAGATTTCTGGCACACTCACCTAATTCTTCTACACCAGCTATTGTTTCGCAAGATACTCTTATCATCGATGAATATAGCAATGCCTCTTTTTCGTTAACAACTACATGCGAGCATGATGTCCTATACGCAATTCTATCCATTAAATCCAATGCCACTGGGCTAGATGGTATATGCCCGAAATGCATTAGGGTAATAGTACCATACACATTGAAAATTATCACTTACATCTTTAGTTCAATTATAACCACCTTAACTATCCCCAATGCATGGAAATATACGAAAATTATATCAATTCCAAAAAATTCTAATTCACGTATGCAGGACTATAGCCCTGCTCTCTAAGGCTCTCTAGTGCCTTTCCTCTCTAAGGTTTTTGAAAAATTAACTTCTAAACAAATCCATGACTTTGTAACTAGAGAAAACCTTCTGACAAATTTCCAGTCTGGTTTCCGTTCCGGTAGAAGCTGCATTACTGCTTTAACCTTAGTCATAGAAGAGTTGCGAAACGCCATGGATATGTCCTACATATCTTTCTTGACCTTATTAGACTTTTCTAAAGCCTTTGACACTGTCAATCACAAAGTACTACGCCGTAAACTAGTAAGCAATTTTAACTTTTCCATTCAATCAGGCAACGTGATTCAATCCTACCTAGCTAATAGGCATCAAAGTGTGGTTGTTAACGGCAAAATGTCGGCTTCCCCTTGGTTCACTCAGGTGTGCCTCAAGGTTCTATTTTGGGTCCGCTTCTATTCCTGATTCATGTGAATGATATAACGCACGCCATAAAGAATTGTTTTTTTCATACGTATGCAGATGACATCAAGTTAATTTAAAGTTATCCATACTACGAAGCTTCTTCCAGTGCTCGATTAATCAACGATGACCTTTCATCGATCAAAATCTGGGCGGATTATAATAAACTAAGCCTCAATCCGGTAAAGTCCAAAATTTTGCCCATTTACAAAAAACAAATCGAAGTACACAATCTACCGAATATATATATTGGAGATAACGTAATTCAATATGTTGCTTCAACGGAAAATCTTGGAATAATTTTCAATAATACTCTAACTTGATCCACACATGTTAATGCTAGTACTGGCAAAGTCTACGGTGGTCTCAGATTGCTGTGGAACACTCAGCATTTTTTGCCGAAAACGAAACTACATTTATCTAAAACCCTTCTACTATATTTCCCATACTTGCCTACGGACGTAAAATTTTTAGCGACCTGGATTCAATAATCCAAAGGAATTATGTTGTTACTTATAATAGAATAGCGCGTTTTATTTTCAATTTAAAACGTAATGATCATATCTCAGATAGTTCTTTCTCTATTTTCGGATGCTTGCCACTAAGCTTCTGAAGTTACGAACTGTAATTTTTATGCATAAAATAATTCATGAGGGTCAAAAGTAAATTCAAGATAGTTGTGTGTAATTATCTTAACCCTACGTAATTCTTGCCTTCCTCTCCTTTCCACCCACTATACTATACAATTTTCCCAATGTTCTCTTCTTTTTGTACTCTGTGTATATCTTTTTTTCTTTAGTATTTGCGTTCATATATATTCGAACTCCCTTTATATTCGAACTCCTTTGCACAAGAACGTTGATTCACTCAACTCTCAATCATTACTCAAAACAAAGATAACGAGATGCGAAACTCCCCACTACTACATACACATTTATTCAGATTTCTTTGATGATGTTAGTGAAATCAGGAAAAATTAGTCAATTTCGGATTAGGAGGGTTATTAGTTCAAAAGATCAAACATATACATCCTACATTATTGTAATGATAATTATAAGAAATTAAGAAACTAAGAACGGAAATAGACACTGAAGATGGCACAATGCCGAAATTGGTTTGTCTAAGAACCAAATTTGACGAGATATGCCGCCCAAATTCGAAGATAGATTTATAATTTTTTTCTAAAATCATTTGAAAATAATGTTTTAAGGTACATGGGTGGCATATATTCACTTCCGCATGTTGAGTTGAAATTTTCACTGAGGTTTAGGGTAAGCTCACACGACGATCCTTTGACCAACGAAATTCAAAAATTTTACTATCTTTTATCGCTTTCTCGGGAAAATTACTGAAACGTTGTTACACGTGTTCGTTTGTCTGAGCTTGCTCAAACCGAAATTTACTACTACTAATTTGCTACTTTTCCAGTACTTACTTTTTCTTCTTTCGACGTTTGACCAAATAAGAGCCATAACTTTTTGGATATGAAGTATAATATAAAGAAATCATTACGTTTGCGTAAATATTTTTCATATATCTTTTTTATTTATAATAATGAAATTCCTTTAGTGATTTCTTCACTTCACTTTTTTTACTTTTCACTGTCGGTTTCGGAAATGCACTAAGTGTATACATTCGTACACTATGTATAGAAAACAAAAAGGTTGAAAGCCAAAGTATCAGGAAAACCATTTTACGCACGAAACGATGTTCACAGAAAAGTTTCTTTGCACGTATATTTTACTACAAAACAATATTTAAAAAAAGCAATATTGATAATGTAACCATGGTTCAGCCTTGATCGTGTGATTCAGTTCTAGAGCTGCATCAAAATTTGACCAAGTGATTGCGATATATTTTTTTTTTTTTGGCTCTCACAAATTATTCATTACTCTTTTACATATGAAAGCAACAATACTTGATTCTGTTGGTCAAATTATAGTCGTGTGAGCTTACCCTTATTTTTTTGCCATGCTCTTTCCGTGGTTAATAATCAGGGATTGAAAGACAAAAACAACAATGTGGAATATCTCACGTACAGGCTACGTGAATTCAACAGTGCATAAAAAATAGACGTCCGAGCGATTTTTATCAGCTGTGAAAGCAGAGTTTCGCATCTAGTTATCTCTGGTCTTCGTTGCAGATCTCTGCTTAAAACCAATTTACATCGAAGCGTGGTTAAACTATCTCTCGGTAACAATTAGCAATTCTACTCAAAACACAAGGCCTGCAAAGTGCGTTCCTGGCTCTTGCATAATTGTTATCATGTGATGGAAACGCCACTTCATACGAAATATTACTTATTAAAATATATTATAATTATTTTTAATTATTTTTTAATCATCGGTTGAGATTTTGCCTTTTTCTTGTAGTTCCATGAGCTGATCATGAACATCAGCCTCGATCTAAAGGTACCTGTTGAAATCGTATTAAGCTGTAGTGCTGTCATCCACACGTTCCCAAATTTTGTCGTGTAGATCTTGTACTGCTTGCCAGTGGTGTTCGATGATTTTTGACTTCGTGCTGTAGAACTTGGTTACCATGGTGTGCCAGTTAAAGCAGTTTTCAGCATATCCTGCACCATTGAAGCCAGCACCTGTTGTTTGGGAGTAGCCACTCTTTGTTGCATAGGGCCATCGTGTCAAGAGGAAGATGGTTCATTGACATCCTTGGCAGCTGAAGTTGACGGTCTCGGATCTTGGTCGGTTTAGAATTTTATAACTTGAAAATATATCCACAGTGTGCATATATTTTCGAGCGTCGTTGTTTTTTTCCGAAATAATGCTATAGACGTCTTTCTTGACGTATGGATGTTCAGAAGTCAGCTCTGGAACCTTTATTATTTGCTTGCGATCCTTCGCCGTCTTCTTGAAGTTGCTGATCGCTTTCTGGTGGGCGATGACCTTTTCATTCTGCTGTTGGATGAGTCCTTCCAAATTGCTCATATTGGTTGTTGTTGTACTCTAAGCTGGAGTAATCTTTTTGGTTATTGCATATGTAGAAATGAGTAAGATCTGGCCGGGGGCTCCAACATTTATTCCACACGTTGTTCGTATCTACCTCGACACTTAAACCAATGTAGATGGGTGTGAATGGGGTGGTTTGGTTTTCAGCTCTGACACTTTAACCAAAATCAAATAAACTTGCTTCATAAATGAAATCTGATTGACCGCTTATTTTTGGTTTATCATTTTATAGCTAAAATTTCCAACACACATACGTCAACACACACGTCGGGCGTGGGAAACTGTAGCGCTGGCCAAGGTCCGCTGCATAGACAAATATTTGCTACATTCCTTGGCCAGCACAAACGAGTGTCTCGTGACACAAGGTGTCTTTGCACTGCGAATGGTTCTCACTTTTTTGCAGGAATGCAGTAAATTATATGACGTATTATTGCGGCGGCTTACAAAGCAATTCTGAGCGCTTATGTAGAGAAAAAGTACGAACGAAAGCTGCAACCAAGCGAAGCTGTTGTTTGAACACCAAGGACGTGGTATCTGCCTCACTTCCGTGTCGTCAATATTAATAAGCCTGGCAAGTTACGGCCGGTCTTCGATGCTGCTGCCAAAGTTTATGGAGTGTCCTTGCATTCATATCTACTGAAGGGACTACAGCAATATCAGTCTATGCCGCCAGTTCTTTTTGACTTACGAGTCGGCGCTGTAGCAGTTTCGCCGATATAAGGGAAACGTTCCACAGAGTGCTGGTACGGCCAAAATATCGGTATTCCCATAGGTTTCGTGGCGGGACGGCAACTCAACACGTCCAATAGATGGGTACGAGATGAATGTGATGAACCTTTGGAGCCGAGTGTTCACCTTCCGTGGCTTAACATATTATAGCGATAAATGTGAAAGACCATCGGGGTTATGATTCACGAGCTAATAAAATCATATAGCAGCACCACTATGTCGACAATTTCATCGACGGCTTCGATTCCGTGAGTCGCGCCGTTAATATAGGCGAACAGGTGCGCTCAATACACCGCGACGCAGGGTTTGACTTGCGCAACTTCCGTTCTAGTTCGTCAAAGGTCGTTGAAGTTTTGGAAGGCAGCCCCATGCAAGTAAAAGACCCTACGAAGATGGCTTATTAACAGAGAAAAAACTGGGAATGAGACTTTCCGATATAAAGTGATACTTTCCGATATAAACTTAAATTCCATAAGATCGACGCAGCCGTAATTTCAGGGAAAGAACACCTAAAAAAGAGGTAACTATTGAGCATCGCGATGTCAGTTTTCGACCCTCCAGATTTGTTAGTCAACTTTATTATCATCACGAACTTAAGTCGCCCACAATCTCTAAATGCCTTGACGTTAAATGTTGTGGCACTTATCATACTTATAATTAGTAATTACATCAAAGAGAATTAAACAAGTTGAAATTTCTATGTAAGAAGTAGAAGGAAAAGTAGAGACGTGTGTTCTTACACAAGAACTAGAGATGTGTCTAAAGTTGGAAGTACTCATTAATGCGGTTATAAGAGTTCTACTATGCTATTAATTGAATCATCGTAGTCATTTAAATATGCTGGAATTTGACGTTGTCAGGAGTCTGCTCAATCAAGTTGAATACGTATTTGGCGTTTCAGAAACTGCTCCGATGGTGTCTTCCCTTTGTTGAGGGGTGTAGCTCGATAACGAAAAAGTAGCTCTCTAGCTTTTTCCCGGATAGATGCTGATTCGCCTTTATTGCTTCAAGTTGTCTTTTCAGAGTTTGAATATTTCTTTCGGCTAATCCGTTTCTTGCTGGATGACCCGGTGCAATGAACTTTTGGAAAATACCCGATTGTGTGCAGAACGATTAAAATCGTCACTGGAAAGAATTGTTGCGTTGTCAGATACCATTACATCTAGGTATCGATTTATGGCGAAAAAGTTAAGAAGAATATCTATTGTTACTGTCGATACTTCGATTTCAGCTCATTTCGATTTTGCGTCGATACACACAAGGAAGTAATATCCTTGAAAAGGTTACCTGCGTAGTCGACCTGAGTAGTCGATGTGAATTCTTTGCCAATTATCATCTGGCTCGCCCCACGGGTGTAATTGAACTTTAACTGGACTATTCTTGATATGCACACATACTGAACATTCGCGAACCTCTTAATCGATTCCATCCCAATAAACGTAACGTCGAGCAAGTTGCTTCATTTTTGCTATGCCAACGAGTGTTCGATGTAATTCTTCTAAAATTAACGCTTGTAGCGACCGTGGAATAACAACACGCTGACCTCTAAAAATAATGTTCTCATTGATTATGGATTCATTTTCAGTTTTGTTATCAGTATGAAGATCGTTTAGTATTTTTGAATGTGTATCTTCGATTGTTTCCTCTTGTAAGATGTTAAAATTTAATTTGTGAATTCCCATTCGATATACTGATGCGTGACAAATTTTATGTACTTCTTCATTCATAACACTGTCGTATACAGGTTTTTAATTGATCGGTGCTCATGACAAACAATCAGCATTGACATTGTCAGCTTCTAAACACAACTTTATAGTTAAATCCTGATAAGAGAGCTACATACATCTGTAAATGAGCTGAAGTCATGATTAGATTAAAAGGACGACAAAACAAATACTGATAGAAACGATCAACGGCAAATACAATCGCTAAAGCCTCTCTGTCAAGTGGCGAGTAGTTTTGTTCTGCCTGTGTTAACATTCGTGAAACGAACGCAATAGGTCTCTCAATGTCGTTTACTATATGAGAGATTACTCCTGCAATTCCGGTCGGACTAGCGTCGCATTCAAGATGTAGCGGTAACTCTGGATTAAAAGGCATTAAAACTCGGTCGCTGGCTTACTCCTCTTTTAATTTTGTGAACGCTTTTTTACATTGATTTGACCATTTAAACTTTTTGTTTTTCTGTAAAGCTGACGTAAATGTGTTGTCATAGTTGACGCGCCAGGTATGAATCCTGAATAGTATGTTACCATACTTAAGAATTGCCTGACTTTATCATTCGAAGTTGGCGTCAGCATTTCAATAATTGCCGCAACCTTGGATGTTGATTTGGATATCTTATTGAATTCAATAATGTGCCCTAAGAATTCTATGCATTCTTGAAAAAATTAGCATTTGTTGCGGTTTAAATGCAAGTCGAATTTCCGCAGTTGGTCAAAACATTTACATAAATTATGTTTGCATTCTTCCTTTGTAGCTCCTTGTACAATAATGTCGTCGAAATATGACTCGGTATTAGGAACATCTCGACTTGCGACTGTTGCAATTGCCTTTGACACTATTTCGTTGAAGTCTGGTATATCCAACTGAAGGAGATGCTGTCGAATGTTGTTGTCTTGAATCCCCCTTATAAATTGTGCTCGAAGAAACATATCGGCAACTGATACCTTACAGTCACACGGCGAAACGAATTCGCAATCTAATACGTTAGTCTGCAATGTAGCTACGAAATCGGCCATTGATTGTTTAGAATTCTGATATTTCGTTAGGAATTGATGTTGCGACACTAGCACATTCTTTTTGGGAACCAAATGGTTTTCGAGTAATGTTATTAGCTCTTTGTACTCTAAATCACTTGGAATTTTTGGTGCTGCTAAAGCTGTAATTAAATTGAAGTTGCTTGCGCCTATGGAATTTAGCAATAATTTAGAACAGTATGGTTTGTTAGAAAAAATGCTTTTTATATGTAAATAATTTTCAAACCGCTGCTTATAATTTTGAAAATATTATTTTTTCGAGTCAAAAGATTTGAAATTTGGCAACAATGCAAAATTCATTCCCGTGCTTGCCGCTGCTGTACTTTGCGACTGTGCTGCTCCCCCTTGCAGCGCCTGTGCCATCCTCACCTAGAACTGCTTGAACTGTTGCGCATCCATTTTGAAGATATTGTATGTAATTCGATATATTAAACTTGATGAAGTTGCAATGCATTACTTTTTTGCATCCACTCGATTCCCTTTTCCTCTTCTTTCACCTTGTCGCCAATTTGTTGTGGCTATTTATTCACTTATCATACTTATAATTAGTAATTACATCAAAAAGAATTGAAATTATACAAGTTGAACTTTCTATGTAAGAAGTAGAAGGAAAAGTAGATATGTGTGTTCATACACAAAAACTAGAGATGTGTCTATTGTTGGAAGTACTCAATTATGCGTTAAGAATAGTAAAGCAGCAGAAGATTGCGACATATGCCTTCGTTAGTCTCTTTCCGCGCGATATATAAATTTTAGTACGTTTTTGTATTCGTTTTCCACCATTGCATTTCATCAAAATATTCACTCATTTTGACATTTTCCCCACAATATCTATATCATCGTTTTCTTCGCAAATGCGGAAATTTTTAAATGCAAAAATTACTTCAAAATTAGAGCATAGTTGTGTTAGACTTCGTAGGGTTGATATATTTACATTCAGCAACCGTTCACATTCAACAATGTCAGCAAGAACCTCATTACTTTTAAGCCAATTGTGTACAATTGATTCAAACATGATAAAATGAGAATTCCATCGCGTAGGGAAATGATTTTTAAATGATGTACGCTGCATGTATCGCATGTTCACTTTCTTGAAGTATTTTACTACTTTCTTACAAGAAGTTACAATTTCTTCAAGCTCTTCTGTAGGCTCAAACGAGGAATTCAAAATATTTGAAAACAAATGGCTAATGCAGTTTATCCTTTTATAATTTTTAAGAACACTTATTATGTTACTTCCTCTGTCAATTGTAACTGAGGCCTCTCCCGTATTCACCAATTCCTGTATTACTAATTTTAGTTCATTAATTTTCTCCCGCGCATACTGTGGTTGCATCAGGCAATAAATCCCTTACGCTAACATTTTCGCCATATTCAGCGCCAATTTTTATAATAAAATTCAACCATTCCCAAAAATCCCACACCTCCAACCGCTGTAAATGGGCGATAATCCCGAAAAATCCAAGTTAAGCATTTCCTGTCCTCCTAACCTTCTTGGAAAATCCTACACGGCCATGGAAACATTTGTGGCGATTTAAGTTAGAATTCTTTTCATTAAATTTCAAGAATTTTCGACATGCGCGTCAGCACACAAATCCCTTTAAAATGGATACGTCTTCCTCTTTTATTTCAGCAAAAGGCATACAAATTTACCCTGTCGCCGTTGAACCAAGGAGTAAGCGCCAGTGTCGATTTTATGTACCACACATTCCAAGTTATCCATTGTTATTCTGTAAAAACTGCTTTTTAATATCTAGAGAAATATTTACCCCTGGTGGACTTACTTAATCAAAATATACTCCCGATTTTGGCAGATAAATGTTGTCCATCAACAGTGCTAGATATTAAATTGCTACCTTTTAAACCTAAATTGTAAAACTTGCGCTGATTTTAATACTTCTAGTGTGTTATCATTTCATTAATCTTGAGATAGTGGCATTTTTAAATAAATTCTGGAATGTCTAATTTTAATCTTCGGTCTAAAATGAGTGCAAAGTCAGCTGCGGGTGATCCCCTGACTTCAAGATTGTTGCAGTCCCCGTCAACTAGTAATACCGACTCTTCATCGCTACTACGCATGCTTGATGAGCAAGAGGATGTATATGAGGAAGCACTAAATGAGCTATGATGCTTAGGTGAAGAATTTAAAAAATTCATGGAAAAAAATTATTGATAATACCAAAGAATCTATGGCTGCTTTGTCTGTGCGCATTGATGCATTGGAAACTATCTCTAATGATTGTAATAATCTCCAACTAAAGGCTGCTGAAATTCTGGATCGAGTAGACGCATTGGAAAAACCTGATACCTTAAATGATGTGGCCATCTTCGAAATACTAATATGAAGGATGAATATTTAAATAGCATCTACTGTAAATTATGCTCTGAAATTGCGAGCATGAATTTTCAGCTTTGCCGTATTTTTCATACCGGTGGTAGAGTGCAACCCTCCCAGACCATAAATTTTAACTCTTTTCCTGTTTTTCTCAAATTTTTACATTTGCTTGAGAAAAACCAGTTCCTGAAGGCTGCTGCAGATTATCGTAAGGCTGTCAAACGCTCTCTCCGGCTCAGTGATATTGGTTTCTCTTCAAATATAAGCTTTTATATAAATGAAAGCCTTACAAAAGGAATCGTAAACTTCTTACTCGAGCGACAAACCTTGAGAGGAGAAACCAACTTGCCGCTGTTTATACCCGGCGTGGATCTGTTTTTATAAAACTAACTGTGAGTGGAGCTAGTTAAAATTAAAAATCCTGAAATACCTAACGCTGCTGTTTTTGATAATTCTGTCATCGTGGATGGAAACATCTCAGAAGCGGGCCGTAATACTAGTATTTAAATATAAAATATTTTACATAATAAAAATTATGTTAACTTTTCCCTCCTTTTAGTAGCCTCTTTCACCCTTTTCGCACTCACTAAATTCTTTGTTTATTTCCATAACTTCTCTGTTATGTGTTTTTCTTGTTTATCGTCTAAGATATTTACATAGTATCATGCTTTTGTTATATAATCAAATATTCTTTTTCCTAATTAGCTTTTGTGGTGACTACTCCAATTTATAGTAACAGTGTGTTCCATGGCCATGGTAATAGTACTCAAAGTCTGCTACTGAAAGTGCTTTGTGCTCAAAACAATGGGCTTCATATTTGACATCTTAATGCTCAGAGTTTGGTAAAATTGATGAGTTCCGGTGTCTCTTTGCTATGTGTTGACATAATCTATGTATCTGAGACGTGGTTCCATCCAGAGATAGACAAAAATTTTTATACGCTAAAAGGGTTTAAGCTTTTCCGAGCAGATCGAACGGGGCGCTTTGTGGGGTCGTGTAGCAATATAAATTGTAGGCTTATTGTATATAAATTGTAGGCTTATTAATTGTATTGTAGATTTCTAAATCGACTGCAGATTCCCCTATTGAATTTATCTTTCTGGAAATATATCAAAACAGTCATAAAATACTGCTCTCTACAGTGTACAGGCCTACTAAGCGAATCAGTTTTGATGCTTTTTTGACTGTTTCCGAAGACCTTTCTTGTATTATATCTGAAATAATAATCTGTGGGGATTTTAACCACAATTTTTTGAATAATAGTGAATCAAATCAGTTGATTCAATCAATGCTATCATTAAAACTGAATCTTACGAATAACACTACCCCCTCTCATTTTTCTAAATGGTCCTGCAGTCTCATTGACCTAGTATTTGTTAGCAACTTGCCAAATGTACTATTATATCAGCAATTGGTGGCTCCAGAGTTTTCCATGCATGACCTGTTATTCATGACGTATCCTTTCGACCGTGCTGCATTATCAAATGTTACCAACAAATTCTATTATAGAAACTTCAAAAGTATTGATTTCTTTTGATTGCATAAAGATTTTGATTGCACAAATCTTATCAAGTGGAAAAGTATTTACCAGATACCCCTAGTCAATGACCAAATTGAATCCTAAACCCAAAACATCAATTACTTGTATGATAAACATGTTCCTCTCGTCAATAAAGAGGCAAAGTTTAATGTAGCTGCTTGGCTAACACCTAATATACTTGGTACTAATGCGCCAACGTGGCACCATCTATAGGAAATGGAAGAAATTCAAACTTGATGAATATCTAAATGTGTTTGTCAACTGCGCAATAAAATTGTTACTAAAATTAGAGCCTCAATGTCTAGATATTTTCAAACCAAATTTAGCCAAACACTATCTACCAAATCTTTTTGGAACAGTGTTAAAAATATTGTTATTGGTAAGCACTCCTCTGTAACCTCTTCAAATATAGACTGTAATGAGCTCAATGCCAGATTTCTGGCACACTCACCTAATTCTTCTACACCAGCTATTGTTTCGCAAGATACTCTTATCATCGATGAATATAGCAATGCCTCTTTTTCGTTAACAACTACATGCGAGCATGATGTCCTATACGCAATTCTATCCATTAAATCCAATGCCACTGGGCTAGATGGTATATGCCCGAAATGCATTAGGGTAATAGTACCATACACATTGAAAATTATCACTTACATCTTTAGTTCAATTATAACCACCTTAACTATCCCCAATGCATGGAAATATACGAAAATTATATCAATTCCAAAAAATTCTAATTCACGTATGCAGGACTATAGCCCTGCTCTCTAAGGCTCTCTAGTGCCTTTCCTCTCTAAGGTTTTTGAAAAATTAACTTCTAAACAAATCCATGACTTTGTAACTAGAGAAAACCTTCTGACAAATTTCCAGTCTGGTTTCCGTTCCGGTAGAAGCTGCATTACTGCTTTAACCTTAGTCATAGAAGAGTTGCGAAACGCCATGGATATGTCCTACATATCTTTCTTGACCTTATTAGACTTTTCTAAAGCCTTTGACACTGTCAATCACAAAGTACTACGCCGTAAACTAGTAAGCAATTTTAACTTTTCCATTCAATCAGGCAACGTGATTCAATCCTACCTAGCTAATAGGCATCAAAGTGTGGTTGTTAACGGCAAAATGTCGGCTTCCCCTTGGTTCACTCAGGTGTGCCTCAAGGTTCTATTTTGGGTCCGCTTCTATTCCTGATTCATGTGAATGATATAACGCACGCCATAAAGAATTGTTTTTTTCATACGTATGCAGATGACATCAAGTTAATTTAAAGTTATCCATACTACGAAGCTTCTTCCAGTGCTCGATTAATCAACGATGACCTTTCATCGATCAAAATCTGGGCGGATTATAATAAACTAAGCCTCAATCCGGTAAAGTCCAAAATTTTGCCCATTTACAAAAAACAAATCGAAGTACACAATCTACCGAATATATATATTGGAGATAACGTAATTCAATATGTTGCTTCAACGGAAAATCTTGGAATAATTTTCAATAATACTCTAACTTGATCCACACATGTTAATGCTAGTACTGGCAAAGTCTACGGTGGTCTCAGATTGCTGTGGAACACTCAGCATTTTTTGCCGAAAACGAAACTACATTTATCTAAAACCCTTCTACTATATTTCCCATACTTGCCTACGGACGTAAAATTTTTAGCAACCTGGATTCAATAATCCAAAGGAATTATGTTGTTACTTATAATAGAATAGCGCGTTTTATTTTCAATTTAAAACGTAATGATCATATCTCAGATAGTTCTTTCTCTATTTTCGGATGCTTGCCACTAAGCTTCTGAAGTTACGAACTGTAATTTTTATGCATAAAATAATTCATGAGGGTCAAAAGTAAATTCAAGATAGTTGTGTGTAATTATCTTAACCCTACGTAATTCTTGCCTTCCTCTCCTTTCCACCCACTATACTATACAATTTTCCCAATGTTCTCTTCTTTTTGTACTCTGTGTATATCTTTTTTTCTTTAGTATTTGCGTTCATATATATTCGAACTCCCTTTATATTCGAACTCCTTTGCACAAGAACGTTGATTCACTCAACTCTCAATCATTACTCAAAACAGAGATAACGAGATGCGAAACTCCCCACTACTACATACACATTTATTCAGATTTCTTTGATGATGTTAGTGAAATCAGGAAAAATTAGTCAATTTCGGATTAGGAGGGTTATTAGTTCAAAAGATCAAACATATACATCCTACATTATTGTAATGATAATTATAAGAAATTAAGAAACTAAGAACGGAAATAGACACTGAAGATGGCACAATGCCGAAATTGGTTTGTCTAAGAACCAAATTTGACGAGATATGCCGCCCAAATTCGAAGATAGATTTATAATTTTTTTCTAAAATCATTTGAAAATAATGTTTTAAGGTACATGGGTGGCATATATTCACTTCCGCATGTTGAGTTGAAATTTTCACTGAGGTTTAGGGTAAGCTCACACGACGATCCTTTGACCAACGAAATTCAAAAATTTTACTATCTTTTATCGCTTTCTCGGGAAAATTACTGAAACGTTGTTACACGTGTTCGTTTGTCTGAGCTTGCTCAAACCGAAATTTACTACTACTAATTTGCTACTTTTCCAGTACTTACTTTTTCTTCTTTCGACGTTTGACCAAATAAGAGCCATAACTTTTTGGATATGAAGTATAATATAAAGAAATCATTACGTTTGCGTAAATATTTTTCATATATCTTTTTTATTTATAATAATGAAATTCCTTTAGTGATTTCTTCACTTCACTTTTTTTACTTTTCACTGTCGGTTTCGGAAATGCACTAAGTGTATACATTCGTACACTATGTATAGAAAACAAAAAGGTTGAAAGCCAAAGTATCAGGAAAACCATTTTACGCACGAAACGATGTTCACAGAAAAGTTTCTTTGCACGTATATTTTACTACAAAACAATATTTAAAAAAAGCAATATTGATAATGTAACCATGGTTCAGCCTTGATCGTGTGATTCAGTTCTAGAGCTGCATCAAAATTTGACCAAGTGATTGCGATATATTTTTTTTTTTTGGCTCTCACAAATTATTCATTACTCTTTTACATATGAAAGCAACAATACTTGATTCTGTTGGTCAAATTATAGTCGTGTGAGCTTACCCTTATTTTTTTGCCATGCTCTTTCCGTGGTTAATAATCAGGGATTGAAAGACAAAAACAACAATGTGGAATATCTCACGTACAGGCTACGTGAATTCAACAGTGCATAAAAAATAGACGTCCGAGCGATTTTTATCAGCTGTGAAAGCAGAGTTTCGCATCTAGTTATCTCTGGTCTTCGTTGCAGATCTCTGCTTAAAACCAATTTACATCGAAGCGTGGTTAAACTATCTCTCGGTAACAATTAGCAATTCTACTCAAAACACAAGGCCTGCAAAGTGCGTTCCTGGCTCTTGCATAATTGTTATCATGTGATGGAAACGCCACTTCATACGAAATATTACTTATTAAAATATATTATAATTATTTTTAATTATTTTTTAATCATCGGTTGAGATTTTGCCTTTTTCTTGTAGTTCCATGAGCTGATCATGAACATCAGCCTCGATCTAAAGGTACCTGTTGAAATCGTATTAAGCTGTAGTGCTGTCATCCACACGTTCCCAAATTTTGTCGTGTAGATCTTGTACTGCTTGCCAGTGGTGTTCGATGATTTTTGACTTCGTGCTGTAGAACTTGGTTACCATGGTGTGCCAGTTAAAGCAGTTTTCAGCATATCCTGCACCATTGAAGCCAGCACCTGTTGTTTGGGAGTAGCCACTCTTTGTTGCATAGGGCCATCGTGTCAAGAGGAAGATGGTTCATTGACATCCTTGGCAGCTGAAGTTGACGGTCTCGGATCTTGGTCGGTTTAGAATTTTATAACTTGAAAATATATCCACAGTGTGCATATATTTTCGAGCGTCGTTGTTTTTTTCCGAAATAATGCTATAGACGTCTTTCTTGACGTATGGATGTTCAGAAGTCAGCTCTGGAACCTTTATTATTTGCTTGCGATCCTTCGCCGTCTTCTTGAAGTTGCTGATCGCTTTCTGGTGGGCGATGACCTTTTCATTCTGCTGTTGGATGAGTCCTTCCAAATTGCTCATATTGGTTGTTGTTGTACTCTAAGCTGGAGTAATCTTTTTGGTTATTGCATATGTAGAAATGAGTAAGATCTGGCCGGGGGCTCCAACATTTATTCCACACGTTGTTCGTATCTACCTCGACACTTAAACCAATGTAGATGGGTGTGAATGGGGTGGTTTGGTTTTCAGCTCTGACACTTTAACCAAAATCAAATAAACTTGCTTCATAAATGAAATCTGATTGACCGCTTATTTTTGGTTTATCATTTTATAGCTAAAATTTCCAACACACATACGTCAACACACACGTCGGGCGTGGGAAACTGTAGCGCTGGCCAAGGTCCGCTGCATAGACAAATATTTGCTACATTCCTTGGCCAGCACAAACGAGTGTCTCGTGACACAAGGTGTCTTTGCACTGCGAATGGTTCTCACTTTTTTGCAGGAATGCAGTAAATTATATGACGTATTATTGCGGCGGCTTACAAAGCAATTCTGAGCGCTTATGTAGAGAAAAAGTACGAACGAAAGCTGCAACCAAGCGAAGCTGTTGTTTGAACACCAAGGACGTGGTATCTGCCTCACTTCCGTGTCGTCAATATTAATAAGCCTGGCAAGTTACGGCCGGTCTTCGATGCTGCTGCCAAAGTTTATGGAGTGTCCTTGCATTCATATCTACTGAAGGGACTACAGCAATATCAGTCTATGCCGCCAGTTCTTTTTGACTTACGAGTCGGCGCTGTAGCAGTTTCGCCGATATAAGGGAAACGTTCCACAGAGTGCTGGTACGGCCAAAATATCGGTATTCCCATAGGTTTCGTGGCGGGACGGCAACTCAACACGTCCAATAGATGGGTACGAGATGAATGTGATGAACCTTTGGAGCCGAGTGTTCACCTTCCGTGGCTTAACATATTATAGCGATAAATGTGAAAGACCATCGGGGTTATGATTCACGAGCTAATAAAATCATATAGCAGCACCACTATGTCGACAATTTCATCGACGGCTTCGATTCCGTGAGTCGCGCCGTTAATATAGGCGAACAGGTGCGCTCAATACACCGCGACGCAGGGTTTGACTTGCGCAACTTCCGTTCTAGTTCGTCAAAGGTCGTTGAAGTTTTGGAAGGCAGCCCCATGCAAGTAAAAGACCCTACGAAGATGGCTTATTAACAGAGAAAAAACTGGGAATGAGACTTTCCGATATAAAGTGATACTTTCCGATATAAACTTAAATTCCATAAGATCGACGCAGCCGTAATTTCAGGGAAAGAACACCTAAAAAAGAGGTAACTATTGAGCATCGCGATGTCAGTTTTCGACCCTCCAGATTTGTTAGTCAACTTTATTATCATCACGAACTTAAGTCGCCCACAATCTCTAAATGCCTTGACGTTAAATGTTGTGGCACTTATCATACTTATAATTAGTAATTACATCAAAGAGAATTAAACAAGTTGAAATTTCTATGTAAGAAGTAGAAGGAAAAGTAGAGACGTGTGTTCTTACACAAGAACTAGAGATGTGTCTAAAGTTGGAAGTACTCATTAATGCGGTTATAAGAGTTCTACTATGCTATTAATTGAATCATCGTAGTCATTTAAATATGCTGGAATTTGACGTTGTCAGGAGTCTGCTCAATCAAGTTGAATACGTATTTGGCGTTTCAGAAACTGCTCCGATGGTGTCTTCCCTTTGTTGAGGGGTGTAGCTCGATAACGAAAAAGTAGCTCTCTAGCTTTTTCCCGGATAGATGCTGATTCGCCTTTATTGCTTCAAGTTGTCTTTTCAGAGTTTGAATATTTCTTTCGGCTAATCCGTTTCTTGCTGGATGACCCGGTGCAATGAACTTTTGGAAAATACCCGATTGTGTGCAGAACGATTAAAATCGTCACTGGAAAGAATTGTTGCGTTGTCAGATACCATTACATCTAGGTATCGATTTATGGCGAAAAAGTTAAGAAGAATATCTATTGTTACTGTCGATACTTCGATTTCAGCTCATTTCGATTTTGCGTCGATACACACAAGGAAGTAATATCCTTGAAAAGGTTACCTGCGTAGTCGACCTGAGTAGTCGATGTGAATTCTTTGCCAATTATCATCTGGCTCGCCCCACGGGTGTAATTGAACTTTAACTGGACTATTCTTGATATGCACACATACTGAACATTCGCGAACCTCTTAATCGATTCCATCCCAATAAACGTAACGTCGAGCAAGTTGCTTCATTTTTGCTATGCCAATGAGTGTTCGATGTAATTCTTCTAAAATTAACGCTTGTAGCGACCGTGGAATAACAACACGCTGACCTCTAAAAATAATGTTCTCATTGATTATGGATTCATTTTCAGTTTTGTTATCAGTATGAAGATCGTTTAGTATTTTTGAATGTGTATCTTCGATTGTTTCCTCTTGTAAGATGTTAAAATTTAATTTGTGAATTCCCATTCGATATACTGATGCGTGACAAATTTTATGTACTTCTTCATTCATAACACTGTCGTATACAGGTTTTTAATTGATCGGTGCTCATGACAAACAATCAGCATTGACATTGTCAGCTTCTAAACACAACTTTATAGTTAAATCCTGATAAGAGAGCTACATACATCTGTAAATGAGCTGAAGTCATGATTAGATTAAAAGGACGACAAAACAAATACTGATAGAAACGATCAACGGCAAATACAATCGCTAAAGCCTCTCTGTCAAGTGGCGAGTAGTTTTGTTCTGCCTGTGTTAACATTCGTGAAACGAACGCAATAGGTCTCTCAATGTCGTTTACTATATGAGAGATTACTCCTGCAATTCCGGTCGGACTAGCGTCGCATTCAAGATGTAGCGGTAACTCTGGATTAAAAGGCATTAAAACTCGGTCGCTGGCTTACTCCTCTTTTAATTTTGTGAACGCTTTTTTACATTGATTTGACCATTTAAACTTTTTGTTTTTCTGTAAAGCTGACGTAAATGTGTTGTCATAGTTGACGCGCCAGGTATGAATCCTGAATAGTATGTTACCATACTTAAGAATTGCCTGACTTTATCATTCGAAGTTGGCGTCAGCATTTCAATAATTGCCGCAACCTTGGATGTTGATTTGGATATCTTATTGAATTCAATAATGTGCCCTAAGAATTCTATGCATTCTTGAAAAAATTAGCATTTGTTGCGGTTTAAATGCAAGTCGAATTTCCGCAGTTGGTCAAAACATTTACATAAATTATGTTTGCATTCTTCCTTTGTAGCTCCTTGTACAATAATGTCGTCGAAATATGACTCGGTATTAGGAACATCTCGACTTGCGACTGTTGCAATTGCCTTTGACACTATTTCGTTGAAGTCTGGTATATCCAACTGAAGGAGATGCTGTCGAATGTTGTTGTCTTGAATCCCCCTTATAAATTGTGCTCGAAGAAACATATCGGCAACTGATACCTTACAGTCACACGGCGAAACGAATTCGCAATCTAATACGTTAGTCTGCAATGTAGCTACGAAATCGGCCATTGATTGTTTAGAATTCTGATATTTCGTTAGGAATTGATGTTGCGACACTAGCACATTCTTTTTGGGAACCAAATGGTTTTCGAGTAATGTTATTAGCTCTTTGTACTCTAAATCACTTGGAATTTTTGGTGCTGCTAAAGCTGTAATTAAATTGAAGTTGCTTGCGCCTAAGGAATTTAGCAATAATTTAGAACAGTATGGTTTGTTAGAAAAAATGCTTTTTATATGTAAATAATTTTCAAACCGCTGCTTATAATTTTGAAAAGATTATTTTTTCGAGTCAAAAGATTTGAAATTTGGCAACAATGCAAAATTCATTCCCGTGCTTGCCGCTGCTGTACTTTGCGACTGTGCTGCTCCCCCTTGCAGCGCCTGTGCCATCCTCACCTAGAACTGCTTGAACTGTTGCGCATCCATTTTGAAGATATTGTATGTAATTCGATATATTAAACTTGATGAAGTTGCAATGCATTACTTTTTTGCATCCACTCGATTCCCTTTTCCTCTTCTTTCACCTTGTCGCCAATTTGTTGTGGCTATTTATTCACTTATCATACTTATAATTAGTAATTACATCAAAAAGAATTGAAATTATACAAGTTGAACTTTCTATGTAAGAAGCAGAAGGAAAAGTAGATATGTGTGTTCATACACAAAAACTAGAGATGTGTCTATTGTTGGAAGTACTCAATTATGCGTTAAGAATAGTAAAGCAGCAGAAGATTGCGACATATGCCTTCGTTAGTCTCTTTCCGCGCGATATATAAATTTTAGTACGTTTTTGTATTCGTTTTCCACCATTGCATTTCATCAAAATATTCACTCATTTTGACATTTTCCCCACAATATCTATATCATCGTTTTCTTCGCAAATGCGGAAATTTTTAAATGCAAAAATTACTTCAAAATTAGAGCATAGTTGTGTTAGACTTCGTAGGGTTGATATATTTACATTCAGCAACCGTTCACATTCAACAATGTCAGCAAGAACCTCATTACTTTTAAGCCAATTGTGTACAATTGATTCAAACATGATAAAATGAGAATTCCATCGCGTAGGGAAATGATTTTTAAATGATGTACGCTGCATGTATCGCATGTTCACTTTCTTGAAGTATTTTACTACTTTCTTACAAGAAGTTACAATTTCTTCAAGCTCTTCTGTAGGCTCAAACGAGGAATTCAAAATATTTGAAAACAAATGGCTAATGCAGTTTATCCTTTTATAATTTTTAAGAACACTTATTATGTTACTTCCTCTGTCAATTGTAACTGAGGCCTCTCCCGTATTCACCAATTCCTGTATTACTAATTTTAGTTCATTAATTTTCTCCCGCGCATACTGTGGTTGCATCAGGCAATAAATCCCTTACGCTAACATTTTCGCCATATTCAGCGCCAATTTTGATAATAAAATTCAACCATTCCCAAAAATCTCACACCTCCAACCGCTGTAAATGGGCGATAATCCCGAAAAATCCAAGTTAAGCATTTCCTGTCCTCCTAACCTTCTTGGAAAATCCTACACGGCCATGGAAACATTTGTGGCGATTTAAGTTAGAATTCTTTTCATTAAATTTCAAGAATTTTCGACATGCGCGTCAGCACACAAATCCCTTTAAAATGGATACGTCTTCCTCTTTTATTTCAGCAAAAGGCATACAAATTTACCCTGTCGCCGTTGAACCAAGGAGTAAGCGCCAGTGTCGATTTTATGTACCACACATTCCAAGTTATCCATTGTTATTCTGTAAAAACTGCTTTTTAATATCTAGAGAAATATTTACCCCTGGTGGACTTACTTAATCAAAATATACTCCCGATTTTGGCAGATAAATGTTGTCCATCAACAGTGCTAGATATTAAATTGCTACCTTTTAAACCTAAATTGTAAAACTTGCGCTGATTTTAATACTTCTAGTGTGTTATCATTTCATTAATCTTGAGATAGTGGCATTTTTAAAAAAAATCTGGAATGTCTAATTTTAATCTTCGGTCTAAACTGAGTGCAAAGTCAGCTGCGGGTGATCCCCTGACTTCAAGATTGTTGCAGTCCCCGTCAACTAGTAATACCGACTCTTCATCGCTACTACGCATGCTTGATGAGCAAGAGGATGTATATGAGAAAGCACTAAATGAGCTATGATGCTTAGGTGAAGAATTTAAAAAATTCATGGAAAAAAATTATTGATAATACCAAAGAATCTATGGCTGCTTTGTCTGTGCGCATTGATGCATTGGAAACTATCTCTAATGATTGTAATAATCTCCAACTAAAGGCTGCTGAAATTCTGGATCGAGTAGACGCATTGGAAAAACCTGATACCTTAAATGATGTGGCCATCTTCGAAATACTAATATGAAGGATGAATATTTAAATAGCATCTACTGTAAATTATGCTCTGAAATTGCGAGCATGAATTTTCAGCTTTGCCGTATTTTTCATACCGGTGGTAGAGTGCAACCCTCCCAGACCATAAATTTTAACTCTTTTCCTGTTTTTCTCAAATTTTTACATTTGCTTGAGAAAAACCAGTTCCTGAAGGCTGCTGCAGATTATCGTAAGGCTGTCAAACGCTCTCTCCGGCTCAGTGATATTGGTTTCTCTTCAAATATAAGCTTTTATATAAATGAAAGCCTTACAAAAGGAATCGTAAACTTCTTACTCGAGCGACAAACCTTGAGAGGAGAAACCAACTTGCCGCTGTTTATACCCGGCGTGGATCTGTTTTTATAAAACTAACTGTGAGTGGAGCTAGTTAAAATTAAAAATCCTGAAATACCTAACGCTGCTGTTTTTGATAATTCTGTCATCGTGGATGGAAACATCTCAGAAGCGGGCCGTAATACTAGTATTTAAATATAAAATATTTTACATAATAAAAATTATGTTAACTTTTCCCTCCTTTTAGTAGCCTCTTTCACCCTTTTCGCACTCACTAAATTCTTTGTTTATTTCCATAACTTCTCTGTTATGTGTTTTTCTTGTTTATCGTCTAAGATATTTACATAGTATCATGCTTTTGTTATATAATCAAATATTCTTTTTCCTAATTAGCTTTTGTGGTGACTACTCCAATTTATAGTAACAGTGTGTTCCATGGCCATGGTAATAGTACTCAAAGTCTGCTACTGAAAGTGCTTTGTGCTCAAAACAATGGGCTTCATATTTGACATCTTAATGCTCAGAGTTTGGTAAAATTGATGAGTTCCGGTGTCTCTTTGCTATGTGTTGACATAATCTATGTATCTGAGACGTGGTTCCATCCAGAGATAGACAAAAATTTTTATACGCTAAAAGGGTTTAAGCTTTTCCGAGCAGATCGAACGGGGCGCTTTGTGGGGTCGTGTAGCAATATAAATTGTAGGCTTATTGTATATAAATTGTAGGCTTATTAATTGTATTGTAGATTTCTAAATCGACTGCAGATTCCCCTATTGAATTTATCTTTCTGGAAATATATCAAAACAGTCATAAAATACTGCTCTCTACAGTGTACAGGCCTACTAAGCGAATCAGTTTTGATGCTTTTTTGACTGTTTCCGAAGATCTTTCTTGTATTATATCTGAAATAATAATCTGTGGGGATTTTAACCACAATTTTTTGAATAATAGTGAATCAAATCAGTTGATTCAATCAATGCTATCATTAAAACTGAATCTTACGAATAACACTACCCCCTCTCATTTTTCTAAATGGTCCTGCAGTCTCATTGACCTAGTATTTGTTAGCAACTTGCCAAATGTACTATTATATCAGCAATTGGTGGCTCCAGAGTTTTCCATGCATGACCTGTTATTCATGACGTATCCTTTCGACCGTGCTGCATTATCAAATGTTACCAACAAATTCTATTATAGAAACTTCAAAAGTATTGATTTCTTTTGATTGCATAAAGATTTTGATTGCACAAATCTTATCAAGTGGAAAAGTATTTACCAGATACCCCTAGTCAATGACCAAATTGAATCCTAAACCCAAAACATCAATTACTTGTATGATAAACATGTTCCTCTCGTCAATAAAGAGGCAAAGTTTAATGTAGCTGCTTGGCTAACACCTAATATACTTGGTACTAATGCGCCAACGTGGCACCATCTATAGGAAATGGAAGAAATTCAAACTTGATGAATATCTAAATGTGTTTGTCAACTGCGCAATAAAATTGTTACTAAAATTAGAGCCTCAATGTCTAGATATTTTCAAACCAAATTTAGCCAAACACTATCTACCAAATCTTTTTGGAACAGTGTTAAAAATATTGTTATTGGTAAGCACTCCTCTGTAACCTCTTCAAATATAGACTGTAATGAGCTCAATGCCAGATTTCTGGCACACTCACCTAATTCTTCTACACCAGCTATTGTTTCGCAAGATACTCTTATCATCGATGAATATAGCAATGCCTCTTTTTCGTTAACAACTACATGCGAGCATGATGTCCTATACGCAATTCTATCCATTAAATCCAATGCCACTGGGCTAGATGGTATATGCCCGAAATGCATTAGGGTAATAGTACCATACACATTGAAAATTATCACTTACATCTTTAGTTCAATTATAACCACCTTAACTATCCCCAATGCATGGAAATATACGAAAATTATATCAATTCCAAAAAATTCTAATTCACGTATGCAGGACTATAGCCCTGCTCTCTAAGGCTCTCTAGTGCCATTCCTCTCTAAGGTTTTTGAAAAATTAACTTCTAAACAAATCCATGGCTTTGTAACTAGAGAAAACCTTCTGACAAATTTCCAGTCTGGTTTCCGTTCCGGTAGAAGCTGCATTACTGCTTTAACCTTAGTCATAGAAGAGTTGCGAAAAGCCATGGATATGTCCTACATATCTTTCTTGACCTTATTAGACTTTTCTAAAGCCTTTGACACTGTCAATCACAAAGTACTACGCCGTAAACTAGTAAGCAATTTTAACTTTTCCATTCAATCAGGCAACGTGATTCAATCCTACCTAGCTAATAGGCATCAAAGTGTGGTTGTTAACGGCAAAATGTCGGCTTCCCCTTGGTTCACTCAGGTGTGCCTCAAGGTTCTATTTTGGGTCCGCTTCTATTCCTGATTCATGTGAATGATATAACGCACGCCATAAAGAATTGTTTTTTTCATACGTATGCAGATGACATCAAGTTAATTTAAAGTTATCCATACTACGAAGCTTCTTCCAGTGCTCGATTAATCAACGATGACCTTTCATCGATCAAAATCTGGGCGGATTATAATAAACTAAGCCTCAATCCGGTAAAGTCCAAAATTTTGCCCATTTACAAAAAACAAATCGAAGTACACAATCTACCGAATATATATATTGGAGATAACGTAATTCAATATGTTGCTTCAACGGAAAATCTTGGAATAATTTTCAATAATACTCTAACTTGATCCACACATGTTAATGCTAGTACTGGCAAAGTCTACGGTGGTCTCAGATTGCTGTGGAACACTCAGCATTTTTTGCCGAAAACGAAACTACATTTATCTAAGACCCTTCTACTATATTTCCCATACTTGCCTACGGACGCAAAATTTTTAGCGACCTGGATTCAATAATCCAAAGGAATTATGTTGTTACTTATAATAGAATAGCGCGTTTTATTTTCAATTTAAAACGTAATGATCATATCTCAGATAGTTCTTTCTCTATTTTCGGATGCTTGCCACTAAGCTTCTGAAGTTACGAACTGTAATTTTTATGCATATAATTCATGAGGTTTTATAAAATAATTCATGAGGGTCAAAAGTAAATTCAAGATAGTTGTGTGTAATTATCTTAACCCTACGTAATTCTTGCCTTCCTCTCCTTTCCACCCACTATACTATACAATTTTCCCAATGTTCTCTTCTTTTTGTACTCTGTGTATATCTTTTTTTCTTTAGTATTTGCGTTCATATATATTCGAACTCCCTTTATATTCGAACTCCTTTGCACAAGAACGTTGATTCACTCAACTCTCAATCATTACTCAAAACAGAGATAACGAGATGCGAAACTCCCCACTACTACATACACATTTATTCAGATTTCTTTGATGATGTTAGTGAAATCAGGAAAAATTAGTCAATTTCGGATTAGGAGGGTTATTAGTTCAAAAGATCAAACATATACATCCTACATTATTGTAATGATAATTATAAGAAATTAAGAAACTAAGAACGGAAATAGACACTGAAGATGGCACAACGCCGAAATTGGTTTGTCTAAGAACCAAATTTGACGAGATATGCCGCCCAAATTCGAAGATAGATTTATAATTTTTTTCTAAAATCATTTGAAAATAATGTTTTAAGGTACATGGGTGGCATATATTCACTTCCGCATGTTGAGTTGAAATTTTCACTGAGGTTTAGGGTAAGCTCACACGACGATCCTTTGACCAACGAAATTCAAAAATTTTACTATCTTTTATCGCTTTCTCGGGAAAATTACTGAAACGTTGTTACACGTGTTCGTTTGTCTGAGCTTGCTCAAACCGAAATTTACTACTACTAATTTGCTACTTTTCCAGTACTTACTTTTTCTTCTTTCGACGTTTGACCAAATAAGAGCCATAACTTTTTGGATATGAAGTATAATATAAAGAAATCATTACGTTTGCGTAAATATTTTTCATATATCTTTTTTATTTATAATAATGAAATTCCTTTAGTGATTTCTTCACTTCACTTTTTTTACTTTTCACTGTCGGTTTCGGAAATGCACTAAGTGTATACATTCGTACACTATGTATAGAAAACAAAAAGGTTGAAAGCCAAAGTATCAGGAAAACCATTTTACGCACGAAACGATGTTCACAGAAAAGTTTCTTTGCACGTATATTTTACTACAAAACAATATTTAAAAAAAGCAATATTGATAATGTAACCATGGTTCAGCCTTGATCGTGTGATTCAGTTCTAGAGCTGCATCAAAATTTGACCAAGTGATTGCGATATATTTTTTTCTTTTTGGCTCTCACAAATTATTCATTATTCTTTTACATATGAAAGCAACAATACTTGATTCTGTTGGTCAAATTATAGTCGTGTGAGCTTACCCTTATTTTTTTGCCATGCTCTTTCCGTGGTTAATAATCAGGGATTGAAAGACAAAAACAACAATGTGGAATATCTCACGTACAGGCTACGTGAATTCAACAGTGCATAAAAAATAGACGTCCGAGCGATTTTTATCAGCTGTGAAAGCAGAGTTTCGCATCTAGTTATCTCTGGTCTTCGTTGCAGATCTCTGCTTAAAACCAATTTACATCGAAGCGTGGTTAAACTATCTCTCGGTAACAATTAGCAATTCTACTCAAAACACAAGGCCTGCAAAGTGCGTTCCTGGCTCTTGCATAATTGTTATCATGTGATGGAAACGCCACTTCATACGAAATATTACTTATTAAAATATATTATAATTATTTTTAATTATTTTTTAATCATCGGTTGAGATTTTGCCTTTTTCTTGTAGTTCCATGAGCTGATCATGAACATCAGCCTCGATCTGAAGGTACCTGTTGAAATCGTATTAAGCTGTAGTGCTGTCATCCACACGTTCCCAAATTTTGTCGTGTAGATCTTGTACTGCTTGCCAGTGGTGTTCGATGATTTTTGACTTCGTGCTGTAGAACTTGGTTACCATGGTGTGCCAGTTAAAGCAGTTTTCAGCATATCCTGCACCATTGAAGCCAGCACCTGTTGTTTGGGAGTAGCCACTCTTTGTTGCATAGGGCCATCGTGTCAAGAGGAAGATGGTTCATTGACATCCTTGGCAGCTGAAGTTGACGGTCTCGGATCTTGGTCGGTTTAGAATTTTATAACTTGAAAATATATCCACAGTGTGCATATATTTTCGAGCGTCGTTGTTTTTTTCCGAAATAATGCTATAGACGTCTTTCTTGACGTATGGATGTTCAGAAGTCAGCTCTGGAACCTTTATTATTTGCTTGCGATCCTTCGCCGTCTTCTTGAAGTTGCTGATCGCTTTCTGGTGGGCGATGACCTTTTCATTCTGCTGTTGGATGAGTCCTTCCAAATTGCTCATATTGGTTGTTGTTGTACTCTAAGCTGGAGTAATCTTTTTGATTATTGCATATGTAGAAATGAGTAAGATCTGGCCGGGGGCTCCAACATTTATTCCACACGTTGTTCGTATCTACCTCGACACTTAAACCAATGTAGATGGGTGTGAATGGGGTGGTTTGGTTTTCAGCTCTGACACTTTAACCAAAATCAAATAAACTTGCTTCATAAATGAAATCTGATTGACCGCTTATTTTTGGTTTATCATTTTATAGCTAAAATTTCCAACACACATACGTCAACACACACGTCGGGCGTGGGAAACTGTAGCGCTGGCCAAGGTCCGCTGCATAGACAAATATTTGCTACATTCCTTGGCCAGCACAAACGAGTGTCTCGTGACACAAGGTGTCTTTGCACTGCGAATGGTTCTCACTTTTTTGCAGGAATGCAGTAAATTATATGACGTATTATTGCGGCGGCTTACAAAGCAATTCTGAGCGCTTATGTAGAGAAAAAGTACGAACGAAAGCTGCAACCAAGCGAAGCTGTTGTTTGAACACCAAGGACGTGGTATCTGCCTCACTTCCGTGTCGTCAATATTAATAAGCCTGGCAAGTTACGGCCGGTCTTCGATGCTGCTGCCAAAGTTTATGGAGTGTCCTTGCATTCATATCTACTGAAGGGACTACAGCAATATCAGTCTATGCCGCCAGTTCTTTTTGACTTACGAGTCGGCGCTGTAGCAGTTTCGCCGATATAAGGGAAACGTTCCACAGAGTGCTGGTACGGCCAAAATATCGGTATTCCCATAGGTTTCGTGGCGGGACGGCAAATCAACACGTCCAATAGATGGGTACGAGATGAATGTGATGAACCTTTGGAGCCGAGTGTTCACCTTCCGTGGCTTAACATATTATAGCGATAAATGTGAAAGACCATCGGGGTTATGATTCACGAGCTAATAAAATCATATAGCAGCACCACTATGTCGACGATTTCATCGACGGCTTCGATTCCGTGAGTCGCGCCGTTAATATAGGCGAACAGGTGCGCTCAATACACCGCGACGCAGGGTTTGACTTGCGCAACTTCCGTTCTAGTTCGTCAAAGGTCGTTGAAGTTTTGGAAGGCAGCCCCATGCAAGTAAAAGACCCTACGAAGATGGCTTATTAACAGAGAAAAAACTGGGAATGAGACTTTCCGATATAAAGTGATACTTTCCGATATAAATTCCATAAGATCGACGCAGCCGTAATTTCAGGGAAAGAACACCTAAAAAAGAGGTAACTATTGAGCATCGCGATGTCAGTTTTCGACCCTCCAGATTTGTTAGTCAACTTTATTATCATCACGAACTTAAGTCGCCCACAATCTCTAAATGCCTTGACGTTAAATGTTGTGGCACTTATCATACTTATAATTAGTAATTACATCAAAGAGAATTAAACAAGTTGAAATTTCTATGTAAGAAGTAGAAGGAAAAGTAGAGACGTGTGTTCTTACACAAGAACTAGAGATGTGTCTAAAGTTGGAAGTACTCATTAATGCGGTTATAAGAGTTCTACTATGCTATTAATTGAATCATCGTAGTCATTTAAATATGCTGGAATTTGACGTTGTCAGGAGTCTGCTCAATCAAGTTGAATACGTATTTGGCGTTTCAGAAACTGCTCCGATGGTGTCTTCCCTTTGTTGAGGGGTGTAGCTCGATAACGAAAAAGTAGCTCTCTAGCTTTTTCCCGGATAGATGCTGTGGCAGAACGGCCGCACTTACTATATTTTGTATTTTGTAAATCTGTAAAGTGTTGCAACCCTGTAACGCGTTGGCACTTCTCCGGCTCGAGTTCACCTCGCTCTGCTTTCCACCTCGGCTGGCTCCGGCTTGTCGAAGTGGTCAGTATCGTCGCCACGCCAGGAGAGGTGCCAACTGCGGTAAGCATTTGTGATGATTTGTTCGTACTTGCATTTTATTCTTGTATATTTAAATTCTCTTGTAGAAATAAACGCACGCGCTTACCCTTCCTGCAATTGAGGAATGCGTTATTAATTTCAGAACCTCCGAAGCGACGATATTTTTTTTATTTCGCAGCGGGCAAAGCTGAGCCGAGGTACGCGGCCATGTTTGCTGCTCTGCTCGGGTACCTCGTGCGTGAAGACATCCGAGCTTTGCCGATATAAGTAACATGGAACGAACGCCCCCGAGAAGAAGTCCCCGAATCACGAGTCAGGGTGAAAGTCAGAGCTCCCAGGTTGCCACTGCCGCCGCAACAAGCCGGAGCACACCCGTTGCCACTGCCGCCGCAACAACACAGAGCTCCCAGGTTGCCACTGCCGCCGCAACAAGCCGGAGCACACCCGTTGCCACTGCCGCCGCAACAATGCAGAGCTCCCAGGTTGCCACTGCCGCCGCAACAAGCCGGAGCACACCCGTTGCCACTGCCGCCGCAACAACACAGAGCTCCCAGGTTGCCACTGCCGCCGCAACAAGCCGGAGCACACCCGTTGCCACTGCCGCCGCAACAACACAGAGCTCCCAGGTTGCCACTGCCGCCGCAACAAGTCGGAGCACACCCGTTGCCACTGCCGCCGCAACAATGCAGAGCTCCCAGGTTGTCACTGCCGCTGCAACAATGCAGGGCTCCCAGATTCTCACTGCCGCAGAATCAGGTGATACGTCCATGCTGAGTTTTCTGATCAATAAAATAAACAGCATGGAGCAGGAGTTGCGTACGGTGCGCTCAAGGGTGCAAGAAAGTGAACGACAACGCAGCCTCTTGGAGCGTGCCATCGAAATGGGCACTTCGACAAGAGCCACTGGTCCCAACGGTAAGTCCTCTGAACCGTTATCACAACTCGCTACCGCGTCAATAAGCACTGTACCGATTCCGTTGTCTGCGAGTTTGTATTCTCCTTCGTATATGACGTCATCGCTGGCTGCGCACACTTCGGCAGTTACCTCACCGTCTCATGTGACTGAGATGTTGCCAACCACGAATTTAACTGCAATACCGACTGATCAGAGATCAGAACCAAACATTTTTGCAAATGCTGGCAGTAATGCAGTTCTTGAGAATACGTCAGATATCTTGCCTTGTCACTCTGCTCATAGCAATTGTATCGCTCAACCAAACTTTCTTGGGCTACGCAAACTTCAAGATTTGCCGGAATTTACTGGACAGCCTGAAGACTGGCCAATGTTTTCGACTGCTTACGATCAGACTACAGCCGCTTACAAATACTCGAACATGGAAAATTGCCAGCGCTTGCAAAAGTGTTTGAAAGCTGAAGCCAGAGAGACAGTGCAGTCGCTGTTAATACATCCAGATAATGTGTCCGCCGTGATGGACCAATTACGGTTTCGCTACGGTCGCCCTGAGCTTCTGATCCGAAGTCAACTGCGCAAGATTCGAGAGGTTGCGCCGATATCAGAAACAACAATTGAGAAACTGGTCCCATTTGCGGTGAAAGCGAGGAACCTTGCCGTTTTCCTGCAAACAGCAAATGCACAGCAACATTTAGCAAATCCCACTTTGCTCGAAGAGCTAATCGCCAAGCTTCCTATGAGCAAACGAATGGACTGGGCGAAGTATGCAGCATCGATACAGCCATACCCAACAATTGTCGACTTCAGTTCCTGGCTCACTGAAGTGGCAAATTTAATCTGCACGGTGCAAGGTGTTAGTCGTAGTGGTGCGCCTGAGGCGAAAAGAAGAATTGTGCTGCACGCCGCTGAGGATCAGAGAACAAACGTAAGTAAGTGTCATATGTGTGAAGCAAAACACGATATTTCAAAGTGCAGAGAATTTTTGGAGCTCGACGTCAGCAAAAGATGGATGGAAGCAAAGCGTCGCCAGTTGTGCTTTACATGCCTACAAAGGGGGCACTCGACTCGTAATTGCCGTCGACGAAGGCCGTGCCTCATTGACGATTGTCTAAGGCGACACCATCAGCTACTGCACGACAAGGAATATGTGTTTGAAGCTGTACCTCAACGTCAAGCAAGTGCAGATGTGCCGCATCAAAGGAGTGCGCGCAAGACCCGTGCAACTGAGTTTCAAAGAGATGCACCCATGCCGCGTGCATCTACTACGCAAGAGAAAGAATTTATGTCGTCTGCAGCTCAAGTGCAAGGTTCAGTCGGGAACACCAGCCATCCATTATCACGAAATGAAGCGGTTGAAGGAACAATTCTCAGTTGTGCGGCCAGTGTGGACAGGAATATATTGTTGCGTGTACTCCCAGTTACTTTGTATGGGCCAAGTAAAAGTTTGCAGGTTTATGCTTTGTTGGATGAGGGATCTACAATCACGATGATGGACAATAGTGTCTTAGATCAGCTGGGCATTCAAGGCCATCGACGCCCCTTAAACGTGCAGTGGTTTGGCGGAAAGGTAGTTAGTGAGCCAGCCACGGTGGTAGATTTGTGCGTTAGCGGTGTCGGCATGAATAAGAAGCACAAGTTGAGAAATGTGTACGCGGTGTCAAACCTGAATCTGCCCGTGCAAAGCCTACAACAGCCGTGCAGCGAATTGACGTACGACAAGAGGCTGCCTATGAGGCCATACGAGAATGCAACGCCGCAGCTTTTAATAGGATTGGACCACTGTCACCTTGGCATTCCTACCGAGTCGATAACCCTAAAAAGAGGCGGGCCATACGCTTCAAAAACTGAGTTGGGTTGGGTCGTTTTTGGCTCGAGTGACGGTGTTCCAACCTCATCGTCGTGCTTGATGACAAACATCGTTACTGAAGACGAGCTTCATAAGCTGGTCGTCGAATATTTTGCGACTGAAAGTTTTGGGGTGCGGCCAGCACCAATAGTAGAAAGCGAAGCTGACAAGCGAGCGCGCGACATATTACGAGCTACTACAAAGAAAGTCGAAGGGCGTTTTCAAACCGGACTGCTTTGGAAATGTGACGATATCAAGCTTCCCGACAGTTTTGCAATGGCGAAGCAGCGGTTACTAGGAATTGAGCGCAAGATGAGGCATGATGAAACGTTTGGGACCTCCTATAAAGCAATTGTCGCTTCATATGTAGAGAAAGGTTACGCACGGAAACTTAATCCAGAGGAAGCCGCTACACGTACGCCGAGGACGTGGTATATACCGCATTTTGCAGTCGTTAACCCCAATAAGCCAGGAAAATTGCGTTTGGTTTTTGATGCTGCAGCCAAGGTCAACGGTATATCTTTAAATTCATACTTATTAAAGGGTCCATTGCAATATCAACCGATGCCAACTGTTTTATTCAATTTTCGAGTTGGTGCTGTGGCCGTATGCGCAGATATTAAAGAGATGTTCCACCAAATTTTAATGCGCCCAGACGATCGATGTTCGCAAAGATTTCTTTGGCGAAATGGTGACACAGCGCGAGCTATCGACGTTTATGAGATGGTCGTAATGACATTTGGAGCTGCGTGCTCGCCGTGTGCAGCGCAATATGTGAAAAATTTGAATGCGCAGAATCATCGCGGCCAAGCTCCTCGAGCCACTCAGGCTATTTTACGACATCACTATGTTGATGACTTCGTCGACAGTTTCGGCTCCTCAGCTCAAGCAATTGATATCGCCAAACAAGTACGCGCGATACATGAGAATGCCGGATTTGAACTTCGCAATTTTGTTTCCAATTCGCCGGAGGTGGTAGCTGCTCTTGAAGGCAGTATGGGAGACAAGCGTATGCAGCAGGACGACCCTATAACGGAGAAGATCCTAGGAATGTTTTGGCAGCCGGCCAACGATACCTTTACGTATCGAATTAAGTTCCACAGAGTCGACGTTGAAGTAGTAACTGGCAAGAGAAAACCCACAAAGAGGGAGCTGCTAAGCGTTATTATGTCAGTTTTTGATCCCTTCGGATTTCTGTGTAATTTTCTAATCGTCACCAAATTGATTATGCGCGAGGTGTGGAAACATCAAATAGGCTGGGACGAGATGCTACCCGACTACGTGTATGCTGCCTGGGATAGATGGCTACAGGATTTGCCCAAGGTAACGAATATTCAAATACCTCGCCATTATTTTAGGAAAGGGCCACCGAAAGAGCTCCAACTGCACACCTTTGTGGATGCTAGCGAGGAAGCTTTCGCCGCAGTCTCATTTTGGAGGACAGTTACTGAAGCCGGCGAGATAGAAGTTACCTTTGTGAGTGCCAAGACTAAGTGCGCCCCTTTAAAAGTGATCACGGTGCCGCGGCTTGAGTTACAAGCAGCAGTGCTCGGAGTGCGCCTTATGAAAACCATCATGGAGGAGCATTCTCTTAACGCCACCTACGTGATGTGGAGTGATTCCAAAACAAGTTGGAGGTGGATACCATCGGGCGAAAATGTTGCTGACGAGGCGACCAGAGCGAAGTATCGCGTCGAATTTGAAGCCGCAACTCGATGGTTTCAGGGTCCAGATTTTCTGCGTAAAGAATGCGATTTGTGGCCAGCCAACTTACTTAACGCCAGTGAAGACGAGGATGGAGAAACTTTGCCCTGCAAATTTGCACTATTGACTGTTAGTTATGCGTTAATGAAAATTGAACTCTTTTCCTCCTATATTAAGGTAACGCGCACGATGGCGTGGGTTTTGCGGTTCGTCGATCGATGTCGCAAATTGCATCGTGAAGGCGACGACAATGGTCTCACTGCTGCGGAGATTGAAAGGGCTGAGGTGATTTTGTGTCGCCAGGCGCAACATGAAGCATTCGCAAACGAGATTAGCCGTATTAAGGAGCTGGGCCATGTGAGAAAAGGAAGTCCGCTTTTCAATTTGTCACCATACATCGACGACGGAGGTGTCGTGAGATCAAGGGGTCGCATTGATGCCGCCAGTTTTTTGCCCGTTGAGACCAAGCGCCCAATTATAATGCCGCCAGGGCACCCTCTTACGAAGTTACTCGTTTCACACCAACACCGCATTATGAAGCATCAAAACCATGAAGCAACGATCTGCGCGATACGACGCCGATTTTGGGTACCAGGCTTGAGGAGGCTTATGCGGCGGGTGATCACTGAATGCAATACCTGCAAGGTCATGCGTGCCATGCCGACGCAGCCAGTGATGGGGCCCCTTCCGGAGGATCGATGTACGCCGTACGTCCGGCCATTTTCGTACGTCGGACTGGATTATTTTGGCCCACTGCAAGTCACCATTGGCCGACGTAAAGAGAAGCGTTGGATAGCGTTGTTCACCTGTTTGACGGTGCGGGCCATTCACTTAGAGATTGCAGCAGATTTATCGACAGACGCCTGCGTATTGGTTCTGAGGAACTTTCTGAATCGGCGAGGAGTTCCTGTACGGATACGCAGTGACAACGGCAAAAATTTCATCGGCGCGGATCGGGAGGCGAAGCGGTTCTGTGAGGTATTTGACTGTGACCGTTTACAGCGTGAGCTCTCGTGGAAAGGAGTAGAGTGGGTGTTTAATTGCCCAGGCAATCCATCGGCAGGTGGTGTGTGGGAGCGCATGGTCCAATGTGTAAAGCGAGTGTTGCGTCATACACTCAAAGAGGTTGCCCCGCGCGAACACACACTGCAGTCCTTTGTTATAGAAGCGGAAAACATTGTGAATTCCCGGCCGCTCACCCACTTGCCAGTGTCCGTGGACGAGGAGGAGCCACTGACTCCAAACCATTTCTTGCTTGGCACTGCGAACACCGCTCAGACGCCAGGGACGGGAGAAATTCTGGACAAGCCGTGTGTGTTGCGGAGGCAGTGGCAGATTTCGCGGCAATTGCGGGATCGCTTCTGGAAGCGCTGGGTGGCAGAATATTTACCCGTGTTAACGAGGAGGACGAAGTGGTGTCAACCAGCCACGCCGCTAAAAGAAGAAGACTTGGTGTTTATTTGCGACGCGGGTGTGCCCAGGAAGCAGTGGTGCCGCGGGGTAGTGGAGCGGCTGTTTCGAGGTGCTGATGGAGTTGCGAGGAGCGCTGAAGTGCGGACCAAGACGGGGCTTTTGCGCCGCCCTGTGTCGAAGCTGGCCGTTCTTCAACTTAGTTAGTGAATGGATTGGGATCATTCACGGGGGAGGGGATGTGGCAGAACGGCCGCACTTACTATATTTTGTATTTTGTAAATCTGTAAAGTGTTGCAACCCTGTAACGCGTTGGCACTTCTCCGGCTCGAGTTCACCTCGCTCTGCTTTCCACCTCGGCTGGCTCCGGCTTGTCGAAGTGGTCAGTATCGTCGCCACGCCAGGAGAGGTGCCAACTGCGGTAAGCATTTGTGATGATTTGTTCGTACTTGCATTTTATTCTTGTATATTTAAATTCTCTTGTAGAAATAAACGCACGCGCTTACCCTTCCTGCAATTGAGGAATGCGTTATTAATTTCAGAACCTCCGAAGCGACGATAGATGCTGATTCGCCTTTATTGCTTCAAGTTGTCTTTTCAGAGTTTGAATATTTCTTTCGGCTAATCCGTTTCTTGCTGGATGACCCGGTGCAATGAACTTTTGGAAAATACCCGATTGTGTGCAGAACGATTAAAATCGTCACTGGAAAGAATTGTTGCGTTGTCAGATACCATTACATCTAGGTATCGATTTATGGCGAAAAAGTTAAGAAGAATATCTATTGTTACTGTCGATACTTCGATTTCAGCTCATTTCGATTTTGCGTCGATACACACAAGGAAGTAATATCCTTGAAAAGGTTACCTGCGTAGTCGACCTGAGTAGTCGATGTGAATTTTTTGCCAATTATCATCTGGCTCGTCCCACGGGTGTAATTGAACTTTAACTGGACTATTCTTGATATGCACACATACTGAACATTCGCGAACCTCTTAATCGATTCCATCCCAATAAACGTAACGTCGAGCAAGTTGCTTCATTTTTGCTATGCCAACGAGTGTTCGATGTAATTCTTCTAAAATTAACGCTTGTAGCGACCGTGGAATAACAACACGCTGACCTCTAAAAATAATGTTCTCATTGATTATGGATTCATTTTCAGTTTTGTTATCAGTATGAAGATCGTTTAGTATTTTTGAATGTGTATCTTCGATTGTTTCCTCTTGTAAGATGTTAAAATTTAATTTGTGAATTCCCATTCGATATACTGATGCGTGACAAATTTTATGTACTTCTTCATTCATAACACTGTCGTATACAGGTTTTTAATTGATCGGTGCTCATGACAAACAATCAGCATTGACATTGTCAGCTTCTAAACACAACTTTATAGTTAAATCCTGATAAGAGAGCTACATACATCTGTAAATGAGCTGAAGTCATGATTAGATTAAAAGGACGACAAAACAAATACTGATAGAAACGATCAACGGCAAATACAATCGCTAAAGCCTCTCTGTCAAGTGGCGAGTAGTTTTGTTCTGCCTGTGTTAACATTCGTGAAACGAACGCAATAGGTCTCTCAATGTCGTTTACTATATGAGAGATTACTCCTGCAATTCCGGTCGGACTAGCGTCGCATTCAAGATGTAGCGGTAACTCTGGATTAAAAGGCATTAAAACTCGGTCGCTGGCTTACTCCTCTTTTAATTTTGTGAACGCTTTTTTACATTGATTTGACCATTTAAACTTTTTGTTTTTCTGTAAAGCTGACGTAAATGTGTTGTCATAGTTGACGCGCCAGGTATGAATCCTGAATAGTATGTTACCATACTTAAGAATTGCCTGACTTTATCATTCGAAGTTGGCGTCAGCATTTCAATAATTGCCGCAACCTTGGATGTTGATTTGGATATCTTATTGAATTCAATAATGTGCCCTAAGAATTCTATGCATTCTTGAAAAAATTAGCATTTGTTGCGGTTTAAATGCAAGTCGAATTTCCGCAGTTGGTCAAAACATTTACATAAATTATGTTTGCATTCTTCGTTTGTAGCTCCGTGTACAATAATGTCGTCGAAATATGACTCGGTATTAGGAACATCTCGACTTGCGACTGTTGCAATTGCCTTTGACACTATTTCGTTGAAGTCTAGTATATCCAACTGAAGGAGATGCTCTCGAATGTTGTTGTCTTGAATCCCCCTTATAAATTGTGCTCGAAGAAACATATCGGCAACTGATACCTTACAGTCACACGGCGAAACGAATTCGCAATCTAATACGTTAGTCTGCAATGTAGCTACGAAATCGGCAATTGATTGTTTAGAATTCTGATATTTCGTTAGGAATTGATGTTGCGACACTAGCACATTCTTTTTGGGAACCAAATGGTTTTCGAGTAATGTTATTAGCGCTTTGTACTCTAAATCACTTGGAATTTTTGGTGCTGCTAAAGCTGTAATTAAATTGAAGTTGCTTGCGCCTATGGAATTTAGCAATAATTTAGAACAGTATGGTTTGTTAGAAAAAATGCTTTTTATATGTAAATAATTTTCAAATTTTGAAATTTGGCAACAATGCAAAATTCATTCCCGTGCTTGCCGCTGCTGTACTTTGCGACTGTGCTGCTCCCCCTTGCAGCGCCTGTGCCATCCTCACCTAGAACTGCTTGAACTGTTGCGCATCCATTTTGAAGATATTGTATGTAATTCGATATATTAAACTTGATGAAGTTGCAATGCATTACTTTTTTGCATCCACTCGATTCCCTTTTCCTCTTCTTTCACCTTGTCGCCAATTTGTTGTGGCTATTTATTCACTTATCATACTTATAATTAGTAATTACATCAAAAAGAATTGAAATTATACAAGTTGAACTTTCTATGTAAGAAGTAGAAGGAAAAGTAGATATGTGTGTTCATACACAAAAACTAGAGATGTGTCTATTGTTGGAAGTACTCAATTATGCGTTAAGAATAGTAAAGCAGCAGAAGATTGCGACATATGCCTTCGTTAATCTCTTTCCGCGCGATATATAAATTTTAGTACGTTTTTGTATTCGTTTTCCACCATTGCATTACATCAAAATATTCACTCATTTTGACATTTTCCCCACAATATCTATATCATCGTTTTCTTCGCAAATGCGGAAATTTTTAAATGCAAAAATTACTTCAAAATTAGAGCATAGTTGTGTTAGACTTCGTAGGTTTGATATATTTACATTCAGCAACCGTTCACATTCAACACTGTCAGCAAGAACCTCATTAATTTTAAGCCAATTGTGTACAATTGATTCAAACATGATAAAATGAGAATTCCATCGCGTAGGGAAATGATTTTTAAATGATGTACGCTGCATGTATCGCATGTTCGCTTTCTTGAAGTATTTTACTACTTTCTTACAAGAAGTTACAATTTCTTCAAGCTCTTCTGTAGTCTCAAACGAGGAATTCAAAATATTTGAAAAAAATGGCTAATGCAGTTTATCCTTTTATAATTTTTAAGAACACTTATTATGTTATTTTCTCTGTCAATTGTAACCGAGGCCTCTCCCGTATTCACCAATTCCTGTATTACTAATTTTATTTCATTAATTTTCTCCCGCGCATACTGTGGTTGCATCAGGCAATAAATCCCTTACGCTAACATTTTCGCCATATTCAGCGCCCATTTTTATAAAAAATTAAACCATTCCCAAAAATCCCACACCTCCAACCGCTGTAAATGGGCGATAATCCCGAAAAATCCAAGTTAAGCATTTCCTGTCCTCCTAACTTCTTGGAAAATCCTACACGGCCATGGAAACATTTGTGGCGATTTAAGTTAGAATTCTTTTCATTAAATTTCAAGAATTTTCGACATGCGCGTCAGCACACAAATCCCTTTAAAATGGATACGTCTTCCTCTTTTATTTCAGCAAAAGGCATACAAATTTACCCTGTCGCCGTGGAACCAAAGAGTAAGCGCCAGTGTCGATTTTATGTACCACACATTCCAAGTTATCCATTGTTATTCTGTAAAAACTGCTTTTTAATATCTAGAGAAATATTTACACCTGGTGGACTTACTTAATCAAAATATACTCCCGATTTTGGCAGATAAATGTTGTCCATCAACAGTGCTAGATATTAAATTGCTACCTTTTAAATTCTAAATTGTAAAACTTGCGCTGGTTTTCTACTTCTAGTGTGTTATCATTTCATTAATATTGAGATAGTGGCATTTTTAAATAAATTCTGCAATGTCTAATTTTAATCTGCGGTCTAAAATGAGTGCAAAGTCAGCTGCGGGTGATTCCCTGACTTCAAGATTGTTGCAGTCCCCGTCAACTAGTAATACCGACTCTTCATCGCTACTACGCATGCTTGATGAGCAAGCGGATGTATATGAGAAAGCACTAAATGAGCTATGATGCTTAGGTGAAGAATTTAAAAAATTCATGGAAAAAAATTATTGATAATACCAAAGAATCTATGGCTGCTTTGTCTGTGCGCATTGATGCATTGGAAACTATCTCTAATAATTGTAATAATCTCCAACTAAAGGCTGCTGAAATTCTGGATCGAGTAGACGCATTGGAAAAACGTGATACCTTAAATGATGTAGTCATCTTCGAAATACTAATATGAAGGATGAATATTTAAATAGCATCTACTGTAAATTATGCTCTGAAATTGCGAGCATGAATTTTCAGCTTTTCCGTATTTTTCGTACCGGTGGTAGAGTGCAGCCCTCCCAGACCACAATTTTTAACTCTTTTCCTGTTTTTCTCAAATTTTTACATTTGCATGAGAAAAACCAGTTCTTGAAGGCTGCTGCAGATTATCGTAAGGCTATCAAACGCTCTCTCCGGCTCAGTGATATTGATTTCTCTTCAAATATAAGCTTTTATATAAATGAAAGCCTTACAAAACGAATCGTGAACTTCTTACTCGAGCGACAAACCTTAAGAGGAGAAACCAACTTGCCGCTGTTTATACCCGGCGTGGATCTGTTTTTATAAAACTAACTGTGAGTGGAGCTAGTTAAAATTAAAAATCCTGAAATACCTAACGCTGCTGTTTTTGATAATTCTGTCATCGTGGATGAAAACATCTCAGAAGCGGGCCGTAATACTAGTATTTAAATATAAAGAAGTGTAATCTTCGTGGTTGTCGCTTGAAGTATTCTGCGAGCGTACACATCGCCGAATACGGAGATGTGTACGCTCGTAGAATACTTCAAGCGACAACCACGAAGATAGACGGAAGATTCCAGTGTGGGCTTCTTTGGGCGTAGGACAGGTTGGAGTTTCCGGATAGCTGTGCCATGGCAAAGAATCGACTGTTGGGACTTGAGCGCAAAATGAAAAACAACGAGCAGATTGCGGCGGCTTACAAAGCAATTCTGAGCGCTTATGTAGAGAAAAAGTACGCACGAAAGCTGCAACCAAGCGAAGCCGTTGTTTGAACACCAAGGACGTGGTATCTGCCTCACTTCCGTGTCATCAATATTAATAAGCCTGACAAGTTACGGCCGGTCTTCGATGCTGCTGCCAAAGTTTATGGAGTGTCCTTGACTGTAGTAGTTTCGCCGATATAAGGGAAACGTTCCACCAAGTGCTGGTGCGGCCAAAATATCGATATTCCCACAGGTTTTGTGGCGGGACGGCAACTCAACACGCCAAATAGATGGTACGAGATGAATGTGATGAACCTTTGGAGCCGAGTGTTCACCTTCCAAGGCCTAACATATTATAGCGATAAATGTGAAAGACCATCGGGGTTATGATTCACGAGCTAATAAAGTCATATAGCAGAACCACTATGTCGACGATTTCATCGACGGCTTCGATTCCGTGAGTCGCGCCGTTAATATAGGCGAACAGGTGCGCTCAATACACCGCGACGCAGGGTTTGACTTGCGCAACTTCCGTTCTAGTTCGTCAAAGGTCGTTGAAGTTTTGGAAGGCAGCCCCATGCAAGTAAAAGACCCTACGAAGATGGCTTATTAACAGAGAAAAAACTGGGAATGAGATTTTCCGATATAAAGTGATACTTTCCGATATAAACTTAAATTCCATAATATCGACGCAGCCGTAATTTCAGGGAAAGAACACCTGAAAAAGAGGTAACTATTGAGCATCGCGATGTCAGTTTTCGACCCTCCAGATTTGTTAGTCAACTTTATTATCGTCACGAACTTAAGTCGCCCACAATCTCTAAATGCCTTGACGTTAAATGTTGTGGCACTTATCATACTTATAATTAGTAATTACATCAAAGAGAATTAAACAAGTTGAAATTTCTATGTAAGAAGTAGAAGGAAAAGTAGAGACGTGTGTTCTTACACAAGAACTAGAGATGTGTCTAAAGTTGGAAGTACTCATTAATGCGGTTATAAGAGTTCTACTATGCTATTAATTGAATCATCGTAGTCACAGTTGTCAGGAGTCTGCTCGATCAAGTTGAATACGTATTTGGCGTTTCAGAAACTTCTCCGATGGTGTCTTCCCATTGTTGAGGGGTGTAGCTCGATAACGAAAAAGTAGCTCTCTAGCTTTTTCCCGGATAGATGCTGATTCGCCTTTATTGCTTCAAGTTGTCTTTTCAGAGTTTGAATATTTCTTTCGGCTAATCCGTTTCTTGCTGGATGACCCGGTGCAATGAACTTTTGGAAAATACCCGATTGTGTGCAGAACGATTAAAATCTTCACTGGAAAGAATTGTTGCGTTGTCAGATATCATTACATCTACGTATCGATTTATGGCGAAAAAGTTAAGAAGAACTCATTTCGATTTTGCGTCGATACACACAAGGAAGTAATATCCTTGAAAAGGTTACCTGCGTAGTCGACCTGAGTAGTCGATGTGAATTCTTTGCCAATTATCATCTGGCTCGACCCACGGGTGTAATTGAACTTTAACTGGACTATTCTTGATATGCACACATGCTGAACATTCGCGAACCTCTTAATCGATTCCATCCCAATAAACGTAACGTCGAGCAAGTTGCTTCATTTTTGCTATGCCAATGAGTGTTCGATGTAATTCTTCTAAAATTAACGCTTGTAGCGACCGTGGAATAACAACACGCTGACCTCTAAAAATAATGTTCTCATTGATTATGGATTAATTTTCAGTTTTGTTATCAGTATGAAGATCGTTTAGTATTTTTGAATGTGTATCTTCGATTGTTTCCTCTTGTAAGATGTTAAAATTTAATTTGTGATTTCCCATTCGATATACTGATGCGTGACAAATTTTATGTACTTCTTCATTCATAACACTGTCGTATACAGGTTTTTAATTGATCGGTGCTCATGACAAACAATCAGCATTGACATTGTCAGCTTCTAAACACAACTTTATAGTTAAATCCTGATAAGAGAGCTACATACATCTGTAAATGAGCTGAAGTCATGATTAGATTAAAAGGACGACAAAACAAATACTGATAGAAACGATCAACGGCAAATACAATCGCTAAAGCCCCTCTGTCAAGTGGCGATTAGTTTTGTTCTGCCTGTGTTAACGTTCGTGAAACGAACGCAATAGGTCTCTCAATATCGTTTACTATATGAGTGATTACTCCTGCAATTCCGGTCGGACTAGCATCGCATTCAAGATGTAGCGGTAAATCTGGATTAAAAGGCATTAAAACTCGGTCGCTGGCTTACTCCTCTTTTAATTTTGTGAACGCTTTTTTACATTGATTTGACCATTTAAACTTTTTGTTTTTCTGTAAAGCTGACGTAAAGGTGTTGTCATAGTTGACGCGCCTGGTATGAATCCTGAATAGTATGTTACCATACTTAAGAATCGCCTGACTTTATCATTCGAAGTTGGCGTCAGCATTTCAATAATTGCCGCAACCTTGGATGTTGATTTGGATATCTTATTGAATTCAATAATGTGCCCTAAGAATTCTATGCATTCTTGAAAAAATTAGCATTTGTTGCGGTTTAAATGCAAGTCGAATTTCCGCAGTTGGTCAAAACATTTACATAAATTATGTTTGCATTCTTCCTTTGTAGCTCCTTGTACAATAATGTCGTCGAAATATGACTCGGTATTAGGAACATCTCGACTTGCGACTGTTGCAATTGCCTTTGACACTATTTCGTTGAAGTCTGGTATATCCAACTGAAGGAGATGCTCTCGAATGTTGTTGTCTTGAATCCCCCTTATAAATTGTGCTCGAAGAAACATATCGGCAACTGATACCTTACAGTCACACGGCGAAACGAATTCGCAATCTAATACGTTAGTCTGCAATGTAGCTACGAAATCGGCAATTGATTGTTTAGAATTCTGATATTTCGTTAGGAATTGATGTTGCGACACTAGCACATTCTTTTTGGGAACCAAATGGTTTTCGAGTAATGTTATTAGCTCTTTGTACTCTAAATCACTTGGAATTTTTGGTGCTGCTAAAGCTGTAATTAAATTGAAGTTGCTTGCGCCTATGGAATTTAGCAATAATTTAGAACAGTATGGTTTGTTAGAAAAAATGCTTTTCATATGTAAATAATTTTCAAACCGCTGCTTATAATTTCGAAAAGATTATTTTTTCGAGTCAAAAGATTTGAAATTTGGCAACAATGCAAAATTCATTCCCGTGCTTGCCGCTGCTGTACTTTGCGACTGTGCTGCTCCCCCTTGCAGCGCCTGTGCCATCCTCACCTAGAACTGTTTGAACTGTTGCGCATCCATTTTGAAGATATTGTATGTAATTCGATATATTAAACTTGATGAAGTTGCAATGCATTACTTTTTTGCATCCACTCGATTCCCTTTTCCTCTTCTTTCACCTTGTCGCCAATTTGTTGTGGCTATTTATTCACTTATCATACTTATAATTAGTAATTACATCAAAAAAAATTGAAATTATACAAGTTGAACTTTCTATGTAAGAAGTAGAAGGAAAAGTAGATATGTGTGTTCATACACAAAAACTAGAGATGTGTCTATTGTTGGAAGTACTCAATTATGCGTTAAGAATAGTAAAGCAGCAGAAGATTGCGACATATGCCTTCGTTAATCTCTTTCCGCGCGATATATAAATTTTAGTACGTTTTTGTATTCGTTTTCCACCATTGCATTACATCAAAATATTCACTCATTTTGACATTTTCCCCACAATATCTATATCATCGTTTTCTTCGCAAATGCGGAAATTTTTAAATGCAAAAATTACTTCAAAATTAGAGCATAGTTGTGTTAGACTTCGTAGGGTTGATATATTTACATTCAGCAACCGTTCACATTCAACACTGTCAGCAAGAACCTCATTAATTTTAAGCCAATTGTGTACAATTGATTCGAACATGATAAAATGAGAATTCCATCGCGTAGGGAAATGATTTTTAAATGATGTACGCTGCATGTATCGCATGTTCGCTTTCTTGAAGTATTTTACTACTTTCTTACAAGAAGTTACAATTTCTTCAAGCTCTTCTGTAGGCTCAAACGAGGAATTCAAAATATTTGAAAAAAAATGGCTAATGCAGTTTATCCTTTTATAATTTTTAAGAACACTTATTATGTTACTTTCTCTGTCAATTGTAACCGAGGCCTCTCCCGTATTCACCAATTCCTGTATTACTAATTTTATTTCATTAATTTTCTCCCGCGCATACTGTGGTTGCATCAGGCAATAAATCCCTTACGCTAACATTTTCGCCATATTCAGCGCCCATTTTTATAAAAAATTAAACCATTCCCAAAAATCCCACACCTCCAACCGCTGTAAATGGGCGATAATCCCGAAAAATCCAAGTTAAGCATTTCCTCCTAACCTTCTTGGAAAATCATACACGGCCATGGAAACATTTGTGGCGATTTAAGTTAGAATTCTTTTCATTAAATTTCAAGAATTTTCGACATGCGCGTCAGCACACAAATCCCTTTAAAATGGATACGTCTTTCTCTTTTATTTCAGCAAAAGGCATACAAATTTACCCTGTCGCCGTGGAACCAAAGAGTAAGCGCCAGTGTCGATTTTATGTACCACACATTCCAAGTTATCCATTGTTATTCTGTAAAAACTGCTTTTTAATATCTAGAGAAATATTTACACCTGGTGGACTTACTTAATCAAAATATACTCCCGATTTTGGCAGATAAATGTTGTCCATCAACAGTGCTAGATATTAAATTGCTACCTTTTAAATTCTAAATTGTAAAACTTGCGCTGATTTTCTTCTTCTAGTGTGTTATCATTTCATTAATATTGAGATAGTGGCATTTTTAAATAAATTCTGCAATGTCTAATTTTAATCTGCGGTCTAAAATGAGTGCAAAGTCAGCTGCGGGTGATTCCCTGACTTCAAGATTGTTGCAGTCCCCGTCAACTAGTAACACCGACTCTTCATCGCTACTACGCATGCTTGATGAGCAAGAGGATGTATATGAGAAAGCACTAAATGAGCTATGATGCTTAGGTGAAGAATTTAAAAAATTCATGGAAAAAAATTATTGATAATACCAAAGAATCTATGGCTGCTTTGTCTGTGCGCATTGATGCATTGGAAACTATCTCTAATAATTGTAATAATCTCCAACTAAAGGCTGCTGAAATTCTGGATCGAGTAGACGCATTGGAAAAACGTGATACCTTAAATGATGTAGTCATCTTCGAAATACTAATATGAAGGATGAATATTTAAATAGCATCTACTGTAAATTATGCTCTGAAATTGCGAGCATGAATTTTCAGCTTTTCCGTATTTTTCGTACCGGTGGTAGAGTGCAGCCCTCCCAGACCACAATTTTTAACTCTTTTCCTGTTTTTCTCAAATTTATACATTTGCATGAGAAAAACCAGTTCTTGAAGGCTGCTGCAGATTATCGTAAGGCTATCAAACGCTCTCTCCGGCTCAGTGATATTGATTTCTCTTCAAATATAAGCTTTTATATAAATGAAAGCCTTACAAAACGAATCGTGAACTTCTTACTCGAGCGACAAACCTTAAGAGGAGAAACCAACTTGCCGCTGTTTATACCCGGCGTGGATCTGTTTTTATAAAACTAACTGTGAGTGGAGCTAGTTAAAATTAAAAATCCTGAAATACCTAACGCTGCTGTTTTTGATAATTCTGTCATCGTGGATGAAAACATCTCAGAAGCGGGCCGTAATACTAGTATTTAAATATAAAATATTTTACATAATAAAAATTATGTTAACTTTTCCCTCCTTTTAGTAGCCTCTTTCACCCTTTTCGCACTCACTAAATTCTTTGTTTATTTCCATAACTTCTCTGTTATGTGTTTTTCTTGTTTATCGTCTAAGATATTTACATAGTATCATGCTTTTGTTATATAATCAAATATTCTTTTTCCTAATTAGCTTTTGTGGTGACTACTCCAATTTATAGTAACAGTGTGTTCCATGGCCATGGTAATAGTACTCAAAGTCTGCTACTGAAAGTGCTTTGTGCTCAAAACAATGGGCTTCATATTTGACATCTTAATGCTCAGAGTTTGGTAAAATTGATGAGTTCCGGTGTCTCTTTGCTATGTGTTGACATAATCTATGTATCTGAGACGTGGTTCCATCCAGAGATAGACAAACATTTTTATACGCTAAAAGGGTTTAAGCTTTTCCGAGCAGATCGAACGGGGCGCTTTGTGGGGTCGTGTAGCAATATAAATTGTAGGCTTATTGTATATAAATTGTAGGCTTATTAATTGTATTGTAGATTTCTAAATCGACTGCAGATTCCCCTATTGAATTTATCTTTCTGGAAATATATCAAAACAGTCATAAAATACTGCTCTCTACAGTGTACAGGCCTACTAAGCGAATCAGTTTTGATGCTTTTTTGACTGTTTCCGAAGATCTTTCTTGTATTATATCTGAAATAATAATCTGTGGGGATTTTAACCACAATTTTTTGAATAATAGTGAATCAAATCAGTTGATTCAATCAATGCTATCATTAAAACTGAATCTTACGAATAACACTACCCCCTCTCATTTTTCTAAATGGTCCTGCAGTCTCATTGACCTAGTATTTGTTAGCAACTTGCCAAATGTACTATTATATCAGCAATTGGTGGCTCCAGAGTTTTCCATGCATGACCTGTTATTCATGACGTATCCTTTCGACCGTGCTGCATTATCAAATGTTACCAACAAATTCTATTATAGAAACTTCAAAAGTATTGATTTCTATTGATTGCATAAAGATTTTGATTGCACAAATCTTATCAAGTGGAAAAGTATTTACCAGATACCCCTAGTCAATGACCAAATTGAATCCTAAACCCAAAACATCAATTACTTGTATGATAAACATGTTCCTCTCGTCAATAAAGAGGCAAAGTTTAATGTAGCTGCTTGGCTAACACCTAATATACTTGGTACTAATGCGCCAACGTGGCACCATCTATAGGAAATGGAAGAAATTCAAACTTGATGAATATCTAAATGTGTTTGTCAACTGCGCAATAAAATTGTTACTAAAATTAGAGCCTCAATGTCTAGATATTTTCAAACCAAATTTAGCCAAACACTATCTACCAAATCTTTTTGGAACAGTGTTAAAAATATTGTTATTGGTAAGCACTCCTCTGTAACCTCTTCAAATATAGACTGTAATGAGCTCAATGCCAGATTTCTGGCACACTCACCTAATTCTTCTACACCAGCTATTGTTTCGCAAGATACTCTTATCATCGATGAATATAGCAATGCCTCTTTTTCGTTAACAACTACATGCGAGCATGATGTCCTATACGCAATTCTATCCATTAAATCCAATGCCACTGGGCTAGATGGTATATGCCCGAAATGCATTAGGGTAATAGTACCATACACATTGAAAATTATCACTTACATCTTTAGTTCAATTATAACCACCTTAACTATCCCCAATGCATGGAAATATACGAAAATTATATCAATTCCAAAAAATTCTAATTCACGTATGCAGGACTATAGCCCTGCTCTCTAAGGCTCTCTAGTGCCTTTCCTCTCTAAGGTTTTTGAAAAATTAACTTCTAAACAAATCCATGGCTTTGTAACTAGAGAAAACCTTCTGACAAATTTCCAGTCTGGTTTCCGTTCCGGTAGAAGCTGCATTACTGCTTTAACCTTAGTCATAGAAGAGTTGCGAAAAGCCATGGATATGTCCTACATATCTTTCTTGACCTTATTAGACTTTTCTAAAGCCTTTGACACTGTCAATCACAAAGTACTACGCCGTAAACTAGTAAGCAATTTTAACTTTTCCATTCAATCAGGCAACGTGATTCAATCATACCTAGCTAATAGGCATCAAAGTATGGTTGTTAACGGCAAAATGTCGGCTTCCCCTTGGTTCACTCAGGTGTGCCTCAAGGTTCTATTTTGGGTCCGCTTCTATTCCTGATTCATGTGAATGATATAACGCACGCCATAAAGAATTGTTTTTTTCATACGTATGCAGATGACATCAAGTTAATTTAAAGTTATCCATACTACGAAGCTTCTTCCAGTGCTCGATTAATCAACGATGACCTTTCATCGATCAAAATCTGGGCGGATTATAATAAACTAAGCCTCAATCCGGTAAAGTCCAAAATTTTGCCCATTTACAAAAAACAAATCGAAGTACACAATCTACCGAATATATATATTGGAGATAACGTAATTCAATATGTTGCTTCAACGGAAAATCTTGGAATAATTTTCAATAATACTCTAACTTGATCCACACATGTTAATGCTAGTACTGGCAAAGTCTACGGTGGTCTCAGATTGCTGTGGAACACTCAGCAATTTTTGCCGAAAACGAAACTACATTTATCTAAGACCCTTCTACTATATTTCCCATACTTGCCTACGGACGTAAAATTTTTAGCGACCTGGATTCAATAATCCAAAGGAATTATGTTGTTACTTATAATAGAATAGCGCGTTTTATTTTCAATTTAAAACGTAATGATCATATCTCAGATAGTTCTTTCTCTATTTTCGGATGCTTGCCACTAAGCTTCTGAAGTTACGAACTGTAATTTTTATGCATAAAATAATTCATGAGGGTCAAAAGTAAATTCAAGATAGTTGTGTGTAATTATCTTAACCCTACGTAATTCTTGCCTTCCTCTCCTTTCCACCCACTATACTATACAATTTTCCCAATGTTCTCTTCTTTTTGTACTCTGTGTATATCTTTTTTTCTTTAGTATTTGCGTTCATATATATTCGAACTCCCTTTATATTCGAACTCCTTTGCACAAGAACGTTGATTCACTCAACTCTCAATCATTACTCAAAACAGAGATAACGAGATGCGAAACTCCCCACTACTACATACACATTTATTCAGATTTCTTTGATGATGTTAGTGAAATCAGGAAAAATTAGTCAATTTCGGATTAGGAGGGTTATTAGTTCAAAAGATCAAACATATACATCCTACATTATTGTAATGATAATTATAAGAAATTAAGAAACTAAGAACGGAAATAGACACTGAAGATGGCACAACGCCGAAATTGGTTTGTCTAAGAACCAAATTTGACGAGATATGCCGCCCAAATTCGAAGATAGATTTATAATTTTTTTCTAAAATCATTTGAAAATAATGTTTTAAGGTACATGGGTGGCATATATTCACTTCCGCATGTTGAGTTGAAATTTTCACTGAGGTTTAGGGTAAGCTCACACGACGATCCTTTGACCAACGAAATTCAAAAATTTTACTATCTTTTATCGCTTTCTCGGGAAAATTACTGAAACGTTGTTACACGTGTTCGTTTGTCTGAGCTTGCTCAAACCGAAATTTACTACTACTAATTTGCTACTTTTCCAGTACTTACTTTTTCTTCTTTCGACGTTTGACCAAATAAGAGCCATAACTTTTTGGATATGAAGTATAATATAAAGAAATCATTACGTTTGCGTAAATATTTTTCATATATCTTTTTTATTTATAATAATGAAATTCCTTTAGTGATTTCTTCACTTCACTTTTTTTACTTTTCACTGTCGGTTTCGGAAATGCACTAAGTGTATACATTCGTACACTATGTATAGAAAACAAAAAGGTTGAAAGCCAAAGTATCAGGAAAACCATTTTACGCACGAAACGATGTTCACAGAAAAGTTTCTTTGCACGTATATTTTACTACAAAACAATATTTAAAAAAAGCAATATTGATAATGTAACCATGGTTCAGCCTTGATCGTGTGATTCAGTTCTAGAGCTGCATCAAAATTTGACCAAGTGATTGCGATATATTTTTTTCTTTTTGGCTCTCACAAATTATTCATTATTCTTTTACATATGAAAGCAACAATACTTGATTCTGTTGGTCAAATTATAGTCGTGTGAGCTTACCCTTATTTTTTTGCCATGCTCTTTCCGTGGTTAATAATCAGGGATTGAAAGACAAAAACAACAATGTGGAATATCTCACGTACAGGCTACGTGAATTCAACAGTGCATAAAAAATAGACGTCCGAGCGATTTTTATCAGCTGTGAAAGCAGAGTTTCGCATCTAGTTATCTCTGGTCTTCGTTGCAGATCTCTGCTTAAAACCAATTTACATCGAAGCGTGGTTAAACTATCTCTCGGTAACAATTAGCAATTCTACTCAAAACACAAGGCCTGCAAAGTGCGTTCCTGGCTCTTGCATAATTGTTATCATGTGATGGAAACGCCACTTCATACGAAATATTACTTATTAAAATATATTATAATTATTTTTAATTATTTTTTAATCATCGGTTGAGATTTTGCCTTTTTCTTGTAGTTCCATGAGCTGATCATGAACATCAGCCTCGATCTAAAGGTACCTGTTGAAATCGTATTAAGCTGTAGTGCTGTCATCCACACGTTCCCAAATTTTGTCGTGTAGATCTTGTACTGCTTGCCAGTGGTGTTCGATGATTTTTGACTTCGTGCTGTAGAACTTGGTTACCATGGTGTGCCAGTTAAAGCAGTTTTCAGCATATCCTGCACCATTGAAGCCAGCACCTGTTGTTTGGGAGTAGCCACTCTTTGTTGCATAGGGCCATCGTGTCAAGAGGAAGATGGTTCATTGACATCCTTGGCAGCTGAAGTTGACGGTCTCGGATCTTGGTCGGTTTAGAATTTTATAACTTGAAAATATATCCACAGTGTGCATATATTTTCGAGCGTCGTTGTTTTTTTCCGAAATAATGCTATAGACGTCTTTCTTGACGTATGGATGTTCAGAAGTCAGCTCTGGAACCTTTATTATTTGCTTGCGATCCTTCGCCGTCTTCTTGAAGTTGCTGATCGCTTTCTGGTGGGCGATGACCTTTTCATTCTGCTGTTGGATGAGTCCTTCCAAATTGCTCATATTGGTTGTTGTTGTACTCTAAGCTGGAGTAATCTTTTTGGTTATTGCATATGTAGAAATGAGTAAGATCTGGCCGGGGGCTCCAACATTTATTCCACACGTTGTTCGTATCTACCTCGACACTTAAACCAATGTAGATGGGTGTGAATGGGGTGGTTTGGTTTTCAGCTCTGACACTTTAACCAAAATCAAATAAACTTGCTTCATAAATGAAATCTGATTGACCGCTTATTTTTGGTTTATCATTTTATAGCTAAAATTTCCAACACACATACGTCAACACACACGTCGGGCGTGGGAAACTGTAGCGCTGGCCAAGGTCCGCTGCATAGACAAATATTTGCTACATTCCTTGGCCAGCACAAACGAGTGTCTCGTGACACAAGGTGTCTTTGCACTGCGAATGGTTCTCACTTTTTTGCAGGAATGCAGTAAATTATATGACGTATTATTGCGGCGGCTTACAAAGCAATTCTGAGCGCTTATGTAGAGAAAAAGTACGAACGAAAGCTGCAACCAAGCGAAGCTGTTGTTTGAACACCAAGGACGTGGTATCTGCCTCACTTCCGTGTCGTCAATATTAATAAGCCTGGCAAGTTACGGCCGGTCTTCGATGCTGCTGCCAAAGTTTATGGAGTGTCCTTGCATTCATATCTACTGAAGGGACTACAGCAATATCAGTCTATGCCGCCAGTTCTTTTTGACTTACGAGTCGGCGCTGTAGCAGTTTCGCCGATATAAGGGAAACGTTCCACAGAGTGCTGGTACGGCCAAAATATCGGTATTCCCATAGGTTTCGTGGCGGGACGGCAAATCAACACGTCCAATAGATGGGTACGAGATGAATGTGATGAACCTTTGGAGCCGAGTGTTCACCTTCCGTGGCTTAACATATTATAGCGATAAATGTGAAAGACCATCGGGGTTATGATTCACGAGCTAATAAAATCATATAGCAGCACCACTATGTCGACGATTTCATCGACGGCTTCGATTCCGTGAGTCGCGCCGTTAATATAGGCGAACAGGTGCGCTCAATACACCGCGACGCAGGGTTTGACTTGCGCAACTTCCGTTCTAGTTCGTCAAAGGTCGTTGAAGTTTTGGAAGGCAGCCCCATGCAAGTAAAAGACCCTACGAAGATGGCTTATTAACAGAGAAAAAACTGGGAATGAGACTTTCCGATATAAAGTGATACTTTCCGATATAAACTTAAATTCCATAAGATCGACGCAGCCGTAATTTCAGGGAAAGAACACCTAAAAAAGAGGTAACTATTGAGCATCGCGATGTCAGTTTTCGACCCTCCAGATTTGTTAGTCAACTTTATTATCATCACGAACTTAAGTCGCCCACAATCTCTAAATGCCTTGACGTTAAATGTTGTGGCACTTATCATACTTATAATTAGTAATTACATCAAAGAGAATTAAACAAGTTGAAATTTCTATGTAAGAAGTAGAAGGAAAAGTAGAGACGTGTGTTCTTACACAAGAACTAGAGATGTGTCTAAAGTTGGAAGTACTCATTAATGCGGTTATAAGAGTTCTACTATGCTATTAATTGAATCATCGTAGTCATTTAAATATGCTGGAATTTGACGTTGTCAGGAGTCTGCTCAATCAAGTTGAATACGTATTTGGCGTTTCAGAAACTGCTCCGATGGTGTCTTCCCTTTGTTGAGGGGTGTAGCTCGATAACGAAAAAGTAGCTCTCTAGCTTTTTCCCGGATAGATGCTGATTCGCCTTTATTGCTTCAAGTTGTCTTTTCAGAGTTTGAATATTTCTTTCGGCTAATCCGTTTCTTGCTGGATGACCCGGTGCAATGAACTTTTGGAAAATACCCGATTGTGTGCAGAACGATTAAAATCGTCACTGGAAAGAATTGTTGCGTTGTCAGATACCATTACATCTAGGTATCGATTTATGGCGAAAAAGTTAAGAAGAATATCTATTGTTACTGTCGATACTTCGATTTCAGCTCATTTCGATTTTGCGTCGATACACACAAGGAAGTAATATCCTTGAAAAGGTTACCTGCGTAGTCGACCTGAGTAGTCGATGTGAATTTTTTGCCAATTATCATCTGGCTCGTCCCACGGGTGTAATTGAACTTTAACTGGACTATTCTTGATATGCACACATACTGAACATTCGCGAACCTCTTAATCGATTCCATCCCAATAAACGTAACGTCGAGCAAGTTGCTTCATTTTTGCTATGCCAACGAGTGTTCGATGTAATTCTTCTAAAATTAACGCTTGTAGCGACCGTGGAATAACAACACGCTGACCTCTAAAAATAATGTTCTCATTGATTATGGATTCATTTTCAGTTTTGTTATCAGTATGAAGATCGTTTAGTATTTTTGAATGTGTATCTTCGATTGTTTCCTCTTGTAAGATGTTAAAATTTAATTTGTGAATTCCCATTCGATATACTGATGCGTGACAAATTTTATGTACTTCTTCATTCATAACACTGTCGTATACAGGTTTTTAATTGATCGGTGCTCATGACAAACAATCAGCATTGACATTGTCAGCTTCTAAACACAACTTTATAGTTAAATCCTGATAAGAGAGCTACATACATCTGTAAATGAGCTGAAGTCATGATTAGATTAAAAGGACGACAAAACAAATACTGATAGAAACGATCAACGGCAAATACAATCGCTAAAGCCTCTCTGTCAAGTGGCGAGTAGTTTTGTTCTGCCTGTGTTAACATTCGTGAAACGAACGCAATAGGTCTCTCAATGTCGTTTACTATATGAGAGATTACTCCTGCAATTCCGGTCGGACTAGCGTCGCATTCAAGATGTAGCGGTAACTCTGGATTAAAAGGCATTAAAACTCGGTCGCTGGCTTACTCCTCTTTTAATTTTGTGAACGCTTTTTTACATTGATTTGACCATTTAAACTTTTTGTTTTTCTGTAAAGCTGACGTAAATGTGTTGTCATAGTTGACGCGCCAGGTATGAATCCTGAATAGTATGTTACCATACTTAAGAATTGCCTGACTTTATCATTCGAAGTTGGCGTCAGCATTTCAATAATTGCCGCAACCTTGGATGTTGATTTGGATATCTTATTGAATTCAATAATGTGCCCTAAGAATTCTATGC